>CM046672.1:42734413-43334413 GCA_025594165.1 Tamias sibiricus
CAGGGCATCCGCCTGTATTGTTCCCACTGAACTCACCTCCTGATGCATGGAGAAAACTCCTAGCCAAGCACTTGCTGTTGTGTAAGTACTTTATCCTAAGTGACCCATAAAAAGACTCTCAAATATGAGGTTTATAACTACAGTCACAGTAATTGTATGCTTGATATGTCTGAATACAAAATAAATGGGCCGGACCCTCTAGGACCCTCCCAGTCCAGCCCTGCCCTCTTTGCCCCGTCAGGCTCTCTTCCCCACGTGCTCTCTGAGTCCTGGGAAGGGGTGTGGGCACAGAAGTGCCTCCACGTAGATGGACCTGTCATACCTCTCCTTTGGTGAGATGCCAGGGATGCCAGGGATGGTGACTATAATGGAAGAAATGCAGCCAGGGGGACTCTATCCTCAGGGGCAAGAAGTTGGCCTGTATTTATTAACCCCAAATCCATCATTCATGTTCAATTAATAAGCCAATGGCTACTGAACAAGTTGGAGAAGAGAGTTGCTCAAGATAACCCAATAAGACATGCAAAGAAAGACCTATGCCAAGTCCCCACTTGAAGGTTAGGACGTGTGGCTGGACATGCCTCTACCCAGCTTTCCAAACCCATGTTACTTCTCAAAGCAGGGCTCCTTCCTTTGCTGTAAGTGTGATGATACAGCCTCTTGGTCCAGACTATGCCATCCCAGCCAGTGGGTGATCAGAATAAAGAGGTTTTGTGTTTACAACTCAAAAGGAAACAATCCAACATTTGTTTTCTTTCTTTTTTTTTTTTTTTTTTTTCTTTTTTTTTTTTTTTTTTTTTTGTGTCTGAGGCTTTTAGGCCAATGGCCCAAAATAGCATCTAGCAATAATGTATCTAATGGCAAAGGAAAAGAAATCAGAACTTGCGACCCAGAACGGACCAGCAGGTGGGTGCCTTGTGAATCTGAAGCCTACCTCCCACCAAAGTAGAGAACCTCAAGATTTCTGGATTCTGCTCACTAGTCCCTGTGGTACTGAGACCTTCCGATCCCCTTGCCAGACTTTGTTGCTCACTGTGCCTGCGGTGTTGGTGGTTCCAAGGCAGCTGCTTCATCTTCCATGAGCTTCCAAGACAGTTTTCAAACAGACAGCTGGTACCCTTGATGGTGACACCCAGAAGATCAACAGCATGCCATGCTCTGTGGGCATCCTGACTGCTAATTTGCAGTGGAAGAAAGAGGTGCTGTAATGAGCCAGTTTCTCCTACTTAATGTGGATATGGAAACTGCCTTCCTTAGAGTCCTGAATTAACTCCATAGGGAACAGGAGTTAACACTCGAGTAGGTACCAGATCTTGTGCCATCCCTGCTATAGGGATTAATTATATGGAATGGCTTCTGGATCTAGTGCTGAGCCTTAGCCAAATAAAGTCATCCTGGGAACTCTTTGCAGAAATGCCCAGGCCTGAACCTAGTCACCAGAGTTGCAGGCTTAATTGGCCTGGGATAGGACATAGACACAGAAATTCTTTCTCACAAAGCTGTCCTAGTTTTTCCTTTTCTTTTATTTTTTAACTTTTTTTTTTAGTTGTAGATGGATACAATAACTTTATTTATTTTTTGTGGTGCTGAGGGTCAAACTCAGTGCCTCACATATGCTAGGTGAGTGTTCTACCACTGAGCCACGACCCCAGCATGTCCTAGTATTTTTTTTTTTTTTTTTAATGCAAAGACAAGACTCAGAATTTCTGTTTTGGCCTCAGACATATTAGTCTTGGAACCATTAAGAAAGTAAAAATGTCGACCCTAAGTGCTTTTGTGTAGGTGGGTCTTTTGAAAGGAAAACTAAAAAAATAAATAAATAAGTAAATCTAAAACATTCATTATGTAATTCATTTTAAAATTATTATTTTAACCAAAGAGATGCTAACAGATATAGAATATTTTCTTGAAAAAAATAAAAATAGATTAAAAAAAAAACTAGTGACAAGAATGGCATCTCTGTCCCTTTTCTACCTTTTGCAAATTTTTGTTTTGATAAAAAGACCTCTAAGGGCTCAGATCTGCTTCCACCTTTGGTCTGTTGCAAGATGTGATTGATTGCTTTTCAAATCTAGGAAGAAAATCTGACCACCCACAGATGTACTTGGAAAAAGGAAGTTTATGTCATGAGTCCTTTCAGGTCATTGTGGATGTTCTTTGATACTACACCAAAACTCAGTAGCTGGTGTTTTTTCAAAGGTTAGTTGCAATGTAGAATCTGAAAATAATGTGAACATTTTGTACTCCATTCCATTAAAACCCAGTGTTCTATCTTAATATTTGAATAACATTTTTACCCTGAATAGTTTAGCAACATTTAGCATTGGTCACTTGAAACATATCTATTCCATGAGACATGTAAATCTTCCAATGTTGACACAATTCATTATACAATATTAAAAAAAAAGTCGCATTCATTAGTATCACTTTAAGTATTGGAAAGCTGTCAAGCTCATGGTGGCTCCTACGAGTTTTTCAAAATTTCTTGAAAGCTTGAATTTTATCATTGGCAACAAATACTGTCAGTTATTTTACTGGAAGTGACAGAATTAATTTGTTCATTTTCCAGAGAACGTCTGCCAAATAGTCAAGTTTGAATACCCAGAGTTTGTCTATCGGTTGTTCTTTCAAGTAAAAATGGTACTTCTTGAAAAAAAGCAACTAACTCAGCTCAAAATTCCAGAGATTGTACAGGTGCCTTGAAGAAGTGTCAGACTTCAATATGGACAGGAGTGTGCCATGCCCATGTCCCATTTCATTGCAAAGGCTCATGTTCAAAGATTGAGATTTAATGAAATGAAAAACTTCTCATTGCTTCATCAGATATATTCTTTATTTCTTTAATCCACAATCCCTTTAACATTCATGTTTCTTTACTGTGATAAAATACATGTAACATAAAAGTCACCCTCTTCACTAGTTTGAAGTGAACCAGTTGCAGTATATACATTTTCACATGGTTGTGTAGCGATCACCACTATCTATCTGCTAACCTCATTTCATCTCCCCTGACAAAGTGAATGTTCTAGGTGTTTTGTAGTTTCCATATTGGAAGACCCACTTACACAAAAGCACTTAGGGTCCTCAATGACTCTCACAATTTTCACTTTCTTAGTGATTACAAGACAATATGTTTGAGGCCCACTGGTGTAGAACAGAGAGTCAGAGTCTTGCCTTTGCATTAGAATCACCAGGGCAGCTTTGTGAGAAAGAATTCCCATGTCTGTGTCCCATCCCCAGCCAATGAAGCCAAAATCTCCGGTGATTGTAAATGTAAATGTATGATATTGAAAATGAATCACGGCAAGATTTCCTTCTTTTTAAAAACTGAATTATATTCCATTGTATGTACGTACCACATCAAGCACATCCATAAGTGAAACTACATGCACCACAGCAAAGAACACAATCACAACCAGCACAGATTTACACTCAATAGTCAACAGCTTGATCCACTGTTGGGGCAAATCCTATCTTACGATTATTATGAAAATAGTGTAGCCCCTTAGGTCCGTGGAAGTGTCTCAGCCAATTTGTAACCCAGACTCTATGTTGAAATGTCTACTTTATATATTAAAGCGTGAGGCCTTCAAAAAAAAAAAAAAATCGCGCAAAGAAGAAAGAAAAGGCAGCTAGTGTCCTGTAGGTCAGAGACAATCACCACCAGCATCTGAGGCTGGTATATTTCCTTCCAATATTTTTCTTTGAAAAGCCATGCTCCTGAAATGTTCTGTCTTTAGGATGTAGGGCAAGAAGTAAAAGACACCTTGCTGGACAGATTTTTGTATTCTCTCTACAAGCTCTATAAAAATAGGAGACAGGCTTGGGACTAAATGCACCTTTTGAAATATGCATTTAATTAATTCCGTAGAAGTATTTAGAGGATATTTGTCTTTCATTTGTGCACCATACCATGTTTGTACAAATGACGTGATAATTCTGGATTTCTTATCTGTCAACTCTTTGTTTCTAAAACGTGAGAATGCTGGTGTCACACTAGCTGGCAGGAGATTTGCATGATGTGCTCTAGTTTAGATAAGAGTCCCCCAAAGTCACATGTGTTGAAAGCTTGGTCACCTGTCTATGGAGAGGTGGTGGAACTCTTAGGAGGTGTGACCTAGTGGAAGGAAGTTAGTCACTGGGAACATGGCCCCTGAGGGGATATTGGGATGCCAACCTGTGATGAGGGGAACAGCCTCCTTTGCAACATGTCCTCCCACCCCACACCCCCACCATGATGGACTGCTTTGCAATGAGGCCAAGTGACCATGGACTGAAAACCTCTGAACTGTGAGCCAAAGTAAAACTTTCCTCCTTTTAAGTTGATTCTCTCAGGTACTTTGTTATAGTCATGGAAAGTTGACTAATATACCTAGCAAGGGGTGGGCACAGAATAGGTTACTCTCCGTGCATTAGTTATCTTTTAGTAGATTCTGGTGGAAATAACAATAATAGTAATAGTAATGATCATGCCTCCTGGATGCTTACCTGCCTTATCTCACTAGAAATTCACAGGTGAGGAGAGTCAGAGGCTGGATCACCCATCCCCACTGAGCAGATGAGGAAATGGAGGCTCACACATCCTGAGGGACCACCCAAGGCTGCACAGTGGACACAGATGCGGAACTCAGAGCCACCAGCATTGCTAGGAAGAGGAGACCTCTTGTGTGGGTCTTTGCACATTGGTTCTCTAGAGTTGTCAAATGTTCTATAATTTATTTAATATCTCTCCTCTAAAATGACTCACTTTCTTCTACTTAATTAGTGTTTAAAGGGAAAGTTATATGACTAACATAAAAGTAAATGAGCGTGACAGGCTGCAGAGAAGGTAACCACAAAACTAAACATATAGCTATCTGAATAAAGAATCGTCTCCTCCATATCACTTAAAATCGCTTCATGGCTGTCAGGAGCATGTGGGGCCTCTTTGGACACCCAGCTCTGGACGGGTCACTGAGGCTTATAGGGATCTGTAAGCCATACTCCAAACATCTGCAGCCGTGGCAACAGCTGAGGGCTATTACCAACCGGATACACAACTGGGGATGTGACGTCATTTGCGTTCCTGCCATCTAAATCCTCCTCTCTCCAAACCTTCAGGATTTCCTTTCACATGCACAAATATTTATAGGTGTAAATTCAGCAGAGTGGAAGGGGCCTGTGTCAGGTGGGCAAGGCACACAAGAATGCAATGCCAAGGCCATCTTGAAGTGACGCTGATTCTGCTGAGCCCACAGTGGGGATGGACAGGCATCACCAGCGGCGCAGCACCCAGAAGCCTTTGGGTGGTGTGAGTGATGGAGATCTGCGTGGTCTCCCCACCGCCCTTAGCTGATGTTCTGTGGGTCCACCTGTCCCAAGAGCCCTTGGAGGGACAGGGGGAGGAAAAGACAAGGTAGCAACCAAAGGGGCATTAGCCTGTGTTACCCACTGCACCTGCTCCCACCAGACTTACAAAGGAACACTCAATTCCCACAAAACGGTAAACAGATGTTGTCCTCTCAATAAAACACCGATCTTTAAAACCCGTCATCCTGGCCAAATGCCATGGCCCTCCCTAATAAGCGCGGGAGGCTGTGTGGCTGGCTGGATTAATTAATGCCCACAGGTTCCTGACCTTTTCCTGGGCACATGGACAATCAGTCCCACTAAGACAGATGACCCACTGGCTTGCGTTCTTCTATGATGTATGCGTGTCCTTCTTATGCAAGAGACATGGGACAAGGATCCAAGTCCCCAAGTGGGCCTGCTTTCTGTTCCAGAATAAAGTAAACAAAAATAAAACCATTGCACAACCAGAGCCTTGTAAGAAAATCAGCATTTGCATCAATGATGAAGGGAATCTTGTTCTCTTTTGCTAAAACAGTGACATTTCATTTTCTTTCTCTTAAGCAATAACTCCCACTCCACCCACCAAGAAATAGGAATTGAGTTCCTTCCCTGGGCTGGGGGAAAGGCCTGGGTTAGAGAGAATGCACACACTGTGCCTCTGTGCCTGTGTTAGGAGCAGGCAGTGCCTCAAGACGGGGCTTTGCCCGTAATCTTGGGCGGACTAAGAAAGAGAAACACATGGATTGTTCTGGCTCCCATGTATCCCATTTTTACCCCCAGAGCTATTTCCATGTACACTGGCCTTTTATCAGCAGCAAGTCTGGTTCGGTTGTCTTCTAATTCATACTGGAGTAAGAATGACTATGCCAAGCACAAGGGAACGTAGGGCTGGGAAGACACATCGATGGCAGTAAATGTCTCACTTTGTTTTAGTAGAACATATCTATGTTCCCATGTCACAGCTTGAGGCCACAAAAGGAAAAAAAATGTATAATGACTTGGGCCATTTAGAAACACAATAGAAAAAGAAAGTGCATGAAAAACATACAGTGTATGAAAACATACATCCTGGAACTTTTTAATCTGGGACAACCGAAACATTACAATTGTTCTTTATCAAGGTAGAAAATAAAAACAGAAAAAAAAAAAAAAAAAAAAAAAAAAACTGGAGTACTATTCCTCATGGGGAAAAAAAAAAAATCTCCCCCTGACTTGGGTTAATACAGGCAGATGTTGGGATCTAGTTTCAAATACCTGTTACCAGTTTTAATCAACTGAGTTCAACTTGTCTTCTCTTCTGTAATGGTTACTTTTAGGCACCAGTTTGGCTAAGTTAAGTAATACCCACATAGCCGATAAAACATTATTTCTTCATCTATCTGGGAGGATATTTCCAGAAGAGGTTAACATTTGAACCAATAGACTGAGGAAAGAAGATTCACCCTATCAGAGCACAGTGATTTGTGAGGCTGAGGCAGCAGGATCACAGATTCAAGGCCAGCCTGGGCAACTTAGTGAGAACCTGCCTCAAAATACAATTTTTCAAAAAGGCTGGGGATGCAGCTCAGTGGTCGAGCACTTGGCTAGCACATGAAGGGCCCTGAGTATCATTCCCAGCAAAGGTGATCTGCTATCACCCATGTGGGCAGGCATCACCCAATTTGCTAAAGACCCAGACAGAGGAGAAAGGGTGAATTCTACCTTTCTTCTGCAGCAGAGATCTCCATCTTCTTTCCCTCAGACTGGTCCTGGGACCTCGAGTGCAGGACATATTATACTTCCCACCCCAGAGTTCGCAGGTTGTTATGGTTTAGATATGAGGTACCCCCCAAAAGCTCATGTGTGAGATAATGCAACAAGGTTCAGAGGTGAAATGATTAGATTATGAGATCTTTCACCTAATCAGGGGGTTAATCCTCTCAAGGAACAATGGGTGGTAACTGTAGGCAGGTAAGGTGTGGCTGGAGGAAGTTGGACCCTGGGGGCATGACTTTGGGGTTCATATTTTGCCCCAGGTAACCAGAGCTCTCTACTTCCTGGTTGCCAGGACCTGAGCAGTCTTCCTCTGCCACACCCTTCCATCATGATGGTTTGTCTCACCTTGGGCCCAAAGTTATGGAGATAGTCAACCCTGGACTGAATCTCTCAAACTGTGAGCCAAAACAAACATTTCCTCCTCAGCCCTTTTCTTTTCCTATATTTGGTCACAGTAATGCAAAAGCTGACTAAAACACAAGCCTTTGGGCTCTGACTGAACTACACCACCAGCCTTTGTAGGTCTTCAGCTTGCAGATGGCAGATCGTGGGATATTTTAGGCTCCATGATCACATAAGTCAATTCCCATAGTAAAACCCTTCTTCTATGTCTCTGTATGCATCCTATTGATTCTGTTTCTCCAGAGAACCCTCCCTAATAGCATTCCCGATCTGTTAAGTGGGTATAAAAAAAGGACATACCCCACAGGGTATTGGGAGGATTCATTCAGATAAGTCTTAAATAGAACCATGACTAGTCTCCAGCTTTTATTAAGCACTGAGTGACCTTCAGCTTTTGGTACAACTGCACCTTGGACTACTATAAAATAAACTCCTTAAAACTGAGAATACAGACTCTCGAAAGAAATATCTGCTTTCCCAGGGCCAGAGAGGTAGAGGTGAGGGAAGCCCCACTTTCAACTCCTACCTCCCTGCCTAGCACATGTCCTGTTCCACCTGCCCACCTGGGCAGAAGCTCCTCTGTGAGTCCCTCTCTGGGGAGGTGGGTGAAGCAACAGATGGGCACTGGACGACTCAGGGGGTCCCTCTGCCTCCGTGTCTCCTCTTCTAACCTGAGAGGTCAGACAAGCCACGACCCTCTGCGCATATCTTCACCATCTGGTCTCCTGCCCCCTGGGGCGAGGGTCTAAGGGTATGGAAATGTGTGGTTCTGAAACCTGACATCCCAAACCCTACAACCTCAGGGTCACAATTAGAACAACTAAGAGGGGGGTCCAGGGGTGTGTGTGGATATGAAGCACAGTCTCCTCCAGTGAGTCTCGTGATCTTCCTGGTGCAGGACACCTGGCATAGGACACCGTAACCCTGAAGATCTGCCAAGAGCACGGCCTTGGCCAGCACCTCTCCTGCCTGTGTCCCCTCCCCCTCCCTGCTCTCAGTCTTCCCTGCACCACACCTCAGTCCTCGGGACCCCCGCCCTCCACACAGGGATAATTCTAGGAGTCCAGTTTTCATACCTCATCTTGACTTTTACAAGTTCCCAGGATACAAACATTTACACAAAGGTAACCTCCTCGTGTTCGATGAACCTTGCACAGAGAGAGCGTCTCACCTCCTCCAACAGAAGGACCTGCTATCAGGAAGGCTTCTTTTGCTCTGGCTGCCGTGAAGCTCGACGAAAATTTAAAACTTCAAATGGAATAACTATATAAACCTACATGTGTGTTTATTCCTTCTACATGTGAGGATTTCTTTTCTATTTCAAAAGCATTATTCAAACAGACTATTGAGTATGTGGATTTCTCAAAAGCTAAGAGGAAGAGACTTCTCTGGTGAAGGTGAGAAAATTCCAAAGAAGTAGGATACAAGATCGCAGACTTAAAACCACCCCGTTTCAGTCTAGAAATTTCTCTCAAGACACTGATGTTTCAGAAAATGTCTCCAACTGTCACTTTTACATAAGGGGAAGAAAGCAACAGGGTCAGGCCAAGTGAAGTCAGAACACCCAGGTTCTAAACACAGCATGACATTGGTTACCTGTGTGACCTTCTTGTACCTCAGCTATCTGATCTGTGAAATGGGACCTGTAAGAACCATGTGGTCACTACTCCCTGTGCATCTGATGCTAGATAATTGCCACATGGGCCATAAGAAGTAAGGGAGGGGGCAAGAGGGTGAAGAAAAAAAAAGGTGGTAGAATGAGATGGATATCATTACCCTAAGTGCATGTATGAAGTCACGAATGGTGTGATTATACTTTGTATACAACCAGAGACATGTAAAAATGTGCTCTATGAGTATAATATGAAATTTAATACATTCTGCTGTCATTTCTAACAACTTAGAATAAAAAAATAAATAAATTTAATAAAAGAAATGGATGTCAACATCCCTTGAACATGGTGAGGCACCTGCTTCTTTGTAGCATCGAACCAATAAAGGAAGAGGACCAGGGAGAGAGAGGAGGAGAGGGAAAGCACAGATACTAGGGAATGATATTGACCCAACCAAACTATATTTGTTATATTGTGTGCATTTACAAAAATGTGCCAATGAATTCCACTATTATGTATAACTGCAGTGCACCAATAAAAATACGGAAACAAAGAGGAATGTTGGGGGAAAAAAAGATTTCATCTTTTACATGTATTATCCTGAGAGCTGCAGGTCTACCTTAGAAGATTCACTAGGTGAATCCTTCCTTTAAGTGACATTAGCAGGAAACTCTAGGTTTTCATCTCCCCACCCAAAAGAAGGAAAATTCCTGACTTAGGTCTCCACGTTGACTGTGGCCAACAAATGATGGCAGCTCACACTGCTGGCCCTTCCCACTTAACCCTCCCTGCAACTCTATGAAGGAAATGTAATTATCAACCTTATTCTAAAGGCAAAGAGGTGAAGGCACAAAGAGCTTAAGAAATTACCAAGGGTCACATAGCAATTCCAATCCCAGATGGCCTGACCCTGGAATTAGGCATTTAACTATATCTTTTCTGAGAGAGGGTCTGGGAAATTCCAACAGGAGCAAAGGTTTGTGTGTGCAAAAGATCTCCTCAGGTCAGTGGTGCCTTGAGGGAGCTGTGTTCCTTGTGGGCCCTGAGGAACCCAACCAAGATGGTGGCAGAGCCCACAGGGAACAAGCCAAAGGAAAGAAGGTGTACTCACTGGTCACTATCAGAGCCCAGGACCCTTCAAACCAAGCCATCTCCACCCCTGTGGTTTGGTCAGACATCATGGGAAGACACTTCAGTCCAGTGAAGCCACACAACATGGTGAGGGAAGACAGCACAAGTCTTGAACGAGTCCATTAAGGCACGCGAATAAGAGCAACGAACCTGTTTTACCCTTGTTGGGAGAGCACCTTGTGGGTGTCTGCTGGGCAGTGTGGAGAGGCTTCTTCTGCTCTAGGTCTTCACCTGGGTGCTGGATACACTGGCACTTTCCATTAGGGTGGCTAGACCCTTATCATCAGTGCTCTTTTCAGGATGAATATTACACATCAAAACAAGTGTCTGGAGAAAGGCAGCCACAGCTTCCTCTGGGCAGGAGCAGCCACGTTGGACTTGAGAGCTGCCCACTGGCCTTTGCTCCTTAGCCTTCGGCGAGCACCAATCAGCACCAGACCTCGATCTGTCAATCAAACACTAAATGATCCCCGCCTTGGCTTTCACAGGATGGAATAAACTGTGCCTCCTTCAAAGAGGCACAGACCAGTTTCACAACAACAAAGACACAGGTAGAGGCCCACAGTGCCCAATTCCAATGCTGCACAGGACACCTACCTCAACTGAACACTGAGCAACATGGGTGTGAGGGCTTGGTTGGTGTCCCTCTGTGAGCTCAGGGATCCTGTGACAGACTCTGGTGAGTGTGCACCATACTGAACATAGTAGGACTCCTAGAAAGAGGGAGAGGAAAAATGAATGAATGAACCGAGTCCTCCCGGCTCTTGCCGCTTCTGCCTTGAGATGTGTTCTTCCCATGCTCCTCCAGTCTTCCTGGCTTGCATCTCTCTGTTCTCTGTCTGCTTCTCTGTGACTGTTCATCTTTGTCTCTGTCTCTGTGTGTTTGTTTCTCTCTGTCTCTGTCTCTCTCTTTGTCTCTGTCTTTCCGTGTGATGGTTTCTGTCTGCCCTCTCTCTCTCTCTCTCTTTTTTTTTTTTTTTTTTTTTTTTTTTTGGTACCGGGGATTGAACTCAGGGGCACTCGACCGACTGGGCCACATCCCCAGCCCTTTTTTGTATTTTATTAGAGACAGGGTCTCACTGAGTTGCTAAGTGCCTCGCTATTGCTGAAGCTGGCTTTGAACTCGTGATCCTCCTGCCTCAGCTTCCCAAGTGCTGGGATTACAGGCATGCCCCACCATGCCTGGCTGAGTCTTTTAAATTCTAAGCATTTAAATTTGGATGAGTTGTGTACACTCTCTAAATACGGTTTTCATTTGCAGTACCCTGATGACTACTGGCACTTACCACATTTCTATGCAATTATTAGGCCTTTAAATATCTTCCTTTGTCAAGTATTTGTTTATATTTTGCCCAAATTTTATCTAAACTTGAGTTATCTTTTTTCTTCTATTGAACTCTTTGAGGTCCTTTTATTTGATAACTGAATACCAATCCTTTTTTCTGATACGTATATTACAAAAAACTTTCCCCAAACAGAGCTCCTATATCCATCTTTTCTTCCTTCACATCTTTAGTTGTGAATTATTTTATTTTGCTAACAGAAATTGAACCCAGGGTGCTTAACCATTCAGCAATATCTCCAGCCCTTTTTATCTTGAGAAAGGGTCTCACTAAGTTGCTTAGGGCCTTGCAAAGTTGCTGAGTCTGGCTTTGAGCTTGCAATCCTCCTGCCTCAGCTTCCCAAGTGCTGGGATTACAGGTGTGCACCACCATGTCCGGCCCTCTGTCTTTCTCTGTTCATCTGTTTCTGTCCCTTCTCTCTCTCTCTCTCTCTCTCTCTCTCTCACACACACACACACACACACACACACACACACACACACACACACACTGGCCAAAAGGCCCCACCCGCAGCCTCAGGCCACAAGAGGCGCTGAGGGTTTCTGTCCCTCCTGCTGTCCAGATGTCCTGGCAGCCATATCTGCTGGAGAGACTCTCAGGGCAGGGAGGGTTGAGCTCCCAGTAGTCGATGCTCCAAGCCCTTGCATGAAGCCAGACCCCAGGCACAGCTGGCTTGAGCCTCCCCCTCAGTGACCATAGTTGGGTGTTGTGGAGGTGGAGCTGTGTCGGGGGGCCCCGTGGCAGTTTCCGCAGTGGTTAGCGTGTCTCCGTGGAGAAGCTCTCATTTCCTGCTCCTTAGCCACAGTTTTCGCTGCCCACTGACTGTATCCGTGGGCTTCACCTCTGGGTTGACAATTACTCCATACCTCATCCAAGACCTACAGAGCTGCACTCCGTCACTGGCAGGGACACTGCTCATGTTCACGTGAGGGGGAATCTGGGTATCCTGACCCCTGCCTTTTCCACAGGAGCTCCTGCTCTAATTTACCCCCCTGCAGCTGCCTGGGTGCCTCTTCCTGCAGGTGTGGCCTTCTGCTCCCTCCTGCAAGAACAGCACCTAGCCATGGCTGAAAGGAGGGCCAAGGAGGCCTCAGAGGACCGCCTGGAAACGCTGGGGTCAGTAGCACCCCCACACTCCAACCACCAGGCCCCTCTGCTCCCCTCTCCTTTGCACTGTGCCAGCTGCTCCCTCCACTCCAGGACCCCTTCTCACCCCTTCTCACCCCTCTCGGCCTGCCATGATTGGGTGTTCCACTGCGGGATGGCCAGGTTTATCTGCTGTCAGGCACTTTATATCCCCCATAACTCTGCTTCCCAAGCCCTCCTGTGCATGTGTTTAATTTTTACAATCAGAAAGACGAATGGGGAGAGTGACAGCCCAGACACCCTGGAGGGGTGGGCTCCGGCCCTGCCTCAGCGGAACCTGTGCATGAATTCCATCAGGACCTGAGGTTATATTTTATGCATAACACCCCAGTGGTTTTTAAATCTCTTTAAACTTTTGATGACTGAGATAAAGGAAAAAGGAGGAGGCTGTGTAAATATGGAGCCACTATTTGGGAAGAGCTGCTGGGCCCTCTGGAGGGTGGAGTCGAGGACTACTCTTTATGGTCACTTGAGGTTAGTTCCTGTCTTCCATGTCCACACAGTGTCCATCTTCCATCCAGGGGACAGAACAATGGGAATTCCCAACCCCCACATCCTGCTCTTTCCAAGACACACCCTAGGGTGACGGTGATGACAGTAATGATGACAGCAAAGAGGAGAAAAAAAACACATAAAATGAAAATATTAACTGAGAATAAACGCATCTATATAACGTACTGCGTTTTATTGATCATAACTCACAATCTAATAAAAGCAACACCCTTGTTGTGCAAATGCAGCTCCAAGCTGAGTCCCCTAGATGCCACCTTCTCTTGCATGGCCGCCCAGAGTCCTTCCTACGGGGGAGGACTGTAGCCCTGATGCTGGCCCAGTGGTCTAAAATTGCCAATCTGCTTACGCTTGGTCCCTGTCTACCTCCCCATCTTTAAAAAGAAAATGCAATGGTAGTAGCAGTTACGGTGGCCAGTGCTAGGTGATGACCCTACCATACATACTCCACAGGCAATATACCATTTTCTCCCCTCACAGCCCAATAATGCAGATAATTCTATGATGCTCATTCCACAAGTCTCAGGGAGGAAGAGGAGGCGGGCTGAGGTCACACTGACAGTGAGTCCTGTACTCCAAGAAGTCATCCTCCTGGAGAGCTTCCCCGGAGGAGGGCTAAGTGACATACAGGACTAAGTGACATACAGGCTAAGTGACACAACACTCCAGATATATCTCTCATCATGGGTTTTGGGGTTTGCTTGTGCCTCTCCTTCCATGGGTCACCTTGTAAGGCATCCAATTCCTTGTTGTGCCCCCCAAAGCCAGTATATGACACGTGGGAGCTTTTTGGGGACTTCTGTTTGACCTAAGTCACCCAGCCTCCATTAGTTTAGATGGGTTCTGGGATGTCTCTCCTGGCCCCCTGAGCGGTTGGACTGGATCCTGTAATCAGAAAGGAATGTTCCCAAAGGATGTGGATAGTCCTCCCTCTACCCACTCCTGCCTCCTTCATGAGATTTTCTTTATGCCCATATCAGGGTGCTTGCTAGAGCTACACATCACTTGGGGGTCAATTGCATCCAGTGGGTTTCCTTCAAACTCCTTCAGTCTAAGAATAAAGTTTAAAATTGAGTCTGCAAAGGGATAGCCTGAGTTGGGCTCCCAGGAGTAGTTGCTGTACCAAACAATAAGGATTTTATTCTGATATGTGGAGGGGAGCAGGAGAACCCCACACTATCAAGACCTAGTACTCCACAAAAGTGAGCAGACAGTCCCAGAGCTGAAGCAGGACTGATCATAATCAATACCATCCAACCTAATTCAATTCATTTGCTTTGTATTGAGTATGATCTTAATATACTAGGAGACATCAACTTTTATTAGGGTCTAGGAAATCATCTTTGAAAAGAAGCAAAATGGTATCAAATGCGTAATTTGAAAACATTGTTTTCAACATCTTTCCACTTCATTTAGCATTTTGAGGAATTGAGGCTATATCTTGTAGCTATCAAGCTGAATTAATCACCTTCAGACCTGATGGAAGATAACTGGAACTCTAATTTAGGACTGCTTTTATTCTTGGAAGATGGTCTTTTCAGTTGGAGTATGGGTATTAGTTAGAATTCCTTCCACTATTCATAAACTATTATACTACCAATTTTTAATGGATTAGATCAGTATCATTGAATATATTAACCACTATCTATGGGTACTCACCACCTGGGATGTGGCTCAATTCAGATTGAGATAAAATTCAAATGGATTTCCAAGACTTAGTTTAAAAATGTAGAACACTTCAATAGTTTGGATAATAACTACATGTTGAAATGACAAAAATTTATATGTGAGAGTAAATAAAATGTGATTAAAATTAATTTCACCTGTTTTATTTTTACTTGTTTACTGAAGCTCCTAGAAAATTTAGAATCCTATATTGACTCTCATTATTTTCCTGTTGAACAATGCCAGTCTACACAATTAAATACCATGGAGTAATTGAAAGATGTTTGCCCAGAGTTTTAAAATGACCCAGAGAAGAATATGAAATGCAATTTTAAGTTTTAAAAAATGAGGTAAAAATGTATATAGAGGATAATTAAAATCATGTAAACTTACCTATGTGTTTACATGTATACAGACAGAAAAAAGACAGGAAGGAAACTTAGTTGTTGAAGGAATCTTATTTCAGACTGAAATATGATTATGATAGTCTCCTTTATCCATTTCTAAATGTTCCTCAAAGAACATTTGATCATGTTTATTATTAAATAAAAATAAACGTTATTTTGAAAGGAAATTATTTCCCATAAAAAATAGTATTGTTACATGCAGCTGTTCTGCTTAGTACTTGCTAACATAAATAATTTACAAGCACACTCCATCCTTAGTTCTCAGTAATATCTCATCATGGAATAAACTGTTTTCATGAGGAACTCAGTCTCATGAAATACAGTTTTTAGTTAGATCATGCACAAAAGAATTCTTCAAATAAGCATTCTAGTTAACAACAGATGATGACCTGATTTAAAAAAAAAATGGTGGTCACTAATACAACATCACAGTGGGAAGAGAGAGTCCATTACCAAAGTTTGCTCAACAAGAATTTATTTCTGGTTGTTAGAAGAAGAAAAAGTGAAGAAGAAGAAGGAGGGGGAGGAAAACTGGAAAAATACCTGTGAGCTCCTACTAGCTAGTCCTTTGTGTGGGCTTCCTTTGAAGAAATCATAAGGATCCTTGAACCTAGAGAAGAGTTGATAACAGAATGGTTCTGGGATATTCTTTAGCGAATTTACTTGACTTTCTCAAGGAGCTCTGTTGCAATGGATGAACTTCACTTGGAAGCCCTGAAGTCCTTCTGGGTGACACAGACCTGTTCACCAATCCACCCATCTATCCAACCATCCAACCATTCACCCAACCTACCCACCCACACATCCACCAATCCCACCTACCCATCCATCCATCACACCTATCCATACATCCATCACACCTATCCATACATCCATCTCACCTATCCATACATCCATCCAACCATCCCACCTATCCATACATCCATACATCCATACATCCACCCCACACATCTAACCACCAATTTTTTATAGAGAGCTGACTTTGGCTCTAGCTTCTGGGGACATAACAGTGAACAAAACACACAAAAGTCTGCTTCTGGGGGAGCCTATATTCTAGGAGGAGAAGTCATACAATTTAACAAATTAAAACATCATCACCATGATTTCAGAAAATGACCAATGCTTTGAGGAAAATAAAGTAGAGTAATGGAAAATAACCAAGATGCACTACTTTGAATAATCTCTTCCATAGGTGAAATTGGAAATCATGGATCAATGTAAGAAGATGGTTAATTAAACCAAAGAAGCTATGGCTAAACATGGGGAGAGAATTTCAGGCATAGAGAAGGGCAAGTGCAAGTGTCCTGAGGCAAGAAGTTCTTTGGTCTGTTTGAGGAGCAGGGAGTCCACTATGGCTGCTCTGGGCAATAGATGAGGCCAGAGAAGTGGACAGGCTGACTTCTTATAGGGGAATAAGGTATTTGGATTTTTTCTAATGTTAGTGGGAAGACAGGAGAGGTTTGGGCATGGGCATTGATACCTAATTTCCATACTTAAAATCATTCTGACTGCGTGCTGTATGGAGAAGGAGTTGCAGAGGCTAAGAAGGAAGCAGGGGAGCCTGGTGGTGAGTCTCCTGTGGTCATCCAGGTGAGAGACAAGGGAACCTGACGGCTTCTCACTCCAGAACAGACATTTCCCTGGGTTCCACTGAGAGCACACAGGCTCAATTAGGAATGGCCTGAAGAAAAGGAATGTCGGTTTATAGCTCGGATCCTTCTGATGTGTGGCGCAGGGAGAGCACCCTGCAATGTCAGATCATCTGATGGATTCCTTCAAGTATTTAAATGTCCCAAATCACATTCTAAGGGGGAAAAAAAAAAGTCCCCTTCAAAGTTCCCAGAGGTTCGATTCCACTTAATTTCTCTGCTCTTCATTTATCTCAAATGCTTCCAGCTGGAGCTGGAAACAGACGCGTCAACACAGTTCCTGCCCACGAATGCTTCCGAGCGACCAGGAAACGGGTCGTCAATTGTAATCTCCATAGAAAACCTGATTCTGTCAGAAGCTTTGCAAACCCCACATGGCTTGGCCATCTCTGGGAACGGGTTCCCATTGGCAATAAAAAACAGCAGAGCGCCCCCCAGCTGGACGGTCCCCAGAGAGATGGTGAAGTGCCCCAGCTCTCTGGGGTCTCAGGGCGCACTTCCTGCACCATGAAACCACCCCTGGGTAGACCCGACCTTCCAGGGCTCTTCTCATGCGAGCTCCTTTTTGATTAACTACCTTTCTGATTTGATCAACTGCTGTGTCTTTTCTGGCTCCCACCCAGACCCATCTGGGTAGTAACATGGACCCAGTGATCCTGGCATCTGGAAGCATTTGTCTTAAAAGAGCCAATTCCCTCTTGATGTCGATTATCAGTTCAGCTTCCAACCAACAGGCCAGATATTCTCTCGCGCGGCCCAGACCTGCAGGACGCTGCCTGTGGTGGGCATGAAACGTTCCTACCGAGGGCCACTGTACTCAGGGCATCCACAGACCTGCCTTTGCCCCTAGCCCTGTGTGGGTAATGAGGGGATGGCAACACATTTAGATCATTTGCAACACGCACACATGCACACATACATACATTTACGGAACATTCAGCAGAATGTGTTGAAACCTGGGGAAGGGGAAGTACAAATGTCCTGAGGCCAGAAGCCGCCTCAGTTAACTTAAAGAACTTGCCCTCTGGCAGGTGTGTGGCTGGATCAGAGAGTCTGTTTACTGAGAAGCTTCTATGTGCTCAGCTCAGCTCTGGGATGCAGGAATCAGGACTTCCAGAGGTAAAGGAAGAGTGCTGTGCCCAGCTGCCCAGAGTTAAACGTAGAGTTAGGGAAGCAGTGACAGAGCTCATGGTCCACAGAGAGTAAAATGAAATGGAAAGAGGATGCAATCATGGGATTTTCCTTGGGTTCTGTACCCTGATCCTGCACCAATACCTTCCTGTCCCTGAGCTCTGATTTTCCTGTTCTTACCATGGAAGCCTTGGCTCAGAAGAGTCCTGGAGCTTCCTACCTACCAGTGAGATTGCCTCTTGCACAGGGATGAACCAGACTCTGCACAGTCAGCAAGATTCTGACTCAGGATTGCTCCTGAAAACCACCCAAAGTGCATGCAGCAAACCTGGTTCTCTGTCTTCAATCCTCTCTGCAAGACATCTTGTGTGCAACACAGAGAGGGCAGATTAGCATGCATCTGAAAAGTGTGAATGCAACATACTATTAAAATCATTCCTTTTTGCCAAACATGTATATTTAATTGATAAATACTCATGCATTGAATGTGACCAACTCGATAACATTTCTACGAATTGGCCAGGCTTACAATCCTAGAACCTGGTTTTAGAATGATTCAGCTGGAAATTCCCAACAGAAAGTTATTTTCGGGGGCTGGGGTTGTAGCTCAGTGGTAGAGCACTTGCCTAGCATGTGTGAAGCAATGGGTTCGAATCTCAGCACCACATATAAATAAATAAATAAATAATAAAGGTCCATTGAGAACTAAAAAAAATTTAAAAAAAAAGAAAGTTATTTTCTTGCAATCCCTTTGGAAACCATGAACAGGCATGAAAGTGTTCCTGCCAACCTGTCCACTGTAGCAGAGCCACAAAAGAGCCACGCACAGAGCCCCAGGGTCCCCCACCTCTGCCAGATCCTTTATTTGTGCATTGCAAAGGGGAGAAGCTACTTTGAGCATGCAATCGCCTGTTTTCACGAATTTTTCTGCCAGCCTTCCTCTGGAAGACCCTTCTCTAAGCTAGCTTGGGAGGTGGAAAGCCCCCTTTGGTGGTCCAGGCCACTTTCCCACATAACCCATATTCCCTACCTCCATGGCACTTCTCCCCCAAAGCTAAGTAGGCTGTAAGGGTTCCTTTCCCCAAAATCAGCTCCTGAGAGTGCAAAGCCTCTAGAAAGTTCCTCACTCTTATCAGATTTCCCCAAGGCCTTTTCAGCTGAGCTTTTTAGTCCCTTACAGCTTCCTTCCTGCTTCAGGGCATTTGGACCTGAGGGAATTTTCTAGAGCCCTGCAGAAGCAGCAATGATGGGCCAGAGCCTGACCCATGTAGGAGAAGCTTCCAGAAAGGGCAAAGTAGATTCAAATGATCTCCAGCTATGTTCTCAGCACAGTCATCAGACACCCCACCACCACCACGTGCAGGGTCTCCCCAGGGTGGGGGCAAGGTTTCAGGACCAGCGTCCCCCCTGCATGGGCAGGGCGATACCTTTGTCTTTGGCAGCCTTCCTGGTGGACTTGGCCTCAGAGGAGGCTCTGCATCCCCTCTGTTGTCACCAGGGTGGGGTGGAGGGGGCCTCTCTCAGGCTACAGAGCCCTCCCCGCCGAGGAGGTTCTTGGAGCCCATCCTCCCTCAGTAATGGCCTCCCTCTCCCTGCCAAGGCTGTAAAAGCATCTGGGCACAGGTGCGGGCGCTGCCAGCCTCCAGGGCCAATAAGCGGAAACTCGGTGGAGGAAAATGAGTCCGCGCAGCCACAAGGCCATTATGATTTCCCAGAACATGCAATGCTCCCAAATAAATGTGTCTCCAACATTATAACACCACAATATTCATACGGCTCATTACTGGTTTTAATTTTGCCCGTTGCTTATTTACTGTCTCCTTCCCCACTTTATTGCCAGGGTGGAAGAGAAGCTCATCGTGCCCAGAACGGAAGAGCCCTGAAACCCAGTCTCTCCAGAGCTGCTGCCTGGGTGCTCCGATCCCTGCAGGGCAGGGCAGGCTCAGGCCCAAACCCACACAGCGCCAGGCGGGTCTCCGCACAGCCCTGCCTTCTGCCTCTCTGCCTCACAACCGCTGTTCCTGCCCAATCACTGGCCCCTTCTCCTCCCTGTTGCCAAAAACTGTGTGACCACCTTCTATGACTGACAGGTGGACCCAGGACTCCACAGGTGTTAGCCAGTGTAGTTGCAGGACCCTGACAAAGTCCCTCCCCTAGACGGGCTACTGCCACAGGTCAGGGGACAGCAGGGGGCTCCTCTGGGCTCAGCAGGGATGACCCGCCAGCCCCCCTTGTCCTTGGCAGCCTCTGGGTCCCAGAAGCAGCGCCTGGCAGAAGCTGAGAGGCAGCGATGCCATCTCTGAATTGCTTGGGGGACTGGGCGTGGATTTTCACACCTGGAAACACCTGGGAACAAGCAAAATCCCTATCAACCTTGAAGGAAAGAGCCAGAAGAAAAATGACTTCATTTATACACTTAAAAAAAAAATTGGAATGAATTATATTTAACTTAAATTTGGAAAAAGTCCAGGATGGAATAAGGAGGCAAATCACAAAACCTCTCTGTTCATCAGAGGCACACTTAAAAAAAGAAAAAAAAAAAAAAAACTTTTTGGGCTGGGGCTCTGGCTCTGGCTCTGGCTTGGTGGTAGAGCACTGGCCTGGCATGCGTGGGGCACTGGGTTCCATCCCCAGCACCACATACAAATAAAATAAAGTGTAGGAGCCCTGTTTGGGGAGATGGCTTAAATTGTGGTTGACTATGGGTCATGGAGTTTTGGGCATTACTGTCTTTTGTAGTCTCACAAGACTTGGCCTGAGATTTTGCGGGACTTGGCCCGGGATCTTGAGTGACTTGGCCGAGATTGCTGATCGGGTCAGCGCCATTTTGGTGGTGTGTGTGGCGCGTATTAGTCGTTGTTAGAGCCAGAGAAAAAAGTTATCTAAATAAAAAGCTGTTTGTTTCCAGTTTGCCTCTAAACTTCTTCCCACAGCTTCGTTGCTCCAAGCGGCCATCACTTCAGGCGACAACAATAAAGGGAGCTGGGGTTGTGGCTCAGTAGAAGAGCACTTGCCTAGCATGCATAGCATGCATGAGGCACTGGGTTCAATCCCCAGCACCACATAAAAGTAAACAAATAAATAAAGGTATTGTGTCCATCTACAACTAAAGAATATTAAAATTAATAAATAAATAATTTTTTAAAAAAAGGTATTGTGTCCATCCACAACTAAAAATTGTATTTAAAAAATTTTTTGATATTTTTTATCTTTTTTACTTGTAAAAGAACATACACTTAAGAACATAATTTTGTCCTAGATTCTCCTTTATTAAATTCCTTTTCCAAAACCCCCCAAATCACCCTGTGTTCTCTGTAACCAATGTTGAAAACCAGACACACAAACAAAGCGATAATCTATTCCATTCCCCTCACTCCACCACTCCATCCCCCTAAAATACCGAAGGCTAAAAGCGTGTACTGTCCTCTTCCATTCCTGTATGAGGGAAATAAAGGGGGGTGGAGAAAGGGAGGGAGGAGAGTGAAGAAAGGGAAGGAAAAGGGAGGGGAGGGGGCAGAAAGAATAGAGGGAGAGAAAGGAAGTTTTATTAAACAAAAGTTAAATAGAAAAACAAAAGAACAAGGAGAGAAAAGGAAAAATATTGCAAAATAGGCTTTTACTCATATACACATTTTCATTTCTCTAATTTTTTCCTTCCCTTCCCTTCCCTTGCCTTGCCTTCTAGCCTCCCCTCCCCTTCTCCTCCTCCTCCTCCTCCTACTACTTCTCCTCCTCCTCCCTTTCTTCTTCTCTCTTCCTTTCTCTCTCTCTCTCTCTCTCTCTCTCTCTCTCTCTCTGTGAATTAGCATGGTTATATCTCTAGGAAATCAAATACAGAGCTCTCCACCCAACCCCTCCCTCCTTCATCTTATCTGCACTTCTGACACAATTCATCCCATCATTCCTCTATTAATAGACATTCAGATTTCTTCTCCCTCTTTTCTTTGAAATCATGGCTTTTATTTCCATAAGGCAGAGTACTAAAGTAGCATTGCTAGGTCCATGGACATGCATAGTTTTGACAGATACTCTGAGATTATTTTGCGAAAAAGGTGAATCAAGCCACAAAGTTCCCCTGGCAATATATGAGGTGATTCTATCCAGGCATTTTTACCAGCACTCAATACCATCATTCATACATTTTTGATGTCTGACGCATAAGTCATAGTATTTTATTTTACTTCAACTTTTACTTCCCCAATTCACAGAGATTGAATATGTTCTCATAACTTCATCGATCATTCAGATTTCCTCTTCTGCGAATTGACTATTGATAACCTTTGCCATGTTTGTAATTGGGCCATATCATTTTTTTTTAATCAGGAGATATTCTTTGCATATTGCAGGATGATATTGGTTAATGATAATGAACTGTATCTTTCAAAAAGCTAGAAAAAAAGTTTGATGCTTTTGTCATAAAGAAATGATAAATATTTGAAGAGGTAGATATGTTTAACCAGATTTAAACATACCACAATGGATGTATGTATCGAAATATCACACGGCACACCATGAACATACAATTTTAATAATTTTAGGTATCAGTTAAATTTTTTAAAACTAAATTATGTATAGTACTTCTTATCAGCCAGGTGTTGTATTTTCCTCAATCTGCTTATCATTGTGTCATACACAATGTCCCTCATCATTCAGCCCTCTTTGTAGAGATGCCTGCTGCCTGCCTGTTGTCTGGGAATGAGGAGGTACTGACCAACCTCCCCTAACCATTGCTGATGCTCAAGTGCTCATCTTGTTCATATTTTGTGGTGTTTCTATGGGACAATGTATCACAGTTTGAAAATAAGAATTTTTATTTTTTAAATAAAATTGTTAAATTGAAAATATGAACATTTTCAATACTGTTGAGATGCACTATCAGACCACCTCCTTAACAGAGCCATTTACTCTGTCCCCAAGTCCATGTTCAGTCTTTTAGCTGGTGCTGGGAACTGCCATTCTTACAGATATCTACCTTTGATGCTTTAATATGGCATCATAGTAAACTTCAATTGTTATCCCTGCAATCTGCTTGGGAGATTAACAATTTTATATACTCAGTTTTCTATCTTGACTCTTATGAGTCAATTTTTGCGTGTGTGGCTTTTCTTGTTTTTCTTTTTTTTCTTTTGGGAACTTGGTTTATTTTGTGTATATGAATTCTTTATGTAGGTAGGACAAAACCATTTATTTATTTGTAGAAATCATTTTACACTTATGGGTTCTCTTTATGACTTTATTGATAGTTAAAATATTTAAATCTTAGTCAAATCCATTCATCCACTATAATTTTTTCCCCTTAATGCTTTGTCCTTTTCAAGCCAAGAATCATTTTCATACACACCAACGTTCTCTTCCAGTTTCTTATGATTGGATTTTTTTTATCTAAGAGTTCATATTTTAATCCATTTTAGCTCACTTTGGAATAGGATGCAAATATAACATCTGCTTCTTTAACCTCTGTTACCGTTCCATCTACCCAGTACCATTTAGAGGATACGGCTCCAATATTAAGGTCTTCTAATGAAGCAGTCTGGGTGCTCTCCAGTCTGATATTTAGATTTGTATACAATCATGCCTCAGTATCCAAGGGAGATTGGTTCCAGGAACCTCCCAATACTAACTCCTTGGATGCCCAAGTCCCTTATGTAAAATGGCACCATATTTGCATATAACCTACATACATCCTCCCATACGCTCTCATCTCCAGCTTACTTATAATAAATAATACAATGTAAATGCTATGTAAATGGATGTTATGCTGTATTGTTTAGGGAATAACCCAGAAAGAAGGAGTCTGTGCATGTGCAGTACAGACAGGCCATCCAAAGCTCAACTCTGAGCATAGTCCCTGTCAGCGGCAATGTCTCCTTGTCCCCAACATGTTCCATCCCCAGTCGATTGAATCCACACATGCAGCACCTGCGGATACAGACAACCAACTGTACTTATTTTAGTGCCAGAAGCACATTTAATAGTTTTTGCTTCCTAATACATTTTATCTGGTAGAACTAGTCCCTTTCCTCCAATTAATTTTTGGTTTTGATTTTTTAACTGGGGCTCACTCAAATACTTTCTTCTAGATACATTTTAGAAATATTTTCTCCATGCTCCACCCACTCAAAAAATCCTTTCAGCACAGTGATTAGGATTAATATTAACCCAAATCTAATTTTAAGAGAATTTAGACATTCAGTCTCCTCATTTGGTTGTATGTACAGCTTTTCTTTTGAAAGTTCTTTTTTACCTTATTACTAGTTTTTAACTCTATTTTATTCAAGTAAATTCTATATCATTCTTCTTAAATTTTTTTTTCTGGATGTTTGTATTCTTGACTTTTTAATTGGCTTTTGCTGTTACCAACAAAAGGGGAAATTTTGCAAGTTCATTAAGAATATAATTATCATCATAAATAATTATGATACTAATAATTATCTGGTGAGAGTAATCATAATATTGATTTCATTGGTATTGAAATAATAGTCAAATTAATAATAAACTTATCAATAATATTATTAACAATACAACTGTTACTGATTGCATCTGAGATTCTTTTAAAAACAGCACTCTGAATATTCTTCTAAGATGTCATAGACTTTTGTGTCTATGATGTGAACAGCCTCTTGATTTAAATGGCTGTGTCTGTTTAGCTAACAAATACCAGAAACTTTTGCTAGGACTTTCCAATTAGGAACTAAATTTTGTCTGAGACAGCAGAGCTTTCTAGTAACTTTTAACCATCTCAGAGATTTCTGCACTCATCCCTGATGGAAGCTGTCACTTTGCTCATTTCGTTGGTGTTACTGAAGACAAATGTAACACTCTGCAATGATGGACACACTCAGCAGAGATGTTTGGGAACTGTGTGTGCAGCAGTCAGGGAAGGCAGAGCAGAGTGACTACAGCCAGGTCACAGGTGAGTGGGCTTGGGGAAGAGGCTCTCTCAGTTGAGCTGGGGCACGGGGGTAGGGGGTGGAATAGAGATCACAGTCAACATCATTACACAACCAGTTGAGAGCTTATGGTGACCAGGCTGTGTGCTAAGGGCTTGGTGTGTATCACATCTGATCCCCTCCCCCACTCCCCAGCCTTACTAAGGTATTGTTGGCCAGTAGGAACTACGTATATTTAAAGTATATAACATGATGTTTTATGCAAGTACACATTTTGAAAAAATCCTCACAATCAGGATAATTAGCATATTCACCACTTCCCGTGGTGCTTCTTGATGTTGTCGCTTTGTTTCTTTATTTTTAGAGAGAGAGAGCCCAGCTGGCCTTGAACTCCTGGGTTCAAGCAATTCTCCTGCCTCAGCTTCCTGAGTAGCTGGGAGGTCTCATGCCACCACTCCCAGCATTTCTTTCTTCTTTCTTTTTTTTTTTTTGGGGGGGGGGTACCAGGGATTGAACTCAGGGGCGCTCCACCACTGAGCCACATCCCTAGCCCTACTTTGTATTTTAGGTAGAGACAGGGTCTCACTGAGTTGCTTAGCGCTTCGCTTTTGCTGAGGCTGGCTTTGAATTTACGATCCTTCTGTCTCAGCCTCCTGAGCTGCTGGGATTACAGGTGTGTGCCACCACGCTTGGCCTCTTTCTTTTTTTGTTTCTGTCTTTCTTTGTTTCCAAAGATCTTACATACCTATATAATTCACAGTAGCCAAGATATAGAAATAACTAAATGTTCATGGATGGCTTAATGAATAATAAATTAGAAATATTTATACATACATAAATTACATATATATTTGTATATGTATATATCAACTTTAAAAGATAAAGTGATCCTTTCTTTGCAATGAAATGTTTGAACCTGGAGGACATTATGCTGAGCGACACACATTAGTCTGAATACTCTTGATGTGTGTATGCAGTGTGAAGTCACCCAGCTTCTGACTAATTGCTTCTATTCTCCACAGACACAGATTTTAATTTAATATAAGAGAAAGAGGGCAAAGTAGAGAATACAGGGCTATTTCAGTAAGTCTCCAAGTCCAGGTTGCAATTTATCTCATAAGGTGATCATTCTTCTGCTGTTAGCAAGTTACGTTCTGCAAAATTTTGGTGAAGGTGTGTTTTTTCTTGATGTACACATTGGAAATTAATAAATAAAACTACTTGCAGATGACATAATTTTCTAGATGAAAAAATCTAAGTAATCTAGACAAATGCTATTGGAACTATTCAGTGAGTTTAACAGGGTCACAGGATATAATTTCAATAGAGAAACTACCAGTTGCATTTATATATGGTAGTATTGCATATTGGAATTGAAATTTAAACATACCATCTATGGTTGTATTAAAATAGCAAATATATATACACTAATTTAACAAAATATATACAAGAGCAATAAACAAAAAAACTATAAAACATTGCTTAGAAAAACTAAACAATACCTAACAGAAAGGAGAAATACACCATTTTCATGTCATCATTGATTATAGGATCCTAGTTAGTTCTCTGCTAATTTAACCACAAGTTCAGTACAAACTCAACTAAATTCTAGCATACATTTTTAATTGATTTGAAATGACAAAATGATTCTAAAAGTTAATTGCAAAAGCAAAGGGCCTAGAAAAACTAAAACAACCTTATGAAGAAAAAGTTTGGAAGTATCAAATACCTAATTTTCATCCCTAATTTAAAGTAACAGTAATCATCACAGCATTGTATGGACATAGGAATAAACATATAGACTGATAAAACCAAATAGATTTTCCAGTAATATACCCCTGCAAAAATGATCCTTTGATTCTTAACAAAAGGACAAAGATAATTCACTGAGAACAGTCCTTTAACAAATGGTGATAAAATAATTGAATATCCACATGGAAAAAGAAAATCACAATTCTTAAAAGAACTTGCATCTATATTCATTAGAGGTATTGGTCTGAAGTTTTCTTTCTTTGATTTGTCTGTCTGGTTTTGGAATCAGGGTGATATTGGCCTCATAGAATGAGTCTGGGAGTGTTCCCTCTTTTTCTATTTCATGAAATAGTTTAAGAAGTATTGGTGTTAGTTCTTCTTTAAAGGTCTTGTAGAACTCAGCTGTGTATCCATCTGGTCCTGGGCTTTTCTTGGTTGGTAAGTTTTTTAAGTAGGCCCAAATCTCCATCATGTTGGTTTAGACCCCAACTTCCTCAATAAGACCCCTATAGTGCAAGAACTAAAACCAAGAATCAATAAATGGGATGGATTCAAACTAAAAAGCTTCTTCTCAGCAAAAGAAACAATCAGTGATGTGAATAGAGGACCTACAGAATGGGAGCAAATCTTTACCATAAGCACATCAGATAGAACACTAATCTCAAGGATTTATAAAGCTCTTAAAAGCCTTAACACCAAAAAAAACAAATAACTTAATCAATAAATGGGTCAAGGAACTGAACAGACACTTCTCAGAAGATGATATACAATCAACAAATATATGAAAAAATGTTCAACATCTCTAGCTATTAGAGAAATGCAAATCAAAACAACTCTAAGATTTCATCTTACTCCAGTCAGAATGGCAGCTATCAAAAAAAACAAACAACAATAAATGCTGGCGAGGTTGTGGGGAAAAAAGGCACACTCTTACATTGCTGGTGGAACTGCAAATTGGTGAAGCCAATCTGGAAAGTAGTATGGAGATTCCTAGGAAAACTTGGAATGGAACCACCATTTGACCCAGCTATCCCACTCCTTGGCCTATTCCTAAAGACTTAAAAACAGCTTACTACAGGGACACAGCCACATCAATGTTTGTAGCAGCACAGTTCACAGTAGCTAAATGATGCCCATCAGCAGATGAATGGATAGGGAAACTTTGGTATATATACACAATGGAACACTACTCAGCACTAAAAGAGAATAAAATCATGGAATTTGCAGGTAAATGGATGGAGTTGGAGAAAATAATGCTAAGTGAAGTTAACCAATCCCAAAAAACCAAAGGTTGAATGATCTCTTTGATATGAAGATACTAACTTATAAAGGCAAGAGAGTGGGGATGAGAGGAATGAAAGAGCTTTAAATAGAACAAAGAGGAGGAGAGGGAGGGGGCAAGGGGATAGGAATAATGGCAGACTGAGTTATCCATGATTACCCTAAATATATGTATGAAGACACAATTGTTGTAAAAATACTTTATATAAAACTAGCAACTTGAAAAACTGTGCTATTTATATGTAATATGAAATGAAATGTACTCTGAAAACATGTATAACAAATTAGAATAATAAAAAAATTTTTTAATGAAAATAAAAAATAAAATTAAAAAAAAAAGAACTTGCAGTGGATGTATACCCAATGTAAGAGCTAAAACTAATTCTGGGAACAAAAACCAAAACAGTTGAAAACCATTGTGAACTTGAGTTAGGTCAAGAATTCTAGGACACAAAAATACAAGTCAAAAGCAATTTTGATAGAAAAGATTTCATCCAAATTAAGACTTCTGCTTTTTAAAACACATAATTAAAAAAAAGAAAGTCACAAATAGGGAGAAAATATTTTCAGTATATACTGAAGGGCGTATGTCCTGAATATATAAAGAGCTCTTAAAAATCAATAAGAAGACAGATGGCACAATAGAAAACTAGGCAAAACATGTGAACAGATATTTACCAAAAAAAGATGTGAGAATGACTAATAAGCACAGGGTGGAAATGCTCAGTGGCATTAGCTAACAGAGAAATTCAAACTAAATCCACAATGACGTATCACATCATACACATTAAAATGGTTAAAATTTTAAAAAGACTAAAGGCAAAAAAAATTCTAAGCATGAAAAGCCACTATTGCAGAGTAAAATAGCAATCTATAGAAGAGAAAATATTTACAAATCATGTAAGGAATTAGTACCCAGATTACATAGAGAACCCCTAAAACTCAACAACAAAGAAACAACCAAAACCTGATTCAAAAATAAGCAAAGGACTTGAAAAGACATTTCACCAAAAAAGATAAACAAATGGTCAACAGGCGCATCAAAGATGCACATCATTGCTAATCATTAGGGAAATGTCAATCAAAACTACAGCAAGACACCACTGCACACCTGTTATGTGGCTGCCATGAAAGAACACTGTAGAAACAGAACGGCAATTCCTTAACACACTAAACAGAATTGCTACATGATCCAACAACTCCACTTCTAAATACATACCCAAAGAAATAAAATCAAGATCATAAATATTTGTACACATGTGTTCGCTGCAGCATTATTCACAATATCTGAAATGTGGAAGCAACCCAAATGTCCATTGATGGATACTAGATAAATGAAAGTTGTATGCACATACAACAGATTATCGTTCAGCCTTGGAAAGGAAGGAAATCCTGATATATTATAACATGGACGAACCCTGAAGACATTATACTGAGAGAAATAAGCTGGTCACAAAAGGAAAACCGCTTTCTGATTTCACTATATAAGGTAGAAGACTCAATAGCAGCACAATTCACAATAGCTAAACTGTGGAACCAAACTAGACACCCTTCAGTAGATGAATGGATAAAGAAAATGTGGTATATATACATAATGGAATATTACTCAACATTAAAAGAGAATAAAATCATGGCATTCGCAGGTAAATGGATGGAGTTGGAGAATATAATGTAAGTGAAGTTAGCCAATCCTGAAAAACCAAATGCTCAATGTTTTCTCTTAGTTAAAGATGCTGACTCATAATGTGGTGGCGGGGCATGGGAGGTTTAGATGAACTCTAGATAGGGCAAAGGGTAAAAAATGGAGGGATTGAAAGAGAGGGGACATGGGGGTAGGAAAGATGGTGGTATAGATGGACATCATGACCCTAAGTACGTGTATGAAGACATGAATGGTGTGACTCTCCTTTGTGTACAACCAGAGATATGAAAAATTGTGCTTTATATGTGTAATATGAATTGTAATGCATTCTGCTGTCATATATAACAAATTCGAATTTTTTAAATGAAGAAAAAAATTTAAAAAACATAGAGACAGAAAGTTGAATGGTGGGTTTCGAGAACTGAGGGACAGGAAGTTATTGTTTAATACAAAGTTGCAGTTTTGCAAAATCAAGAGTTCTGGAGATGAATGGCTTTGATGGTTACACAAAAGCATGAATGTTGACAAGGAGACCAAGATGATTTGTGGGGAAAGAACAAAATATGTGAAGACACAAGTAGATATCAACATGGGAAGAAAATCACAACCCTCAATATCACTGAACCACATAGCTTCACATCACTGCACCATATACTTAACCAGGGTTAAGAAGGTACATTTTTTTTGTTATATGTATTTACCACAATAAAAAAAACTAGAAATAAAAAAGGGGCAGGGGATTAAAAAAAAAAAAAAAGCAGCCAGGAACAGAGACCGGAATAACAAGAGGAGTTTACTACAAATGGCATGAGGCTTTTCCTGCAGTGATATAAACATTGTTAATTTGATTGTGGTGGTGGTTGCAATGCTTGTGTTAGGGTTTAGATGTGAGGAGTACCTCAAAAGCCCATGTGTGAGACAATGCAAAAATGTTTAAAGGTAAACTGATTGGGTTATGAGATGTGAAACCTGATCAATGGATTAATCCACTTGAATGCATGAACTGGTTGGTAACTATAGGCAGGTCGGGTGTGGCTGGAGGAAGCAGGTCGGGGGTGTGCCTTTGTGGTTTATATCTCTTCCCTGGCACCTCACTTTCTCTGCTTCCTGGCCCACCACAAAGTGAGCAGCTTTCCTCAGCCACATTCTTCCTCCATGATGTTGTGCCTCATCCCAGGGTTCAGAGCCATGGAGTCGGTCAACCGTGGACTGAACCTCTGAAACCATGAACAAAAATAAACTTTTCTTTCTCTAAATTGTTCTTGTCATGTCTTTTAGTCACAGTGACAAAAAGCTGACTAAAACACTGTGTATACTTGTCAAAATTCACTCCCAAAAGGTGAATTTTATTGTACATGAAGTACACACAAGAGAAATATGAATTTTGAAGAAGAGTCTTAATACATAAAACTCAAAGAATTATTAAGGAAAAATGCAAACCTTGTGTTTCTGGATAGGAAAACAGAACAATTCAAAGATACCAATTCTTCTCAAACTAATGTATTGGACATAGGCAGATCTGAACAAAATCTTAACATCTTTTGGGGAGAGAGATGAAACTTCACAAAATGATTTTAAAAATTAAATGAAAAAGTTGACTGCTAATAATGCTAGAGAACATAAAGAAAAACAAAGCAGTGAGGGAAAACTATTTTATTTCACACATACCCCAAGTAGTGATTACTATTTTACTTTTGTTTATAATGATTTAATAATTTGCCCTATTGTTTTATCTGTTATTTCACAAAAATATTTTAAAATGTATTACATTATGATGTTTTTAAGTCATAAATACTTAAGTATGTATATTTTTAAAAGTATTTTATATATAGCCATAATACTGTTGTCACATATAGCATAGTTAATAAATCCTGCTTAAAATAATCTGACAAGTTCATATTCAGATATCCTATGTTGTGTCAGAAATACATCTTTACTGGCAATTTGAACCTGGATCCAAACAAGACCCACGTGTTGCATTTGGTTTTATATCTTTTTCTGTAGAACAGTGCTAACCCATTTGCTTTCTTGTAAAGAATGCATTGAAGGGCTGGGGTTGTGGCTCAGCGGTAGAGCGCTCGCCTAGCATGTGCGCAGCCTGGGTTCGATCCTCAGCACCACGTACAGATAAATGCATTGTGTACAACTAAAAGCAAAAAAAAAAAAAAAAAAAAAAGAAAAAGAAAAGAAAAGAATGCATTGAAGAAGCCATGTCACGTATCCTGCAGAAGGATCACTTTGGGGATTTGTCTGATTGCTTCTTTGTAGTATTAACTTGTTCCTCTATCCCCTGTATTTCTTTTAAAATGGAAAATAGAGCTGAAGTTTGATTAGATTTCGGTGAAACTTTTGGCAGGACTTCTTCCAAGATGCTGCTGTGTGTTTCTCATTCCATCTCATCAGGATGCACATGGTGTCTGGGTGTCCCATTATTAGTGTCTGAGATTGGTCAGTGGGCCCAAGAAGGACAAACTGCCATTTTGTAGTATCAAAACAATTCAGGCAAAGATCATGACTTAAGCCACTAAGGGAAAGGTCAACAACCAGGGTGGAGTGTTCCTTCACAGTATTACCACCCCAAGTAGTGATTTTCAAGCTGAGTTATGTGTGTGTGCTTTTGTGTATGTGCACAGGTGTGTTTACGTGCACATGGATATATTTATCTATTTTACTGTGAGCAATGGACATGGTCTGAAGAAAAAACAGGATACTTTACAGAGCGTCTCAGAAAGGGGACGCAGTTCAGATAGAAAGTAATGCTGTACTATTCTTAATTTTTAAAAAATAATATATTTTAAAAATTACACAGAAATGATTAAGAGGTTCTTTTATGTATCTGAGAAGAGAATAATGATATTATTAGGAAAAAAAATCCCTCCTCTACCCAAAACAACTGGATTGCATAATGTAATGAATGTAATTTTTTTTAATTATATTTTTTTAAATGTCAGAAAACAATGTAAATAATTACAGGGAATGATGGGAAAGTATGATTCCTCTAACCTATTTCTTTTGATTTCTCTGCACATAGTAATGTGCCATGCATTGTGCTAAATATCTGGGGGGGAGGGTGGGTTCTGCAATCAAAGAAGCTGTTGTTTAATGTGTTCTACTTGCTTTCTATATAGAATTTAACAACATGCAAAACTACAAAGAAAAAAAAGTAGGGTGATTTGAAGTCTCACAAGCTTGAAGCAACCATTCATAATACTTGGCAATTAGCTTTTCATTCATTAATTTTTCATTTTTGTGGGTTTTATTTTTCTTTTGGGGACCAAAGATTGAACCTAGTGATACTTAACTATCGAGTCACAACCCCAGTCCTTTTTATATTTCATTTTATAAAAAGGTTTTACTAAGTTGGTGAAGACCTTGCCAAGTTGCTGATGCTGGCCTCAAACTTGTGATCCTCCTACCTCAGTCTCCCAAGTTGCTGGAATTACAGGTGTTCACCACCACACTTGATTTACTTATAAATTTTCTTTATTCATAGACACATACATATATGTGTACACACATATATACATATTGCATAAATGGAATGTTCTTTCACTTGTCTTTGTCTTGCCCATCCTTCAAAAAACCATGCTTTGCTAAAAGGCACAAGTAAACAACTGACACGTTTCTCCCATACCATATGATTCTGTGTACACCATACATTGAATTCTTTACAATCCATTTTATATGCATATGTGTGCAATATACATGTACATGGAGAATTTTTTTGTTTGACTTGCAAAAGTGGAGCTTCGTATACATTTTTGCATCTTATTTTTCTTACTCTACAGTAACTCATAGCAGCTTATCCAAGTCACTAAATGTGGCTTCTTTATAGTGGCTGCATGCTATTCCATGTTGAAGTCATGGCTCATTTTCTTAATTCATTCTCACTGGCAAAAAGTCACACTATTTTCAGTTTTAATAAACATCCTTAGACATTGTCCTTAGGTATTGGTCCTTTTGATTCTATCAGGAAGTTTCTAAGGAAATTTGATGACAGATATCTTTTAAAATATTTAAACAATATTGCCAAACAGCCTTTCAATAAGATTGTAAAATTCTATACCAACAACCAATAAGGTATTTTTTCCAATCTTGCAGTATTAGTCCATAACACATGTATATTTTTACTTTGAACATAAATACTCATCATTAAGTTGCATTTACATTGGATTATGTAAAACAGTCAAACAGCAAAATATTTCAATGATTCCAGAATTGCACAGAAATCTCCACTGTGACTATTACTACTATACAATTTTTTTGTGAATATTCTAGCACAGTACTCTCCACTAGAAATTTCTGTGGTGAGAGAAATGTTCTCTGGGCAGTGTTATTCAGTATGATAGCCACTAGCCACTAGTGAATACTGAACATTTGCAATGTGGCCAGAGTTGAATGCAGGTCCAAATTTTTATTTTATCTCATTTAAACTCAAGAGTTCAGAAGTGGCAGTTAGATAGTGCAGTTCTAGAAAATGCAAGAAACAAAGTTAAAATAATTGCTACAAATATTGGAAAACACACAATGTTCTCTATTGTGCACTTTAAAAAGAACCCTCACAACTTTTTATTAAGAAAAAACTATTAGAAATAATAAGAGGCTTTTATCAGATCAGTATATGTAAGTTAAATATACAAAAATCAATAGCTACTTAGTACTAAGCAGTTGGAATAGAATTAGGTAGAAATCATTCCATTTACAATAGCAACAAAAATGACAAAACATAAAGAATAAATTTAACAGGAAAGCCAAGGACATACACAACATGAAATTAAACTTGTAATAAAAGAGGTAAAACAAAACAAATATCTAGAAATGTATATCATGATTTTGGATGAGATGATATTATCAAACATGCTCACTTCTAAAATTAATTTGTAATCAATTATCATTAATATTCCGAAATATTAAAATGATTCTGGAAAGGAAGAATATAAAATGTTCCTTAAATTTATATGGTTGAGGATGACTAAAACCTGCTCACAAAAAGAAAATGATTGGGGATATATTTTATGACTCACCAGAATCTTCTCAAAACTGATTATAATAACCTCACGTGGTATGAACATAAGATAGACAAATAAATCCATGGAAATGAATTGAGAATCCAGAAACTATCGACACAGTGGTACACACCTGTAATCCCAGCCACTTGGGAGGCTGAGGCAGGAGTATCACAAATTCAAAATCCACCCCAGCAACTTAGCAAGGCCCTAAGCAATTTAGCAAGACTCTGTCTCAAAATAAAAAACTAAAAAGGACTGGGAATGTGGGTCAGTGGTTGAGCATCCCTGGGTTCAATTCCCAGTATGAGAGAGAGAGAGAGAGAGAGAATGAATGAACAAAAGAAAGAAGAAATTCCAAAATATTAGCTTGACTAATAAGCTAATCAATTTCTGGATTTTCAATCCATTTATTGATGTCAAGCTAATAGTGGGCAAATACCTTCACTCAATTGTACAAAAGAAAAGGGACTGCTCAATAAGTAATGCTGGCCAAACAGGTTATCCAAGCAAAATAATTTTTTAATATGGACTTTTAACATGTAATTATAGGCAAAAATAAGTTTCAAGTAGATAAAGAGCTTAAATATATGAATCTTATGAGAAAAGTTGAAGACTACTTATGCAATCTAGGGGTTTAGCTTTCTTAAATTAGAATGGTTAACTCAGAATTTTATTTTTTAAAAAAGGAAAGGGAACTATATATGGCCCTATGCAAATTCAAATCATTTATTTGGAAAATACATTGTAAACAAAGTCAACATACAAATGATATACCCAGAAAGTAATATTTGTAATAAGGTTAATTTTCATAGTGCCCAAAACTCAGGCAAACTAATTTTAAAAAGAAAAACAAGCCATTTTTTTAAAGGAGGCTCATGAACTAAATATTATGGATCTAACCCAAGCATTAAGCAAACTTAGAGAAGATGCACAGGTCACCTGTGTGTGCTTGAAGTCCTCTGCTCTGCTCCACATCCCTTTTATTGGTGTCCATCTGCACAGATTCTTCTGAACACAATTAAAATTATCACCACAACAACAAAGTTTGGAAAAAAATATGATAGTCTTAACTTCATACAAACCAAAAACCATATGTCAAATGAAAAACCCCAAAAGCAATAAGACAAGACAAGGTACTCATTACAAATAGCCCATTGGAGTGACATACCTCTCTCATCAGGTCTTTCCTTTTTCTTCCCCTTCTTCTTCTTTTTCCTTCTCTCTCGTTTTTCTTTTCTTTTCTTTCTTCCTGGTACTGGAGATCGAACCCAGGGACACTCTACCACTGAGCTACATCCCCAGTTCTTTTTATTTATTATTTTATTTTAATTTTGAGACAAGGTCTCACTAAATTACTTAGGCTCTTGCTTACTTGCTGAGGCTGGCCCCCTACTTGTGATCCTCCTGCCTCAGCCTCCTGAATTGCTGGGGTTACAGGCAAGCACCACCATGCCCAGTTCACGTGTTCAACCCTGTAGGCTGACTAATATTATAGACCCAATCCATAGCCCCTCAAGTCTACTATTCACCCAGAAGGGCTTAAAGATGGAACTTCAAAAGGCTGATGATCAACCTCACCCAATCCTTGCTTGGGATGCTCACCCTCAGCACCCTTGAAAGGTGCTCTCCCAACCTCCATTTAACAATCAGCCTCAATCAACACAAATCACTTTACCCTAAGAGGCTAATATCTTTTGAATCTATGTATTTGCTTATTTTTACATTTATTGGCAGATAAAAATTTATATATGCATTTAGAAAGTGCAGTGTGAGGTTTGGGTATATTTATACATTATGTATTGATCAACTCAAGATACTTAGGTTATCTACTATTTCAAATATTTCATCCTTGGGATGAGAACATGCAAAGTCCTCTCTTCTAGCCATTTTGGATCCTAGGATATGTCATTGCTGTGACCACCCTCTGTGTCACAGCACATCAACACTTATTCTTCTTATCTGGCCTTAGCTTTGCACCCCTCAAGCCATCTCTCTCCAATTGCCTCCTTCCCACCTCCCTCTCCAGTTTCTGATAATCGCTATTCTGCTCACTTGTTCTATGAGCTCAGCTTTTTTTATATTCCACATTTGAGTACAGTCTTGTGGAATTTCTCTTTCTGTGCCTGAATTATTTCACTTGCCACTTTGATCTCCAGATGGTATCCCTTTTCAGGGCTGAATGATATTCTTTCATGTGTGTACACCACCTTTTAAAGAAGCTGATTTCTTGATTTTCTCATTCTGAACCTGCTGTTTTGTTTTGTTTTGTTTTGTTTTCCTCCAAGTTTTGCACAACAGAGATGGCTTATTCTGTTGAAGTCTTGGAGCTGTTCTGAGCAGTGAGATAAACCCAGCTTTAGCCTTCACCTTGGGCAGAGGGTAGCAATGAGTTTTGGTAGCATTCAAGACCTCGCCTGATCCCCAAAAGCGGACACTCACTCCAAGAAGAGGCTTCTGAACTTGCTAGGTGGCCACGCTCATCTAAGACAAGGTAGAAAAATGAACTTCTCAGCCCAAGCCAGATTCATGTTGTAGGAATGCCTGGGCCGGTTGCCCAAGCCCCAGTGATTTAAGATCATCCCAGGGGATTCTGACCCTCACCTGGCTTTGAGAAGCCCTAGCTCAGAAGAGCTCAGACCTGGCATCTTCAGAAAGCTACAGACACACTTTGATTAGGATTGCCAGCCTCAGCCTGCCTTCCACTGAGAACACCAAAGCAAACACCTCTGGGTTCTCCTGGTTCTTCTTAGTTTATAAAATACTTTCTCCATATCCACAGTTGAGCTCTTAATGGTTCATTAAGGATGCATTTTACCCCTGAAGACCAGGAGTCACTGAGGTGAACTGAGTATGGTATTTTCAAGACACTGTCTGTGGAGAAGATCAACTTCATTTGTTTATAATCCAATGAGCTTAAATTCTGAGACAAGAATCAGTTTCAAAGTCAGCACATCCAGGATTCCACCTTGTTCTCTCTCCCTGGTCATGGAGAGAGGCGGGGCAGTTTCTAGATACAATTCTCCTCTGTCCACGCACATCTATCAAGTTTTTCTGTTGGTGCTTTTCTGTTCTTTGCAGATTTTCTAGTCCTCTTGAGCATCAGTGGAGATGTCTCCATCTCCCACTGGGGTTCCTGGCCCCATTCTTGATGCTACAGCACTTGGTAGCATCCACTCACTTGCCGGGATCATGAGACCCTCAGGGAGGTCAGCTCGCTCCCACCCACCCTCTGAGTTCTTGGGGCTCTGGTGCAGTGGTTGCTTCTGGCACCTTTGGGGAAGAGCAGGCGATGGCTGCTCCCCTCAGCTGAGATCCCCTTTTCTTCCCAGACTACGCCACTGAGATTAGCCCAGGTCAGGGTGCTGGGTCCTTCTGGCCTCCCGCCATCCAGTTCCTGCTTGGGAAGTAAGATCCAGGGATCCTCCACTCTGACACCCCGACATCTCCCTGTAGGTGGTTCTGCCACCTGCTCCCTCCCAGAGACTCAACCCAGAAGGAATGGATGTCACCTTCACTTCCTTTTTTTCTCTTTTGGGCCAAAAACACTGGCCATCTGAAGCTTACAACAAGAACAACAATAGTAATTACTTGTTATTCTGTTTGAATTCTTGTTCTGGGTGTGGTCCTGGGGGTGAGGGGTAGGGAGTAAAAGCGGATGGAAGAGATTTCTGGGACTCAAGATTAATTTAAAGAAAAGATAGGGCAAAGGGGTGGGAAGGGAAGGGAGGGGGAAAAAAAGATGGTGGAATGAGATGGATAGTATTACCCTAAGTACACGTATGAAGTCACGAATGGTGTGAATATACTTTATATACAACCAGAGATATGAAAATCGTGTTCTATATGTGCAATATGAATTATAATGCATTCAGCTGTCATATATAACAAATTAGAATTTTTTTAAAAAATTAAAAGAAAAATAAATAAATAAAAATGTCGATGCTTGGCAATAGCATCCCACTACAGAGAAATAACACGCGTTCCTAAGGTCTGAGGGTGAGCAAGGGGGAGGATTTGCACTAGATCGCAGGGATTCTGAGAAGGAGCCAGGAGTCTGCAGGCTGGGTCCCATCTGCAGACACTTACTCATCTGTCTCCAGCCACACCCCCTCCCCAGCTGCGGCTCCAGGGAGGGCATAGCCGACTTACTCTGTGCCTTCAAAGCACCAAAGCAAGGTAATCACAAATCCTTACCCGCAAGTGGGCATGCGGGGTGAATCGGGAGCAAAGTCGCCCTCAAACAAAAGGTATTGCTTTCCTCGATAGCTCGAGCATATTGCAAAGATGAGGACCCCATGGAGTGTGGGGGCCTGAAATGGGGGCTGTTCCAGCTCCTTTGCACAGAGTTGTACTTGTCATCAAAGACTTTCCTCCTCCCCATCAGGGAGACTGACAAGCCTCCCAATACCTCGTGCTGGGCCAGGGGCAAAGGAGTGACAGCTCTGCTCTGAGAGACGATTAATTCTGCACAAGGAGGTGCATGCCCCTGGCTCTGCCACTCACCCGCCACCCAGCACCAGTGTTGACTGACAGCGCACGTTGTTCCTGACCTTACACATCATTGGGTATAATTGCCAGGGGCTTATTAATTATTATCATTACAGGCTTGTGCACGCACATGCGAGTGGCTTTCACACCAACTCACTCATAACAACAAAGGTCACACCTGTGGGTAGCTACCAAAAGCCTGTCCTGGGCCTGGCAGGAATTTCTGAGTCCAGATTGCCAAAGATCTGGGCCAACGTTCATACCGTGGTTGTCCGCGGTGAGGGTACTGATACTTGGCAGGTTTCGGGTGCCCATTCTGCTGCTGGGAACCTAGGGCTCTGGTTCTGGAGAGTCTGGCCTTTGTGAACAATCCCCTCGGCCACCCAGACCCTCCTTCCTATAAGCAGTCCAGATTCAAATGCCAGGTAGCGATAACTCAACCTCTTACACGTCCTTCAATGTGGACATTCAGGAAACCAAGGCGGGGAGCTACATCCGCATTCCAGGTCCAAAGCTTTAATTTCTATATGAGGAGATGAAGGCCCAGAGAAGGTGCTGGACCAGCTCAAGGTCACTAACCAATGAGTGATGTCGGGAAGTCAAAATGGTTTCTTCTCTTCCTGAGCACTGAACTAGAATTTGAAAGTCCCCAAAAGTATTCAGTACATTCAATTTTAAGGTAATAATGGCATTTATTATTAATGATGACACTGAGTGCATGTTATGGGCCAAGAGCTATCCTCTTTGGTTTTTATTGTTTTCATTATTGTTTTTATTTTGGTTTTCCAAAAATGGCTCTCAAGTATTTATTTGATTGTCATTATTGTTGTTATTGCCGTTAAAAGCAAACAGTTGCCAGACACTATTTTAAGCACTTTACTTTCTTAAAAAAACACATTTATTACTCCTCCTGATAATGACAATTTTATAAGTTATATACTATTCCCCTTTCATGCTATTCATACAATTTTCTTACATGAAGAAATTGAGGCACAAAATTGATATATAACTCGGTCAGGGTCACATGTACATTTTCCAAGTTTGCATACACAGAATTAAATGCAGGTAGCCTGGATACAGAGTCTGCCCTCTTACTGTCCACTCTGTATTGTTAGAACAGGAATATTTTATTACCCTAATTAATTAATAATGGCTTGCCTATGCACATTGTCTGCTACATGTTGGTCTAAGGTGTCGGAAACAGTGGAAAACAAGGTAGACAGAGACTTTGTCCTCATACAGCTCAGATTGTGGCAAGAAACAGTGAACATAAAGAACTGAATAAAAATAAACAATTTCAAAGAGTGAAAGAAAATAATACAAAGTGATATGACTAAGCATGAATTCCTTTAAAACAGAGTAATTACGGAAGATGAAGTTGAAGAGGTGAGGAGATGGAGACAGAAACAGAGAAAGTGTGGGGCATGATTGTTATAGTTAAATGTGGTTTTCCCCCAAAAGCTCACGTGAGAGACAATACAAGAAGGTTTGGAGCACAATTTTTCATATCTCTGGTTGTATACAAAGTATGAAAAATTGTGCTCTATATGCATAACATGATTTGCAATGCATTATGCTGTCATATATAACAAATTAAAATTTAAAAATTAAAAAAAAGAAAGTTTGGAGGAGAAATGATTGGGTTATAGCCGTAACCTAATCAGTGAATTAATCCCTAGTGGGATTAACTAAGTGGTAACTGGAGGCAGGTGGGTTGTGTGGCTGGAGGAGGTGGTTCACTGGGGGCGTGGCTATGGGGTATATATTTGTATCTGCAGAGCAGAGTCTCTCTGCTTTCTGATCTTATGAGCTGCTTCCCTCCAACCATATTCTTCTGCCATGTTTTTGCTTCACCTCGAGTGCTGGGGAACGGAGCCTGGTGTCCGTGGACTAAGACCATAAGCCCCCTTCCTCCCCCAGAAAAAAATTTCCCCCTCCACAGTTGTGCTAGTTGAGTCTTTTAGTCACAGCAGTGAAAAATCTGACTAAAACAATGATGTTTCTCTCCTGACTTTGAGCCCCACTCCATTCCTCAGGTGCCCCCATGTGGTAAGACACCCTGTCATGCCACAGATGCAGGGACACAGCAAGGAGGCCAGGTTCATCCCCTTTCCAATTAGGTTACAACCCCTTGTCACCAGCACCTGTGTTCATGGGGAATCAGCAGCCAAGACAAACACAGGCTGTTCCCCATCTTCCTAATGCCCCTGGTGGGGAGGGTTGGGAGGACGTAAGGGCATCTCAAGGAACACGGGTGTCCCTTGTCCTTATGCTTAAGAGGTTTCCGTGAACTTCTGGGGGTGTCTTCTTATTGAAAGATGTCAGATTAGGTACTCAAAATTCCAAGGTCTTATCCCAGCTCCAACCTGATATCGTTACCTATCATCCCTGGGGAATCATTTAACTCTGACTGCCACGTGTGCCTCCTGACACCAGCAGGTGGCCAGGCTCAGGTGAGGCACTGGCCACAGGATCCCTTGAGAGAACAAATGTGGACTTGTCTTTGCTGTTGTAAAGCCTTCCAGATTCCAACCCATCAAAAGAGCAATAAACCATTTTAGAAATTTATCTTAAGCAATCATGGATATGTGTGTGTGTGTATTTAGCAATGTTATTTTTAATTATATAGAAATAGGGAGGAAAGATCTAAAAACAACAACAGCTTCAATATATAATACTGAGCAATTGATTAAATTGATAATTTCAGAAAATTAAATACTACATGATCATTGCAAATGCCATACTAGAAAAATATTTGACTGAGGAAGATGTATGTCCATGATATATTTTTCAATAAAAAAGTGCCAGATCATGAAATAATATATACAATATAATCCTATTTTTTAAAACATGTATCTACTAGGTAGCATCAAATAAATGCTGGACTGCTATCCCTGGGGGGAGGGGTAAGAAGTGGTTGTTTTCTTTTTCTTCTGGCTTTTAAAACACATTTGCAGGGAGCTTATCTTTCATGATACCGACAACAAGCGCTTGGAGTTTTGTTTTTGGTTTTCACTTGTTGTAAGAGAGCCCACATCACCCCATGAATTTGGGTGCAGTGTTGGGAATCAGACGTGCAGATGGTTAAGAAGCTGCAATTCAGACACTCAGGGCTCCCTCCCAACAAGCTGAAGCTTCAGACCCAAGTCACTCTTCCAGCTCAGCTGAGATTCTGCCACCACCCAAGAGGAAAGACTCTGCCCTTTAAGGAAAAACTCAGCCCCAAAGTTGGAGAAGAATTTCCTAAGCATGCAATAGACTGGCACGTTTTCCAATTCCTGCATTTCCATGTTACCTAAAAAAACTGACACTAACCCAGAGTTGCCGACTTCTGTCCAGAGTGAGGACAGGGCCACTGCAGAATGGCAGAGTCCAGTGTTCCGTTCTCCCACTCCAAGCCCTTCCCTATGGACCATGCTGCCTCCCTGATGGTATGGGCAACATTATGGTTTAACCAAGGAAGAAGAGACCCCCCCCCAAAAAAATGCAGGAGGTAGGAGGTTGGGGGGCATTTCTCCAAACCTCAGTTCATAAAATAATATATACAATATAATCCTATTTTTTAAAATATGCATCTACTACATAGCATCAAATAAATGCTGGACTGCTGTCCCTGTGGGGAGGGGTAAGAAGTGGTCATTTTCTTTCCCCTGGACCAAAGTTCCAAACCACAGTCCTTCAGACTTAGTTGGGGTCAGAATCGACTGCAGGAGAAGAGCCTTGAATGGCATGCCCAGGGCAGATGGGCTGCCTTTTGCTCCCAAGGATGGCCCTCTCGAGGCATCCATTGACAGTGACGTGGAACTGGTTTTTCTTAGTGGATTTCATTTTTCTTTTTTTCCAATGGTGAGGACAGTCCCTCACTCAAGCCCTCCGTCCCAGGGACACTCATGTGGGAACTGTTGGCCTAGGTTATTTATTATCTGCTCTGACCACAAAGTCAGTCCTTGGAAGACCTATAAACCAGGTCCTAATGAAAACAAATTTAACTCAAGACCCCAGCGTATCTGAGAAGGAGAAGGGGTCACGGAGGCCAGACCTCCAGACCTCCAGACCAGGGAGGCGGGCTTGACCCATCTGCACTGAACTCCAGCCCAGGTTCCCAAGAGCCAAGTTGCCTCAATCACTTGAGGGCCTTGCAGAATCAGACTCTCCAGAATTCAGCACTAAAACCCAAGTTTTAGGAAGTTCTCCACGTGGTTCCGACCATTGGCCCTGGGAAGAATCAGCTCAAATCGTGCAAAGGTTCATGCTTGGGATCGTTAATCCAAATCCACTCAGGTGAAGTTGTCCTGACATCACTTAATGCTAGAGCTACTAGGGGGGAAAAAATTAAAAACAGCAAGCTGTTTTCAGTGCTTTACCATAGTGAGAGGTTTCAGAGGTCTTAGTCCATAGAAGGCCAGCTCCGTTGCTCAGGGCTTGAGGTGAGGCAGGACATCATGGCAGAAGAGTATGGCAGAGGGAAGCAGCTCACATGGTGATCAGGAAGCAGAGAGAGCCTCCACTCTCCAGATACAAAATATATACCCCACAGCCGCGCTCCTAGTGAACCACTTCCTCCAGCCACACTCCACCTGCCTCCAGTGACCACTCAGTTAATCCCTCCAGGGATTAACTCAATGATTAAGTTCAGGCTATGGCCCAATCATTTCTCCTCCAAACCTTGCATTGTCTCACATGTGAGCTTTTGGGGGGAACACCTCACATCCAAACCATCACAGCCATCAATTAAGGCAAAATTCACTGGATACTTACGCGTCAGGCAGGAGGTAGGATGCGAGCCTCTAAGCTCTTGTGCTCTGTGGCTAACAATGTCAGAGAAAAGATGGAGCCATTTTGAAAACCATCGAAGCACACACCTTTCCTCAGGAAGGTGCTGAATTCTCGACACCTTTCTGTATTCGAGCAAGACCGTAGTGCCCACTGCAATCTACGGTGGCGGAGAGTAAATCTGTATGTGACAAGGGAGGACGGCAAAGGGGAGAGATATGAGCACAAAGATTGTACATTACAGAAATCTCTGGCAATTCCAGGATATTGACAAAGGTACATGCTGATAACCAAAGAGCATGTAAGGATTTTAATACCACATTTCCAGTTATGACTAGCGAAGCATAATTAGGTACTAAATTATAATGTTAATATTCATTTGAACAAATAAGTACTTGTACTAGTTACATTGGGGCCCTGGGCGGGCAGCAGAGGGGCTGATTAAATGGACAGAGAGTTTCTTTGGAGGAGTTTTATCCTAGGTTTGGTAAGGTTGTTTCTCTGAATGGTGTTATTCCCACTATCGTAGTTATATTCAAATGATTCAGAATTAAGCAAGTATACATACATGTAATTACAAATTGCAATTTGTAATACATGCAAGAAAGAAGTGGGGAGAAGAAGACCAGGAGAAGGCCACCGTGCAGAGGCCTTCAAGAGGCAGATGTGTAATGGGGGAGGAGTCCTGAACTCAGCCCTATAATTTTTCTAGCAAAAATAAAAGGAAAGGGTCTTGCTGAGGTCTCCTATTATTGTGGACTTATCTATTTATACCTCCATTTCGTCCAAAAAGAGTCTGAGGTGGCGCTTACCTGTCATCTGTAAGAAAATTAAAGTCGTTTCCTAAAAGGGGCAAAAGGAAATTGAAGTAATGAGGAGGGAGAGAGAAAAAAGGTTAAGAGAGAGAGAGAACGAAAAGAAAGAGATAACATGCATGCAGCCACACACGGCCACATATTAGTTCCTTTCTGAAGTCCAAATCTTAAATGGAGCATAATTTTTCCTTTTGCTCATTTCCACAGGAACTGGTTGTCTTCCTACACATTTTCTTCGGGCTTCATACAAAAGGTAAGATTCCGTATTGAGCCATGCTAATTAGCTGGGGTGATCTCGAGTTTGTAACAAAAGCAAATCTATCACCAGCTGTGGAGAGGGAAAAAAAAAAAGAAAGAAAGTCCTCAGCTACCCCAAACCCCAAAACACATAAGCTCAGCATTTTAACTGGCTGGGGTAAGAGCCATTATTTTCATTAATGGAGCTCATTTTTATTTTATTGGGCTTTTTTACTATCAGATTAAAAGCATGTTTTTATTGTAGTTTTTTCTAATGCAATCTTGGATGATGTGCTGAGAATGAATGGAATAGTTATTGTTTTAATTATTTTTTCATTTTGTGTTTTTATTTCATTTGTTCCTTTTATTTACTACTTTTAAGTTTGCCATAATAACACGGACGCAGGGAGTTTAGAGGCCTCCAGTCAGCACCTCTGCAGCAATTTGAATCTGCTAAAGACCAAGGAATGGGAAAATCACGGGTTCACTGATGCTTTCAGAATCCTGTGACAGCCCAGCCCCAAAGCCCAGCCTTATTGAAGAAGGTATGTGGAGCAGGGTTCCTAGGACTAAGGGTGGTGATGAGGCGCCCATATGCACCAGACATATTTTCAGGCCAGTTCTGTTTCTGTTTCTGCTCCAAACTGTCCTGGCTCAGGAGGCAAGGAAGGGTTAGAAGGACTCTCACGGTGAAAAAGCAACTCTGGAACCTGTTACTTGCTTAAGCCACATCTCACCAATGCCCACCCACACAGAGTGCCTGTGGGAACATTTGGACTTTATCATGCAGGGGTTCTCGGCTGCACAGGTCACCTGTTCCCTGCTCATGAAGGGGAGAGAAGACCACAGAGCCTTCCCTGCAAATCCACATGTCTCAGCAACACTGTGCACTTAAGAGACCGAGAAAAAAAGTCAGGGCAGGATTTTCAGATACTTTGATTAGAGCAATAAATTGATTGTGTGAGTTGTCTTTCCAGGGATAAGCTCAAAAATTACTGGAACACTACAGGCTACTCAGAAGCCCAACCCTTAGGCCTGCCATTTGCAAGAGCGTGGATGAACCCAGAAGACCAGACATGGAAAGAAAAGTACTATGTGATCTCACTTCCTTGTGGAATCTAAAAAATCATAATGGCCTTTACCTGGGGCCAGAAGGTGAGGAGTCACTGGTCAAAGCTTATAGTTAGGAAGGATGAATACGTCTGCAGACCTGATGCATGAACATTGTGATTAATAATGCTGTATTATCGACTGAAAGTTTGCTAAGACAGTTGATTTTAGGTTTTCTTACCACACACCAGGTAAGGAGGTGGATATGTTAGTTTGCTTGGTTGTAGTAATCATTGATGTATATGTCTATCAAAACACCAAGTTGTTCACCTTAAATATATATAATAAAAGAATAGGACACAAAAATGCCCATAGTTGCCCGATCAAGGATTCGTTCAGCATCATTGTGTGCCAATATCTGCCGTCTCTCTAGGCCCACTGTCCTCTCTGATGGAGGAAATGGTCCATCTTTCCCAAGAGAGGCTCCTGCCTGTGATGGGTTTACCATAGTCCCTCACTTTCCCCGAGGCTTCCCTACTGAATCCCTGCTATAGTTTAAATACATTTCCCCAAACTCTGTCTCCAATGCAGCAGTGTTGGGAGGTGAGGCCTAATCAGAGGTGATTAGGTCATGACAGTTCCACCCTTATGAATGGATTAGTGCCATTACTGAGGGAGTGGGTTAGTTATCATGGAGTAGATCTGTTATAAAAACAAGGCCAGCCCCTCTTGCACTTTGACCCTCACCCTCTCTTGCCCTCTTGCTTTCCACCACTGAATGATATAGCAAGAAGGCCCTTGCCAGATGACAGAGACTTGATATTGGAATACCCAGCCTCCGGACCCGTGAGAACAGACGTTTCTATTTGTTATAAATTACCTGATCTCTCAGGTATTCTTCTGTAGCAACACAAAAGACTAAGACAGTCCCCTGGTACTAAGGACCTAGTATATAGTCAAGAAATCTTGTTTGGAAGATTGCAAGGGCTTTATTTTTACTGCTATATCTCAAGAAATGGGAAGAGCATATAGTAGCTGGTCAATACTCAGCTGTCAATGCCCAGAATTGCCTGATCAAGGACTCATCTCGTGTTGCTCGCCTTCCAATGCCTTCCACTGGATGAATCAAGGATTTCAGGAGTGAAGGTGAACCTCTGACTCAGGTATCTCCTTCCAGCTGTCCTCAACCCCACAGAACATTCATTGCAAAGACCACACTGTATTTTGTTTTTAAACAAAGATAAGGGATATGATATTTTAGAACCTCGCAAAGCCCCCTTCTGCTTGAGTGTTGAATCACTAGTGCCATTTATTGCATCCTTTAATTCACAAGTCTCATTTCATAAGATATATTCTTTCTAAACCAGCATAAAAGTTGCAACAGAATATTGAGCCTGGTTTAACAAAACCCAAGTGCTAATTTTTGGAAACAAATTCTACTTATTGAAAAATGTTGTTCCCTTAAAGGAAGCAAACACTACATCTAAAGAACCATTTTTTTTTTTCACAATGGTATTTGGAAGAGGCTTGCCTACCCTTGCAGCCAATACCCAAATTTAAGTTTCATAAACAAAAGGCATCCATTTATCATGATCCACACGCACAGCACTCAAGTGCCAGGGTTCCGTTGTCTCTGAGCATCCTGAACATCATAGATGAATTCCCCCACAGCAGGGACTGGGATATTGTCCTCACACAATGCACTGGTGAATTCTATACCAAATAAAATCATATTTTCCCCCAGAATTTTGGAACAATCTGTAACATTAAAAGTTCTTGATTTAAGTTAGGCAGGCTTTAGTTGGTTACTTTTGCCAAATATCCCTTCCTTTTACAAAGAGTTTCAGGAAACAAAGTTTGGACCATGAATTTGTAAAAAGAAAACACTGAGCACTCATGCATATTCACATGTCATTTAGCTGGCAGAATGCAAGTGGAGACCCTGAGGTTTAATCCCTGGGTTTAGCTGTATATAGGTTTTTGCATTGGCTCACCAGGAATAAATAATTACTACATTTAAAATGCATATTATGAAATTATATAGTTAAATGTTATGTAAATATAACTGTAAAGATAATAATGGATAATACTTTCTGGGTGCTTTCTACTAAACACTGTGCTACGCCCTTTCAGGCACTGCCTCATTTACTCCCCACAATAGGATGAGGCCATACAGTCATCCCTCCTGTTTCCAGATGAGGAAAGTGGGAAAGAGAGAGGGGAAGAGTTGCTTGCCCCAAAGGACTGCTCTTGTAAATGGGGACCAGGCAGGCAAGGCAAATCAGTACAGAGAAAGGTAGAGGTATAAAGCCACAGGGAAAGTGTCTGGCAAACCCTAGGATCAGCTCTGGCTGCTAGGCCTAGATCTCCCCAGTTTTTATGAAAAACTACAATTCCAAATGTGCAAATTTTAAAAAGAAGACATTCACAAGCAAAACACACCTGCAGGCGACAACCACACCATGGGGACCATTGGACGGTCTCCCGCAGCCCCGTCCTGTCTCCTGTGCTGCTTGCATGGTTTGTATTTTGTCTTCCCAGCTAAACTATACAGATCTGGGAAAAATATATATATATTATTAGGAAGCTTTATTCTCCTTCCAGGCGATGCTGGTTCTGGTTGGGAATATGTGAAGGTGCATTGAGGAGAGTTGGTTTCCCAAATGCTTGGGATTCAAATCCTGCCAGGCTTTGTTTTCTCCAACACACAGGGCTCATCTGGAGTCTCACCTTCTATTTCACACTCATCTTCTATTGAAAACTAAACTGAAGAAACATATTTGTGTTACTCCATGGAATTAGGGCACGTGTGCACCTGGGGGCTTAAGCTACAGGTTCAGCCTCAAGAGGAGGTTTGTGCCTGTTGGCCACATACACTGGCACCTAGCTCTGAAGACCCTGTAGCAGACCTATAGGCACCTCCACAGTCAAATCCTCACTCACCTCACACATTTTTACCAACAGGGTCTCCTTGCTGTCTATCCCATGCCCTGTCCCAATTCGAAGAAATGCTGCAAAGGTGTACCAGCTCAGATCTGAACACCCAGAACATGAGCACAGGTGTGTTGACATCTGTGATGTTAATCTAAGGTGTCAACTTGGCTGTGTTAAGGAATAACCAAGTAGCCGGTAAAGCATTATTTCTGGGTGTGTCCACGAGGGTGTTTCTGGAACAGAATGACATTAGAATCCATGGACTAAGTACAGAAAATCCATCCTCACCCAGTGAGGGCAGCACCGTCATCCTTTGGTTGAGGTCCCTGATAGAACACAAAGACAGAGGAAAGTCAGAGTGCTCTATTTTGGAGCCGGCCCAGCCATCTGTAAGCTGCCTGTCACGGCCAGCCACGGCACCGCCACGGGAGGAAAATTCTCGGAGGCAGAGTATAGCTTTTACTACTTTTACTTCTACTTTCTTAGAGCTTAGAGAGGGAAAGAAAGATTTTTCTTCTTAGCTTAGAGTAGAGTAGCTTAGAGTAAAGAAAGATAGAGCTTAGCTTTTCTTCTTAGCTTAGAGTAGAGTAGCTTAAAGAAAGATAGAGCTTAGCTTAGAGAAAGACTAGAGCTTCTTTCTTCTCTCTTCTGTCTTCTGTCTTCTTTCTTCTGTCTTCTTCAGGAGCCTCGGCCTAACTCTGACCAGTCATTTCTCTTCTGTCTTCTATCTGGTTTCTGTAACCGCTCTGCCTACGTTCTGGCCGCTCTGATTCTTCTGACCGACCGAGTGACTGCCCGACTGTCTGAATTCTCCGTTCTCCTAACTCGGACTGCTTTCACCCGGTTATATACCTTCAGGTTTGCGGGTGCCTACAGGTGCGTCACATACATATCAGGTGGAACTTATGGCTTCCAGCTAGCTACAACAGCCCTTCCTAATTAGGGCTCCTTCATATTCCTTCCCTTTAGTTTAAAAAGGTGCTTTAATACTATTTTCTCTATTTTCTCTATTTTATTTTTATTTTCCCTACCTAGCTTTTCACCTTTTATTTTTGAAAGGGTGGATATTTGAGCCCTTTTTGAGGAGGTGCTGTGGCTTTTAAGGAAGCCTACTGCTGAGGAGCAGCTAACGCACTTAGTTAAGCACAATTGCATAAGCGGCTTTGACTTTTTTTTTTTTTTTTTTCCTCTTCTTTATTTTTCTTTATGGCTTTCTTGCCAAAGCTCAATGGCTTTTTTTTCTGCATGGTTTTTACCATGCTATTTAATTCTCTATTTTCTTTTAAGCTCATGGCTTTTTTCTTTATACTAAAGCTCAAGGCTTTTTCTCTATATTTTTTTATGGCTTTTGGCCGGCTACTCTGCTTCGGCTTTTGGCCGGCTCGCTTCGGCTTTTCGCTGGCTACTCTGCTTCGGCTTTTCGCTGTCTACTCTGCTTCAGCTTTTGGCCAGCTACTCTGCTTCGGCTTAATTCTTAACTGGCTTCAACTGAGTCAGAGGCTCTGCTCTCTTGTTTCTACTCTTTTTGCTGGTCTCAACTGAGTCTGAGGCTATGCTTTTTCATTGCTCTTATTTCTTAGCTTTTCTTCTCTGCCTGCCGAGCCCCGGACGGACCACCATTTGTAAGCTGCCTGGTACCGTAAACCGGGATAAAAACTCTCGGGGGCAGAGTTAAGCTTTTACTACTTTTACTTCTACTTTCTTAGAGCTTAGAGAGGGAAAGAAAGATTTTTAGAGAGAAAGATTAAAGCGAGCTTTTCTTCTTGTCTTCTTAGCTTAGAGTCTTAGAGAGAAAGAAAGATAGAGCTTAGCTTAGAGAAAGATTAGAGCTTCTTTCTTCTCTCTTCTTTCTTCCTTCTTCTTTCTTCTGTCTTCTGTCTTCCTCAGGAGTCTCGGCCTAACTCTGACCAGTCATTACTTCTTCTATCTGGTTTCTCTTCTGTCTTCTATCTGGTTTCTCTTCTGTAACCGCTCTGCCTATGTTCTGGCCGCTCTGATTCTTCTGACCGACCGAGTGACTGCCCGGCTGACTGAATGAATTCGTTCTCCTAACTCGGACTGCTTTCACCCGGTTATATACCTTCAGGTTTGCGGGTGCCTACAGGTGCGTCACATACATATCAGGTGGAACTTATGGCTTCCAGCTAGCTACAACAGCCCTTCCTAATTAGGGCTCCTTCAGCCATCTATTTTCTGCCCTTGGGCACTGGAACTGCAGCTGCTCCTACCTTTGGACCGCAGAACTCATACCAGAACCCCAAGCCCCCAGGGTTCTCAGACCTTAGTTATAGGATGAGTCACATACAGGCCTCCCTGGTTCTCCAGTGTGGAAACAGAAAATTGTGGGAGTTCTCAGCCTCCAGGATTATGTTGGTCAATTCCTATAATAAGTCCCCCCATCTGTCTATCTATCTATCATCTGTCTTGTATCTGTTATGGTCTGGATATGAGGTATCCCCCAATTGCTACTATGTTAATGCAGGAGGCAAATTGATCAGATTTTTAGAGCTGTGATATAATCAGTCCATCCTAGTTTGAATAGACTAATTGGGTAGTGTGGGCAGGTAGGGCATGGCTGGAGGAGATAGGTGACCTGCGACATGCCCTGGAAGGGTTCAGCCCCCATTCCCCCACCCTTTGTCTGCTTCCTGGCCTTCACAATAAAACATCATCTTCTGCCATGGTGGTCTGCCTCATCTTGGGCCCACAGCAATGCAGTCAGCCAACCATAAACTGAACCTCTGAGACCATATCCCCAAATAAATGTTTCCTTCTCTAAGTTGTTCTCATTAGTTATTTTGGTCACAGTGAAAAAAATCAACTAACACACTATCTATGATCTATCTATGTATCTGTCTCCTGTTGGTTACATTTCTCTGGAGATCACTTGTGCTTCAGAACACATGTGCACACACAAAGCATTAGAACAAGTGTGTGCACACCCAGAATATCAGAATATGTGTGTTCGTACCCAGAACATTAGAACAAAGCTGGCCGGTTAACTCATCACACTTCAGAGATGTGTCATTGAAGAGATTAAGGATTGCTGGTTTCACTTTTTTTCCTAGCCCAGCCCTGTGGGGAGGGGAAGAGTAAGCAAGGAGGAGTCTCATTGGTTTGGAAGGACTAAGAATATACAGCCTCTACACATAGTCAAGGATGACTTGGAAGAGGAGGAGGCTAAAGTGTGGAGAGGAGGTCAAGAAGTGGAGTGTATACTGTCCAGGGCCTGCCTGGACTGTGATTGCCCCAAATGCTGGTACCCTGGAAGAGTGGGCTTCACTTGGAGGCTGGTATTTAGTCCTCAATGCTTTGTCTTCAACATTTCTTTATTCTGGATGGATCTATCCAATGTGACTCATCAGGAAAAAAAAAAAAAAGGGAGATAAAGACAGCATATTGAGCATCCTAAGTTGTGAGTATGTCTCTTAGGCCCATCCAGGCTGCAAAGTACCCACCTAGGGACAAGGGCCACCAATAAAAAAGAGCTTCCATGTGTGCCCTCAAGCCCTGAATCTCACATGCCTACTGCGTGTACAACTGCCTATGCATCTGTAGACACACACATTCACACATGCTGTGAAGTGTCTTTAGCACAAACCAACAAACACCCCGCTATGCACACAGTAAGTCCAGGATTTAATGGCTGGGCTTATCTTGTGCAACATTCCCAAGGCTCCATTTTTCATTAGGCAATTTTTAAAGAGTTTTATGACCCCATGAACAATAATTTTTTTTAGTGAAAGCAGACTGAATTGTAAGTGGTGGTAATTACACCGAACTAATTGTAGGCAAAATTAGTAAGAGGTCAGATCCGTTTGGTCGCAAAAGAAAATATATGCTTGGATCACACCTTCAATGATCTCTAGGAAATTAATTCATCATGAGAATAAAAGGAATCTTCCTAAATCAACAGTGGCTCTGTCCGAAGACATTTGCAGAAAATGAGGTGTCCTTGTGGGTTTGGGTTAGATACCAGAAGCCATTCTGTACCACGGCTTCAATAGAACCAAGGCCTGGGGAGTGTATTTCAGTGAAGGAAGGACCCTGCTGGACTTTTTGTTTATTTGTTTGTGTTTGTGTTAATTTTTTTTTTTTTTTTTTTTTTTTTTTTTTGGTGGTACCTACTGGGGATTGAACTGAGGGGGCACTCGACCACTGGGCCACATCCCCAGCCCTTTTTTTGTATTTTATTAGAGATAGGGTCTCACTGAGTTGCTAAGTGCCTTGCCATTGCTGAGGCTGGCTTTGAACTGGCAATCCTCCTGCCTCAGCCTCCCAAGTGCTGGGATTACAGGTGTGCGCCACCGCACCCGGCTTGTGTTAATTTTTTGAGATAGGGTGACAGGGTCTCGCTATGTTGCCCAGGCTGCTCTTGAACTTCTCGGTTCAAGTGGTCATCCCCAGCAGCACAGCACCACGCCTAGACTTATGGACTTTATCCCAGGACAAGGATCCTAACCGAGTCATCTTCTCTAGTTCAACTCACAGGATCCTTTACAGCTTGGCTCTGCCCACTTCTTGCAACCTCATTCCCCACCACACTCCAGCCACCTGCAATCACCTTTGTGTCTTTGACTTGAACATGATGTTCCTCTGGAACTCCCTCCCTGCAACTTCTCCATTCACCTAAACATTCCCTCTCCTCCTTCCTAACAACTCACCATCGCAGCCTGGGGGCATTGGAGGGTTTTGTTTTGTTTTGTTTTTTTACATCCCACATGAGCTGGGTGTCCCTGCTCCACCCCTTTCAGGACAGAGCATTCATTCTCAGGAACACTGTTTCACACTGCATTATATAGTAAGGCTTGAGGTCAGACAGCAGGTTTCCAGATACACACCTGTTGGGGTGAGGCTGAGGGTTTGGTTAGGGGACTATGTCAGGAAAGAGGGGCAGTTGATAAATACTTATTAAATGAATTAATGGGTTCTGTGACCTCTTAGTCACACATTTGGCTGTCCTGGGTCGTCTTTCCATTCAAAGATGAGCAGCACTAATGGGAAGACACCACCTAGCATCTCCTCCCTTGTAGAACCTTCCACCTCCAGGGTTGAAGCGTTTGATAGCCATTCCAAGCCAAAACATCAGGTCACTATCCAAGTTCTAATGTCAGTGAGGAAGAAGAGGGAGGGAAGAGAAGGAAGAGGGCTAAACAGCTAGATGGACACGGGAAGAAACTGACCCTTTCAGCTTAGTTTATCAGAGGTGCTCAGACAGGGAGGCCTATAGACACCTGCCCACCAGGGAGAAAAGCTCTAGCAAGGCCTTGTGGACTTGGTGTAGGAAAGGTTTCCAGGAAGAAAGGCCATTCTGGGGAGAGACAATATGGCTGAAAAGACACACTAAAATCTTCAGCTGTGGCTTCAGCCAAGTAGTTACAAGAAGGGCCCTCAGAGATACAAAATCTAAGAAAAATAGTCCTGGCATCTAATTACAACAGTGCAGTTTGCTGCTTTTATCTGTAATTGGACTGTATAGTCTTTCATTCTAATTTACTTTACATCTAAACTGTGATAATCAAGACAAGCAGAACAGAATGGTCTCTAACTGGCTATCTTACTGACACCCGTTAATGCCTAATTATAACAACTAAATTAAAGATGCGACTGTAAAGAGGTGGAATATCAGTTTGAAGCATTTAATTCTGTGGAAAGGAGTAGAGATTTTAAATCCTAAGTAAGAAAATCAATATTATGCCTCATTATATTGGTATTGCTGAACAGATTAATGAAATTAAGTATTTTGTTGTGTTGCTTTTCTTTTTCTCCAATGCTATCCTGATGCAATGATGGTTTGTAATGAAGGAGTACTGCAGGGAAGGAAGTCTAAATTGAGAGCCAATTTATACACCGAAATTGGGAGATAGCTAATCTTGTTGATAGAGCAAGGGCTTTCTTTTGATATGGTTGGATTTTTAGATAGGTATCATGGATTTAGACTTTTTGCATTCTTGTAGAACAAAAGTAAGTTCCACTCAAAGCTAAGGGAAGGTGTCATCTTTCTTCTTCTTCTGTTTTTTGTTTTTTCTCCCCTGGGGCTGGGGATCAAACTCAGGGCCTCACACAGGCTAGGACAAGAGCTCTCCACTGAGCCCCCCCAACCGCTACCAGGCCTGTCTTTCCTCTTCTTGTGAACTGGTATGTCAACAGGGATGACCTTGACAATGCCAGCATCTGCCAACATTCTGGTTTGGGACAAGCATCCTTGAAGCTTTGTGTGCCAAAGGTCTCCCAATTTATGCCAAGCTAAAAATGGCTCCTATGAAAATGCTTGGGCTATCATATGGAGGGCCTCTTTTGGGTCTGGGGACACAAGCATGAGCTATACTGAGTCCTAGCCGCCTGGAGCTTTTCATTTGTGAACAGCTGGGCTATACAGACCTGAAAGGCCCAGCAGGCAGAAGCAAGCCCAAAGCTGAGGGTCCCATTCAAGGAGGAAAATACAGCTCCAGTGAACTTATCCAAAACTCCCTGATCATAAAATCAAGAACGAGGACATTTTAATTTCAACTTACATTTAAGTTGTCATTTGGGGAAAGAGAATTTTATTTTGAATTTTGCCCATATCATCATCTTTTCCGATTCCTGGGGCCTTTACCAAGCTCTTAAGCACAGGAACTGACACCAAGGCAGGGGCGAGGGTGCCCTGGAGGCAGTGCAGATGGGCTGAGTGATCATCACAGGCCAGGGAGAGGTGACAGCCCCCTCTGAAAGGGACAGTGTGACTCCTGATCCCGAGGGGCCAGACAGAACTCTAACTGCCCTGGTTCTGCTGGCATTTAGAAGGCAAATGCCGATACCTCCCACCAGACACGCCTCCCAGCTGCACAAACAAAGCCAAATAAAAACTGCTGGCAGCCGCTGGTCCCACTGTGGCAGATGTGACTTCTCTGCACCATCTTGTCTGTTCTTAAGGGTTTTTTTTTTTTGTTGTTGTTTTTTTTTTTAATTGCAAACAGACAGATGTAGCTTGTCCCTTCCATCTTGTTTACGATGCTGCCAGAACACCTGTGGAAGAAAGGGTCCCTGCAGAAATCACTGACTTCCGTTCAGATGGCTTGAGACTGAGCCAGCAAGCTCAGCAACCCTGATTGCTAATGATTCTGGGTTCCTCTGCCTGGAGGATCCTGAAGAACCTCCCAGAGAGGTCATCCCAGGCACATGCGCATCCATGTCTCATGTGTATGTGATGTTGTAAGCATCCATTCAAACGTGTGGAGGACCTACTGTGTGAGCACTGCTTGGCCTTGATGTCTGTGGGCCGACTCCCCATTGCACAGGCTGCTTCCCATCATCTCACCTACTGACCACTTAGAGGATCCACAGCATTGAGAACACAGCTCCGACCATCATGGTGTTGATCCTCTTAATTTCAGACAAAGCGGGATGAAAAACAGATGTAGAAATCACTGAAGTGAAAGCTAGACCTGTGGACAGAGAGAAGAGGGGATGCTTGCAAGGTGGGCCCAGGCTTGGGGAACACAGCCCAACCCTGTGCACCTTCTTACAATGCAGACCCAACCAGACCATTAGAGACTGCTTGTCCAGCACTTGCTGTATTTTGTTAGCACAGATAATGAAAGAGTAATCACACAGCTTATGACTTGGTATGCAAGTGTCTCATTTTCTCAACTTTGGGTTTTATGCTGTGTAACAAACCAACCCCAAATTTAGTGGCTTAAAAACAGCCACCAAATCATAAGCTCAGGCTTTTGCTGGTGATCCGAGTGATACAGGCTGTTGCCGCCTGAAGCGCTTGGAGCAACGGAGCCGGAGCCGCGGGAAGAAGTTCAGAGGCAAACTGGAGACAAACAGCTTTTTATTCTGATAACTTTTCTCTCTGGTTCTAACAACGACTAACACACGCCACACACACCACCAAAATGGCGCTGACCCGATCAGCAATTTTGGCCAAGTCACTCGAGATCCCGGGACAAGTCCCGTGAGACTACGGAAGGCGACAATGCCCAAATCTCCACGGCTCATAGTCAACCGCAATTCAAGCCATCTCCCCAAACAGGGCTCTTGCAGCAGGCAGCCTCAGCTCACTCATGCACCTAAGATGAGCTGGTGAAGGGACTGGTGGCTGGAAAATCCAAGACATCCTCAGTCTCGTGACCAGCACCTTGCAGTCTGTGTTTGTCAGGGCAACAGGGCGCCTGGTCCGTATGCCTCTTACCACACAGCAGCCTGACTGGGGCTTCTTCACGTGGTGGCCACAGCAAGACAGCAGCTCTTTAAGTCTCTACCTGCTCCATGTTTCCAGCTGGCCCATTGGAGCCCCCAAACTAAGCCAAGAGTCAGTGTGGGGATGCAGGGTGATGGGTGTGTATGGGTGTGTGTGTGTGTGTGTGTGTGTGTGTGTGTGTGTATGTGTCCATTTTTACAATCCACCACAGATTTTTTTTTATTTCAAAATTCATCTTCTAGCCTTCTCAATGAAATGTTTCAATCATTTATCTTCAACACGTAGTGTTTATAAAATGATGCACCAGTTTAGTTTGTATTTCTGTCAACACTGGTATATTTAGAAGAGTACTTTTAAATTGCAATTGGGTTGAATTTTTTTGCCTAAAATTTTCTATCTTTATTCTTTGCTATATTGTAGTCAGATATTTGGCTTGAATTAGTTCTATTCTTTAGGTTTTTAAAATTGTGTGTGTGTGTGTGTGTGTGTGTGTGTGTGTGTGTACGTGTGCATGGATATAATTCTTAATATGCTGTGGATATTTGAAAGTGTCTATTTTTGTTGTTTGACACAAATATTATAGAGACAGACATATGCAGATTTAGATTTATATATAGAATTAGCCTTGTCTGTAATGGTTTTAAATTTTTTCTCTTGTTATTATCTGCTAAATCTGTTAATTTCTGAGAGAAGAACACCATGTTATTGCTATAGATTTTTACTTGATTTATTTTGTGCCATGATCTGTAAAGAATTAAGAATGCATCGATTATACTATTCTTATATACACAGACTTAAAACAATTATAATAATGTTAAATGTTATTAATAATAGTTGAAAACTAAGATGGAACTATATATTTAGAGACTACGAGAGACAGTCTTCAAATAAAAAGACACAGGATATAATATGAATGAGAAAGATCACAAGCTATATTATAATCAGACAAAGAAAACTTCAAGACAAATGATGTTTGTAAAAATTGAGACATTTCATACTGATAAAGGACCAATTCATCCAGATATAACAATGCAAATAAATGTGCATATAACATAAATCTTCAATGTAGATTAGGCAAATATTTTTTAAAAATTGGGGGAGAAACAGACAAATTTACAATTATACCTGCAGACTATCCTCTCTCCAATAGATATTAGAACAAGCAGAAAAATATTGCAATATTATCTGAATATTTTCAACCAATTTCATCTCAATAAGCTGAATAAAAGACAACATCCAAAAGCTAAATCCATATTTATTTCAAGTTCACATAAAACAATCATCAAGATAGACAATCTGTAGAGAGATGAAAGAAGACTCAATAAACATTATGCATTGAAATCATACAGAACATTTTCCCTGACTACAATAGAATTACGTAATTTGTTCAATTGGAGAGTGAAAAATATAAAATATGTATTTTTAAACTCCACTGCTTTAGAAATTAAACAAAATCTTCTAAATATTCAATGGGTCAAAGTAGGAACCACAACATGAATTATAAAAATATTTTAAATGGAATAGTAACAAAAATGCAACATTTTAAAATCTAGGGGATATGGCCAAAGTTGACTGGGGTAATTTTGTAGCTTTAATTGCTTCCATTAGAAAAGTGGAAAGGTTTAAAATTGAAGATCCAAGTTTCCAACTCAAAATGCTAAAACATATAAAAAGTTTTTTAAAAAGAACAAATTAAACTAAAAATTAAGAGAAGAAAGTAGCAAATATATCAAAAGCAATCAATTATAAAATAGAATTTTTTTCTGTGAAATGATAAATAAAGCAAATAAACTCCTAGTAAGACTGATCAAGGAAAAGATGAAAACACAAATTACCAATATCAGAAATAGAAGTAGAGCTATTACTACAGGTCCTACAGACATTAGAAGACTAACACGGAGATATTACACCAATATATTTGACAATATTAAGGAAATGGAAAAGTGTTTTTGAAATGCACAGTTACTCAAGTATATCCAAGAAAAAGAAAACATACTTAGTCTTATGTCTATCGAATAAATTAAACTCACCATCAAAACCTTCCCACAAAGAGAGATCCATAACCAGATGGCTTTAATAGCAAGTTCTCTCAAATATTTATAGAATAAATGACAACAATCTTTTACAAACTCAGAACTTAGAGGAGAAAAAGACATTTTTCTGTGTTATTTTGTAAAGTAGATATAATCCCTACACCAAAATTTTGTGAAAGTATACTTGAAAAGAACAGTATAGAACCTTTTACTATAGAATCTTTCATTAACCCCAATGACAAAACAGCTACCAAGTATTCAAAAATTTAATCTATCAATGTACAAAAAGGTTAATACATCTCAAACAAGTGAAATTATTCCCAAAGTACAGGACTGAATTGACATTGAAAAACAACTGTAATTTGCCACATCAAAAAAAATGAATCAGAAATGCCATATGATCATTTCTACCTCTAGAACAAAATCCTTTGATTTCAATACTACCTTCCTTGGTCTAATAGAAAGGAGACATGCTAAATCTGATAATGGGCTTCCATGGAAAAGTTACAGCTTACAAAATTACTTTATGTTAGACAACTGGTAGATTTCCAATTAAGATCAGAAAGAGAGAAAGATGTCTGTTCTTACGGTACTGGAATTCCTGGTCATTGTTATATATGGAGAAAAATCCTAGGAAATTACCAAAAAAGAAAAAAAATCATACTATTTGAAGTAATAAGTGAATACTGTTACAATATACAAGATATATATGCAAACATAAATTGCATTCCCACATATTGGCAGGAAAAATCAGATTATGCAATTAAAAACAGCACTTTAAAAAAAAACCTTAGGAACAAATTAAGCCAAAAAATGTACAAGAAACTCACTCTAAAATTTTACATATAATCTCTAAGAGAAACTTTACAATATTTAAATAAATAAAAATCTATACCCACTCCATGGGTTGAAATTTTTAAAACTTCCAAGATGTTTCTTCCCAAATTGATCTATTGATTCAATTCAACAAGCCAATGCAATTTTGAAAAAGAAGGACAAAGACTTTTGAGGTTTAGTATAAAACAATAATAAGAAAAGGAACTATTGTTTTGTACAGAAACAAAAAGATCAATGAAACATAATAAAGAGTCTAGAAACAGGTCCACATCTATAGTCAAGAGATGTTTGACCAAGGCACTAAAGTGATATTGTTTTTAAAATAACAATCTGTTCAACATAAAATTCTGGAATATCTCAATCTACCTGGAAAAAAATGGTCTTTAATGCCTACCTCCCACCACAGACAATAATTCAAAGCACATGATAGACAGAAAACTTTAAGCTACAACTACAAAGCTCCCAAAAGAAAAGATAGGAGATTATCTTTATGACCTCAGGTCAAGAAAAGATTTTTCTGGAGAAAATCCAAAAGCATTATGTATACAAGAAAAATAAATAAACTGAATTCCACCAAAATTGAAAACGTCTACTCATTATTATTGGGGACTGAATTAGAGCAAATTCTATTTCAGGCCGTTATAATTCTGTCAAGATGAATCCCAAGGTTATGTATAACTGAAAAGAACCAATAAAAAGATAAAAGAAAATAAAAGATATTGATACGTTAATGGGAAACCTAAAGACTGGGGAAAATACATCCAATGACTTGTATTTAGAATATATAAAGTCCTTTCACTCATTAAGAACACAGTATGGTCAAGCAAAATAATTGAATGTGAACTTCACAAAGGAAGATAGCCAGTATGCACATGCACAATGTTCAACATCATTATCAGAGACATTCTAAAACCCTGAAGTGAGCCACCACTTCAGAATTTAGAGTGGCTTCAGTTAAAAGGAATGGCCACCTCAAATGCTGGTTAGGATGTGGGGCACCCAGAGGGTAAGATGGTACAGACATTTTGGAAACCAATTTGGTGATTTCTTATACAATTACACATTCCTAACCCATGATCCAGTGTTTGACTCCTTGGTATTTATCTAAGAGCAATTAAAACATATGTCCACAAAAGACGACATGCACAAGAATACAAGAACGCTAGTAGCAACAACAACAAAAATGAAAGAAAGAAAAAGAAACAAATCAGCTCTCCATCAACAATTGAATAGATAAATAAATTATGGTATTTTCATACAATGGCATTCTATTCAGCAACAATAGAACAAACCGTTAATACATGCAGCAATATGGAAGAATCTGAAAAACATTATTCTCAACAAAAGACGACAGACAAAAGAAGGGAGAGTGTATGATCCCATTTACATGAAGTTCCAAAACAGATAAAACAAATATATAGTGATAGAAATCAGAACTCATGGTTGACCCTGGAGCCAGCAGGACAGGAAGTGCCTGGGAAGGCTTTCTGGATTGTGGAAATGCTCTGTATCTGATGTAGATACGAGTCACTCAGTATATATGTATTCAACACTGATCTAACTGCACATTCAATTTAATATCTATGCATTTCACTTTATGTTAATTATGTACCCATAAGAATTCTAAAATCTTAAGTGATAATCCTATCTCTTTCTGGCAATCTTCTGCTCATTAATTGAAGTCCTGAAAATGAACCCCCAGACCCCACAAAACCATTTTGCACCTGCCAAGAGAATGAAATGGCAAACTCCCATCTGATCAAATTCCACACACATTGTTTTTTTTTTTAATTCCAACTACATTTCCCTGCACCTGCCACGTTGTACCATATACACTGTAAAAATAATAGATAAGAAAACCAGATGGAATCTAATCCAAATTTATTACTGACAATCGTTACCCGGTAAATGGAAGTAACACCTCTCTTTTGGAGTCAGGCAGGTGAAACAGTTAAAACACGTCCCTTTAAGTAGGTTAAACACTTCCCTAGTTTAGAAGTTTACTTATTAAGTTTTCTTTAAATTTTGATATCGCCCTGCTGTAGGTGCTCATTGGTTCATACACTTGAAATAGCAAATGTTGACTTGAAATAGTAAAATCACTACATTTAGACAGAAAGGGTCCTTCCCATTTTCCCCTCAAGCCCATTCAAAATCCTCTCTGGAATCTCCAACTCCATGGCCCTGGGCAGAGAAATCTCAAAATAGAGAGTGATAAATGCCTCAAGAAATTCATCACTAGCCGGGCGCGGTGGTGCACGCCTCTAATCCCAGCACTTGGGAGGCTGAGGCAGGAGGATTGTGAGTTCAAAGCCAGCCTCAGCAATGGTGAGGCACTTAGCAACTCAGTGAGACCCTGTCTCTAAATAAAATACAAAAAAGGGCTGGGGATGTGGCCCAGTGGTCGAGTGCCCCTGAGTTCAATCCCTGGTGAAGAAGGAGAAGGAGAAGGAGAAGAAGAAGAAGACGACGAAGAAGAAGATGAAGACGACGACGACGACGACGATCACTGTTACAGTGGTAGCAGGCTGCATCCTGCAAGTTGAAGTTCACAGCCTCTTTTCCCATCCTGATGATCGTGAAACCTCGGGGACAATTCCCCAAGTGAAAGGAAGCTCAAAAGTCCTGTTTGATTTGGATAACCAACATCAAGGTTTGAGTCTCCTTAAAATCAGTTTTCCATGCTAATTACTAATTTTGAAAGACCGGAGAAGTCAATTTCTAAATTGCAAAACAAGCCAGAAAAATAAAATGTTTCAATGATGTTCTGCTTTTGTGTTGGGATTTCAGCGAAAATTTCCTCCCTTATTCTCAAAAGATGAATGTGTAGGTAGCACCCATCAATCTATCTTATTAGACGCAGACGTCCCATCACCATCAAACTCTACCATTAAAGGAATGCAAATTATTAATTTATAGTAAAGACAATGTGAAGAAAAGGTGATAACAAGAGATCATTATGCTATTTTAGATTAACCCTTTGCACTATTGTATGGTTTGGATAAAGCTTAAGTGTGTCCCCCAAATGTTCATGTGTTAGAAGGTTGCCCCCACAACCCTGTGCAGTGATGTGAAGAGATGGTGGGACTTTAAGAGGTGGGGCCTAGTGGGAGGTCATTACTGGTCACTGCCCTGAATCACTCTGGCTTCTTGTCTCACCATATGGTTTCTCACATGCATTCCAGCCATGGACCATGAGGTGATGCTTCTGGGGGTCCTGATCAGAACCTATGCTATGCTGTGTAGAGTTTCAGCCTCCAAAACTTGGAGTTAAACAAATCTCTTTTCTTTATAAGCACCTCACCTCAGTTAGTCCATTATAGTAATGGAAAGTGGACTAATACACATGCTTATAACCAATACCTATCTCTTAAGAATTTGTTATTCATCAATCCTGGCTGCTTTGAAATGAGTTAGGATCCAATACTTCACGGATTGCCAAAGGGTGAACTCCTGAAGACTGAAAAGTATTCACCTAGCTTTTTCTTTCCCAAATCACCCCAACCCCAATTCTCTATCTGAATGAGCTGGAGAAACCAGGTCCCATCAGACACACAATACCGTGATGGGGAGCCAGGACATCTGGCCTCCTGTTCCAACTCTACTACTGTATAAGCCTGGGTTACTTTCTCACTCTTACTCCCATGCATTTATATGTCTGACAGCCTTTGTTTTGGTTCAGCTAAGAATTATAGGGGAAACTTTGTGTAAATATTCTTAAAATAATTGGACCATGGGGACCACCTTAACATTCCACCATCAAATTCTCAAATTCACTCCATCTCTTTCCATCTTTCTCCTCTTCCTTCCTGTTAAAGTGAGCAGCTCTCCCTACACCTAAAGCCTAATTGCTTCAACTATGTTTGGGAACCCAGCTTTCCACATCTTCTAGAATAACGGTTCTTAACCATGGCTGCATATTTGAATCACCTTCTGAGCTTGTATCTTAAATAATAATATCAATAAAAGTGTCCCACATCCCAGCCTCCTTCCCAACAGGAACTCTGGAGACTAGGAAGAGATGCTGGCTTATCAGCTTTTGTTTAAAGTTCTCTGGTTGTGAAAGCACAACCAGAATTGATAAACTGATCTAGATAAGATTGTGCGATCCATTATTGCTTTTTTGGGTGCCAATTTCTTTCTGTCAATCAATCATTTAGTCACATTATCTCCCACTACAAAAATCCTTCCATAAATTCCTCACACCTCTCTAGCTATCCTCCAACTCTCATTTCATGATATATTACCTTTGACTTTGATTAGCTAAAAAATAAAATAAAAAATAAAATTTTGCATCTAGTTCATAAGGAATATCAGACTAATTTTCTTACACTGTCTGATTTTTAGTATCAGGGCTATTCTGGTCATAGTGGGTAAGCTGAGAAATATTCTCTTCTCTTCCAATGTCTGTAGGAGTTTAGGTAGAATTGGTATTATTTATTCCTCAGATGCTTAGTAGAACTCAGCAGTGGAGCTGGATGGACACGGACTTTTCTTCTCACTTCCTCCAATCTCCTCCCCAGGGGCCAACAGGAAGCCAAGGGTGATTCATAGGAACCCAGAGCAGGTAGAGAAGGGAGAGTCATCCAGGAGGCAGAGATGTCAAGCACGGTTGATAGGAGTTGTTTATTTTTTATATTTTTGGATGCCTTTAATACCAGTGGATACATTTCCAAAGTGTATCTTTAATGGAACTAAATTGCCTTGTGAATAAACATCCAAACCTAACAGGACCACCTGGTCTGCCTCCCAGCCCCGTTCTCAGCCTGGGCAAGGGCCGTCTCCATTGCTGTCTCTTTATCACCACTGAGCAACTTTGTGGTCCTGTGCATCACCCCCTGCCCCCGCCTTTCCTTCCCCCAGGGCCTCCTGCCATGCTGTTCCTTTGGCATGAAATACTTTTCTCTCTGTTTTTGCTCAGCCAACCCTTATTTAAGTCTTAGACTCCACTTTAAATATCTCACTACTAAGAAGACTACCCTGTTGCCCCAGATCCAAGCGCATCTGGTGTACATGTGGATGAGTCTCCTTGCTAATGGCACTGTAATAGCTTATTTATGACATCACCAGCACTGGGACCATACGCCCAATAGCCATGATGTCTTTGGGGCCTGAAGAAATCCATACAGTGTTTGAAAGCTAGCATTATTCATCACGCAGCATCTGTCACCTCCGTGAAGATTGACACTATATTCAAGCCTCACTCAGGGAAAATAGTGAAGATTTTTGGAAGCCCCAGGATTAAAATATTTTGCCCCGGGTATCTCACCTTATTATTGCAATACAAAGTTTTATGTTTTTTTGGTTTTTGTTGGTCCCAGGGTCTTAGCTCCTCCTACAATCCATGGCTAAGGTCAGTGCATCCAAAAAAAAAAAAAAAAATGCAGAAAGGAGCTAAGAAAGTCTTACATCACTGAAGTGAAGGGGACTAGCAGGAAATGTGAGTCCCCATCAAAAAGGCAGAGCTGTAATAGTTCTGGTATTCCAGAAGGAATTAGTTGTGTTGCAGAACAAACTGCAAAATCACAACGTGAACATCTAGTCATCCATGTTCTTCTGTCTGGAGGTCATGTATGAGCAGACAGGGGACGAGTTTGCCACTCTTAACCACAATTCTGTTTGAGTATCATGTGTCACTATGGTTGATATTAAGTCTCTGAGCATGAGGCTTCTGCAACTTTAGCCAGTGAATATATTCAGCAATTTGGAAACCAACTTCCCTCTAGATTTTTACTGCATCTTTAGACCCTAGCATGGTGCCTGAATCATAGCTGGTAACTGACTAATTTACTGAAATACAGAATCTGAAGTTGGGCATCTGCCGACATAGAATTGTCCGTTGAATGGAAGACAACCAAGTCAAAGAGATGAACACAACCGTAAGCACAGGACAAATGGTGGGTCTGAGATTTCAAGATAGCTTATGCTAAATGGAGCAGAGGGATTGGGGAGGTAGGGCTAGGATAGAGAGGGGAATGGAGTCAGAGGCACAGAGGGGGCCAACTCCTGGGTCCCCCACCCCAGTGTCCTTGGAGCCAAACTAGTTTGGGGGCTGAAGAGATGGAGGGACCCAAGCTTGATGATGTCCTTCTGGGTCTCCCAGGCTTCCTCTCCCCTCTGGTTCCTCCCCATGCTGGGAACACACATGACAGGCATCAGGAATCTGATCCACAGGGACTGGCGTAGCCACAAGAAGGAGCCACCAGCTTATGAAATGGTGATTACCTTCAAAAGTTACAATTGCAGTACCCATTCTTGGTAGGCAATATAGAAAAGAACAAGGAAAAAAATGCTAATTACTCATAATACCACCACCACATTATACCCCATAAGTGCTGCTAATATTTGGGGGTTTTCTTCTCATATCCATCTTTCTTAAGAATGTGGAGTGTGTGTGTGTGTGTGTGTGTGTGTGTGTGTGTGTGTGTGTGTGAAATACATGGAGTGCAGGCAAATTGTGTGCATATTGCACGTACGCTGTGCTGTGTCATATATTATGTGTGCTATACGTTGGTGCTGCAGGTATATGGTTTTGGGTTCTGAATGTAGGGGGATCAAGTGCATGTGTGGTAGGTATGAGACTGTCTCATAGATATTTGATGTGTGCATGATGTGCCTGTGGGTTGTGTCATCTGCGATGGGCTTTTTGTATCCTATGTTCTACGTGTGAGTATGAGTACAGGTGTGTTCTGTGTGCTGTGTGTTTGTGTCTTGTGTTTATGCATCATCTGTCTTGTGTATTGTTTGGTGTTCATACACAGTGTGTGCTGTACTGGAGTGAAAAGGTGGTGAGTGTGTGCTGTACATCTGATGCTGTCTCTGGAGTCCTTATTCTAGGTGAGTTTGCGTGCAGCAGAGTAGGCCAAGACAAGTGACATCATTATCCATCTCACAATGATCCCCTCTTCATGGCAAATGATAGGGATTTCCAGGCAATACATTGATTTAAGCTTCCTTTTAAAGTGAAAATTTAAAATTTTAAAGGACATTTACTTAAGTAAACATCTCACTGGGCAAGGTGGTACACACCTCTAATTCTAGTGACTGGGGAAGCTGGGACAGGGGGATTGAAAGTTCAAGGCCAGCCTCAGCCACTTAGCAAGACCCTCAGCTAATTAGTGAGACCATGTCTCAAAATAAAAAGTAAAAAGGGCTGAGGATGTAGTTCATTGATAAATCACCCCTGGGTTCATTCCCCAGGACCAATTAAAAAAAAAAAAAATCTCTACTGAAAAATTGGATAAATTTTGTATGGAATATTGCAGAATTCTTTAGGAGAACACTTGGAAAATGCTGCTAGAGGAATTTTGAATCCTTCCTCATGATCCAAGAATACAAATTCTGAATTTTTTCTTTCAGAGAATTAAGATCTATGGCAGCAAATTGCTATAATAGAGAGGAAGAAACGAAAGGAAAAGAGAGAAGAAAGAAAAGGAAGAAAGTAAAGACAAAAAAGGAAATAGCATTGGAGAAGCCAAGCTTCCTACCTTGTCATAAGCCCAGCCCACAAGGGGATGGCCCCACCTCCAGGCAGGTAGGAAGTCCTCGTGATCACATCATGCTCTCGTGGAAATGGCTCACACCCTTGGTCCAACTACTCTGCTCAGTGGCATCTCTTGAGGGCTCCAGGGTCTGTCTTTCCTGGGTGAGAGACAAAGACACTTGTCCCTTGTTTTAACCACTTCAAAATTCTTCCACCTCCAAATTCAGACTGACTCCAGATGCGGGGCAGTGAGCAAGAACCATCCCAAGCCTGCACCCCAGTGAGCATCCGAGGTGCCTCCCCTGTGACGGAGCACCCACTGTCCCTTAGGCTGAGCAACAGTCTTCTGGATTCCCCTTGGACTTTGGGGACTGTCATCTTCAAAACTGCACAGAGTCATTTTATATGGTGTCTGGCAGGTCACATGTTGCTTCTATTTACATTCATGAATTCTCCTAAACAAACCTAAGCAGGAGATATTGTATTTTTCCTAAACCAGGGGCAAAGTGTATACCTCAGGACAGCTAATATGGCAGATGCCAGTTCACCTTGAGTTTCTGGTACTTTCTTTAACCAGGTAAGTCTCTCCACCAGCATCATGTGGCAATTGAGTGGCCAAATTGGCACTTAACCCAGGTTCCGAGACCCCCAAACTCCCATACCTTCTGCTGACCCAAGACTGTCCGGAGTGGCTGCATCTTTTGGGTGTGACCCCCGCCTCACGGTCCCCACAGCCACACAACCCTCATCCCCCACATGCCCCTGCAGCTAAGAGACCCCCACTTCACACAGACCCCTTCTCCCAAGTGCTTCCTCTGGACAGCTGGGGCTGGCCTCCCCTCTTCAGGCATGGAGCAATTTCTCTCTGAGACAGACACAGAACATAATGAATGAACAGGACCTTAAGGAAAAAAGAGAGTAAACCATATTTTTCTTTTCTTTCCAGATAAAAATAATATGCCAGCACATCAGAATCTCCTGTGACAGAGCTAATGTCCAGAGGCAAAATAGGAAAAAAGCAACCTCCTCTCCCTAATGCGAACATAACAACAGGCCCCTCCAATGACCAGGGAGCCACAGAAATCCCTCTCAAACGAGGGCACTCCAGGAGACCTATGAGAGTTCTAGAGGAAAATCTTTTCCTTTGCTTCATTTTATCCCTCTTCGTTAAGTATGGCTGGAAAATATCTGTAAAAATTAACCTAAAGCTTAATGGCTTATGTAAGAATGCCTTAATAAAAATATGTTGGCAAGCTTATTGGACTGTACAATTAGACCCCTCCCCCTCGATAGTCTTCAGTCTCATTTCTGTCTAAAGCTTATTCAGCAAACCAAAATGCCAATGCTCTCCTTCAATTTCCACTTCTTTGAACCTGCTAATTTACGAATAAGAAAGGATTTATTTGTGTTATTAGCTACACGTAACCTCTTGTTGAAAAACTAGTTTTAAATACTGAGATCTTGAGATGCTTCAAGATCCACCAGATACCTAAAGGATGACTTTGATTTTTTTTTTTTTTCCCTCTCTGCAAGCTGTGTTTGATTTACATCAATTAGGTCCTCCCCATAAGGTATCATATCACGGGAAGGCTAATAACCCAGAAATAACCTCATTAAAAGAGACAGCATATCGGTCTAAACAGAATGAACTCTAAGCAGAAAAATTAGTGACCTGGAAAGTAGCAGGAAGAGGTAATGGCAGTATCAAGAAAAAAATGCATTCCCGTTAGCGAGCCAAAGGAGAAATCACCAGCGATAAAGGAAAAACACAATAGAAGCAGAAGCAGAACATTTTTTTAATGTTTTTAATCTGTTCAAATCCTGTAACATGCAATTTATTTTTCCCCAGTCAAAAATAGTCTCTGGAATCATGTATGTGTTTCCGTAGACTCAAACACGTAAAGTGATTCCAATACCAGCCTGGTTCCTATGTCAGTCATGCTGTCTCTAAGTATGGCAATTTCTGGGGCTCTGAATTTTTCCACCCTCATGAACAGTTTTCCAGTATATGAGTCCTTCTGACCATTGCCTGCCTGATCCCAGCTGATACGAGGCCTTTCTTTTTCCCCTTGGCATAAAGACACATGGTCTGCTCTATGGCATAAACCAACCAAGAAACCAAGTACCCCTCTGCTACTTCCTGTTGGCTCCTCAGGCCCTGCCCCACCCCTGCCCGCAAACCCCACCCACCCACTTGAGTCCCACATTGTGGGCATTTTGCAAATGCAAAGTTTGCAGTGCAAAGTTGGTTTCCTTGAAGCCTCACGCATGCTGTTTGGTTTAAAAAACAAACAACAAAGCAAAACAAAAAGCCAGCATAAGAAGTTACATCTGAGGGAAGCCATTTCTATCTGCAACAGGAAACAGAAAGAGGAAAATGCCTGTCCTGCCCTTGAGCTCCTGCTACCTGGAGAGTCTGGAACCCCCCATGGAGATGTCAGAAGTCTGCATCCAAAGGGCACCCAGTCGCTGAGTCAGTAAGAATGATGTTCAAATTAAAAAAAAAAAAAATAGCTAAGTTTTAAATGCATATAAATGTTTTTATATAGCACATGTATAGCACACATACACAGGACTGGGATTATAGCTGCATTGGTGAGAACCTCCTAATTAGCTCTCACTGGAATTTTCCATTGGCCATTCCTGGGCAGGTAAAGCCACATACAGAAATCATCTCCCCTGGGTCTCTGGGTTTTGAGCAATTCCCCAGCAGCAGGAAACACAGGAGATCAGTCTCCTCACTCCACCCAAGAAGAGGATGGGAAAAATCACCTGTGATATTGTGAAACATGCATACAGTTTTCATCCCTGTTTTCTGGCATCTTAATTCCTAAAATCCTTGGAATTTTCAAAGCGATGTCTTTTTATAGGTCAGAGAGTTGACGGATGGCTGGTAGCCCCCAGGTAGCTTCAGGGTAGGGGCTGGTTCCCTGAAACCCAAAGGCAGGATTAGAAGGGAAAGACTTTGGGCCCTGTCCCCCAAACACTAGAGAGGCTGAAAATGAAGTTGATCTTCAGTGGCCAATGATTTAATCACTCGTGCCTAATTAATGAACTCTCCATTAAAACAATAAATGAATAAAAGGACAGGGTTCAGAGAGCTTCCAGGAAACTGAACACATAGAAGCTCACAAATAGTGACATACTCACCTGGACAGGACACGGAAGCTCTGCACTATTCCCCCCTACCTTGCTGTATTCATCTCTCCATCTCTGTTTGTCCTTTAGAGTCAACATATTTCCCTGGATTCTGTGATCCACTCCAGCAGATGAATCAAACACAAGGAAAAGGTGGTGGGAACCCTGATTTAGAGCCAGGGGGTCAGAAGCACAGGCCACAAGTTGGGGTTTGCAAATGGCATCTAAAGTGGAGGGTGAGGACCACCTTGGGGACTGAGTCCTCAACCTGTGGGATCTGATGCTGTCTCTAGGTAGGTAGTATCAGGACTGGGTTGAATTGAACCGAAGGGAACTGCATTGAAGGACATCCAGCTGGTGTCCCCTCAGAATCCAGTGCTTGTCTGATGTGTAGGAAAAGACCTCCACCATTGGGTCACCAAAGTCTTCTGTGAGGATGGCTGAGTGACACTAGAGGAGAAATTGAGTCTGATTTTTCCTGTTCACCACCATGTAGAAAAGGAGTCAGGGGCCTGGGCAACCTGGGAAAGAAGGCTGAGGTCCCAGCCCCAAGTGACCCTCACTGATGCCACCTCCGGAGGCCTGGGGTCCATCATGCAGTCTGGGGTTCCTCTCCTGTACCCTCCCTACTGCAGACCTGGGCTCCTCAGAGTCCTGAGTACTGAACTCTGAGTCTTTAGACCTGATACTGGGTTGGGGTATGAGGAGGAGACAGGGAAAAGATGAAATAGACCTCTCTGCCTATTGTGCCAAGCTTCCCGCTCCTCCCTGGCCCCAGGAAATCATCCGTCCAGATGGGCAGCAACAATGGGCCTGTGTGGCCTGGGCACTACAGTGCTCCTGATTTTGAGCCTGCATCTCCCTCCCCTTCCCAAATGCACCCTCTGATCAGGTCCAGTCTCACCTCCCCACAGGAGCCAAGCTCTTGTCCCTGCCTCCACACTCCTGTTCTCATGCCACTCTGAAGTTTCACCCTCCCACCCAGACCCTCTGTCCTCTCCTCCTGTCCTAACCTATGCCTCCTGCCCAGGAAGGTTCCTGATGGCTTAGGCCAAGGGTGCTCGATTACTTAGCCTAACTCTGGAAGCATGCAGCCCCCTCCGTTGTTTTTTTGTTTTGTTTTTTTATTCTGGGAAGGTAAATCAGCACATGCTGCAGGGACCTCAGACCAGGGATCTTGCAAGGACAGGCCAGTACTCAGTGAAGGGGATTTGGTGAGGACCCTGGTCAATGGAAAGGCTGACGGGAGCGATACTCACCATTACCATCAAATATTCTCTTTAAAAAGAAAGAAAAATACTTAAAGTCAGAAATCAGGATTTTTGTGTGAAATCTGCTGGGGTTCACTAATGACTCAATAACAGTTTTAAGAATGAATTAGTGAGGGGCCAGGGTTGTGGCTCAGCGGTAGAGTGCTTGCCTCGCACATGTGAGGCACTGGGCTCGATCCTCAATACCACATAAAAATAAATAAATAAACGAAATAAAGGTATTGTGTCCATCTACAACTAAAAATAAATAAATAAATAAATAAATAAAAGGAAAAAAAAGAATGGATTAGTGAAGAAGAGTCTGCTGGTGGCCCACCTAGCCCTTGCCCTGCAGGCTGCATGCTTCCTCCCTGGGGATGGTGAACAGTTCTCTAAGGGTGGCCAAGCTTCCAGCTCTCCCACAACCCACCCGGCTGCAGCTCAGGGGTGGGAAGATGTCACACACCTGAGCAAAGCTGAGGCGTCTTCCTCTCCATCTCCCGCAAAGAGACAAGCTCCTTCTTCCCCATCCTTCCTCCTGTGCAGGAAGGGCCACATTGGCTTCACCCACAGCATCATTAAGTAGCAGAGGAAACCATTGTAAAGCGTTTCACTCCACTGTGCGAGGATTGCCAGAGAGCTAAGAGCTTCATAAGCAGATTCATTCCAAGCCATTTGGGCCCCTTCTATAAATAAAGCTTTAGACAATTTCAGAAAAGCGTATTTATTTACCTGATAGGTCATAACGGCGCGTTCGGTGCCTTTGGCCCTGTTGGGTGATCTTCAAGCACTTAGCTCCCTTTCACCTAGTTAGGGCTCTTTCTAGGCAGCAAAAAGGGAGCTTAACTCCTTGGACGAGCAGGTGCCTGACGCGACGCGGTCCTCTTCTCAGACGGCTCGCGCTGATCTGAGCCATTAACACAGAGGAGGCGGCAGATGCCAAGGGGAGATTATTAATAAGCACTGGCCGGGTGACTCTAAGCCAGCACAAACATTTCTAAAATGGCTAAAGGCTACAGGAAAGGGGCAGGAAGAAAGGTGGAGGAAACGGTTGTGTTTTTTCCTCAAAGCAGCAGGGAAAGAAAGAACCAAGGAACAATGACAAAGACACAGGTAACTACAAAGAGAACAATTCTTTCCTTCTCTGGGTCTCACCTGCTGAGATTTTTGGCCCAGGTCTCACATGCTTTTTTGGTTTAAATTGCGGGGAAGAAGAGCTTAGCCCAGGCTTTCTTGGTCCCCCAGCACTATTGATATTCTGGGACAAGGCCATTCTTGCCTTGTCCCCTGTATTGTAAAGCATCCTTGGTTTCTACCCACTAGGTGCCAGTAGCATCCCCCTCTCCCACTGTGACAATCAACAATGTCTCCAGAGCTTGACAAATGTCCCTCAGGGAGCAGAATCATTTCAGAAGGAGAACCGCTGGATGAGACATAGAGGATGAACTTGAGAATCGGTGTATAAAAATAGTAAAAATCAACAGACCTTAGAGACAGCTGACCTGGGTTTAAGTTCCAGCTCCACCAGCTTCAGGGTGAACTTGACCAAATTTTGTCATATCTAGAACTCAATTTTCTCACATATTACATGGGACTACAGATGCTTCTTTATTGACAAGGGGGCTATATTCCAAAAAAAAAAAAAAAAAAAAACTTGTAAATTCAAAATACCATGAATCAAAATGCATTTAATATGAAGAACCTACCAAATGTGACAACTTAGTGACAAGGTACACTCTATAGTACTGGTTATTTCCTCTTATGAACTTGTAGTTGACTGGGAGCTATGGCTTACTACCACTGCAGTACAGCATCTTGAGAGATTATCATATTGTATGTACTAACCCAGAAAAAGACTGAAATTCAAAATTTGAAGTACAGTTTCTACTAACTGCATACCACAGTAAAGTCATAAAAACACAAGTAGAACCATGGTTAAGTTGGGCACCATCTGAATACTTACCATGCCAACCACTTATGGTTTTTGTGAGTTGAAATATGATTCATGTAATTCTCTTGGCACATAATAAGAAATCAAATAGCAACTATTTTATTATAATCATCAGCATATGCAAAATGGTGTCCGTCACAACCTGATTCTTCTAGCCAGTCTCTCTCCATCCCTAGAAGCTTTTGCTGTGTTTAGATTGATTTGCAATAACAACTACCCCCCAAAATGGTTACATTCCACAAGACCTGATAGAGACCCCTTTATCAGTCATGGTTGGTCGTAAGAAACTAGAATCCACTCTTAAAGAGAAAAGGAATGTCCCACAGTGTTATGGTTGCTCCAGGTTCCAGAATCAAAATGGAAGGTGACAGAAGCAGGCTTAACCAGGGAAAGAACAGGGCAAATCCAGGGGCTTGATAGCAGGACTACCCCATATTGCTATCAGGGCATGACCTCTGGAATTAATTAGTGCCAATCATTCCCCCCCCCCTTTTTTTTTCTTCATCACACTGCTGAAGACTCAAAATCCCAGAAAAGGATGTGATTGACTAACTGCTAACTGGGGCCCCATGTTTGCCCTGGCCTGGGTGGTGGCAGGATACTTTGGTTGACAAGTCTACTAAAGCTATACCCAAAGGGGAAAGGGAAGCATCCTCTCTAGAAGGGAATTGGAGTGTTATTACCCCAAAGAGCAATAAGACATTGGGGACTGGGTAGACAAAAGCAAAAAACAGTTACCATGCTTCTGTGCCCCAGAACATACCCATCTGCACTCTGCTGGGACAATAGCCAAGGATTACTTCAGCACAAAAAGCTGAAATACTCCATCCAATCAGCACAGTGGTCTCATGAATAGGGCACGTGTCCCAAGACCCCCATGGATGCCTGAAACCATGCATAGTAGCAAACTCTCTCTCTATTTATACATTTGCTGAGGTTTAATTTACAAGTTAGGCACACTAAGAGATAACAATAGCTCATAATTAAATAAAACAATAATAAATATACTGTAATAAAAGTTATGTGGATGTGATCTCTCCCTCGCTTTCTCTCTCTCAATCAATCGATGTCTATTGCACACACAGTGTGGATGTACGGGACAAAGGGATGATTCATGCCCCAGGCAGGATAGAGCAGGCTGGCACAAGATTTCATCACACCACTCAGAATGGCATGCAATTCAAAACTTATGAACTGTTTATTTCTGGAATTTTCCATTTAATATTTTCAGATTACAGGTGGGTACTGAAACCTCAGAAATCAAAACTGAAGATAAGGAGGGTCTGGTGCCTTCACTTTGGACTTTATCATGAGCTCTCGAATAAGACTCACATCCTTTAGGCTGGTCTGACATCCCAATAAAACAAGGCAGTCAGAGTTAGAGGAAGTGCTGGGCAATAACATTTTTATTTCTTTCTGACTGAGAAAGCTGGGGCACGTTGCTCTGTGTCCCCCAAAACAATACCCATCACCATGGCATGACCTGTGTTCTCAGACCCGTGTTCCCCAGTCCTACCTAGCTCCTGTCCGCACTTTCTGGCTTTACCCCAGAAGGACAAAGCCGGGCCTCTCCACTCATTCGTCTCCTGTTCCTACCCAAAGTGGATTCTCACCTCCAAACAGGAATATGATCTTGATAAAGACACACCTGGAAATAAGTCCCTGGTACTAATTAATCCGAAGTCTGCTGTATGAACTAGAGCCACAGAGACGAGCAGGCACGCACATAGCCTCTGTGGGGCTGAAGTTCAATGTCGGGCCAAGTGAGAGGGGAGGCTGGCGGGTCCCGGCTATTGATTTGTCAATATGTGAAACACAACCCGAGAGTCGTCCCTTCTGCTGAGGTCACCATTTATCCCGGAAGATGCTCTTGGCATGAAAGCTTCTCTTAGATGGCAGGATAAGGGAAATTATAGACACACAGAGAGAGTAACTTGGCACCCGGGATTTATCAATATTTTAACTGTGGAAGGCATACATTCCAAAGCTGACTCATTGCTTGCTGGGGAAGGATCCAGGTAAACAAATGCACAACATCATTAAAAACAGAAACTCTGCTTTTACATCTTGTTCCTTCGTCTGATAATGATGATAAGCTAATTATTCAGACTCAAGTAGCATCTTTCAGACAAAAGGATGAAAGGTCCTAACTACGGATCTGTGGTTTCTCCATCAGAATATCCTGGGAGACAGAACTTAAATCATAATTTTATTAATGACACTCAAAGGATTGGATCAATTTTTCCATGGACTCAGAGATTTGGCAAGGAAGAAATAAGACTGAAAACCTAGAGGAAAAATAAAAAAAGTAAACGTGGGACACTCTGTTCCCCACACAGAGCGTTTTCTACTCAGATGAATCTGAAACAGAAACAAAAATAAAGAAATAATCAGAGGTCATTTTGCGGGCAGTTTCCACCGCCAGAATTCTCCGTGATTTAAGAAACTGGATCTCTTCCACTCGCCCCTTGCAGAGATGACTCCTCTTGCTTCAGTCAGTCCAGGTGATAAGACCAGAAGTCACTTCAAGCCTAATGTGGTGACACATACCTGTAATCCCAGTGATTCAGGAGGCTGAGGCAGGAGGATCACAAGTTTGAGGCCAGCCTCATTAATTTAACAAGGCCCAAAGCAACTTAGTAAGATCCTGTCTCAAAATTTAAAAATCAAAAGGGGCTGGGGACATGGCTCAGTGGTTAAGTGCTCCTGGGTTCAACTCCAAGTACCAATAAATAAATAAATAACAAGTCACTTCAAGCCCCATCAGTTAATTCCTTCTCAGCATGCACACTGAAGAAAGCAGTTCTAATATGCATAATTTTTTTCAAAGAACCAACTTCTTGTTCTGTCAATTTTTTCAATTTTTTTTGGTTGTTTGTTTCAATTTCATTGATTTCATCTCTGATTTTAATTATTTCCTGTCTTCTGCTTTAGGGGTTGATTTGTTCTTCTTTTTCTAGGGTTTTGAGATATAATGTTAGTTCATTTATTGACTTTTTCTTCTCTGAAGGAATGAACTCCATGCAATGAACTTTCCTCTTAATACTGCCTTCATAGTGTCCCAGAGACTTTGATATGTTGTATCAGTGTTCTCATTTACCTATAAGAATTTTTTTAATCTCCTTCTTGATGTCTTCTGCAACCCATTGTTCATTCAGTAGCTTATTATTTAGTCTTCAGGTGTTGGAGTAGCTTTTCTTTCTTAATTTTTAAAAATCCATCAAAACTCAAAGAAACACACCACACATTTGAAATACAATCTTTAGAGAGGCTCAAAGCTTCTAAACATCATGCATCATTTGAAGAAAAGATGGAGGCAGTGGGCAGCAGGGGTGGAGCAATGATATGATCGACACAGGAGCCCTCTCAGTGGGTCTGGGAATGGTGGAAGGCAGCCACAGCTGGTGCGCAGGGAATGCTGGGCAAGCAGGGAACACGTGATTGCAGGTACAGGCAGGCTGAGGCTGTTCTCTGAGCCAGGACCCAGCGTTCACCAAGACTAAGATTCTGGCTACATCTTGCCGATGTTTGTCCTATCTGCATATCATCGTTTGTGAAATTTACTTTTTTTTTTTAATTATCTAACTTAAAAAGCATTTAAACCTCATCCAAATCCATGAGTTCCTTGTGCAAGTCCTATGTCTTCTGACATACATTATGGGTTGAGCATCTCTTATTCAACACGCTTTGAACTAGAAGTGTTTCAAATTTAGGATTTTTTTTAAATTTGGGAATATCTGCATATACCTAATGAGATATCCTGGATATAGAACCCACGTCTAAACTTGGAATTCATGTATGTTTTACATATACTTTATACACGAAGCCTGAAGCTAATTTTATACAATGTCTTTATTGTACCTGCATATTTTGGGGGGAGTATCAGGGACTAAACTCAGGAGCACTTAACCACTGAGCCACATACTCAGTCCTATTTTACATTTTCATTAGAGACAGGGTCTCACTGAATTGCTTAGCACCTTGTTTTTGCTGAGGCTGGCTTTGAACTCCTGCCTCAGTCTCCTGAGCCACTGGGATTACAGACATGCGCCACCACACCCAGCATTGTACCTGTATTTTGACTGCAACCTATCACATGAGGTCAGGTGTGGGATTTTCCACTATAGCACCATATCTGCATTTTAAAAAGTATTGGATTTGAAGCATTTCACATTTTGGGTTTTCTGATTGAAGATGCTAAACTTGTAAAATAGAAATAAGAGTGAAGTTGGTGGCATTACTATTCCAGACTTTAGATTGTACTACAAAGCAATAGTAACTAAAACAGCATGGTATTGGCACCAAAATAGACCAGTAGACCAATGGTACAGAATAGAAGACACAGAGACGAACCCACACATCTAAATTATCTTATATTAGACAAAGGTGCCAAAAACATTCGCTGGAGAAAAGACAGCCTCTTTAACAAATGGTATTGAGAAAATTGGAAATCCTCATGTAATAAAATGAAATTAAACCTCTATCTCTCTCCATGCACAAAACTCAACTCAAAGTGGATCAAGGAAGTAAGAATTAAACAAGAGACCTGGCACCTAACAGAAAAAAAAGTAGGCCCAAATTCCATCATGTTGGATTAGGCCCCAGCTTCCTCAATAAGACTCCTATAGCATAAGAATTAAAACCAAGAATCAATAAATGGGATGGATTCAAACTAAAACTCCTCTCAGCAAAAGAAACAATTAATGAGGTGAATAGAGGACTTACAGAATGGGAGCAAATCTTTTTTTTTTTTTTTTTTTTTTTTTTTTTGGTACCGGGGATTGAACTCAAGGGCACTCGACCACTAGGCCACATCACCAGCCCTTTTTTGTATTTTATTTAGAGACAGGGTCTCACTGAGTTGCTAAGTGCCTCGCCATTGCTGAGGCTGGCTTTGAACTCGCGATCCTCCTGTCTCAGCCTCCCAAAGTGCTGGGATTACAGGCGTGCGCCACCACACCCAGCAGGAGCAAATCTTTACCACAAGCACATCAGATAGAACACTAACCTCAAGGATATATAAAGCTCTCAAAAGCCTTAACACCAAACAAACAAACAACCCAATCAATAAATGGGCCAAGGAACTGAACAGACACTTCTCAGAAAATGATATACAATCAATCAACAAATACATGAAAAAAATGTTCAACATCTCTAGCAATTAGAGAAATACAAATCAAAACTACTCTTAAGATTTCTTCTCACTCCAGTCAGAATGGCAGCTATCAAAAGCACAAACAACAATAAATGATGGCAAGGATGTGGGGAAAGGGCACACTCATATATTGCTGGTGGGACTGCAAATTGGTGCAGTCAATCTGGAAAGCAGTATGGAGATTCCTAGGAAAACTTGGAATGGAACCACCATTTGACCCAGCTACCCCACTTCTTGGTCTATACCCAAAAGACTTTAAAACAGCTTACTACAGGGACACAGCCACATCAATGTTTATAGCAGCACAATTCACAGTAGCTAGATTGTGGAAACAAACTTGATGCCCATCAGTAGATGAATGGATGGGGAAACTTTGGAATATATACACAATGGAACACTACTTAGCACTAAAAGTGAATAAAATCATAGCTTTTGCAGGGAAATGGATGGAGTTGGAGAAAACCATACTAAGTGAAATCAGCCAATCCCAAAAAACCAAAGGTCAAATGATTCCTTTGCTATGATGATACTGACTTATAATGGCAAGGGAGGGGGGATGAGAGGAATGAAGGAACTTAAATAGAACAAAAGGGGGGAGGGGAAGGAAAGGGTCAAGGGAATAGGAATAATGGTAGAATGAGTTAGACATCAATACCCTAAGTACATGTATGAAAGCACAAATGGCGTGAAAATACTTTATGTAAAATCAGTGAATTGAAAAATTGTGCTCTTTATATGTAATACAAAATGAATTGCACTCTGCAAGCATGTATAACAAATTAGAATAATAAAAAATATTTTAAAAAATAAGAGCAAAGTCTGTTATCACTTAAATTATTTAATTTATTTTATTATTGTATTTGAGATAGAGTCTCACTATGTTGCCTGGGTTTGGTCTGGAATTCCCAGGTTCAAGTGATCCTCCCACATCACTCTCCAGAGTTCTAGGACTGTTGGTGACTACTACCTTTCCCATCTCCACTTGAAATTATTTAACCCACTGATCTAGGGATCTATGAGAAAGACACTGTAAGTCTTTCTTTCCTCCAAAAGGAAGTTTGAGACAAGATGTTTCATCAGAATGAAGCAAAACTTTTTGAAGATTTCCAGATTGAGGACTTAGAATCCCCTTTAATATTTCATATCAAAATCCCAATGAGTCTAACTTGTATCCTTTCTTCTAATCCATTCTCCCATCTCCCCTTCAACTTCTTCCATCCTTGCTATACTGATCTGGACATCATGAGTGGGATGGGCCAGTACCACCTCCAGAACCTCAACCTGCCAACAACTGAATCTTATCTGAAATCAGACTGCTGTATTCAAAAATCAGCCCCACCACTTCACACCTGTGTGATCAGAAACAAGTTACTCAGCCTCTCTGTGCACCAGTTTTATTATCTGTAAAATGCCAATGACAACACTACCCATCTGATAGGGTCCTTGGGTGGAGTTAATGCATTTAAACACTTTGAACAGCATCTGGCACATTAAAACATTCAGTTTGTGTGAGCAACGATTATAATCATCATTTATTATTACATCTTTCTAAATGGATCTATTTCCCAAACACAGTATTCTGCAAAGATCTCAAGTTTAATCAGCACCTTCCTTCACTCTCCCCCACCCAGCTCTTCTCTCCCTCCTTGGGAAGAGGCCATTTGATTCACTCTCTTTTATACTCCTATTCTCACTCCTGGACTATCTCCATGCACTTCACCCAGCTCACAGCACCAGCTTCCAGCAATCTGCACCTCTCAGAGGGCGACACCCCCACAACTCCTCAATCTAGGGTTGCCTGGTCATCCTTCCGCCCCCTCTGCTTTGGAGCAGCCAGTATTTCTCTATTTCCTGGCCACTCAAGAACAAGCTTCCTGACAGGACTCCCAAGTCCTGCCGTATTTGGCCTCATTCATTCCTGTCATGGGTCTCCCCTGGTGTCCCCACAAATAGTGTCCTCCAGGATCAGAACATCCCACCACTCCCTGGCCGGATATGCTCAGATCGCCTCTGCATGTTTCCCAGTCCTCTGCCCCTCCTTTCCTGTTCGCACATCACAACCCAGTTAAATCCCCATCTCCTCTTGGGGAGATCACCCCCTGACCCCGACTTCAGAATTCATTCTGCCCTTATGACCCAAAGATTTGGCATCCAACTCAGACTTACTCGTTCCACATAGCCTATATAGTCTGAGGGGTGGGCAAATGAGCCAGCTAAGTCAGTCTCTGTCCTTAGGAAGGCTCCAGTGATTGGCCTGAGTGAGGCAGCCGAACCAATCAGATTCTTCCTGAAGGCTGCAGTGATTGGTGCAAATAAGTCAGCTGAGCCAATCAGAGTCCTTCTGGAGGCCTCAATGATTTGGTCCAAATAAGTCAAAGGGGCCAATCAGAGTCCTCCTGGAGGTCACGGTGATTGGTCCAAATAACTTGCTGAGCCATTCAGTCACCCGCAAGGAATTTCTACCAGGAGCAGTGAGAAAACCTACTTTTCTCTGAGAAGGCAAGCTCAGAATGAACTGGAAGGAGGTGCTAACCTTGTGGAAAGGCTGGTGGCTGATACTCAGTGAAGCAAGTCAGGGAGGTAAAGACAGAGAGCTCCTGTTCTCCCTGCCCTGTGACTTAACATGAAAACAACTCCAGAATCTTGCCAGTAAATAAGCACCAACCTTTTTGTTAAAGCTACTCAGAGTTGGCTTGTATTTTCAGAAAGTAAAGAAATCTTATAGGCTGTGCTTGCAGTCCAGCCTTGATGAAGTGGGTCAAGTTTTCGCCTCTAGTTGTTCACATCTATGAATCACAGATGTCCCTCTTTGTATGGGACAGGAACATGCCTCAGATTCCTCCATTTCCCTCCCTGCAATCCACACAGTCTTGGGCCTACAATTGACTGGTAGGTCCAACTGTAAGCAGGAAAATTCTAGGTCATCTCAAGCCACCTGCAGGAGAACTAGCACAAATGTGCAAGAATTGAGTCACAGAGAATTATGGTTTTCTCAGTAAAGGTTGCTTAAAACAAAAGCCCATTTATCTGCTTGCAGAAGACATTTAATCAATTTACATGAGGGATTTCAAAATTAGTCAGACTGTAATGAACTATGAAATACTGATTAATGCATTTTTGCAATGTTTGATTAGAAACTTAACATGTATGCTAGCACGTTTTTACCATTACAGCATTTATATGTTAATATTTGGTTTCTTACTAATGCCAGAATAGATAATCTGAATTACAGAACAAAAGTGTATTTGTGATTGACAATATGAAAACAGTCTTTCTTGCATCTAAAGAGGTATTTCACTTCGGGGGTGGGGAGGGGTGGGTAAGGAGTCATCATGGGGTTCATTCAGTATGGAGCTGGGTATTAGCTGTTAAATCATGTGGCTGTACCTTGGGAATAGGAGTCAGCTCATGTATTAGTCAGTTTTCCATTATCGTAACAAATGCCTGAGATAAACAACTTATACGGAGGAAAGGTTTACTTTATTGTGACTCATAGTTTTGGATGTCTCAGGCCATGGTTGATTAGCTCCATTGCTTTTGAACCTGTGGCAAGGCAGCAGCACATCATGGTAGGGAATGGGTGGCGAAGCAATTGCCCATTTCATGGCTGGCAAAGGAAAAGGAGAGAGGAAGAGACTGTGGTTCAGAACTCCCGTTCAGGTGCCTGTCATCAGTGATCAGAAAACTTTCTACTTGGTCCCCGCCTCTTAAAGGTTCCACCACCTCCCAATAGCACCAAGTTGAGGACCACATGTCCAACACATGGGACTTTGAGTGATATTTCAGATCCAAACTATAGCAGCCACTCTATATTCCACTCTATTTGTCCCCTAAAGCACTTTTTAAAAGAAGAAGCAATCTCATTTGATTAAAGTAGAAGCAGCTGAATTATTTTGGCCAGATTTTTTAATAGCTCCAAAAGGCCAACAAAATTGGCTCACTGTTAATTGAAAAGGTTAAAAAATCCCCTGGAATTTAGAGAGGCCACAATTTTAACTTTCTGAGGACACCTCCAAAGATTTTTACATCTGTGCATTTCATAGAGAAGGCAAGCGAGCTCCTTTTATGTAACCGGAATGTCTTTTCTCCCGGCAAGATCAGCAGAATTCAAAACATCAGGTGATGTTGGACTCACCAAAGGAAAAACACGTTGAAGCTGCAAGAATCCAATCAACCAGAAGAATGATCTTTCAGTTACTTAAAACTAATCCCATTTGCACACAAGCAAAGGACACCTAAAGAGGTGTGTTAACCAAAAAAAAAAAAAAAAAATTTTTTAAGTGTTAAAAATTTGCTAAATTCAAAGAATTTGAAGATGGATTCCCACGGGAAATTTGTAAAAGCACAAACATACCAGACAGAGCCCCAGCCATGAGATTATCTGACTAACGCTGGTTGAGAAAGGTACGCTAGAGGAAATCCCATTGCCACAGAGAACATTAACTCCCGAAGAGAAATATCCAAATCTGTTCACATGGAGAAGATGAGGTCATGTTTGTGACAGTGCACGTGAGTGCCTGTAGAGAAAGAAACATACTTCACGATTATCACAAGTGTAAGCAATTATCTCATATTTAGATTTTAAGCCTCCCTTTGAATTTTAAAAATCATTATTTTGCAGGATTGCCATTATTCTGATTCATTAGCAAGGCATACTTATTAGGGTCTTAAAATAACCAGGATGCTGGACATGTAAAAACATGTTTCTTGCTGTCATGACAACTAAATAACAACAATAATGCTCACATCCGAATGACTACAGGGAACAAAGTCATTGTGCCTGAATATAGATAAGTTAATTATGGAATCATCAAAAGAACAACAGCTCTGTCAATGCAAAGATGATTCTAAAATAATCAATAACGACAATCTTGTTTGGTAATTGGCTGTTTGTTTCCAATATGGGATCTACCTTTGGTCTGCATAGAAATGCAGCATACTCTTCAGCCAGTAGAAGAGGAAAAAAAAAAGAAAGAAAGAAAAAAGGAAAATCTTTCAGTTTAGGGTTGGTGGTTGTCAGTAGCAACAAATAATGGAAAATTGCCATCTGGCTTCTTTTTTTAAATGAGATTTGAATAATCAATTTAATAATGGATAGAGCACTTGCTTACAGAAATAATCCATTGTCATTGCTTGGAATTAAAAAAAAAAAAAAGGAAAACTTTGACGCAGAAGACAAAGCTGTGCAGTGTAGCTATAAGGTAAAGCAAATAAACATCTACGTACATGCCACAATTTTTATTTTCACTGCTGACTTCACATAAACTAGAGGATAACTCTTCCTTCTATATGCTTAGCTTTTCACATTCAGTGTTTAATAATCAGGATGAAATCTACGGAGCAGTTGGCTTGCTGCAGGCATTCAACTCTACCGATGGTGAGTGGAGAAGGAGACACACAAACGGTCGATGGTTTTAACACATCTTTTTCCTTATCATCATGTGACATGTCGTGGGACAGACCTGATTTCAGCAGAGCGGAGATCAGAATGCATCTGGCTATGGTGTGCATGTATGGGCGCACACGTGCGTGCACCGTCTACATAACTGTCCCAGAGGAAATCACTACTTAGAAAAAGAGAGCAGGGTGAAATGAAGGATCAGGATGTCTCGTTGGTTTACATTATAAAAATGGAAAATAGCAGGGCCGGGTGGCGCACGCCTGGCATCCCAGCAGCTCAGGAGGCTGAGGCAGGAGGATTGCGAGTTCAAAGCCAGCCTCAGCAAAAAGCGAGGCACTAAGAAACTCAGTGAGACCCTGTCTCTAAATAAAATAGAACTTAGAGCTGGGGATGTGGCTCAGTGGTTGAGAGCCCCTGAGTTCAATCCCCAGCACCCCCCCACACCAAAAAAAAAAAAAAAAAAAAAAAAGATAATAGCAGGAAAGGAGAAAGGTATCCCTATCCCAGACAGAAGCAGGAACAATGACCCCAGAATATGGAACCTATGTCATGTCTTTATGTACTTTACATATAAATATGCATGTATAGATCCCATTGTCCTCAAAAGATTCTTGAACCTTTTACTAAAGAAACTCACCTAGTGGTTTGAAGAGAACTAAGAGATGGATTCAGACACTACTGATTTTTGGATAATGGTATTCAGGCTCCAAATGACCATTATCTGGGGTCTCCTGACCTATGGGACTGGGACATGGGTTTCTCCCTACCTGGGCTGCTCAAGAGCTAGAAGGTCTAAAGACTGGTTGGCTCTTCAAGCCCTGGTCTTCAGCTGGGCCGGAACTCCTGATCCTCTCAGGAAAGTTCCCTGTCTCCCTGCAGCTGTACTGATTTTTCTCCTTGATGTTGTCTTTCTTCAGCTCCCTCTCTGAGGTTTTAGATTCTTGGCCTCTTCTCTGATGCAAGTCTCATTACTGTTCACCTTTGTCCCTCCCCCACCCCAATTTACTTCTTCTTCACTCTCCCGTGACCTCCAACGCCTGGGCCCCTCCCAGGGTCACGGTCCCATTAACTCCCTTCACTCAGCAGGAAAATGAAACCTGCTTAACTGTCATCTCAGAGACTCCCAGCTTGGCACCAGGTGACCAGCACCGGCTTGACCCCAAAGCACCCTCACCCCATGGCTGCCTCCTGTCTTGCCTTGGGCCACAGAGCTTTTCTACAGTCTTAAAACTGGCTGGAGTCCTCTGGACACCTAGGCTGTCAACACCATGCAGAACCCTTGCCAGCTGGTTCTGGTAAATTCCCTAGCCAGAGCCCCAAAGTGACCATACACATTTCTTCCCAAGACCCCTGGAGAAGGCAAAGACACAGGATTAATGTCTTCCACCTCCTCACCATTATCTGAACCATCACCTTTCACCAAAGCTCTGTAGAGTTGTGCCACCCTGCCAGGATTTTTGCTGTGAAGACTTGGGAATATTTCAGACACTTTCTGTTTTTTAATGTCCTCATCATCTTTTAAAGGACAGTCCAAGCAGAAGCCCCTAACTTAAAGAGATGTTTCCACCTTCCACAGCTAAGCCTCTTACCCCTACTCTCCAGCTCCTCTCTCACATCTTCTCCATATCTCCAAATATCTCCCTCGCTCAGCAGCTTCAGTCCTTCCCACTGGCTTCTTCTCCTGTCTCGCTTATGCCCAGATTCACCCATCCTTCAAAGGAATAAAAATTTGGATGTCAAATAGGTCATGGGCTTCTCGGGCCAGGAGTCCAGAAGAGACACCTGTGGTTCAAGAGTCTTCCCAAGCCTGGACCCTCAGAGAGCAGGTGTGGCCATCTGCTTAGGGAGCCACAAAGAAAAAATAATGCTAGAGGTTTTTTTGTTGTTGTTTGATTGCTTATTTGTTTTTGTAACGGGGATTGAACTCAGAGGCACTCGACCACTGGGCCACATCCCCAGCCCTTTTTATTAGAGGTAGGGTCTCACTGAGTTGCTAAGTGCCTTACTATTGCTGAGGCTGGCTTTGAACTCGCGATCCTCCTGCCTCAGCCTCCCAAGTGTTGGGATTACAGGCATGCGCCACCACACCCAGCAAAAAAAAAAAAAAAAAAAAAAAAGAAAAAAGTAAAGAAACTAGATATTTTAAACAACAGAAATTTATTTCTCACAGTTCTGGAAGTGGACTGGAAGCTCAAGATCAAGGTGTTAGCAGACTTGGTTCTTCTATGCTCTCTACTTGGCTGGCAAATGGTCACTTCTTCACCATGTCCTTTTTGGTCCCCTCTTTGCATGTGCACCCCTGGCACCTCTCTGTGTCCTAATTTAGTCTTCCTAAATGGGCACCAGTCAGATGGGATTAGGGGCCGCCCCAAGGCTTCATTTTAATTCAGTCATCCTTTGGAGATAGGGCCTCCAAACACAGCCAGATTCTGAAGTATAGGGGTTAGGGCTTCAGTAGATGAACAGGGGAAGAAGGTCCCCATTCAGCTCATAGCGGCAGGTGAGACTATCCAAAGGAAGTGCATCAAGTGAGGGAAAAGGGACAGTAGGTCTTCTTCCTGGGGAAACCAGGTGGTCAGAGGCAGGAAGGGAAGAGAGTAGATTCCAAAGGCAAGGACAAGAGGGTCTCCAGCAGAAGAAGAAACTGATCCACAGAGACCAGCGTGCCAGTCAGCCTGATGAGCCATAGCAGAGAAAATCCAGAGACCCAGCAAGCTGCAAGTCCTGGTGCCTTTATAAAATGAAGTTGAGCAGAGCTAGGCACAGAAGCCAGACTCCCATGGCCTGAGACACACACAGGAGCTAGGAAAACAGCACTTGCTAAAAATCAAAAGTTCTGGACTAGCTATGTGTTAGTCACCTCTCCATTACTGTAACAAACACCTAAGAAAAGTAACTTACAAGGAGAAAAGGTTTACTTGGCTCACAGTTCAGAGGTTTCTGTCATGGGCAGTTGGTCCCATTGCTTTTAGGCCTCTGATGGCAAAGGGGCTTGGTGGGTAGCACGTGTTGATGGGATTGTGTGACTTGGTTCTACCAGGGCACGATCAGTGTGCTCGTGGTTCTCCCAAAGTTTGCTTCATGGCTGGGAAGCAAAAGAGAGAGAGGGAGGAAGTGGCTGTGACCCATTATCTCCTTCCAGGGCACACCCCTATGACCAGAAGGTCTCCCATAGAGCTGACCTTTTAAAGTTTCTACCACCTCCTCAAAGTGCCAAACTGAGCACTAAGACCTTAGCATGTGGGCCTTTGGGGAGCATTTCAGATCCAAACTATAACACTGAGTGATGAAAACAGAAAGAGGCCAAAAGAGAGGCTACCAAGAGAGGGCAAGAAGAATAAGAAGACACAAAGAAGAAGCAAAATAACAAACCACAACCAGCCGGCCACAGCAGCACACACCTGTACTCTCAGGGACTTGGGAAGCTGAGGCAGGAAGATCGTGAGTTCAAAGCCAGCCTCAGCAACTTAGCAAAGCCCTGAGCAATTCAGAGAGACCCTGTCTCTAATAAAATACAAAAAGGGGTTGGGGATGTGGCTCAGTGCTTAAGTGCCCCTGAGTTCAATTCCCTGTACCAAAAAAAAAAAAAAAAAAAAACACAACTAATATTGTTTACTCAGTTTGTATACACTATGACTAAGAAGCAAAAAATATTAGAATATTAGTGTACAGAAAAGCATTTAGAAACTCAAATCAGGTTTAGAATAATGATCACTATTATAATAATAATTATTATTTATGTGTTTTTATCAGAGACCCTATGAACATGTCACAGTTGTCATGTCATTTCATGAAAGTACCATCTCTGCCTGGATTTCTGCTGTGAAGTGGGAAATGGGAAAACTCCGAACATATTTTTATATCCACATCATCACAAATGGATTTGGTTCAAGCCACAGCTCCTACTTAGCTAATGACTCAGCAGGAAACGGAAATGCAAGCAGCTCCCTGCACTTTCAGTGAGCGTCTAGTGCTTCCCAGACTCAAGCTGGTTCCCCCTGTCACTCAAGGTGCTGCTCCATCACACTCTCCATGAGCACCCAGGGTGCCGTTAATCCTGGTAGCCATGCATTCAGGCTAGGAATTTGAACCAGGATGTCAATTACTAACACATCTGAGAAATTAATTAATCTTCCATAAGAACAGAACTTCTCCAAGCAAAATAATAATAATAAATTGGCCATTATATATGAGGACAAAGTTTTCATACTCTGTTCACCTCACACAAGAAACTCATTATTAAAGGAAGAGGCTTTTGCTAATGTTGCTGATATTTTTGGATCTTTAAGAAAAGGGTCTTCTTTGCCTCAAGATCTTCGCATGGTAGAAGCTGCATATATAAATGGTAGAACCATTAAGATTGTCCTAATGAACAGAATGATCGCGTTTTGTTAGAGGTGAGAGTCTGGACATGATTCCGATTGGGTGGTTTCCATAATGGCCTTGTCAACTTGCAATCCTTGGCTTCCTCCATTTTGTTGGAATCGCAAGTCTCCTCTACCTGAAGCAGGAAAGGCATTCTCTGGGGTGGAGGGTTTACCAGCACTGGTTCTCAAACAACAACATACAGACTTGTGAGAGAAAGAAAGGCACCGCAAACCATGAGTCCGCAAGGAGAGGGTGATTGACTCAAGATGGGGTGATAAAGATCAGTTGTGGTGGCTTGGAGTTATGACACCAACAAAGTTACAATGACATTAGCACAAAGAGAGAGACACAAATCCATTACCAAGATACAATCAAATATTCAAAAAAGCCTGGCATGCTCATTACTTATTCATGCTAATACAAGTATATTAAGAAATCTAAACAGTGTTAGCGCTCAATCACTCACAAACCAAATGAGGTTTTGCATTTATCAGGGCCCAGCCATCAGGGCCCAGTATAGCTGTACAAAGGTGGTAATGTGACATAACTGGAGATATTTATATCAGGCTACATGGACTGAGAGATACACTAGGATTTATTAAACTGAGTAATGCCATCACATTCACAGAGCAATAAAAGAAATAACTGTGCAGAAGTCATTTCCCCAGACAATAAGATTTACCTTTGCAATCTCTTAAAGATGTTGTATCTGTTTTCAAAGGGTCTCTGGCAGCATTTCCGACCTTAATAAACTATTTACAGATTAATTTTTTTCCACAAAGGACGAGGCACCCAAAAATGGGTTTCCTCCTTGATACTCAGCAAAAGACTCTCTGCTGGTCTGTCCTTAATGACTCTGAGCACAGCCAAGCATATTCCATTTTCACAGGGACTTCTGTCTTTGATGAAGTGACATGTCCTCAATTTTCAATAAAAAGAAGTCCATTCAGGATACCGGAAAGCAATCCCAGTAGTGCTCAAGTTCATGAATTTGAGGAGTCTGAGAGGGTAGTTAATAAAATCCACAAATTTTATAGGGAGGAGTGCAGCATATTACACCACAGAATATTCTCCCCTTCACCACCACAAGGTTATTTTGTGGTTTATTTATTTTATATTTTATTTTCTTATTGGTCCTTATAATTGTATAAAATAGTGGGATTCATTTTGATACATTGGTATATACACATAGCATGGTTTGGCCCATTTCCTAAAAAGAGACCAAGATCCAAGATGAGAGTCTCATCACAAGTTTTGTTCTTCTCTAATTTCTAGATGGTGTCTGCACCTCTGGCTTCTGAGATGATCCTCTTTCTTTCCATCCCATCTTCCTCTTTAGAAGGCTCTTCCCAAGTTCTTAATGCCAACCTGCATTTCTTTTCTTGTTTCAGGCCCTTCACTTGCCTCAGCTGATGCCACTCATGCCCATATCTTCCAGGGCACTGACGCCCTGGTGATGGTCAAAATTGCAATGGCCCACACCTCTCCCTCGAATCTCAGAGCCTCACATTCAGTTGTTCACCACAGCCTCACCATCTACAAGCCTCAGAGTCTCTTTTGCTTCTTCTTTACCTATAACAGATAATGGGTCACCTGCAAAGTAGCATCATCCCTTCTATTCCCTGAAAATGTCTTTGCAGGGGTCTTCAACCTTCTTTTAACCCACTGGCATAATCCCATCCCCTCTTTCACTTCCAGGGTAAGCATTCGGAAACATACTTTGGATCTTGTCATTGTTGTGCTTAAATGGCCGTGAATGATCTACAGAAGAAAGTCCACACATTTCCCAGGGCCCACTGAAGTGATCCCAAGGCACATAAAAGTTGGCATGTCTCAGCATATGCCAGTCAAAGGTCACTTACTGGAGTAAAGGATTGAGAGATATGGGTTAAAATTCTAGTTTCATCAAGGGGCACCCTTGACCTCTGGCCTTAGTACTCTCACTTGAACATGCCACCAGTTGCGGACACAGTGTGGATACCGTAAGTGTTATTAGAACGTAAACCCCATGTGGGCTGCAACTTGTCTCTCCCACTCACTCACTGGTGTACCCTCAACACCTGCCACTTAGTTGGCACTCAGAGGATGTTCAGGAAGTAGGATAAAAGGAAGGATGAAAGAAAGGGAGGGAGGAAAAGAGGCAGTGGTCTGCCTCTTTCTTGGTTTCTCCTTATTTTGATGGAGCACATCTTCCTGATAGGTAGAAGATAAATTAGTTGAAGAATTGTATGTCTGAAAATGTCTTTTGCTAGCCTGTCTTTACGGATAGTTTGGCTGGGTATAGACTTCAAGATGGACATCATTTTCTTTCCAATTTTTGAAAGCCTTGTAGCTTCCAGTGTTGCTGGGGAAATGAATAAAGTCTTTTCTCTCTCTCTCTCTCTCTCTCTCTCTCTCTCTCTCTCTCTTTCTCTCTCTCTGTCTCTCTCACACACATCATCATCATCATCATCATCATCAATCATCATTATATGCATGCACATGCAAACATGAACATGTTTATGTATATCATCTAGATTTGACTCTGTTTTCTTTATTCATAAGTCTCATAGGGATGCGTTGAGGTATGGACCCATCTCCTCATCCTTGGAGGTGGGTTTTCAATGTGAAACCTCTTATGCCACCATCACTGGACATTTTCTTGAATTATTTTCTCCATAGCCTCCTCCTTTCCATTTTCTCTACTCTTTCTTTCTGGAACTCCTATTTTACAGATATTTGATTTCCCCTATTTTGCATGTTTGTCTTTCTGCTCTACTTTCTGGGTGATTTCTTCAAGGCTATCTTCTAGCTGCGTGGGGTAGGGAGGAATCAGAGATCACCATTTCTTAAGCAGACTCTGGACAATCCCTGAGCCATTGGGCTCTCCTCTTAGCTTTCCTCCTGGCTTGGAGGTAGGTATTCTTGACTCCTCCAAGTACTTTCCTATTCATCCACCTGTTTCCTACATTCCAAAACTTTGCTTCTGCTATTTCATCTGCTAAGTTCCTTCCCTTTGCCTGCAAAATTACTCTTTTTGGTCTTTTCAGTGAGATAACAGGGAGAAAAACAAAATCCAGTTTTATACCAAATACCAAAGGTCATGTATAACATATATGCTACAGATATTTTCTTCCAGTCCAACATTTGCCTTTTTCCTCTGTTTGTGGTACATTTCCAGATAGATTTTTCTTTTGATTTTTATGTAGAAAAATCTGCTGAGTTTGAAACCTTGCAAGAGAAGATCTTAGTTAGTGGGACTTCCTAGTTACTGCTCTTTAGGGCTTTCGAGCACCCCCTGGTCAGCACTTGTTCTGAATAAAGAAAACAGAACTCAGAGAGCTCCTCCCACCAGGCGATGAGTGCCCTGACATTCTTGGGACTTCCAGTTCCACTTTGAGATTCTCTCTCTCTCCAATTAGAAATCCAAGCTCCTCTTCCCATGCAGGCTGCCTTTCAAGTCCTCCTGACGAGCGAGCGACCCATCCCTAAATCGCTACATGTTCCTTTTTCTTGGGTCAAAATCCCCAGCGCACCTCCCTCACCTAAGTGTGCTCCTGAGCTGTGTTGTTCAAGGCCACGTTCCCACCGGGTGCAGCTCCGCAGTTAGCAAAGCAGACTTCAGACACGCTCAGACAGGGCCCGGCTTGATGCCATTTGTAAGCAGTGACTGATAAATCCAGAGCTTTGGATCAGATAAAACTTTGATAAATGGCTTCTTAGTGTGCTGGTAGCAATACCGACTCCCGTCCACTCTGAGCCACCTGCAACAGTCAGCTTCGTTTTGTTTAATCAACAGCCCAGGCAACAATGCTTGAAAGCCATCATGCTGCTGAGAGATGGTGGAGATAGTCCCCCTGCCCTGAAGGGGGCTGTGAGGCAGAAAAGTACAAAAACTCACATCCTTGTTCTGAAACCCCAGTTCCCTGGGCTGACACAGTCCGTCTTCCTTTACTTGTGGTGTTTGCATAGGAACAAAGGTAGCATCACACAATAGAGCATAGAGGTCCCTGGGCCTGTGCACAAATGCTGAGTATTTCCCAGAGCAGTCCCCTGGCAATGTAGGCCCCACCCACTTTGGTCCACCTGTACCTGGAACAAGTGACCCATCAACCCTGGCTACTTCTCAAAAGGAGGTAGAGGCCTCCCTCAACCTCATGTTCATGAAAGCACAGTCTGCCTTTGTCTTACCCACGGGTTGAGGCTCCCTAGCCCCACCAAACAGATACTATGAAACATCAGAATCACCCAAATAAAGAAAAGTTCACCTGGGTGTATTACCCAGGTGAAGGCACAATTTGCTCTTATTCATCAGGGTAAAACACTTTAAAAGCAAAGAAGTTCTCTGAAAATGCAGGTGCTTGATTCAGTCCTATGTAAGCCCCTCAACTGCACAGGGGTGATTTAACCCCACTAGTAGTCACTAGAACTCATCCCATCAGCCCTTGCTGAAAAAAAAAAAAAAAAAAAAAAAAAAAAGAACACCATTTTTCCAGGAGGGAAGCTGTGTGAAGGGAGGAGATACACAGAGTCACTCACCTCTGCCTGGCCCCATGACAAAAATGAACATATACGGACTCAACACAACTGTGGCCCAAACATCCTTGGGCTTGGAAATTCTCAGAATCTATTTCTCCCTTTGTAACAGGAGAGTATGAACCAGTCCTGGAAGACAGTGAAATCTGATTTTCAAGTTTATCTCTGCCACGGACTTGCTGGGCAGCCCAGGCAAGTTAATATATGTCTCTGAGCTTGGTTCCCAATTTATAAAATTGGGGATTTGTGTCCCAAGGTGCATTCATTCACTCATTCATTTAGCAAACACTTACCCGACTTGTGCTGAGCCCCTGGAACTGTTCTAGGTCAGCAGTAGTGGTAAACATTTGAGCTGCACATGAGCTACACAGGTGCAGCCCAGCCAGCCCATAGATGCTAAGTTAATAATGTCTGTTATTATTCTTACTATTGCTAATGAGTTTTGTCATGAGGAGCCACTAGATTTAAAGTATGTTAGTGTATTTTACAAACATAAAGCTCTCTGCAGACATTAGATAATATTACTTCTTTTGTGGATCAAATTCTAAGAGAAGGCCAGTTGGTTGTCCTCAGCCTCTTTTGGTGGTTCAAGACAGCTGCCACCAGATCTTGCTATTTCTCCCATCCAATGACATATAGCCACCTTAGAATTCACACCCTGCAGAGGCAGTGGGGACCTTGGCTTTTTCTCCCTGCAAGTTCAAAGGTGGGCTTCTGTGTAAAGACCAGGATTTTTAATTTAACACAGTTTGTGGTACTTGCATAGCCATCCTTGGTATCTTGGGGGTAGGGAGTGGTTCCAGGAATCCTGCAGATATCAAAATCCACAGATGCCTAAGTTTCTATTATAAAATGCATGTATTTGCATAGCACCTATGGACATCCCCCATGTACTTTAAATGATCTCCAGATTATACAACTTACTACCATGTAAGTAAAGAGTTGATATGCTATATTGTTTAGATAATAATGAAAGGGAGGGGAAAAGTGTCTGTACATGTTCAATACAGATGTAATTTTTAAAAATATTTTTGACCCACAGTTAGTTAAACCTGGGGATGTGGAACCCACACATATGTAGGCCCCATTGTATGTTTATACTTCTCTTTAAAAATATCAAGAATACAAGCAACAACAAATGTTGGTGAGGATGTGGGGGAAAAGGTATACTCACACATTGCTGGTGGGACTGCAAATTAGTGCAACCATTATGGAAAGTGGTATGGAGATTCTTCAGAAAACTTGGAATGGAACCACCATTTAACCCAGTTATCCCATTCCTCAGTCTATACCCAAAGAACTTAAAAACAGCATACTACAGGGACACAGCCACATCAATGTTTACAGAAGCTCAACTCACTAATAGCTAAACTATGCAACCAACCTAGGTGCCCTTCAACAGATGAATGGATAAAGAAAATGTGTGTGTATATATGTATACACACACAATAGAATATTACCCAGCCTTAAAGAAGAATGAAATTATGGCATTTGCCAGTAAATGGAGAGAGCTGAAGAATATCATGCTAAGTGAAATAAGTCAATCTCCAAAATACAGAGGCCGAATGTTTTCTCTGATATGTGGATGTTTATTCACAATGAGGGGGTGGCTAGGGAAGAATAGAGTTACCTTAGATTAGGTAGAGGGGAGTGAAGGAAGGGAAGGGGGTATGGGGGCAGGAAGAATCATAGAATGAATTAGATATTATTACCCTATATACAATATATACCTATATGACCAGTAGTATTCTACATCTTGGATGACCAGAAGAATGAGAAATTATACTCCATCTATGTATGATGTATCAAATGCATTCTACTGTCATGTATAACTAGTTAGAACAAATAAAAAAGGGATAATTGCCTTCAATCAATAAAAAAATTGAAAAAAATAAGACCATAAATAGACCACAAGTCAATATTTCCATTTTACTAATCCTTTGTTTTAAACATTAAATTAACCAAACTGAAATAAATTATTTTCAAGAGCAAAAGTATATATGGCCAAATATATTTTCAGGGATGGATGAATTGGTAGGTAGAGATGTAGATGCACTGATATATAGAAAGATAGAGACAGATCCAAGGTCACCTTCCTAAAATAACAGCTTTTACAGGAAGTTCCCAGGGAGTGGGTGCTCTATAAAACTCAGCTCGGCCACTCCTGACCCCTAATGAGGCCATGGAGAGGAGGGAAAGGAAGAAGAGAAGGCCACTGGTTCTGCTGTGTCCACCCCACCAAGCCATCATGGCGCATTAGTCCATCCTGGGCAGGAAGAGCCCAGGCAACATCAAGACTAGGCCAGGGTTGCTGTTGAATGGCTCAGGGGTCAAGTTTCTTAAGTGGTCCATTCTCTCTTTGGAAAGACGAACCCTGCTTAGGGGGCCTCTGCATGCATGATGAAGGGCTGGGGCCAGAAAGACATGCATGGAGGAGAGAGAGAGAGAGCGGGCCGTGTTCCTGTGGAAGGTCAGAGGTCAAGTGCATGCCAGACCTTGGGGCAATGCCAAAGCTCCCCGCTGCTGATTCCTGTTAGAGTGATGAGCAGGGCACTGTGGAGCGCCCTCCTGCCCTGGTAACATGGTTCTCTGGGCCTTTTTCAATGCACATGAATAAGACAGCATCAGACTTATCTGGGAAACTCCCAGCGAGAACAAGCGCCCTGAAAGTGGCAGGGAGAACCCAAGCCTTACCCCACCCCCCAATCACAAAGGTAAAATCAGGATGGAAACCAAAAGACCCATTTTTGTACTTAATTTCCATTGATTAAAAAAATATGTAAATGCAAAGATGTTGACACGATTAAGCCATTATGGTCTATTGTGCAATTATTTCTTTGATAGTTCATGACGGCTCAATTGGAGGCATAATGGACTATTATGCAATGACATCTTTGCTGAGTTTTTTGCTTGTTTTCCTCTTTTCCTTAATTTTCTTTCCTTCATCTTTCCTCTTTTAAAAAAAATAGAGAGAATTTTTCATTTGCAGATCATTGACTTTTTAATGTCAGATTATTTACTCAATAGTCAATAACGATGCCTTTGGATTCATTATGGGCTATCGTGTAAATAGCTAATTGCATTAATTACAGCCTTTTTACAAATGTTTAGTTTGCAGCTCATCACACCCATGGACTGTGTAATTGCTGCTATCGGGCTGATGGGCAGGCGCAGACAGCCCTGGGTGTCTGCTTGGTGACAGGGAGATGTGTGTTGCCTTTGTTCCAACCCGGCCAAGTTCTAACCACTAACCCCATCTGCAAGTGCGTGTGTGTGTGTGTGTGCACATGCATATGTTGAGGGGAGCTATGGGTATATACATTTGTCAATTTCATATTTATAAAGATGAGGAGTAACGGTTCCTATACTAATTGAAAATTTTGCTTTAAAAAAAATCATTTAAAAGAGAGAAAAAGTCCATGATTTGGAAAGATTAACATGTCAAGACACAGTACAGTGTTTCATGAGGCACTTTCCTTTTGTGAATTTATAACCAGTGACCTCGGGGATGGAGTCAGAACCTGGAGCTTGTACAGAAGAAATCTCCCGGGGACTGGCCCACATAGTCAGGAGGCTCATTGTCTCCTGTAAACAGGGCTTTGTATTTATGAGCTGGGATTCATGTGGGTAGGGAATCTTTCTGAAGCTAGCTTCATATTTTCCCAGTGGCGTATTTTGCAGGAACATTTGAGGTAAACTGAGACACGAGATGGGCAAGGGCTACCCGGCTTCTATCAGGGCATGTGGCTTCTTTTATCAGAAACTATTCCCTGCTCTTGATATTTGCTCTCTTCTGAGCTCCCTCGCCTACCTGCTTTCTAAGCCCCAGATGCACCATGACATCTTCCTTCAAGCACCATTATGGTTCCCCCACAGCCCCCGGATTCTTGTACTCTGCCCCAGCAACACTTCATCCCTTTCACTGCTTGGGTTGGACAATCCCTGGCCCAGCTGTCAGTCAAGATGGATTGCTTTGCATGCCAGGGGTTCAGCAGTACATTCGGAATTGGGGGAAGTCAGAGTCAGGATTTTTGGTCATTGTTCTAGACAAATCAGGACACCTGCCAGGAATCAGATTGAGGTTGGTATCCCGAGTAAAGGGACATAGAAGTGGTACTCTACCCCAAACCACAGCACCAGGCTCATGGGCAAAATGCCTCTCCTCTCATCACCACTGCCTTGTATGGAGCCAGCAAAGCAACTGAAATCCCCGTGCATAAATGGTCTGATTCAAGGACGGTACACATCAATCAATAGGCCCTGCAGCTCCTACCACGTTTAATGTATATCTTCCAAAATCTATTAAGAAGTAGTTGAAAATTAAACTTCCTGAATATTCCAAAGAAACATGGGCATGCTTCCTACATTTAAAAAAGAAAATAGCAGGTATTAGGGATTAGTATAAAAAGACAATTTCAACTTCTGGATTAGGTACAAAAAGCCAATGGTGATTCTTTCCAGTTTCCTCCTCCTTCTAGGTCTAGATCCATTTTTCTTGGACAATGAGATCTGGTTTTCCAATTCTGAGTCAGAACCTGACCCACAGACACACAATTCTCATGTGGATTCTACTGTGCACCAAGCAGGAAGGCAAATGCAGATGTTATTTTTTTTTCTATATTCAAAATCAGAAATTCAAAAGTTTGGGGGGGGGGTTATCCTTCAAATAACTAGAATTTTGATTGCTCAGAGACCTGAGTCCTCAGGTATTCTGGGAGCAAACCTTTTACAGGGATGCAGGAAAAATGTCCCAGATGTTCTCAAAAGGGAGACACATGGCCTGGCTTATTTGTTTACTGTTGCTAAAACAACATGCCTGATACCAGATCATTTATTTCTTTAAAAAATAGAAGTTTAGTTGACTCATGGTTCTGAAGGCTGAGAAGTCCAAGATCATGGTGCTACCATCAGTTCATCATCTGGTGAGTCTTCTGGCTACACCATGGGGCAGGGGACAGATATCACATGGTGAGATGCAGAAAGTGTCCTGGCTCAGGTCTCCCTTGATCTTCTTATTAAGGCACTCATGCCATCATGGAGGTCCCATCCTCATGACCTCCTCTAATACTAACTACCTCCCAAAGACCCTACTCCAAATACCATTAACATATGAATTTGGAGTATAAGTTTCCAACACATGAATTCTGGGGTACAAACATTCAAACCCGAAGGCCTCTGCAGCTCTAGCTTTTGGAACTTGTACTCGGTGGGCTGGTGGCCTTCAGGGACCCACACACATCATCCACCATATTCACAATGTTTTCCCCTTCTAATAACTTTTCAAATATTAATGGCCACTAATAATTTCAAAATACTTTGAAGGACAGAAGAAAATAAATATATACAACCTAGAAGACAAGAGAAAATATACAAGGGATTGGTTTAGCTGAGATTATGACATGAATCCTTCAACTAAAAAGCAACCAGAAACTGTAAGAAGTGCTTTACACATTATAAGGTCCTCTTTTTTTTTTTTTTTTTTTTTTTTCTTCATAAGAGATAAATACCACATTTCTCATGTCCAGCAACCTTAGGTTCTCACATCTGCTCAGATGGTTCCATTAAAACTGGGAGATTTAAAGAAAAATGGAGAGGATAGTTGCTAACTGGAAAAGTTCACTGCATTTCCAAGTGTTGGCTGCAAATTTCAGAAACCAACTGGGACAAAGTAGTTAAAGTTAAAAATTGGATTTGTCAAGAACCTCCTGTGTGTGGACACCTCATAAAACCGAGTCCAGGAGTGGGCTGGGTCTCAGGAGTCCTGGCAGGCATTTGGGTCTCTCATCCTTTCTAGTCATTGCTTTTATGTCCCTCGCTGTGTCAGGGTGGCCACCATGGCTACCCCCCCCCCCCCCCAAAGAGAGAGCACACTTGTCTCTCTGGATCCCAAATCAAACGTTTCCGATTGTCAAGAACCCATCACTGATCCTTTCAATGGTTCCCGGGAGATCATAGGCCTCACAGACAGTCACCCATATGAATATGATTTGGAGGTAGGGCTGGAGTAGATTCTAACAACAGAGGATGAGTGGGTAAGCAGGGGAAAATGAAGAATACTGCAACATTCAGGCAGGACTTCTACTAGCAGTGACCACAACCATCTGTCAGTTATCCAGACTGGGTTGGTCAGCAGCAATGCCAAAAACGTAGGCTAGGTTTTCAAACAGTCAACAAGAGTTTGCCAAACCCTTGCATCTTGGGCTAGTAGGAAGGAGAAGTAAAACATGGCGTCTAACCTCCAGAAAGGTGGAGTCTCAGGGTTCAAGAGAAGACAGAATGGATTTAACTGGCAAAATCTGTGGTGTCAATAGACAATAACTGAGCCTGGTCAGTAGGGTGCCATAACAGCAGGTGACATGAAAAGGCATCTGTGTATTCTGCTCTTAGAGCAAGACCCTGGGGACAGCCCTGGGGAAGAGGTAGCAAGTCGTCCTTGCCCACAGCCATCTGGAGTTTGTGGTTTATCAGGTGGACCCATCTCCCAGGGAAGAGATCTCTCAGGAAAAATACTGAGCCTGTATGAATCTTCCAGCAAATGTAAATAATGTCAGCTTCCACAAGATGTAGGATAATTTCTTATGAAACCTCTCAAGAAGTTGGTCAGATCTGGTCTTGGAATTCTAGGAGGTGAGAGAGTAAATATGCTCATTAAAGGTATAGCCTGGGGACTCCAGGACGCTGCCCTAAAATCATTTAGATCATTTTCTCTGAAATCCCTATATTTGACCCAAGTGCAAATCCCCAGCTCAACATTAGGAAAATGAGATGAGCATTTTGTGGAAATCATTCTCCTTGTACGCCCCTGCCTGGGGTCTTTGGAGGTACCCACAGCCCTCACTGCAGGAAAATCCAACACCAATCAACTGGAGGCAAGTGAGCAATGTTCCCATATTATGGTGATTGACACTATAAGTAATTCACTTTAGAGTTCTCTTCAGTATCGATTCTGTACAGTTTTTTAAATAAAAGCCAATTGCCAAACTTGTGCATTTCACGCAATTTCAGGAATATGTGAAACACCATATAATTAGAATATTTAAAACTCTAGGAAGATCGAAGCTGAAAGTGACCAAAGGAATATTTCAGCCCAGTGATTTTTAAACTCAATTATGTAGATGTATCTCCCATGACACCTACCCCAAAATGCCCCAAGGTGCCTCTCCCAGACCTGGCTGATGCTGGGTTCCAGGGATCTCACTTTGCCAAATGCCCTGGCAACTGCTCAGGAAAGGGGAGCATGAGAATTTGAGTGACTCCTGAAATCACATGAAGGTCTAGCATTCAGATTCCAACCAGGACTAGAACCCAGGGACCTGATGCAAACACCATCTAGGGCTCAGTAGCTGCTTTCTATAGTGCCCCGGTGGCTAATGGCTTCAACAACCAGAATATTTTCTAATTCAGATAAGCAACAATTATTTCCCAGAGGGTGAGACCAATAGAATATAATGCAGAAACATGACCAATATGATTCTGCAACATGTACACTCAGAAAAATGAGAAAATATATCCCATCTATGTATGATACATCAAAGTGCATAAATGCATTCTACTGTCATGTATAACTAATTAAAACAAATAAAAAATTTTTAAAAAGAATATAATGCAGAAGATAAGAATGTTTTGTAAATTGAAAGGGAAGCTTTCAGTCCTGTATTAATCCCCATGACTTTGCTCTACGCTAAAGACAATTGCATTTGCTTTAGTTTGGGGGGTTTATTTTAGTTGGTTTTTGTTGTTGTTGTTGTTTTTTTTGTTTTATTTGTTTACTTATTTATTTGTTTTGAAACTGTAGACCAAAAGCTCATGACACAGAAGAAAATAAAATGAATGCCCAAGTCATCTTAAAACACACACACACACACACACACACACACACACACACACACACACAATGAAGAAGAAAAGAAAAAGAATATTGAGCAAACTTTTAATGCAGATGATCCTGGAACAATTTAATAGCTAAGTGGTCTATGATTTTTCTTAACATACATCCTCATTAAAAGAGAAAAGAGTGGGGGAGAGAAGAAAGAAGCCACGAAATATCTGAAAGCCGATGGATTCTGTGCCATTTCCTTTTTCTTTTACTTAATTTTCCAGGTATCTCAGCATGATCTGAATAAATTATGCTGACAATACCATAATATACATGATAAATCATCAACACAATTTTAGTGATATATTGCATGAAATGTAAATAATAACCAGGACCGCTAATTGGCTTGCTTCTTAGGAACAAAGCTGTGACCGTGTGGTTCTGCCAGTCTTGACTCAGTCATTAAGCATTTCCGCTGCGGAGCTCTTTCTGCTGAATTGGAAGGAAAATGCAGCCTCATGGACAAACCTTTGTGTGGAAGTTTTTCTGGCAAGATCACGGGCCTGGGAGGAACTGTGGTGACTCACCAGCAGTACTGCTTTGTCCCTCCGTAATGCCAGTGTGGCTGCCACCTGGTCTTGCTTCCAGGGAGAAATGGTGTCCCCAGGAAGAAGCAGAAAGACTGAGTCGAGGAAATCCCCACGTGGAGTCCGTGAAGTTGCTAAATCTTTCAAAAAAAAAAAAAAAAAAAACTCTTCTGACTCATTTTAATTTTTTTTTTGCTTTGATAATGATTTGATTACAACTTCATTTGACCAGAAACATAAGCTGTTTCTATGTGCTTCTTATTTTGAAAATACCTTGTTAGCATTCATCATATGTTTATGGAGCTTAAAAATATATTTTGTTTCATTTTCCCAAACAAATCCTTCTGCTTTCTGACAGGGTTGAGCTTCTTATCTACAGTGTTCCTGCTGTGTCAAACAATGTCTTGGGGAAAAAAATAACTTGGGGTCCACTGGGTGTGTTCATTCATTCACTGCAAATGCAAGGAGAGGGTTTGAATCCCTTGGGGGACACAGGGTGAATGTCCTAGACAGGATTTTCACTCCCAGGATCTAGTGGAGACAGGCAGAGAGTGAAGAAACATAGACATACACAAACTGATTTGAGGTTGTGTTGTGGAAAACAATACCAGAAGGAGTCAGCCCTGTGAAGATCTATAAGGAAACTGTGTTCCAGACAGGGACAGCATATTCAAAGGCCCTGGGGCTAGAGTAGTGGGAGGAAGGGAAAGTGGATAACCATGGAGGTAGCCACTGAGGAACTGGCTTTCCAGTGCAGGCACAATTCCATCCTGGTGGGCCATTTGATAGTAAGTGGGGTTTCCCTCTGCCACTTCTGGGGTCTTTGCATAACCCTTCGTCATATAGTTCACACCTCACTGGCACCCTCCATCAGCCAGGCTATGATTTCAGGGCCACCACCAACGTAACTGCCACACCCCATCTCCCCCTAGCTCTGGGTGCCTGGCTATTTGAGTTTGCTCCTGTCATGAATTTTTATAATGTTATGGTCCCTCAACACTCATTTGAATACTAATTGAATTTTCTTATACAGGAGGCAAGGCACAGTCACCCTTGACATGGTTTTCAGTTTTCCATCATAGGCTCTCAAGCCCATGCTCTGAGATAAGAATTTAGAGACATCTCTAAAATCTTAGCCTCGCAAACCGGGCTCCTCACTTTCCCACTGCTTCCCTGAATGAACTGTCGAACACTTGAAATGACCCAGACCCTGACCATTTATACATACTGCTATTTGCCACACTCTCTTTTTACATAATTCTTCAATCCTGCCTTGTGTGACCCAGGGGCATAGGACTGCCTTCTCATTCATTATGCTTTCCCTGCTCAGTAAAGAAAAGTCTTTGAACTTGTTTCCTATTGTGTTGGTCAGTTTTTCATTGCTATGACAAAATGCCTGAGAAAAGCAACTTAGAGGAGGAAAGATTTGGTTTAAAAAAAAAAATTATGTGTTCTTTTTAGTTACACACGACAAAAGAATATATTTTGACATATCATACATACATGGAGTACAACTTCCCATTTTTGTGGTTGTACATGATGTGGAGTTACACTGGTCACATATTCATATGTGAACATAGGAAAATTATGTCCAATTCATTCTACTGTCTTTCTGGTTCCCATTCCCACTCCCTTCCCTTCTTTCCCCTTTGTCTAATCCAGTGAACTTCTATCCCTCCATCCTTATTGTGAGTTAGAATCTGCATATCAGAGAGAACATTCAGCCTTTAGTTTTTTGGGGATTGGCTTATTTCACTTAGCATGATAGTAGGAAGAAAGATTTAGTTTTGCTCAGATTTGCTCAGAGGTGTCTGTCCATGGTCAATTGGCTCCATTGCTTCTAGACCTGTGGCCAGGCAGAAATATGACCGAAGTTCGTGGAGGAGGAAAGCAGCTCATTGCATGGTGGCCAGGAAGCAGAGAGAGAGTGAGGAAGGCGCCAGGGACAGGATACAGACCCCACAGGACGCTCCCAAAGACCCCTTCCTTCAATGAGGTCCCATGTCCTGCAGTCCCCACCATCTCCCAAGAGCCCATTCAGCTGTGACTCCATCAGTAGATCAGTCCACTGACGACCTCATGGCCCCGTCACTTCTCAGATGCTCCACGGCTGAACCTGCTGCTCAGGGGACCAAGACTTCAACACACGAACTTTGGGGGAACTTTTCGATCCGTGCTGTTATGGTGGAGTCTGGGATGAGGGGCTGCCCAGGTCAGGTTTCTACCTGGGATACCAGGGAGAACCAAAAGTCAGATTGCCAGAGCGAGTGACGGTCAGGCAGGCATAACTGGATGAGGGCCAGGCAAGAACCACCCAGGCATCTGCTGGGATGAACAAGCTTGCTGTGTGAGGGAGCCCCCCGGTCGCAGGAGGGAGAGCTAGCCAGCAGGCCATCCATCCTGTCAATAAAGGATCTCGTGAAAGACAGACTGCTGACACCCACATCCAGCTCCCCTTCATTTCCTTTTGGGCGAGGGTTGTCAGCACTCTGGTACTAGAATCCTTTTGGGGGGTGGGAGAGGATACCAGGGATTGAACTCAGGGGCACTCAACCACTGAGCCACATCCCCAGCACTATTTTGTATTTTATTTAGAGAACAGGGTCTCACTGAGTTGCTTAGCGCCTTGCTTTTGCTGATGCTGGCTTTGAACTCATGATCCTCCTGCCTCAGCCTCCTGAGCCTAGGGACTACAGGTGTGTGCCACCGGGCCTGGCTAGAATCTTAACTGAGGGCTCCCTGGGAGTATGTCCACTCTAGCTAGCCCTCCATCAATGTGATCTAGCGCACTGGTGGGTGCTGGATGCTTCCGCCAGAGACTGGGCCTGGAGGGTTCTGTCTGCATCCATGGCCCCTTTGTAATACAGGCACCAAGAATCCTAACCAAGAACACTATTAATTAATCAGGGATTGGTGTCTTGCTCCCAACCATGAGCAGCCCTGGCCTGTGAATCCCGGCAACTCAGCACCCGTAGGGGTATAGAACATGACAGGCGAGGACCCAGACACCTGAAAGGGGCGTGGAGAGTTCCCGTAGTGAGTGACAGCAAGGGTAATGCTCCTTGGGGAAAGCTTTGAAGGGCAAAGAGCTGTCCCCTTCCAGGTGGCTGGCAGCCCGCTTCCTTCCAAGAGTTTATTTGGACAGTGGCCTACACCCCAGAGAAGGTGGTCTAGAGTCAACCAGCAGTGGTATAAGGGTTTTATAATGTCAAAAACTATCAAGACGAGGACTCTGGCCAGACAGGGGAACTGCGGGACAACTCGTTTCTTGTGGCTGTCATTTCTAGTGCCCCACCCGCCTGTCATCAAAAGCATTTATTAAGCACTCCATAGAGACTCAATGTAGGCTTGGGACAGAGTGAGTTAATTAGACAAAAGGTCTCCTTCACAGAGGTGTGGGTCCATCCAAGACAGACAGTGATGAGGCAGGCAGTGAGCCAAAAGGCAGCCTCACAAAGTGTCTGCGTTAGATGCAGGCAGGAGGGTCAGAAGATTCTAGTGGGAACTGAAAGAGGGGAAAGAGGGACTTACATAAGTTGAGAGTCATTCTTCCATTCGGATCCCCCAAAGCTTTCTTATGGAATGGAAAGGCACGGGCATTGCCTTAAAAGTCAAAGGGTGATCATTTTTTTTTTTTTTTTTTAAATCTAATTTTAGTGTTCAAAACATATGCCAGACTTCCAATTCAGTAACAAGATGGCACATACTTAGCTTTCCCTGCCCTTGCCCTCAAGATACAACTAAATACTCTAAGAATTTACCAGCAGACAATAATGAAAGGACTCTACAAACCAGAAAGAATAGTATGGATCACCAAGGAAACCTAGGACGTGAATGACCGTGGGGTGAATTCCCCAGGGTCTCTTTCTGTGTCCCAGATACCACCAGACTAGGATTCAGAAAGGGTGGCAATCCAGTACCACCATCAAGCATACACCCCACACACACACACACACACACACACACACACACACAAGTTTGAGAAAGGAGAAGCCCAACAAAGATGCAACGGGAGGTCCCAACCCTGAGCCACAACCGGGGCTCAGCAGAGTGGTCTGAGATGTAGGCAGCAGTGACAGCAGCAAATACAAGCCCTCCCCACGCTGGCTTTACCACCAGGGTCCTGAAGAAGGGTCTGGTCCCTCCGCAGGGGCAGCAGCGAAACCTCAGGACATCCCAGACTCCCTTCCACAAGCACACATCAATGGACCAATCTGAGAACAGCAGCAGTTAATAATATCAACAGCAAAGCCGTGCGTCTCCCTGACCCGCAGGGTCCTAGGGAGACCAAAGCCCACCAACGTCTCTCTCTCCTCCCCAGAGACTGTTGGTATCCCAGGGAAACACCTTTGGTCCTCATGGAGGAAGCTGTCAGCAACTGAACAGGTATGGTTTAGATATGAGGTATCCCCCAAAAGCTCATGTGTGAGTTAATATAAGAGTATAGGTGGAATGATTGGGTTATGGGAGGCTTGACCTAATCAGGGGGTTAACTGGGGAGTAACTGTAGGCAGGCAGGGTGTGCTTGGAAGAAGCAGATCACTGGCCTAGTGCCTCTGGTGGGCTTCCAGGTTGCCAGGTCCTGAGCTGCTTTCCTCCAACACGCCCTTCCGCCATGACGGTCTGCCTCACCTCGGGCCCAGAGCAACGGAGTCAGCCAGCCACGCACTGAAACTCTGAAATCCTAAGCCAAAACAAATTCTTCCTCCTCTGCATTCTTCTTGTCAAGTCTTTTGGTCACAGTGATAAAAAGCTGGAGAATGACTCAAACTAGAACAGCATCCCAAGAGTTCAGAAATCTAAACCCTTTCCTGGAAAAGAAGCCCCTGAAAGTAGGCCAACAACTGTACACGAACCCTCACCCGAGAGACTGTCACTACAATAGAAGATTTAAAGAAGACCCTCAGCCCCAAACCTAAGAGAAGACACAATCAAGATTTACTCCTGACACCAGAAAATCACAACTTGAATGAAGGAAGCTAAGTGATACCAAAACCAAGATGAATCATAGGTTGCATTTATCGGATAGGGATCTTAGGGCAACCATCACACAAATATTTCAGGAAGCAGTCAACAATTCTCATGAAATGAATGAAAAAGTAGAAGAAAAGAAATAAAAATTATAAAAAAAACCCAGAAAATTATAGAACTTAAAAATCAATAACCCAAATTAAAAAAAAAAAAAAATCCACTGGGCTCAGTGGTAAAATGAAGATAAAGAACAATAGAAGAAGCAAACTTGAAGACAGAGGAGTAGAATTTACTTATGCCAAACAAAAGAGAAAAATTGAAGAGAACCTCAGGAATCTGAGTGACAATACCAAAAAACCTGACTTTTCTGTCATCAGAAGTACAGAGTAAAAGAAAGAGAAGTCGTACTGAAGATACAGTCAAAGAAATCACAGCTTAAAACTTTCAAAAGTTGTTGAGAGCCGGGCGTGGTGGCACACGCCTGTAATCCCAGCACTTTGGGAGGCTGAGACAGGAGGATCGTGAGTTCAAAGCCAGCCTCAGCAATGGCGAGGCACTTAGCAACTCAGTGAGACACTGTCTCTAAATAAAATACAAAAAAGGGCTGGGGATGTGGCCCAGTGATGGTGTGCCCCTGAGTTCAATCCCTAGTACAAAAAAAAAAAAAAAAAAGTTGTTGAGAAACAAAAGGTACAAAAGCTGAAGAAACCCTAAAGAAATTCACACCGAGACAAATCACAATTTAGCTACAAATGATTTCAGGCAATGAATGGTTCAATTGTTTAACCTATGATTTTTCAAATTTATGATGGTGCAAAATCGTATCCAAACCTGTTTGCGTGTGTGTGTGTGTGTGTGTGTGTGTGTGTGTGTGTGTGATTTCTTTTCTTTTTTTTTTTTTTCTTTTTTTGCTTTCAGTACAGTACACAGTATTCAATAAATTACATGAGGTACAAGATACTCAACTCTTTATTATAAAATAGGCTTTCCATGAGATGATTTTGCCTAACTCTAGGTTAATGTGTTTTGAGCATGTTTAAAGTAGACTGGGTTAAGCTCTGATATTTAAAAATACTGTTTTGACTTAAGATATTTTCAACTTAAAGTGCATTTATCGAGAGGTAACCCTGTTGTAAGTTGAGAAGCATCTATACTACAAACTAAATACAAAAAAAAAATAAAACCTTAAAACAGTCAAAGAAAAACAATATACAGTGTGATTTCAATCTCAAATATCCTTCAAAGGCCTGTGTATACAAATCTTAGTTCTGAGTTTGGTGCTGTTGGGAGGTGGACTTAAGAGGTGGGGCCTAGAGGGAGGTCTTCTGTCATTGGAGGCAGGTTTGGAGGGGATATTGGGACCCCAGGCCCTTCTTTTCCTTGCTCTTTGAACAGCTTGAGGGCCACGTGCTCCCACCATGACTGCCTTGCCACGGGCCCAAAGCCATGGGGCCAACAGATCCTGGACTGAAACCTCCAGAACCTGTGAGTCCACATAACCCTTTCCTCATTTTAATTTTATTTTTCAGGTCACAGTGATAAAAAGTTGATGCGTTTTTGTTCAGTAATGGCAAGGTGATCAGCAAAATGTATCACCTATAATGTCCCCAATTTGAATGACAATGACAATTTGAATGACAATGGTGATTCCTCCTCTGACTCTATGAGGCTAGAAGGAAGCAGGCCCCATATTTTTCAAGTGCTGGAAGAAGAAAACTGTCAATAATCTCATATCTGGCAAAACTGTCTCCTCAGTACTAAATGAGAAATGAAGATGTTTGGGGACAAATGTTAGCTGAGATCACTTGTAGCTAGTATACCTACTCTTGGAGAATGGGTAAAGAAGTTCACCAAACAAAAAGAAAACAATGTATGTATAAGAAGGATGAGACCCTCACCATAGAAAGCAAAGCAACAGAAAGAGTTTAAAAGAAGTAAACATGATAGACTACCCTTAAATTCATGTGTTTATATGGTTAAAGCAAAACGTATAAAATAAAGCCTCTGATGTGGTGATTAATATGTGTAGAAGAAATGTTTTTAAACAGTTATATTTAAAAGGGAATAAAGTAAAGAGACCTAAATGGAAGTAAGGACAATATACTTCACTTGAAGTGATAAAAATAGCATATGGGTAAAATTTATAGCAACCCCATGAAGAAAAGATACAAAATGTCATACTCAAAAAACAATATAAACCAATCAAATGAAGCTCCAGCAATTTTTAATTAGCTCACAGGAAAAACAAGAAAAAAAAAAAAGATATAGCAAAAATGAAACCAAATAGAACAAATATAATATAAATCATAAAAGGGCAGACTTAAATCATAATGTAATTAATTTTAGTGTAAATGGCCTAAATTCAGCAACTAAATGATCCAACTAAATTCTATCTACAAGAAATTCACTTTAAATGTGATGATGAAGTAATTGAATGTAAAAGGCTAAAATAAAGCATATTACAAAAAATTAATTTAAAAATAAAGTCATTTCTTTTTCTTTTTCTTTTTTTGTTTTTGTTTTTGTTTCTGTTTTTTGAGAAGAGTCTATTCAAATTTACCCATTTGGTAACTAGATTACTTTTCATTTTTTGTATTTTCAAGGTTTTTGAGTTCCTAATAATATGTATACTATGGATATTAATCACTTGTCAGATGAAGAGTTGCAAATCAAAACTATAGCAATATATCATCTTATCCCAGTTAAAATGGCTATTATTAATAAGTCAGTAACAAACTGTAGTGAGAATGTGGAGAAAAAGAAGCTCTTGTAAACTGTTGTTGAGGATGTAAATTAGCACAACATCACAAAAAGTAGTATGAGAAGCCTGAAAAAAAAAAAAAAAAAAAAAAAAGACTAAAAGTAGATCTACCATATGATCCAGCTATTCAACTTCAGGATTTTTACTCAGTGGAAATGAAATCAGCAAACCAATGACATATCTGCATGCTCTGGTTTCTTGTAGCATTACTCACAAGAGTTAAAATATAGAATCAGCCTAAGTTCCCATCAATGAATGAATGTATAAATAAAAATCACACACACACATACACACACACACACACACACACACACACACACAATGGAATATTATTCACCTCTAAAGAGGAATTAAATCCCGCCATTTGCATCAAAATGAATGAAACTGAAGGACATTATATTAAAATAAACAGCAAACAGGAAATATGTTCTTTCTCATATTTGGCAATTAAAAAATGTTGACTTCAACCTATAGTATTGATTACTAAAAGTTGAAAAGGTGAAAAGCAAGAGGGGGATAAAAGGAGGTTGGATTTGATTGGTACCATGTACATATTTTGAAATATCACATCAATCCCCATTGATATGTATAATCAATAAATGTTAATAAAAATAAAAAGCAAGATACTAAAATATCAAGGTATGTGATACTAAAATCAGGTACAGTCAACTTTGGAGCAAAGAAAATTATTTGGATAAAAGCCATCCTCAGCAATTTAGTGAGGCACTTAGCAACTCAGTAAGACCCTGTCTCCAAATAAAATATTAAAAAGGACCAAGGATGTGGCTCAGTGGTTAAGCACCCCTGGGTTCAATCCTCAGTACCAAAAAGAGAGAGAGAGAGAGAGAGAGAGAGAGAGAGAATTATTTAGGGCAAGGAAGGACATTATAAGATAAAATGGAATGATCTACCAGAAGATATAGCAATCCTAAATATGTATGCATGAAACAACAGAGGATCCAAATACAGTCATTTACCATATAACATTTCAGTGAGTGACAGACCATCTTTATGATGGTGGTCCCATCTTAGTGCATATAAGTATACTGTGATGTTTGTGCAATGATGAAATTGCCTAACAGCACATTTCTTTAAACATATCCCTGTCATTAAGCAGGGCATGGTTGTACATGAAGCCAAAACTGAGAGACTTGAAAGGAAAAATAGAGAAATCCACAATTATAGCTGGAGCTTCAACACATAACTCTTGACAATTGATACAACTCCTAGATAAAAATCTAACAAAGATTTTAAAAAACTGAACATCATCAACCAACGAAATCTACTTGGCATTTACAAAACATTCCCTCAACAAGAGCAGAACATTTCAAGGAAGACTATATCCTGAGTCATAACACAAACATCAATAAACTTTAAATAATTGAAATTATAAAGACTTTGTTCTTTCACCATAGTAGAATCAAATTACAAACCAATAATGAAGATAGCATGAAAACTTCTAATGCTCAAATACTAAATAACACATTTTTAAATAATTCTGAGTCAAAATGTGTCTCATTGGAAATAAAATAAATAGAAAATGATGAAAATAAAAACAGATCATATCAAAATTTGTGGGATGAAGCAGAAGCAGTGAGAAGAAAATTTATATTAGTAAATGCTTATAATAGACAAGAGAAAATGATCTCAAGTCAACAATCAAAATCCCTATTTAGAAATTAGAAAAAAAAAGAGCAAAAATAATCAAAAGCAAGCATAGGAAAGAAGTGATAAAATTAAAAACAGAAGTAAATGAAATGAAAAAAAGAAAATGAGGGAGCTAAATGAAGCAAAAAGCAGGTTCTTTGAAAAAAAAAATCAATGTAATATATAAAACTTTATCCTGGCTAAGCAAGAAAAAAAAAAAGAGTTAAGCACAAATTTCCAATATCAGATGTGATATCAGGGTTAATCACTACTGATCTTATGAACATTGAAAGGATAATTAAGAAATACTGTAAACCACTCTGTGCCAACAATTTGTCAACTAAGATGAAATGGACCAATTCTTCAAAGACAGAAATTACCAAAATATGCACAAGAAGAAATAGACCTATATCTAATTTTAAAAAGTTGGATCAGTAAGTAACAAACTTCCAAAAAACAAAGTCCCAGGCACAGATGGAATCACTAGTGAATTCTACAAATCACTTAAGGTAAAAATTGTACCACTTCACTCTAGTCTCTTCCAGAAATTCTAAGCATAAGGAATACTCCCTAACATTCTATGACACAAACATAGCATCTGGCAAAATCCAACTTGTATTTATAATGAAAACTGTTGTCAAGCTAGGAACTTCCTCAATATTAAGTATTGATATGTACAACATCTCCAAAAACTAATAGCTGGCATCATACTGAACAATGATGAGCGATTTCCTCTTAAGGTCAGAAACAAAGTAAGGATATACTTTCTCACCATTCCTATTCAGCAACATACTGAAATCCTATCTAGTTCAATAAGAAGAGAAATAGAAATAAAATGTATAAGAATATAAAAGAAGAAATAAAACTTTTCTTGTTCATAGATGACAGTATCTACGTAGAAAACCTCAAAGAATCAACCAAAAACATAACAAAACAAAACTCCTAAAATTAATGTGGGTATAAAAGGTCACAAGATGCTAGATTAATATGCAAAAGTCAGTTGCTTTACTATATATTGACAATGAACTATTGAAATCTGAAATAAAACACTGAAACAAAATAAAACAATGCCACTTAAAAACAACACCCAAGTGAGGCAGTACTAGAAATCCCTAGAGAACAAAATTCAAAAAATTAATATAGAGATATTCCATGTTGATGGAAAAGAAGATTTGATATACCAATGTGTCAGTTCTTCCCTACTTGATGTATTAATTCAATACAATCCCATCAAAATTCCAAAAAGCCATTTTATAAACATCAATAAACTGATTATAATGTGTGAATGGATAGGCAAAAGATCCAGATTAACCAACATGGTATTGAACAAGGACAAGTTGGAAGACTGATTCTATGCAACTTTAAGACTTACTGTAGAGTATACAAGAAAATGTGGTATTGAAAAAATAGACAAATAGACCAGTGGAAAAGAATACACAGCCCAGAAATAAATCCAAAAATATACAGGAACTGAGCTTTCATAAAGAAGCAAAGGTAAGGCAATGGGAAACAATACTTAGAACCCATGATGCAGGTGCAACTGGATAATCACACACACACACAAGAAACTTAGCAGACCCAACTCTTTTTATAAATATTAATTTAAAATGGATCACAGATTTCTATATATACATTACATGAGACAATGAAATTAATAGAAGAAAACATAGGAGAAAATCTAGATGATCCAGGGTTTGATGATGACTTTTTAGATCTAATGCAAAATACACTCCATGAAAGGAAGAGTTGATAAACTGACCTTGAACAAAACTGAAAATTTCTGTTCTGTGAACAACATTGCCAAGAGAGTGAAAAAGAGAAGCCACAGACTGGAAGAAAATATCTGAAAAACATGTACCTGAAAAAGAACTGCTACACAAAATATACAAAGAACAATTAAAACTCAACATCATAAAAACAAATAACCCATTTTAATAATAGTCCAGAGACCTTAACAAACACTTCACCAAAGAAGCTATAAAAATAACAAATAAGCATATTTAAAAGATGCTCTATATTATATGTCATCAGGGAAGTGCAAATTAAAACAATGAGATACCACTACACGCCTATTAACATATCCAAAATCCAAGACACTGACAACAGGAAGTCAAGGATGTGGAGCTAAAGAAACTCTCATTCACTGGCCATGGGATTGTAAAAATGGTACAACCACTTTGAAAGGTAGTTTTAGTAATTTCTTATAAAGCTAAACACACTTTTGCTACAATATCCCAATATCCAGCACTAATATCACTCAGTGTTTACCCCCAAAGAACTGAAAGCTTATGTACAGACACACACACACACACACAAAAAAAAAAAAAAAAAAAAAAAAACCTACACACAGATGCTTACATAAACTTTACTCATAATTGCCAAAAATCCTTCAGCAGGCAAATGCATGAATAAACTGTGGTACATCCTACAGTGAACGTACAATGAAATGCTACTAGTGCTAAAAAAGAAATGAGTCTCCAGTCATGCAAAGACTTGGAGAAATCTTAAATCCGTATTATTAAATGAATAAAGCCAGTCTGAAAAGTTTACTTTTTTTGTGAGATTCCAACTATATGACATTCTACGAAAGGCAAGACTATGGAGACAGTGAAAAGATCAATGATTGTCAAGAATTTGGGGAAAGGAGAGATGAATAAATGGAACACAGAGGGGTTTTAGAGGCATGAAGCTATTCCATATGATAGTATAATGGTGAGTATATGCTATATAAACTTGCCAAACTCATATGATGTACAACACCATGAGTAAATCCTAATGTAAACAATAGAAATTGGATGAAAATGATGGGTATATGTAGGTTCATCAATTGCAACAAATGTGACAATTCAGAACGTGATATTGATAATGGGTAAAACTGCATGTGTAGAAACAGAGGCATATGGGAAGTGTGTCTGTACTTCTAACTCAATTTTGCTGTGAACCTAAAGATGCTCTAAAAAATAAAATGGTTCATATGTGTGTGTTTAAGGAATGTGAAGTGACTTTGGAATGAAGTCCTAAATAATCTTAATTTAAATTCCTGTATTCTTAGTGTACTATTATGACAATGTATCCTCAACAAAGGGAAACTGCTCCATACATAGAACTTATTGATACTTACTGATGTCAATGTATATTTGGTGAGTTATTACAAGTAAAACTTGTGCTTTGTTATCATTTGTCACCTTCTGAGACCAAGGATCATTGCAAAGTTAATCTTTTAATTACAGAGGAGAATCATGTAGCCAAATAGAATATTCCACTTGAACATCTGTGTTACATGAAGGAAAAGGGCCTTCCTCAGCAACACTGAGAATAAGATTAATGTTTCCACAAGAAGGTGATCACCCAAAGTGTCTACAATTTTTTAAAGCGTTATATCTGGCATAAAATTAAAATATTAATATATACATATATGTACTTGATATATACAAATATATTGTATCATATATATGTATTTGTGTGTGTATATGTATACACTGCATACACACACACACACACACACACACACACACAGAAACAAGACCAGGAAGGAGAAAAGCATTCAAATGGAAATATCCTTATAGGTTTATGATTATTATGCCTTGATTTTTTAAGTAAGTATGATTAGTATGCTCAGGTAAATAGATATAAGTTCTCCCAAGAGAATGGAATATTTTTTAAAAATAAGTTTTTTAGTAAAATGCAAATTCTATATCTGAAAAGATGTAATAGCTTAAATCAGGTACTCAGTAGAACTACTTAGTTGCAAATCAAATATAGCTAATGTGATAATAAATGAACTGGAAAAGTAGAACAGTAGGCAACACACAGCACATAGAGAAAAATATATGTAAAATGCAGAGAAAATATGAAGGGATTATGAGACACAGTGAAAAGTTTCAATATAAACATAATTGTTAAAATGAGAGAAGAGAAGGAAAGGGACAAGAGGAATATTTGGAAAGATAAGAATAATGACCAATAATAAATCAAGGAAATAATTTGCCAAAATAACAGCATAAACAGATAAAAGATGTCCAAGCAAGATTGAAAAATATCTGCAAACATCAGGCACAATAATTATGAAGAAATTCTATCACAAAACATCAGAGTTTGACAGTTAGTAACATATTAGAAGAAAATCCTTAACAGCATCCAAAAGGAAGAGATGTATTAAGTTAAAAATAGCACCTGTAGACAGCTGACTTCTGCACAGAAATGATGAAAGTCTGGACAAAATAGAAAGCTATGAACAACCAATAGATCAAAGAAGAAATTTTTAAATAAATTTAAAAATATATTTATACAAATGAAAATGGAAGTACAACGTACCGAAACTGATAAGAAGAAGCAAAAACAGTTGTCAAGAGAGAAGTTTATAGCAGCAAACACCTGGGTCAAAAATAATAATAATAGTAATAATCCCAAACAACCTAATGTTACACTTTGAGGAACTAGAAAAATAAGGATAATATAAACTCAAAGTTAATAGACGGAAGGAAATAACAAGATCAGAGGAGAAATAAATGAAATCAAGTCTAGAAAAATAAAACAGAAAGTAGCAATAGAATCAAAAGTTGCTTTTCTGAAAAGATAAAATTAATGAAACTTTAGGTAGAGAAAAAGAATGAGGACTCAAGTAAATAAAGTCAAAGTGAAAGAGAACACTGAAACTGATGCCACAGAAGTATAAAGGCCATCATAGATTACTGTAAATACTTATGTGCCAACAAATTAAATGGTTTCAAAGAAATGGATAAATTCCTAGAATTATACAAACTACCAAGACTAGATCATTAAGAAAATATGAACAGACCAATAATGGCTAAGATGATTAAATCAATAATAAGATTTCTTCCCAACAAATCCAGAACCTGATGGCTTCACTGCTGAATTCTTCTTAACATTTTAAGAGAACTAACACCAATTCCTCTCAAAGTCTACCAAAAAAAAAAAAAAAAAGAAAAGAAAAGGAATGAATATTTCTAAACTCATTTTTAAAAACCAGTATTACTCTAAGACCAAAGCAGATATTGATACAAGCAATGAAAGTTCAAAGACAATATCTCTGATAAACAGAGATGCAAAAAACTTAAATGAAAGAGTAGCAAACTGAATTCAACAGCACATTAAACAGATCATACACCATAAACAAGTAGAATTTATGCCTTGATATGTGGATGATTCAACATATACAAATCAGTAAATGTGATACACTACATTAAAAAAAAAATAAAGGACAAACACATGTCATCATCCCAACAGATGCAGAAAAAGCTTCTGAGAAAATTCAATATCCTTTCATGGTAAAAAACCCTCAAGAAATCAAGTTCAGAAAGAATGAAACTTAACACAATAAAGGCCACATATGACAATCCCACAGATTGGCCGTGAAAATTACTGAAAGTAGATATTAAGTGTTCTCACAGAAAAATTAAGTATGTGAGATAATGCATGTATTAATTACTTGATATAGCCATTTCACAATGTATGCATAGTTCAAAACATTATGTTATACATCATAGATAACTATAATTTTATTAATTAAAAATTAAAGAATGAGTAATAACTAATACTTAATATTTGATTTGACTTTGAATTATAATAAAACTTCAGCTCAGTAAAAGGAAAAATATAATGGAAATATGTATTTAAATGTCAGAAAGAAAATAATTTGTTGAATCATATAACTACTAAGAATGCTCTTTAAGAGTAAAGGTAGCATTCATTTAGGAGATGATGATGTAATAGGAATTGAATTTAATTATTATTTGGCCTTAAGATGAAAAAACTGGAAAATTCTTATTTAACAATGGATTTCAGACATTAAATAGCAGACAGTGTAGGACATTAATCCCCAAGAGAGCAAAATCAAATGAGGTGACCTCTATAATAACTTGAAGGTAATTTCTGGAAAGTTTCCAGGCCATGGTGCAAGAAAATGAAATTCAAACCAAGTTCCATAAGTATCATGAGTTGAGGAGACAAATATTTTAATTTAAGAATGCCAAACAGGCCAGAGTTAACAGGGAAGATTGCATAGGAGAAAATATTTCTGCACACAGCATCTAGAGAACAGAAGTGGGTTCTCCTAAATCCTTCAGCTTAGAACTTATTGGCACATTTCATACTACCAAAAGTGCAATACAGATTTAATGCAATTCCCTTTAAAATTCCAATGATTTTCTTCATAGAAATAGAAAATGCTGTCATGAAATTCATTTGGAAAAATAGGAGGCCTGGAATAGCCAAAACAATCCTTATTGAGAAATGCAATGCAGGAGGCATCATGATACCAGACCTTGAATTATACTACAGAGTTTAAAAAAAAAAAACATTGTATTGGTACAAAAGCGGATGTGAAGACCAATGGAACAGAATAGAAGACACAGAGATATACCCACATAACACAGTTTTCTCATACCAACAAAGTGCCATAAACATACATTGGAGAAAAGATACCCTCTTCAAAAAATGGTGCTGGGAAAACTGGAAATCCATATGTAGTAGAATAAAATTGAACACCTCTCACCCTGCACAAAACTCAACTCAAAGTGGATTAAAGACCTAGGCAATAGACCAGAGATCCTACACCTTCTAGAAGAAAAAGTAGTCCCAGCTCTCCATCATGTCAGCTCAGGAACCAGCTTCCTCAGTAAGACTCCTCAAGTGCAAGAAATAAAATCAAGAAATCAATAAATGGGATGCTATAAAACTAAAAGGCTTCTTCACAGCAAAGGAAACAATCAAGAATGTGACCAGAGAAGCTACAGAAGGGAAGAAAATCATTACCTCCTGCACCTCAGATAGAGCATTAATATCCAGGATATACAAAGAACTCAAAATACTTAACACCTAAAAACCAAATAACCCAATAAATACACTGAACAGGCACTTCACAGAAGTAGAAATACAAATGGTTAACAAATATATGAAAAAATATTCAACATCTCTAGCAATTAGAGAAATGTAAATTAAAACTACACTAAAATTCCATCTCACTTCAGAAAGAATGACAATTATCAAGAATTTAAGTAACAATAAATGTTGACGAGGATGTATGGAAAAATGTTCACTCATACATTGCTGGTAGAACTGCAAATTGGTGTAACCACTATGGATAGCAGTATGGAGATTCCTTTAAAAACTTGGAATGAAACCACCATTTGACCCAGTTATCCCACTTCTTGATTTAGACCCAAAGGACTTAAAATCAGGACCTAAAATCATACTACAGTGATGCAGCCATATCAGTGCTTATAGTAGCTCAATTCACAATAGCTAAAATGTGGCACCAACCTAGATGCCTTTTGACAGATGAATAGATAAAGAAAATGTGGTATGTTTATATATATACATACATATGTGTGTGTGTGTGTGTGTGTGTGTGTGTGTGTGTGTAGAATGGAATGTTATTCAGCCATAAAGAATAAAATTATGACATTTGCTTGTGGAAAATATCATGCTAAGTGAAGTAAGCCAGTCCCCCCCACCAAAAAAAAAAAAAAAAAAAAAACCTGAATATTCTCTATGATATGTGGAAGCTAACCCACAACAAGAGAAGGTGGGGAGGGGAAGAATAGAAGTTTATTGATTAGACAAAGGGGAATGAAATGAAGGGAAGGAAGATGGGAATAGGAGAGACAGTAGAATGAATCATCGGACATAATTTTCCCTTCCTCATATATGAATACACAACCAATGTAACTCTACCCCATGTACAACGACAAGAATGGGATCCTAACTGGAATGGGTTGTACTCCATATATGTATGATATGTCAAAATACACTCAACTGTCATGTATATCTGAAAACAAACAAACAAAAGGAACTCATTGGCACATTTTTATGTGTGTGAGGAAATCACCCCAAACCAAGGAAATACCAGAAAGGAGCTTGTGTAAAAGGTAGTCAAAGGTCACAGATGACTAGAAATCATTCACCTTCATCAGAGCCACAGCAGAGAAGCTTCATACTCCACAGGACATTAGACAAAGTACTCAGTGCAGTATTGCCTCAATATTGGAGGTGTAGTACATGAGAGTAGTGTTAGAATGAAGGCTGCTTTTATGATAACAAAGTAGAAGTGCAAAGATATTAAAATATTATACATACACTTCATATGTTCAAGGACATAAAATAATGGACAAGTATGTTAAGGAGAGACATGAAAGATATTTTTCAAGAAATACACACTGAATATTTAAAGATGAAAAGCACAATGCATGAGGTGAAAAATACACAAGATGTGGTTAACAGCAGATCAGACCAAAGGAGATAAATAAGGACACTATTCCAAATGAAGCACAGACGAAGAAAAAGAATTAAAAATTAACATTGCAATGTGGGAAAACTCTAAGTGCATTAATATTGTGGTCTCAGAGTAGGGACGGCAAGAAAATACTTAAAGACACTACAGCTAAAATTTTCCTGATCTAAGGAAAATTATAAACTCACATTAAACAAATTCATTAAAACCCAAGTTGAAGAAGCATGAGGAAAACTACAAGAAACAATGAAATCATATTTCTTAAACCAGCAATAAAGAGATAATCTTAAAATCAACTGAAGAACATAAGACATATTATGTACAAAAATTATAAAGAATGATAGCAGAGTCATATTCAAACCCATGCAAAATTAAATTACAGTGTGTGTGTACGTATGCCAGTCAGAAGATTAAAAGATAACAGAACAACTTTAAACAACAGAGAAATATAACCTAAAATTCTATACCTAGCAAAACTATCTTTGAAAAATAAAGGTGAAGTAAAGGCCTTTCAGATATACAAGAACTGAAAAGAATCCATATCAGCTGATAAGTACTGTAAGAAATATTAAAGAGGCAATCTTCAGGAAAAAGCAAAATAATATCAAATAAAAATTGAAATCCACACAAAAGATTGAAAATGATAATGAAAATTTTATTATAAAGATATTTTCCTTATCTTGTAAATCTTTTTAGAAGATTACTGTTTAAAGCAAAATAATAAAAAAATGTATTATGACAATAGCAAAAGACATTAAAAGGGAGAAATGATGTGGTCATAAGGTTCCTTGCATATGAAAAGTGGCACAATATTAAAGATAGACTGTGATGAGTTATACATAAATACTATAAAACCCTAAAGCAGCCATTAAAATAACAACAAAGAGTTATAGCTAATAAGCTAACAGAAGAAATAAAATGGAATCATAAAACATATTTAATTACTATAAATTAAAAGAGAGAAAGATGAGAAAGGGAAGAAAGAACAGATGGCACTAATAAAAAACAATTATCAAGATGGTAAATTTAAACAGGACTTTATTAATAAATGTATTAATCATAAATGGCCTAAACACTCCAATTAGAAGGCAGAGGTTTTCAGAGTGGATTTTTAAATACAAAACTTTACTGGATCTCAAGGTGCCAAATATGACAGCTGTCATTGTCTACCACCATCATAACTAGACTGGGTCTCAAAGAATCACATTTTATATTTAGAGACATAATTGTGTTAGATTATAATTACAAAATACTGGAAAGTATTTCAAGCTGAGTGAAAAGGAAAATATTTTGAACTGAATAAATAACATTGAAATTGTGGCTTCCAACTAAAGCAGTGATTAGAGTGATTAAATGTTCATACAGAAATAAGATGGGAATCAAATTAATGATCTGAATTTCCACCCTAAGAAACTACAACAAAAACAGCAAATTAAACTAAAGGTAAACAGGAAGAATAGTTAAGAGTAGACATCAATGAAATAGAAAACAAGAACCAAATGTGGTTCTCTAAATAAATTAATAGAATAAGACCTGGTTCTTTGAAGATATCATTAAAACCAATAAATCGTTATCCGGATGTATTAAGGAGAAAGAGAGAGACAGAAATATAAGGAAAGAGAGAAACACAGGAAGAGAAAGAGAGACACAGAATCCTTATATCAAGAAGGATAATAATCCCAGCGGCTCAGGAGGCTGAGACAGGAGGATTGCAAGTTAAAAGCCAGCCTCAGCAATGACGAGGAGCTAAGCAACTTAGTGAGACCCTGTCTCTAACTAAAATACAAATTAGGGCTGTGGATGTGGCTCAGTGATTGAGTGCCCCTGAGTTCAATCCCAAGTACCCACCTACCCCCACAAAAAAAAAAAAAAGAGTGGGCACATCACTACAGAGCCTGCAGACACTCAAAAGTCTGAGAATCACTTATGGGTGAATGCACAGAGAGGATTTTAACTGTCACCAGTTACAATTCCTAGGTCTCACCCCAATCACAGTGAATAAGAATCTCATAGCTGGTGGGAAGCAGGGGACATAATAGGGTTTTGATTTTTGCTAGCATTTCAGATAATTGATGCAAAGTGGACCCCAATGCACTGCCTGAGAGGAGGCTTAGCTGGTCTCCAAGATTCATGACTAGGAAAAATAAGGAGATCATACTCTACTTGAAATGTCAGATCTGTGCTCTTTGGAAATAATTTTTTAGGCACTTTGTAATGGTGAAGATAATGTGAAGGAAAATAACAAATCTATTAATTTAAGATTCCTTCCATTTTTTCTTTACAAGGAATATATGTTGAAGGTGAAGATCAAATAAGTGACACCATCCCATGTGCCTAAAGTCATCTACCATAATAAAATACCTCAATGATACATTCTAGTGCCTGTGAACAGGACCTTCTTTGGGTTCTTCTTGGTGTCTAGGTTTCTAGCTATGTTTCCAGCCATTCTCTGCTTACCCAGAAAACAATGAAAAGAAATGTCATGATAGGGCCATATGTTATATATTAGGATATCTTTTAAGCAAATCACTTAAACACATCTATTTTCTCTTGTTAGTGATAAATGATTTGCAAACAAGATGTGGGAGCTATGATAGCATCTCCGAAGTCACACAGCAGCCAAGGGGAGACCCCTGTATTGTGGAGAGATCTGATCGTAGCCTGCTTCTCAAGCTCCAGGGTTTACCAGTGGCCCAGGCAGGCCAGACTACTGGCAGGATACAGCCTATTACATACTGTTTAAATAAAGATTTGAAAGGAAAATAAATTCATGGCAACACTCATTATTGATCATTCTCAAAACTGTCTGGAGAATTCCCCTAGAGGGCTTAAAAAAGAAATTAAACATGGTTTTCCTGAGTTGTTTCCTGCTGTTTTTTCCACTTCATTGGTTTTGCTTCCATAATTGTGTGTGTTCTTATAGCCACATAATGTTTTAATACAGCTGAGTTATTTCATACAACTTTTGGATCATGTGTCAACAATTTGGGTGTGAATAGCTGTAATAATGATGTTAATAATAATTGTGATAGCTATCCTTACTGTGGCCTCTTTGCCACTATCTCTTAACTCTAATTTCTTTTCATCTGTCCTAAACCTGCTCCACTACAATCTGCAAATAGTCAATCCCACATCTCTTTCTCATCTCCCTTGACCACCATGGACCACTGCCTCGTTCATGCAGCCCTCTCCCTGTTGCTCTCCTTTGCTGTCCCTCCTATTTCTCTGACCTCATAAGTCTGTGCCCCAATTTACTGAGTTCAGACAGCTTAGGTATTTTTTGGTATTCTAATCAGAGTTTTCATATCTCATTCCAAATAATCTCTTAAGATTTTCATCCAACAACAGAACTTCTGAACTTATTACTGGCAATGACAACTTCAAGTGTCATCCATCTACATACAGAGAACTGACATCTTTGATGCAGGACTCGGAGTGTTAGGTCCCCATATCTCAGTTCATTTTTATAGTGTGGCATCTTGCTGCTCTTACATCATCTAAATGTTAACCAACTACTCTGCTCATGGTTTAGTCAATAGTCCAGATGATTTCTTATTCTACATAGTTTTCCCTTTCTAGCCTGCCTGCCTGAAGTGTTTCAATATGTCATACTCACCAACATATTAAAAATAGCAAATAACCCATTACCAAGTCTGTTTTTTTCAAGGACAGTAAAGAAAATGCAACATTAGAAAATACAACAATGTAATTTAGGATATCAACTATGACAAGAGAAACATAATATTATCTATGGGTGGGGAAATTCATCAGTAACTCCAAATTTTTTAAATGCACAGAATACTAAAAATAAAATGCTAACTATCTTCACAATTAAAAACACCTGTCTCAAACCAATCATTACTCATTACACCTAATAATAAATTATTTTAATCATTCTCTTAAAAGAAAAATCTTTGAAAGGCTGTTTGTCATCACCATTATTATCTAACATTTTTCTGAAAGTTCTATCCAAAGCAATGAGACAAGAAAAAAAAATATATATATACAAATATAAGTTCAGCAAAGAAGTGAAAAGGGTCATTAATCACATATTTTGTAGTTTACCTAATAAAGTTGTCTACAAAGCCCATTAGAAATGGTAATAGCACTTAGTGAAGTGTCCAAATAATAAATATTAAAACAATAATTTTTCTGAAATAAAAGCAATGATCTGTTAGTAAATAGAATCAACCATGTACACAGAATGACCTGGATCATTTAGTGTAAAAAGAAAATCACACACACACACACACACACACACACACACACACACATACACACACACCATGATTCTTTCTCTATTCATTTAAATCATCACTGTGAAATTATTTAAAAGTGTAATAAGAACAAGAAATTCCATTTTTATGTACAACTATAATGCACCAATAAAAATGTGGGGAAAAAAGTGTAATGAGAAGTAAAGGAGTTTCACGAATAGTCTTGGAATAGCTTGGTTCATTCTGATGAGACCAATAACAGCTTTAAGCTGAATGTCAGGGTGGAAGAACAATCAATTATAAATTTGAAAAGGGTAAGTTTACATTACATTAATTATATTTCAATAGAAAGCTTTAAATAAATACATGTCAAGTCTCTGAAGAGGTGGTGCCTCATCCTCACGTGGGATCATGTTTAACCACATATGTGGAAACACAGGCTCAGGCACAGTTACACAGGAACCCAACAACAGAGCTTCCAAACGTATTACAGGCAACAATGAGATCTTCAACTTGCATCCAACTTCCCTGTGGTATCTGGTGGAATTCCACTTTATAACTTCATACAGGAATATCACTTCACAACTTCAGCTTCACATCACATCTTTTCTTTTTTTTTAATTTATTTTTTGTTTATAATAATTACAATTCATAGTGTACATATATAGCATCTTTTTATATACAACTATTTGTATACAAAGTATACTTCTAATTCTCATCCCTGGCAGCGCATGATCTATACCTCTCCTGTCCTGTTTTGCACATGAGGAAACAAAGGTTCTGAGAAGGTAACAGGCTTGCCTGCTAGACCTGAGAGTTGAACCCAGTTCTCTAGGAGGCATGCAAGGGCTCAGAACATGTGCTTCTGCTCTTCTTCCTATAGGAAGACCAGCCAGGCAAGCTTCCAGGATGTGGCCCATCCACTCCCTGGAGTAATGGTTACAATGGTAGAGAAAGGTACCAGTCTGTCAAGGACTATTGCATGCATTCCAGGGGTGTTCACCAAAGATGCTGAGAAGGATGAGAACCTGCTGAAGACTGCTGAGACTCCTCACCAGGGCTGCTGAACAGGAGCACTGAGAACGGGAAAGGGGAATCTAGATTTGGAAGACACCCCAGGCACTTTTTTTTTTTCACTTTTTAATTTGTTCTTGTCAAATATACATGATAATAGAGTATATCTTAACATATTATACATACATGGAGTATAATTTATTCTAATTAGAATCCCATTCTTGTGGTTGTACATCTCCTTAGAATCCATGACTGCAAAATCTCATGAAAATCTCTGTAACAGAGAAATTAAATTTCCTGTGATTATTTGTGAAGGGTGTAAGAACCTGAACCATACCACAGGAGTCCAGTAGTGAGAAGCACAAGATTCCTGAAAAGTTATCAGCCTCATTAACAAACAAAAGCAAGCAAACACGGATAGGGTAACTCTTACAGACATACCTTGGTAGCGAAGATTTAAAATAATAACCAGGATTGGTCAGGGCTTAGCAAAAGGCTACTCTGAAGGACAAGAAAAAAATTAGGCAAGTTTTCTGGGGTAATCCTATCGTTCTCCTAGGAATATGTCCTTAGAAGTAGTCACAAGTGTGCAGTCATAAATTCCCCGGTCTGTGTAGTGTTGCAGTATTTACAACTGCAGAAAGCTACACACAATCTAGGTGTCCAGCAGCAGGGGATGGGGTGACTGAACTAATGAGTGAATCAATAGAAGAAAACATTGTGTGACTATTTAAAAACAAAATGTAGATCTGTGCTCATGGACTTCGAAAAATATCCCACATTTGAAATTAAGTGAGAAAAGAAGACTGAGAAGAAAATAGGCATGGGCCCATTTTTGTCTTCACAGTAATTACACATATAAAATAAACACAGATATTATGTATCACGATACATACACACACACACACACACATATATACACACATATTCTTCATGGAAACAAAGATTTCAATGAATGAATACAAAATTACTAACAATAGCTCTCTGATTTTTTCTTTTTCTTTTTCTCTTCTTTGCTTTTGGCTTTACTTTCCTGAGTTAGTTTTAGGTGTTTTTTTTTTTTTTTTTTTTTTTTTTTTTTTCCTTTCAGTTTTCATTTCTCCATATATCCAAGTATTCCTACAATTATTTCTGTATTTTAATACAGATATACGTATGTTCCGTGAGCTTCCCAAAACCTTCCGCAGTGGTCAGGGAGAAGCATGCTGACCAGCAGCTGGCATGGCTGGAAATCAAAGGCTCAGAGCATCACTGAGAGCTGGCCTTGGATGCTGCTGGTCTCCTCCCCAGCTTCCTGCTCCCAGAGAGGCGAGGCTGGCTCAGGCCCCGACGGTGACGCCGACAACAGCGTCAGGGAGGTGTGCGAAGCCGGGCGCGAGCTGTGCCAGCTCTTGCTAATCCTCTGCAGTATGGTTCGCTGCTAATTTGTCATGGCACATATTTGCCTTATGTCTAATTAGCATCAAATTGCAAACTGCTATTTGCTAACAATTTGTTGCATCAATCTGCTTGAAAATCTATAGTTTAGAATTGGATTGCAAGTTATCCTGTCTATCAAAATGCTAGTTCACACATACACAAAATAACTTCCCCTTCCCGCCAAAAATGTCGTAATGTTTTCAGTGTCACAAAAGGAGAGTGATATGGGTTTTCTTTTTGTTGTTGTTGTTGTTTTGTTTGGTTCCCTCCTACCCCCCAAAAAAGAAGAAGAAGTAGAAGAACAACAACAACAACAACAACAACCATGGAGTGTCTGATTTTGAATATCTTGGCTTTGATTTTCCTGGGCCTGGGAAGATGTCGGAGAATGCTCCCTCACAGACAGAATGCTGGTTCTGTCCTCTCTCAAAGGCTTTCCAAGAAAGTCAAGACACAAAAAAGGACTGCAATCCTTGAGTTGCAAAAATAAGACCCACAGGTCAAGTTGTGCAAAGAATAATAAAGGTTCTTTTAGTCCTGTGCCTCCCAATCAGCCTTGCTAAGGGAAGTAGCCTACCTGAACTTTTTGCATACATTAGCCCCTATAATGTTGGTGACCACATAAAAAAGTAAGGTTTAATTTTTTCCTAATTTACAAATGGCAGAATTGAGGCTGAGCATCAGCAAGGTCTTTTGTATAGCAAGTGACAGAAAAGGGATTGAAGCCCGGCCAGTGACATTACATTGACAAGTTGATCCTCTAAATATTAAAAGTAGATAAAAATCATGTTAATGATAAAATTATGAACTAATAGACTAATAAAAATAATGAAAAGTAATGAGATAAAAGAAACAATGCGTAACCACTGGGTCTCACCTGATAGACTAACCTTGTAGAAACTACATCTAGCTGAATGTTTAACTTTTAGTTTAACAGTCCGTCCCAGGTACAGACTGAAGAGTCCTGGTCTTCAGCCTTGTGTTGCTTCCTCATGGTCCTGAAAGCCGCCTCCTGTGGTCCGTTAGAATGAAGAACTGATATAACTTCTCTAGCAGGAGGGACAATTTCTGTGAAGTCCAGGGAGAATCAAGAGGTAACCGTGGAGATAGAACATCCTCTTCTCCACTGCATGATGGACAGAGAGGAGCAGAAGCTTCGAGCCGAGAGAAGCTGAGCTCCAAGGCACAGTGCAGGTATGCTAGTTGTGACACCCTCAGCCCAACAGGGGTTTGGTTGAAAGTGTGCCAAAGGGTAAAACTCATTAATCTCCCATGCAGCTGGGGGGGCAAAAGACTACCACGGGATGCCATTCAGTTCATCTTAGTATCCCCCAAATACCACTTCAGTTTGGAAAAAGAAAAATCCATGTTCACATTTGAAATAATAATAACTACTATTATGTTTATTATAAATATTCAAAAATCTCTTCTTTTATAGGTTCTGCTTAGAATTCCTTGGGGAATTAATTATGAAGGAATTCTAAGAGATTATCCAAGGGGATCTTCAAAGATCTTCAAAGATGGAGCTGAAGAAATTACAAGGATCCCTGGACATTTAAAAAAGAGTTCAGGAACTCATGAACACAGCTGAAAGTACGATCCTCCTTCTACCTCTCTGGGGGATTGGTTTCAAGACCCCCTGAGGATAGACCACCATCTAACCAACTAAGTACACTCAACTAGCTCCCTTATATAAATGGTTAGTATTTGCATATAACCTGTACACATCCTCCCATATACTTTAAATCATCTTCAGATTACTTATAATACCTAAGACAATGTAAATGCTATGTAAATAGTTGTTTTACTGTATCATTTGGGGAATAATAACAAGAAGGAAAAAAAGCCTGCACATGTTCAGTTACAGAGGCAACGTCATAGGCCTCATTTGCATCTGTGGCTGGAAGAATCAACAGATGTGGAACCCATGGATAAAAAGGGCTGACTGTGATTGGTTTGATAGAGAGGACTGATGTTCCTTCAACAGATGTTCCTGGAGCCCCTTCCAGGTTTCATCACCTGTGATAGGTGCTGGGGATACAGAAGGGAACAAGGTGCTCCAAGTCATCAGAGAGCACAAGAGGCAGAGGCACAAGGAAACTCAAGACAATGAGGCGAGTCCCCACTAAGGACAAAAGTGAGTGAATGTGCATACGTCTGGGAATGGACAAACAGAGAAAGCTTCAGGCAGGAAAAAAAAAAAAATCCTGAGCTGAAACATGAGAATAGGTGAGAGGGACAAGAGGATCCTTTCAGGCAGAGGGAGAAGCGGGTGCAAAGGCCCAGAGATGAGTGTAGGCATGATGCTGCCAAGGGGCTGGAGCGTCTCAGAGTGGCAGAGGCCATCCCTGGATCATGCCAATGCCAAGGGTGGGCCCAGAGTTCTTGCTTCCTTCTGCCATTTAAGGAAGCCCTTCCAAAAAGCAGAATCTGATTATGCCCACAGAGGACATCCCTTTGCTCTCTTCCTTGAGTATAAAGCAATTTGTAGCCATTTCTCCTCTGAGCTCACTGGAGGAACCTGGCAAAGGTAAGGAAGATTCTGAGCTGATCCACTCAGACACAGGAAGCAGGGTAGGAAGCTCTCTCCACATTTGTTCTTGGAATGACTCTTGCACTTAATAGAACATTATATGATTGTTTGCCGCATGCAGGGATTCAAACAGAAATGATGCTACCAGCTACCTTTCAAATGCACATTCTCTATATTTAGACTGGAAGGAGGCCAGATGCCGCATAGATCTGCAACTGACACAGAGTACACTGGGGGAGAGAACTAAAAGGTGTCCTGGAAGAAAAAAATATTACAGGTGTCCCTTGGGGGATTGGTTCCAAGACCCCCTCCATAGGCACCAAAATCTAAGGATGCTCAAGTCCCTTATATAAATTGGCGTACTATTTGTATATAATCTGTGTACCTCTTCCTGCACACTTTAAGTCATCTCTAGATTATTTATAATGCCTAATACAATGTAAGTATTAAATACATAGTGCTACAGTATGGTTTAGGAAAAATGGCAACAAAAATGTCTCCATAGATTCAGTACAAATGCCAATTCCCACCCTTCCTCCCCAGCAAATATTTCCCACCTGCATTTGGTTGAATCCATCAAAGGGGTACCCTCAGATACAGAGGACTGTAAACCTCAAACCGTCTCCTCTGAGTGGGAGAAGAATGTGCACACGAAAAGGCTAGCTTGGGGATTGTGTCCCAGTCCATTCATGAGGTCACAGAAGCCTGCAACTTCCTCCACCACACACACCCGAGAAGCTCAGGATGAGACTAGGCAGAGAACATGAGACAGCCAGGGGACGGTGGTCCAGAGGCTAGACACAGTGGTCTCTCCTGGACATCCGTGTCACCCCCCTCAGAGCCCACTGCAAGTTAGCACCAGCCCTCCACCAAGCCTGAGACACAGCCCATCAGCATGGGTGGCATCCCAGAACAAAGCCACCATGTCCTTTAATCAAAGCCTCTAAAATCTCTTTGGATTTGGTTTAAGTCATATGTCAAAAAGAGCACTCCTGGGGACCCAAGGGGGTTCAGTCCCCCACTGGCTCATCCGTAGAACCCAACCCTGCTAAGCCTGGAAGAGGACTGAGAAGTAGATAATCTCCCTATTCCTGTGTCCTGTTTCTGAGTGAGCGAAGACCCAAGCGTGTAAAAATAGCTGAGCCCATGCCACATATTGTCCTTGGGAGACTTGTGGCAATAAATGAAAGGGACAAGTTGAATTCAGGACAAGAAGCGAGAAGGTCCCAGAACCTTCTCTACTGCAGACTGTGTGGGAGGCAGCTCAAGATCTCCGCATCCCACCACATGCAGCTCTGCGGGGCCACCTCTGCCTCTCCCTCCTGCCTGCACAGCACATTGATCTTTAACCTTTTCAGCAGCTCCCAGACATCTCTGGGACCTCCACACAGCTCCTGTCAAAATGTCGGGCTGCTAACTATAAACTTTATTTTGATGTCTTGCTTTTCGGGAATAATTACTCTGCACCTAAAATGTTAGCCTACTTACTGCTTGTGCAAAAAGATGACAATAAAATCAATGTTGCACAATTCCCCAAAGTCCATCAAAGTCTTTTGCAATGTTAATGGACCAGTGGATCTAAGAGGTGTGAGCTCATGCTGGCATGAGTGGGCGCCTGGCCCCAGTGAGGGAATGTTCTTTATCTCTTCAGTTTGCTGGCCCCTGTCTGCCAAATTTATTCATTCTAAAGTGTTGGCTCAGACCCTGGGGTAAGAGAATGGGCAGAGGGGGAAGGGAGCAGCTTGAGAGCAGATTGACAAGTCCATGCCATCACAACTGTGAGCTGAAAAGCACTTGTATGGATTGAAAGATCCAACTCCATCATCTAGAGATGGAGAAACAGACCCTGAGTCAGGGGGTGAGGGTGGGGGGCAGTACCCCCAGGGTCACGCAGCAAATAAGTAGAGAAGTTAGAACTAGAACCCATTCTTTCTTAGTCCTGGTCTAAAATACCCTCCACTCTGCTCTTTTTGCATTTGAATGATTTTTTTTTTTTTTTTTTCTTTTTTGGCATTCCCTTCTAGAACACAAAGTGACACCTTTATCCGGGCCAGGCTAAACAGTGTCTCCTAGTCATGCAGCAAATGCAGGCGCCAAGAAAGTCCTCCACATTCAAAGAAGTTTGGGGAAGGTGTCATGAAAATTTGCATCCCATGAAGTCACAGCAAATGTGGGCACATTAAAGGTTCTGAGAATTCTTGCAATAAGCCGGGGATTTAGCTTTGTCTACTGAAACGTCTACATCCAAGTATTTTTCAGGGGGAGAGGTGTGGAGCATTGGTAGGGGATTTGTTGTGGCAAAGACAGGCTTAAACATTCACCAGCATCACGGTGGGATGTTGGTGGTCATAGGAAGGCAGGTCCTGAAGGAGCACTCACGGAAAAAGCTCTGTGGAACAATGTGGTATGATGGCCTACGCAATGGACTGTGTAGGCCAGGGCATCTGGGGCTGTTTTCACATCCAGACATGGGTGTGGGGCATGGGCGGGTTGACGAGAAACCAACAGAGGGGACAAAGATAGAATCTGGAAATCTTCCAGCAAAAACTGTGGCAGAGCCTCCTCCCAACCCATCCAGTCTAAGATGATGCCTGACTGATAGGGCATCAAGGACAGGGGAAAATGCAGGATGGAGGAAAAGGCCATTTAGAAGGCATCTGTGCAATGGTGCTGTGACAAATCTGAGCCATCCCGCGGGCCAGCTCTGGGATGTCGTTATTAGGTGCAGAGAACTGAACTACCCCTGGTGTGACTGTCGTGGCTTCTGGGGCTATAGCAGTTGGTCCCTCTGCAGTGGGCAAAGTGCAAACCCACATGCCCTCTCCAGGTACTGAATTCAAACAGAGGCCAACCCCTCAAGAGGATGGGCATGCTGGGTGTGTTTCAAAGGTGGCAAGCTTGTGCTTTCCACCCCTAGCCATTTGTAGCTTCCTGTGTCTGCATGGAGAGATAAGCTAGGGACTCCAGTTGCCCTTAGTTCCATGTTTGTCATCTCCTCCTCTCTTTTTGCCTCCTTCACCCTGGTTTGGGGATTTCGCTACAGCCTCTCCCATAAGCTTGTGAGGACACTCCCTGAACAAACATAATTCTCCATCTAAGAAATACCCCTGCTTTGTGTTTTCTGTCTCCCAAACAAATGTATGTGAATGGGACTGTCCATCAGTGCTAGCGTTTTTAATAACTTTGGAGGGAAACCTTCTGAAATCTACCATGGTACCTGCTTCCTGGATTCCCCTTTCTTTCACCAGGGAAAGAAAAAAAAAAAAAAAAAAAAAAAAAAAAACCTCAATTGAATGAGGGAGACATGATTCCTTGTTAGAGAAATCATTTTTCCTTTTCTCTGGTGGGTTAGACTTGCTTAGGTGTTCACTGGTCCTGCACTTGATTAATCACCCTTGCTGCCTTCTCTCAGCTCACTGATCAGGGCCATGAAACTCACTGGTTCTAGAAGAGCACTAGGGTCCTCCAGTGCATGGGCCATGTGGAGACGAGCTGCACCTCTGGGCCAACAGGCCACCATTTCCCATTTGGGTGTCTTTGGTGCTCCCGGGAAGTATGAACTCACCCCTCTTATTGGTTGTAGGCTCAGCCTGCCCACTTGGCCAGACTCGAAGCAATCATTCCAACCCTGCCTTCCTCGAACAGGTGCTGGGTGAGATAGGCTCTTTGGGGAAAAAGCAACGAGGGAGAGACCTCGAAACACAATAGGAAGAGGTGAGAGAATTGAGTGAGAGTCAGATTCAGGATGGTAGGAATGAATGGGCTAAAAAGAAGGAAGGAAATACACATTGAGAAAAAGAGAGAGAGAAGAGTGTCTTTCCACGGCTCCTCCAGCAGGTCCCAGACCCTGGGTATCCATCACAGGGGCATGATGGAGGGACTCTGTCCCCTCTCCTCTGACCAGCAGCGATGTTTTTTCAGCGATTCCACAGGAGTCAAAAACCCAACAAAGCGCATCACGGGCGCTGTAAAGGGAGCATGCTGCTTGTGTCTGTGACCACTGTATGCAAAGCTTGGCATTAGTCACAGCCAGGCCGGCTGTGACAGGCCTGAAGTGAGGGAGATTAATGCGAAGCTGGGGCACTTTATTATTGTCATTCTGTTCTTTCAGACTCTGCCTCTGACTTTCAATTTTGCTCCAGAATTAATTGTCTGCTCCCTGCAGTATGACTGATGGAGAAGGATACGCGTGGCCCAGGCACCTGGCTCTGGCCTTGACAGTCTCGGGCTCGGCGCGGGATGTATTGTGCGCGGTCAGAGCAGGGGACAGACGGGCCTCCCTCAAAGAAATCGGTGCTGCCACATCTGACTTCAGTCAGATGGGACGGAAGATTATGCTAAGAACCGTTTGGGCTCGTGCAGTTCCTGCCGCCATGCCCGTGCACTCTCAGGGTCTCTCCGTTGGCACCCACCTCTGTGCCCATTGGTGAAGTCCTTCCTAGCCCTTCAGGTCTCTGCTCTTCTTTCAGTCTGTGGTTCCGGGCAATAAATTAGTAGCACAGCCTCCTAGGTTCCAGCCTTCGCAGAGGTAAGCATTTTTGTGAGCGTGTTATCTACCACATCTCTGAGAAGAGATGTGAGGCTAGTGCGATTCTTTAGTCGATGTTGAATACCCACCTCCCTTATTATTCACTCCCGCCTCATTTTCTCCCATTTCAACAAAGAATTACATATTTAAACTGGAAATCCTCCCTTAATGTCAATTCCTCAAAGAAACCTCTAATGAAGTAGTAGCAATTTCTCTGCTTTAGAGAGAGCTGGATATTCAAGAAATGGTTGTTGAATGGAGGAATGAATGTGTGAGTACACAAAAGATAAATTAACAAATTAAAGAATAAACAGATTCCTGAAAAGAATAAAACACAAAGAGGTATATTTTAGTCTTATTTTTATAAATAAGGTCTTTTTCAGCCATTTTTCTTTTTTTCAATTGTTTTTATTTGTTCTTTTTAGATGTACATGACAGTAGAGTGTATTTTGACATATTATACACACGTGGAGTATCATTTCAAGCCAAATTCCTACATTATCCATTATTCTAGACCTCAACCAGTCCCATTCCCAATGTAGACGTGGCCATGAAAATTTGGGTGTAATTCCTTTTTTTTTTTTTTTTTTTTTTTTTTTTTTTTTTGTAAATGAAATTCCACTTTCAATATTCCAGCACTTTGAAAAGGAGAAAGAAAATATTGGAAGAATACATTTAAAATGTGATTTTTTTGTGTGTGGGGGAAGGGTGGGGAGAGGGTGCTGGGCATCAAACTCAGGGCCTAGTGTATGCTATGCAGGAGTTCTACCACTGAGCTACATCCAGCCGTTTTTGTTTTATTTCTTGCTAAATTGCACAAGCTGACCTTGAACTTGGGACCTTCTTGCCTGAACTCCACAGTAGCTAGGATTACAGGCATGGATCAACACTCTCATTTTACAATGTTAATTTTTATGTTCTGGCCTAGGTGTATATAGTTCACAATGATTTTCAACTTGAGGTCTAGAATTACACTGTCAATGCATGAGATATGCAAATACTCCTAGATCTTCCCAAACCAAGATCCATTAAAGGAAGAACTCAGGTTTCCCAGGTTCTTCTTCCTTGAAGCTGGTAAGATTGACACCTGAGATGAGGAAAAACCAACCAGTCATGGAAAGGGCATATGTTGATAAGTTGAGAACCATTTAAAGGCTGGTTTTCTGTAGAACTTTCAGGAGTTCCTTCTAAATACGCTGCCTGACTGTAACCTGCAATAAATTATTACAGCTTTAACTCATCCGGTACTTTCATACGATTACGGTATTATGTTAAAGGGTACAGAAATATATAATATGCTCAACTGTCTCTGTAGTTGATACCAGAGGGAAAATTACCACCACTCAGGGAAGACGATCCAACCTCATTACATTAATGATTTATCACAATGGAAAAATGTGAAAAGTAACTAGTTGCTTTTATGAAAAGAGGCAGCATTTCCCACTGGCAACTCCTGCAGGCTCTCGCAGAAGAATTCAGAAAGGGCTCCAGACGGTGACACTCTCCCATCCCCTTTCCAAAACTCCCTCTGCAACTTTAAGGAGAAGGTGTGTAGGCAAATGTTGGAATATCCTTCAAACTTGACATTAAGTATTCAAATGTTACTTAAGCAAAGTGTGAGCAATTAAATTAATCAATCTTCCCAGCCATGTACAGAACAGATGTTCAATAAATCCTCTTTGCTTACAGTGAGGGGAGAAGGGTCCACTTTTAACTGTCCTTCAGCGATGACACTGCTCAGGCGTCCTCTGCCGGCCTCCTGGGCCACCATCAGGTGCTTCTGCTGCGCTTTCCTTTATTATAAATAACAACAGGCCACCTGGACTACCTGTGCTACCTGGGAGCCTCAAGTTTAATGATCCTTCAGACGCAGGGCTCTGCTCTCTCCTGATCCCCGGTAATGGGGCTGATGGGAATGGCGATAGAATGACGGCTGGCAGTGACGGATGACTCCTGGCCACCTTGCGCTGCTGACAAGTGGTGAATGTGGGCCAGCATTGTAGAAAGGTCAGGATAAAAGTATTTGCTTGACTTTCAAAGTTTCTCTAGAAAAACATGCCAAAGAACCCAATCCGCCCACATCTCCCACAAGGACAGCTCTGCAACAGGATCACTGGCTGGTGACTGGTTTGTTCTCAGTTCTAGAAATGAAAGCAGTGTCAGTTGGAGGCTGACATGGGTTAGATGAGGAAATTTGGTTGAGAGGGAGCGGGAGCCTTGTTGTCTTTGAATGAAGAGTTCCTGGTGAGTAGCTTGACCTCTGAGCTTTCGGGGACAAGGAGGGATTCCACGTGCAATTCATCCCCCACTTCAAGATGATCACAGAGTCTCCATGTCTCCCTGTCACACCACCCAGACCTCGTTAGGGTCCTTTTTGACCAAACTCCTTCTGCAAAAGAAGACAATCTCCAAATGAAAAAAAAAAAAAAAAAAAAAAAAAAAAAATTAAATCCACAAATGTACCAGTTTGCCAAAGATGGCAGAACTTGACCCACCCAGTGTGGCTTCTCTAACTAAATCTATTGCCCTAAAGGGGAAAGCTGGGGATTTACAAGGCATGGGAAGGCACTGGACCCAAAAACCACAGTGCCATCTCTGTCAGTGAAGACAGTCCCCAGCCGGTGCCTCTGACCACCACCTACTATAACCCACAAGGCCACTGACATTCAGAAGTGGCGTCTACAATTCTTGCCCTACAGATATATAACTTCAACCTTTTGAAGGCTGCCTTTCCATATATGGACTTTATCCACATTTTAATGAGGCTTTAAAATCCCCAAGATTAAGCTGGTATTTTATGTAGAACTGCCTGCTTTTTATGATATCCTGACATGTTGTACAACATTTGGTGACTATATTGATCCTTATAAATTCAGCATCTATATATATTCATGAAAAGTACCTTTTCTCCCCATTCGGGCCACAAGATGATCCTGACACACATTTTCCTGAGTGGAGGCAATAAAACTGCAATTGTCATGGTTTTGAGCGAACGCAACATTTCAGTGTTTTCAAATTAAACCCCTTTTGCCATCTGTTTGGAAACTCCACAGTGAGGAAATGACAGTGTCTTTCCAGGTATCTGATGGTGTAAGTGCCCCTGTTTCTCCTTCAGGTGAGCCTGTTATCAATCCCAAGGGGCTTCCTCCCACGTGGGACATTATACATCTTCATACCCTCATGTTTTCTTAGCCATAGAGACCAAACTTCCAGTGTGTCTTTGTGCCATTTCTTGCTTTTAATCTGAAACAAATGATTGCAGGGGGCAAAGGGGGGAGAAAAAGTATTATCACCTTGGCAAAACATCAGGAGTATAAAAAAAAAAAAAGAAGGAGAAGGAAAAGAAGAAGAAGAAAGAGACTATGGGCAAATTCATCTTCGGCTGCTACAATCAATCTCTCAACTAAAGAAATACACAATAACTAGGCGGGAAAGAGCTAAGATTTATGACTTAGAAACATCTACACTGACCAGCATATACCTAGTCTTCTTGGCTCCCTCCCTACCCGAATGGCTCTCTCTAACAGTTACAATGATAAACTGTCTCTCCCTACTGTTTTACAAGTACATTAGCTTTATTTAATGAGAGCTCAGAGTAATTTAACAGATGTATATAGAACATAAGACTAGGAAAACTCTTGCTACTTGGATACTTTTGCCAAGGTATGCTAGGACAGCTAATCTGAGGTATAGCTTTTGGTGCTTTGACAAAGCATTATTTGAAAATTTTGGAAGGCTTTTAAAAATGATTTTAATAGAAATATGATATTATAATCAAGGAGGAATAAGAGAGACGCTTTCACATTCACTTGTATTCGGCCCATCAAAAGCCAGGATAAACGGGCTTTCTACAGTCACAAGGACTCGCTTACATATTGAATTGTCACAAAGAATGTCACTGTCAGAAATTAATAAATTTGTACAAAAAAATTTAAAAAGTCTTCCATTCAGCAACCTCCCAGAAGGAGGAGGAAGATGAACGAGTGTGAGGAAAGAGAGAGAGAAAGCAAAGGGAGACAGAAGGTGGGGCTCTCTTTTCTCATCAGTGTCACACCTTGGGGGGTGGAGAGGGATGGTGTCCTCTCTCCCTCTGTGCCTGGCCTGTTCTGTCCAGGACTGTTCCTTCCTGACCAGCTTCTTTCCTTCTTTGATATCCAACTTAACACTTGGTTCTCTGAGAACTGTAATGGAGAAATGACAATGATATTAACTTTTTAAAAATTGCTTTAATAAACTGCCAATTAATAAGAAAGAAGAGGAAGCCACCGGAAATTACCTGGTCGTGCTTAAAATAAGATTAAAAGGAGAAAGGAATTCCTCCCCACCAATATCAATATCTCCCTCTCCCCTCTCTCTCTCTCTCTCTCTCTCTCTCTCACACACACACACACACACACACACACACACACACACACACACCAGGTTACCAGGTTGTGGTTTTCAGAAATAAACCTTCCTACATAAGACAAAAATTTAAACTGAATACACCCCATAATCACCTTGGATACAATTACCTCATTTCCAATTGGAGCCAGTGATTGCAAGAAAACAACGTTGAAAAAAACAAAACAGCAAAAAAAAAAAAAAAAAATCAGCAACTCAAAATTTCACCCAGTGGAGACACCAATTCTAATTATGCTAGTGATTTTTTTTTCTGGTCTTATTAAACTATGCATTGCTTTTTGTTAAAACATTTTTTTTAAATCCTTTAAATAGGGTGTAGCATACTCCAACTGATATTTAAAATTCCACAAAATCATTTCATATCCCTCTCTTCTGAGGCCGTTCCCATCCCTCATAGATGGAGCCCTTTGCAGAGTACCATTAAACGAAGTCACCTCTAAAAGCCCAAAATGTTATAGTGCATATTTGACAGCAGGTGGGTGTGGATTTAAAAGCATACAACATGTGTATCTTCTCAAGGTAAACATATTCAACAGCATTCTACAAGATATACACTATTTTACATAGTGCTAATGTCTCCTTGTGAATAATTTAGGGGATCCAATGCAGTCCTTTTAAAATAGAACATTCTCAGTGAGCATAAAAATTCAGTCAAATGAAAGGTTATGAAATTAGCGGTGACCGTATGAAATTGCAATAAGAAATCACAAGGAACCAGCTCCCTTTGGGAGTGAGGGGCTCAGAAAGAAAGAGGGAGATGGACGGATACGGAAAGGGGCAGAACACAGGAGTGGGACAAGAGCAAATCTGCAACATAGAATTTCATTTCTTGAGAGCTATACATCAAGTCGTATTTGTTTAATGAGGTTGGCACCAGAAAGATGTATAGAACATGTCAGACACCCAGTACCAATACGTGGTGAGGGAAAGATAACATCTCAGTCTCTGACCACTCACTTAGTCTTGTAGCCAGCTTCTCTATCTGTTGGTTCTTTGGGGAATAATAAATGAGAGGGCAGAAGGAACAAGAAGCCAAATAATGAAAAACACACACACACAAAAAGAAAAATTATAACATTGGAAAGCAAAGCAGAGCCAGATTTACTGACCTCACAACTCCATAAGCAAGAGAAAGTTATCACTGAAGAAACTTTTGCTAAGCGGAATGATCTTAAATAACAAGGAGTCCTGCGAAATTTACAGCACTTTTAAGATATGCAAATTGAATGCAAGGTATAGACATAAGGGTAATTAATTGTAAATCTAAGAATAATGTTTCTTTGTCAGGCTGTCTGCATGTTGTGGAATACATTCTAATGTGCCTTAACTTGGAATATTTTTTAAAGGCTGGTCTAATTATAAGATGTTCAGAATTTCAAAATACTGGTTATTCTTATCATTTAATTTAGCTGCTGTAACATTTAATAAAAGAATTTACTGATTGCATGAAAATATTTTAATCTTTCAAGGTTAAAGCACTCATCTTCAAGTCCAGGCAGTCGGGATTTGTATGGAGAGAGAGAATTTCAGGAGAAACCATGGCCCACAGGTCTGGCTGGGGGCTGGGTGTGGAGGGACGGGACTGTTCATTGTCTAAGTCTATCAGTTAGCACTGTTCTGGGTCTTATAGTGGTTTCCTCACGATGCTGGGAAGAATGTAACTGTTTTGCTCACTTTATGTTTGGTTTTCTTCTGCTTGTCCATGAAAACCTCTGGCATCTTCTTTTTTTTTTTTTTTTTTTTTTTGTACCGGGGATTAAACTCAGGGGCCCTCGACCACTGGGCCACATCCCCAGCCCTTTTTATTTTTTTTTCTATTTTATTAGAGACAGGGTCTCACTGAGTTGCTAAGTGCCTCGCCATTGCTGAGGCTGGCTTTGAACTCACGATCCTCCTGCCTCAGCCTCCCAAGTGCTGGGATTACAGGCGTGCGCCACCGCGCCCAGCTTCTGACATCTTCTTAATGAAAGCAGTGGCCATATTCTGTAGATGATGAATTCTCAGACACTTGGGAGTGCCAAGACAGGGCGAGAAGTTTCCAAGGAAGGGAATCTGACACGTGGCTCTCATGGAGAAAGCTTGACATCAAGAGGGACCTGAGGAAAGAAATGGGAAAGGAGGAATAGGAGAGGCCAGAGCCAAGCCAGGAGGAGCTGGGGTCAGAGGGCCGGAGGCTCAGTCCCCCATTCACTCTGGAGGGGCAGCTCAGGGAGGGGCTGCCGAGGGTGGAATGCTGGTTGGTGTTTCTTCCGAGGTTAAAAACAAATGGAGCCTGTGGAATCCTATCCCGTATTTCTCAGAAAGCATTTGCACAAGAATGGACCAGGCAGCTGCAGAAGACCCAGGGATGGGAATGCGGGGGTGAGGCCGATCCAAGGAGAACATCAGGAAGACGGAGCCCACCCTTGGGCTCACGGCCTGCGGACAGGTGACCCAGGCCAGCACTCTCTGAGCACTGGTGATGGTTTGCGTGCCTCCTCAGCTGCTGTGAAAACGCCTGTCCCCCGTCTCTCCTCCTGCTCCGCTGGCTGCTCTTCCCGGCCTCTTTCACTTTCCGTGTGCGTTCAAAATAAATAAATACAAATAGGAAATCCACGGTGCTCCCAGGGCTCTGTCCGGGAGCCCACTCCTCTTCCCTTCTCCACATGCAACCTGGGATCTCGTCCCGTCAGCACACTGCATGCCAGCGCTGGGCTAGTGACGCCGGAATCTCCAGCTCAGACCTGCCCCAGGGACACAGCTCCCAGCTCCTGCGATGGGTGGGTGTTGCTAACCTACAGCACCCCAAATGGAGCTCCTTGGCCTCGCATGCCCCACTCCCACCGGAAGCGATTCCCCGGCTTCAGGTCATGCTCAGATGCTGCTTTTCTCTGGTCATCCTATCTTAGGCAGGGAACCTCCTCGTTTCTCTGGGTCATAGCTCACTAGAGAAATATACACAATTTATATTCATATTCTTTTTTTTTTTGGTAGTGGGGATTGAACTCACGGGTGCTTTGCCACTGAGCTATAGTCCATTTTATTTATTTATTATTATTATTTTAAAGACAGTCTCAGTAAGTTGCTGAGGCTGGCCTCAAACTTGGGATCCTCCTATCTTAGCCTCCTGAGTCACTGGGATTACAGGTATGTGCCACCATGCCTGACTGTATTCATTTCAATAGCATGTTTATTTTATATCAACTGTGTGATTTGCTAAAATAGAAGCTGGGGTAGAGTGGGGCAGGACAGAGGACATCTGGGTGCCCACTGCTCAGCCTGCTGCCTGTGGCCTTTAGTGCTACCTAGAGAGGTACCCAATATATCACTTGTAGATGAAGTCATTGGGTTACCAGTTCACAAAGTGAGTGTGGTCTGGCCTCCCACTAAGGCCTCACAGCAACCCCACAGTGTCAGCCTACATTGTCACTCTGTGCACGGTGTCACCATACATAAACAGTATATCCCAGGGTGTTGTGCTCCTCTCTGAGCACCTCAGCTGAGAAACCAGAGCTAGACCAGAGCAGGATGCTGAGAATAGCTCCAAGTCCAGAGAGTGAGCCACCAAGGCCGAGTCGTAAGAGACCAAGAACACCGAGCCCGGGGGAAAGGATGACGTAATGGTATTATGGCAATCATTTGTAAAATATTCTGGAGGGAGAGAGATATCATTGCTCAGTATAGCTGTAGAGAGCACACTTGGGGTGCAGGGACGGGAGTGGGGAGGCAATGCCCAGTGTTAGAAATAACTCGGTCCCAGGGCAAAGAGTCGTGAACTCAGTCCCAGCCCTACCAGGGCTACTATGTGGGCTTCTGGGCAACTTGTCCATTTGCTCTGCCTCAGTTCACGCCCCTGTGGAGAGGGCTTAGAGCAATGTTTTTAAAGTACCAAGCCCTCAAATGTCAGAGACAAAGGTTTACGAAAACAGACATCTCCCAGGCCTTTTATTTGTAGAAAATAGTCAAAGTCCATTGAGATTAATCACCACATATCTCAACTCTGAGTCCTTCACCTCCTCATGTAGCTCATATAGTGCCTCTGGAAAACATTAGATCCTCTCCCAATCCTCTTAAATCCATGTAAGATTCACCAAGGGTCATTTTTTCCTATTCTGATATATCATCAGCAGGCCTCTGCTGGCCATGGTCACTTTGGAGTCAAGTTAGCATCAGACCTCAATTCCAATAATAACCACCCTAGAAATGCATCTCAATTCCTGAAGTCCTCAGACCTCAACATTTATACCATAGGAACCATTCTTACAAATTCAGTAAGCAAGGTTTTTTCCTCCCCACCAAAAAAATAAAAAACAAGAAAAGTAAATAGTGAAACAAAACCTGAGAGAAAATATGTATGTATGTATCCATTTGACAAAGGACCTGATTCTCTAATATGTAAAGAATCTCTACAGATAAACAATAATAATAATAAAAAAATCTCAAGATACAATGAGCAAACGGCTTGAATGGACACTTCACATACACATATATTGATATACAAATAGACAATACACACGTGAAAAAATGTTCAACATCATCAATCACCAGTAAAATGCAAATTAAAACCACAGTGAGATGCCATTTTATGCCTAGAGGCGTGGCCAAAATGGAAATATCGACAGCCCCAAATGCTCACAAGGATGGTGGAGCAACCAGAGATCTTGTACATTTGCTCGCAGAAGGCAAACTAGAACGGTTAAACAAGCACTTCCATTTTACCTGGAAAATTTTACTTCCAGCTCTTTCCAGAAGGAGGAGGAGGAAAAGTAAAGAAAACTTTCACTTACAAAAAGATTTGACAAAAATATTCATGGCATCATTATCCCTTTGATGAATGAACACTGGACACCACCCAGTGTCCACCTGCTGAGGAGCAAGTAGGTAAACAAGTTCTTCTACAGTAACATAATGAAATGCTATTTATAAATAACAAAGAAAAAAAAAAAACCCTACTGATGTTTGCAACAAAAATATCACACAGATCCTGGCACAAAAATGTTCAGACAGTCAGATCCCTTTATATAAAGCGCAGGAGTGGACAAAAGTCAACTCTGCAGACAGAATCAGATCAGTGGAGGTCCCAGCAAGTGACTCAGAAAAGGGCTGGGGGGACTTTCTAGGGTGGCAGACTTTGTCACAATTCACAAAATTGAACCCCTAAAACCTGTGCATTTTTATTGTTTATAAATGTGTTTTTTTGTTTTGTTTTGTTTTTTGCTGGGGATCGTCAAAGCCAGGGCTTCACACATGCCAGGCAAGCACTCTATCACTAAGCTACGCCTCCCTGTCCAATGTACTTTTTAAAAAATATTTCTTTATTTGTTAGTTGTACACAATGCCCTTATTTTTACGTGGTGCTGAGGATCGAACCCAGGCCGCGCACTTGCTAGGCAAACGCTCTAACGCTGAGCCACAACCCCAGCCCCCGCAATGTACTTTTTTAAATAAAATTACTTTTTAAAGTTAAAGGATAGAATGAACAACAACAACAAAAATCCCTCCAGTTGAGATTACGCTCAGTTGGGACAGCGTGTCCCATGCAGTCTGGGCCCACAGTGTTAAAAGCTCAATGAAGAATCTCTCAGATCAAGCCTGTTGTCTCTTCTGTGCCCTGGTTACACACAGGCCACCAAGTATTCACGTCTACTGGCAGTTTACCACCCGCCCAAAATCAGTTAATATCAATACAGGCCAGAGAGGGAGGACTTTGCAATACTTTCAAAAGGGCAGCAATCAGGGTCCCGCTCTCCTCATGGGGAGTCCTCCCTTTCCTTGTCTTGAGTCTGGACACTGGTTATCCTGCTGATTAATTTGAGGCGTCTGGATATTTCCATTCACTCTCCAAAATGTGCTTTCTGAACAAAGCAACAGTTTCATTTCCTATCCCGGGAGGTGTCTCAGAGGAACAGCAGGAAACAAGAAGCAATGCACCACCACGGCACTGTCTGGGAACCTGGCGAGCAGGTCAGACAGACATGCTTCAAGTCCTGGCTCTATCTCCTCACTCTCTGTGTGGCCTTGAGCAAGTAGCTTAACCTCTCTGTGCCAGAATTAATTCATGTCCCTAATGGGTATAGTCAACCTTGCTCTCTCCAGGTTATTGTTACATACAAATGAGATCACAGAAGTACAGGGCTTAGGACTTCACTAAATTAAAGTTGTCTGGTACAACGCTTACACGTGAACTGTTATTATTCCATGCAGATCCAGAGAAAGAAGCCAGACATTCAGAAGGAAATGAAGGGACAAGGAGAATAAGAGAGACAGAGAAAACAATTCTGAGAAAAGGACCTCAGGCTGAAAGTGGAATCAAAGTATGAGGGGAGAAAAAAAAAAAAAAAGAAGGCAGAAACAGAAGAAAGATGAACCCAAATTTCCCTTCCCTGCTTCAAGCTTGCCCACGCATTTCCCACAGCTTGCCCAGCATAATTTGGACCTGGTTATTTAAAGGGCTGTGGGATAATACAGTGGGAAGACAGGTCTGCCTGTAACTCACACAATTTATCACACAGGGAAGAGCCACTAATCTTTTTAGGAAACAAGGTATTCACAGTTATTTAAGGCTAATATTTATGTATCGCCACACATGGTGAGCACAGCCCATGCTCCGTCCTCGCATGGCGGCCGGGATCCGGGAAGGTCTTTAGCAGCGACATTCCATATTTTAAGCCCCTTGGAGAAGTCTCGCCTGGTGGACTGAACCAGCGCTGTTATTAACTGCACCCGTGCACCGGATACAGTCACGCACACCGCTAATTAAAAGAGCAGGTTTTCCCGAGGTGGGTGAACGCTGAGCGGAGCCGGGTGGACACAGTCCTGCGGGAATGTCTTACAGGCCAAAGCCGCGGTGCTGCCTCCCAGGGCACCATCGATTCTTCAAAGTCAGAACCTTCAGGACGTGCATAAATACAGTCCCGACACAGTCCAGCTGGGCCATTTCAAGAATCTACTCCTTATGAGGTACCAAGAACAGAAGGATGGGTGCAGCGATGCAGCCACCTCAGTGACAACTAGCAAGATCCCTGTCCCCGCCAGAGGACAGGAACTTGTTCTTGTGAGGGACCCTTTCTCCCAGTCATTATCAAGGCTGCCTCCACACCCTTTTCATAGCGTCCCCCTCTTCCCTTCTCCAAGGGACCCAGCCTCATCCTGCCCCAGCCCTAGCTGATCTTGCCTTTGCCTCTTGACATCTCATTAGCACATACCGAATGTCACCTTCAGCCCTTTCATTAGGATCTGGGCTGCTCATCTTCCTTAATCCTGGGTCCTCAGACTGGACTCTGTACTGGACAAATAAACTTCTTTCTGATTCATGTACATTTCTGCTTGTTGAGCAACCTCAATGTGGTCTTATCCCCAAAGATCTCTGTGATGGTCAGCTTTCCATCATTGTGAGAAAATGAACTTAATGGAAGAAAGGTTTACTTTGGTTCACAGTTGCAGAGGTTTCCGTCTACAGGGGCCTGGCCCCATTGCTGTGGGCTTGTGGTGAGGCAGAATTTCATGGTGGAAGTGAATGGTCAAGTAAAAATGCTTACCTCAAGGTTGCCAGTAAGAAGGAGAGGGGGAGAGAGAGAGAGAGAGAGAGAGAGAGAGAGAGAGAGAGAGAGAGAATGCAAAGGGGCTGGGGACAAGATACCCTTCAGGGCATGTCCCCAGTACCCACTTTCTCCAAGTAGGCCTCGCCTCATAAACTTTCCACCACCTTCCAATAGCACCACCAGCTAGGGACCAAGCCTTCAACAAGTGAGCCTTTGGAGGGCATTCCAGATCCAGACCATAATAACCTCTTCTTCCCTAGGGGGCCAAGAAGAAAAAGGTTGACAAAACAAAGAGGGTTAATAAAACAGAGAAACAAGCCTGTCACCTCTACTCAAGCTAGAATTTCAACAGTAAGGGCAAATCCTGAATGTGCACCACACTCTTGCCTGGCTACTTATTTCTCAGGAAGTGAAGAGGACAAGAGGACCTGCCATTCTTTCTAGATGGAACTAGAGATTCTCACATGGGTCCATGGCCCAGTGGTCAGACTGCCTCGACCCATCCATCCCTTGGTTCCCCCTCAAGTGTCCTTGATGACCCACCCTCTGGTTTTCTGATCATCCAATCTTCGGTTCATGCCCGGAAGCATTTGCAGGCAAGGTGTTCCTTGGAGTCACTCTTGCAACATCTGCCACATAGAAAGGATCTTACAGTGGGGACCTGCTATGAATTTGGGCAGGAGGAAGTGAGAAGGATGCACTGGTGTAGTCTGAGTTCTTGGGGAACAGGGAGCTCCCAGTTGGAGTTGAGTATGTCAGAGGTATATTGGGGACTTCTCTGGGAATTAATGCTCAGGAAAGGGAGGAGACAGACATAGAAACAGACAGTGAGAGAAGTTCATGAACAACACAGGGCCTAACAATGGCCTTGGCTACCCCTTTGCAGAATTCAGCAACTAGAAAGGCCCTTCAGAGATGTCTAACGTTGGCTAGGCCTTTATACTCCTGAATCAGTCAAACTGGGCTGCCATCTTGGTTGAGCCACCATATGCAACTGAGGCTATCCTGACAGCAGTGACAGCTGCAGTCAACCTGCCAACTGGACATGCTATTCACAGGAAAGGGGATATGAGCAGTATATCACAGTATCTGCCAGAGCCCATCCAATGATGAGATGGTAACTCTTCCCCTGGTCTGCTGGTCCTTTGACACAAAGAACCCAAAGTGTTTAGGTGGCAACTAGGGCCTATTCCTGCTCTGTCTGTTGGCAGAAGTATTTCCTCTTTGGGACCCAGGATCTGTAAATCTATAGAACTGAAAATCACACATTCCTCAGTGGGCTAAAGGGAGTGATAACGAGGACACTCTTGTTTCCACCCCTTGATTCCTAAGTGCATAGATTTTTAATCTATTGGGTAAACATAATTAAATATAGGTGCAAGTGTCAAACATAAATCTTTAAGTCAAGTAGTGTTTTGCATTCTAGAAGATGGATAGCAACCCATCTTTACAAATCATCACCTCTGAGCTGGTGTCCTAGCTGTGCCTTACAGGCCATTTCAATTGAGATGGTCAACTTTAGGTGGTGCAGTAGGTAACATGTGATCAGTGGATCCCATGAATGTGGGTCCAATCCCATACTTTTCTCTGATGCAAAGTGAGTCTCCTGCTCCAATGTGATATCATATGGGATCTAATCCCAGAGGATGAAGCACTTGAAGCCTTCAGATAGTGGCTGTTAACTGAGGCTTTGTAGGCGGCAAGGCAACTCATACATGGAATATAAACCTATTCCTGCCTAAATGGGGTAAGGACCCCAATGCAATTAACAAGTGTCAAGGTAGTCTTCTTGAAGGACAGTGCCATGTCAGGAATTTAGCATCAGTCCTCATTGCTGGCATTTTGAACAGTAAATGGCAGATTTACCCTGGAAAGTGTGAGCTCATGCTGTTAAGCCCATGAGTGAGACCACCATGCCAGTCACTATGATGACCTTGCTCATGTTCCCATCATGCCAGCGCTGGGGGTGTTTGATCATCTGGTGCTTCTTTGTGTTTGACTCTCTTCCTTGGGCATCAATATATGATACCAAGATCTTCACCTTCTGTGTCCATTCCAACATGCCCATCTACACGACTCTACCATGGACCTCCCAGTCCCAATTTCTACCGTGCTACTTCTAAGCCCTGACCAGCCAACCAAATTGTTCACTATCCCACCCATGAGACCCTATAACCCTGGACAGCTTCTCTTTTCACACAAAGTGGATGACTAGCATTGTTGGAGCTTTGATTTTAGGGAGGATATTCCTACATTTAGTTTGTTTTCTGTTACTACAATGGAATAACACAGCCTGGATGATTTGGAAAGAACAGAGGTTAACTAATGCACAGTTGTTGAGGATGGCAAATCCAAGAGCGTGGTGCTGACATCTGACAAGGGCTTTCTTTCTGCGCCATCATATGGCAGAGGGCACCACAAGGAGAGAGAGAGCAAGTTAGCCAGAGCCAGCTCACTTATATTATAAAACCACTCTCGTAATAACCCATTAATCCACAAATTGATTAATCCAATCACCTTCTAAAGCTTCCACTTCCAAATACCATTAACATGTAAATTTGGGGTTTAAGTTTCCAATGCATGAAATTTGGAGGACACATTGAAACTGTAGCATTCCTTCCTATTATCTTTAAGACCATCCCTGAGAGGGCCTGAAGGGAGCTACCACCCATTTCCTAACCCGTATCCTTCCCTATGCAGAGCCAACCGCCCCATACACCAATCCCAGACCTGTTTCTCCTCCATCAGTTGGCCACGCGGAATCCCTTAGACAGCCAGCAGAGACATGTGAGGGAAAGATATGGGACTGATGGCGAAGGACGTGCAGGGCTTGACTGCCTGCTCGTGTGCTGGCTAGTCCTGTTCATACCTGATACCAGGTATACCTCCTTACGATGGTTTGCATCTGAACTTGACTAGCCTCATGTGTCGGTGAGTCTGACAGATGAGCTTGTAAGGGGCAGCTCTGGCTACATGGTCACCAGGTGCCCCGTGTTCCAGTGTTCCATCTCTACCAGGGCCATAGCACAAACAGGAGTCATTTTTCAATTGGTGTATAATCCAGTCCTTCCTAGCAGACAGCATGGCCTTGACCCAGAACCTAAGCATATTGCTTGTGACTCTCTTACTGGAACTTTTCATAAACTCCACATATCACGTTTTCTAAGCACTGGAACATATCCCTGAGACCATTGGAGCTACTGGGTTTAATTAGCCAGGTGGCATAGCTGTACCTACCCTAGGACAGGGTTCTTTCTTGTTCTAGGCCCCACAGGAATGTGACAGCCTTTCATATCACCTTATATGTGGGTCAAAGCACTATTCCCAGATGTAGGTTCTGCTGCCTCCAGAACCCAGAGTTCACCAGATATCATGCATCCTTGTTTACGGTGGAAGATGCAAGAAGCAACGATTACTTACTTTGGATAAAATATTGTGGCATTTCTCTGATCACTAAACCCCTAATTTTTTTTTTTTTTTTTTTTTTTTTTTTACTGATATGGTAGTTCCTCAATCTTCATTCAGTTAATCTTCCAACCTCTGGATAACATATGTGTCATCTACACCTCCACCACGCTGTATGTATCATGCTCATCTGGTACAGTTAGCTTATTTACATAATGGTTCTTTGTGATGTTCTACCTGATGTCCACATGGGATAGATTACTTTGGACCATATTATAACAGAGGGCAGGAAAGTTAACATACCCCTGGGGAAAAGCTATAAATGTAGGTTGGTATCTGTTCCGTATGAATGCAAACTATTTCTGATCATTTCTGTTGTGTATGGAAAAGAGCACATTTGCCCTGTCAGTTCTGCATACCATGAACTTGAGGCCATGCTAATCTGCTCTAGCTAAGATACCACACCTGCTATGGCAGCTGTGATCAGGGTTAACACAAGGCTGAGTTTGTGGTAGTCACCATTAGCTTTCAAGATCCAGCTGGTTTAAACATGCACTGTACTGAATTAAATGGAGATATGATACAAACACCATCCCTGCAATATGTGTTAGATCTTTTTGAGTGGAAGCAATCTTTACCATCTCCTTTACCCTGGAATAATATAACTTTTACCATCTTGGTATCAACTGGGGGAGAGGCAGTTTAAGAATCTTCCCTATGTCCAGTATGATAGCTCTTATACTGCAGTCCAGGAGCCTAGCATGGGAGCTACACCAAATACCAAGTACATCTATTCTGATAATGCAGAATCATCATCATCATCATCACCACCACCACCACCTCAGGGATTAGGGAAGTAACCAACAGATGAGTAGAGTTTGACCAGGACTCCATTTATTACCTAGTCACAGTGTACCCCTGTTTATATAATAGGGCCATGATGACACTTTCAGCCTCCAAGTATCAATGTCACCTCTGACCCTGTGTTTAACAGTCCTTGAAATGTTTGGCTATTCCCCTTACCCTAGTATGTAGTCATCAAGCATGGATAGAGATCTCTTTAGAGATAAACAGGGGACTTATAACCATGCCTGCTTGTCATGGTGCTACAGGGTCCTTTCTCCTGAGTGTATATGGTCTTCACTTCAGTTTAAGGGTTTCCACTTGGGGAAAGAAAGAAAGAAATAAAAAGCTCAGAATCAAGAACTGGACACAATATTGTGCAATTTTATAAAAGGTGATTTCATTCACCCTCCCAATCAATCACTCCTGATTTATTTTGAAATCAAGGAAAAAAATGAGTAATACTAGTTGATTACCAACTGCCCCTAGGGACAGCTGTGTTCCATTAACCATCTCTGGGTCTCTCTGTGGGGCAGGCCAACCTAGCTTGCCCATCACCATGGATACCATTAAGATAACTTCATCTGCCAGGTGTAGTGGGACAAGCCTGTAATCCCAGAACTTGGGAGGCTGAGGCAGGAGGATTGTGAGTTCAAAGCCAGCACCAGCAACTTAGTGAAGCACTAAGTAACTCAGTGAGATCCTGTCTCTAAATAAAATATTCAAAAGGGCTAGGAACATAGGTCAGTGGTTAAGCACCCCTGGGTTCAACCCCTGGTACTAAAATAAATAAACAGATAGATAACTCCATCTGGCCTCTATTGATTTGAGGGATCATAACATCCCCATTGCTATCAACGAGCTGGTTCTGAAATGCTTCTCCTAAAATCATCCCTGGCCTGCATTAATTTTTCAATGTTCTATTGTCCACATAAATATAAAAGGTACCTCTGGGTATCTCTGGGATATATCTGAACCCATTCAAAGTGGTTTACAAATAAGTTTTAAAAACATTCTGCTTCCATCCTCTTCTACATTGAGAAGCTTTCTTCTCCAAAGAACAACTCTCCAACTAGTACTTATGGAGAAGAAAAGGACTTCATTGCTTAGTAGTAACACAGCTTCTCTGGGGACCATGCCAAAAAAATGCATGGTTTTCAACTTTTAACTGACAGTCCAGGAGTTCCCAATCCCCAATACATAAACTGTCTTAAAATTCGTTTGTGGAAATGATGTTGCTATAGTTTGGATCTTAAGTGTCTCCCAATGGCCCAGATGTTGGAGGCTTAGTCCCCAGTTTGGCACTAATCAGAGGTGGTGGAGCCTTAGGAAATGGAGTGATGGGAGGTTTTAAGTCACCAGGGGCATGCCCTTGAAGTGGATTGTGGGACCCCATGCCCCTCCCACCCCACTTTGGCTTCCTGGCCTTGAGGTGAGCAGTGTTACTCTGGCACATGCCCTCACTGTAATTTACCACAAGGCCACTTGATCATAGACTGGAACCTCTAAAACCATGGGCCAAAATTAACCTCCTCTGTTTACAAGTTGCTTATCTCAGGTATTTGTTAATAGTGATGGAAAGCTAACATAATGGTCATGTGTGAAGTGAACGAGAGTCATAGAAATAAGAAGGTGCACCTCGCTCGCTTACCCCACCTGTAAGATGCTCACCTCAAGGGGCTGATGTGAGGAACCAGGTGGATCACGACACCCACTTTCTACATTTCACACACCTACATTTCTGCAGGTTCACGCTGGCCACTAAGGAAAGCCCGGATTGTACTTCCAAATACATATCTATCTAGAACAGGAAAGAAGACATTCAACAATTAAAGAACACATAAAGTAAAAGTGAGCTGAGACCCAAATAAGGACAAATAGAAGAGACCAAAGAGAAGAGTTTAAGTAAGGAGACTTGAGGAACGGTCAATACGTGCATATTCTAATATAAAAATGCTGTCTGGGGAAAAGAGGGGAAGCTAGATTGGGACTGGTTCAAGGATGCTGTAAAGTTTGGATGTTAGTGCGTAGAGTGGTTTCTCCTGAACTTCAGTTCTTTATACACTATCTATTAATTTTTCCCAAATGTACACCCGATTTTTAAAATTTTTAATCCATACATTATAATTGTGCACATGTGTGGAGCACAATGTGATGTTTGTATACACTGGATGAATGGATAAAGAAAATATGTGTCTACACACACACATACACACACACACACACACACACACAAAATGAAATACTATTCATCCTTAAAAAAGGATGAAATCCAGTCATTTGTGACAACATGAATGAACTTGAAGAACTTCATGTTAAGTGAAATAAACCAGGTACAGAAAGACAAAAATATCATGTGATCTCATTCACTGTATAGTCTTATGAAGTTAATCTGTATTAAATTCAGAGTAGAATAGACCAGAGACTGCAGAGAGGTAGAGGAAGAAGAATGGGGAGGTTTGGGTCAATAGTTACAATGTTAGAGTTAGACAGGAGAAATAAGTGCTGGTGTTCTATTGCAAGGTAGGGTAACGATGGTCAACAATATATTATATATTTCAAAATAACTAGAAGATTTTGAATGTTCTCACCACGAGGACAAGTGCTCCCTATTATATTATCAACTTAATAGTTTCCTATAAATATTAATGTTCACTCACTTTGACTTTCAGCCATATCCTAAGCAATAATATCTGTTAATGAACAAGTTTAATAAGCTAGGTAAACACTTTTCAAATACACATGAAAATTAATTTATAACTATAAAACTTATTACTCTAAAAACTATAAAAATTTATTTATAACCATAATTCGTAACTTAAAAATCAATTTATGTATCCTTCCTAAAATCCTTTGTGTATGGCCATGGTAAATGGGTCCCACAGGGCAAACGGTGCTACTGTGTGGAGGTTTTGAAGGGAAACAGGGTATAATTAGAATGGCCTCTTTTCTGGTAGTCCAGGTAAAATGCCCATTGGGAGGTTATTTTGATGGTCTAGGGGTCCCTCCTAACTTGAGGACACAGGAGTGGAAGTGGGGAGGAGAAGGTGGACTTTTGGAACAACATGCCACAGACACTCAGGGTGTGGGGGGGAGGGGCCTGGAGAGGAGGCACCCAAGAGAACCCCAGAGTCTTGAAACCCAGATGCCCGACACTTTGAATATGCAGAAAATTCCTTCAGTTCACATTGATTAATGGAAAAGCAGAATTTAACATAAATTAACTCAACCTGAAGTTAACATAAATTCTAGGCCAATTCTTTGGGGAAATAGAAGAAAATTAATAGGGTGATTTACATATATAGGTTTAAAAAGTATGAGAAAAATTGGGTTTTGAGATACCATGTGTTTTCACTCATCAAAGACCCATTTAGGGACATCACCACATCAGGAAATAATTTGTGTGAAACATTAAGATATCAAAGATAAATGGCCTAAGAACAGGACAAACAAGTTACAAAAGAGGACATACAACTGGGCCAAGAAAATATGAAGAAATGTTAAGTCTGACCAAGAAAAACAGTGTCAAAGAAAGCAACAACGTGTTACTATTTTCAACTATCAAACGAACAACTTTTATGACTGTGCTTGTTAGTCATTAGGGCCTTCACCAGAGAATTCTAGCTCTCTCTCCCTTAAAAGCCCAGGAAGGAGTCCACTTCCTATCTCTGCATGGTGGGTGGGGCCATGTGACTAGTTCTGGCCAATGAATTATAAGCAGAAGTGATATTTATGACTTCTGGGCTAGATGGCTTAGCTGCCAATTGGAGACACCCAGAGCTTTCTCTCTATTTGGAAGTGACCAAGCCACATTCCAGATGGTGGCTGCTCAGTCAGTGGTCCCCAAGCGAGGACACCTGGAAAGGAGCCAGCTGACACAGGATGGACATAGAGCACCAGCAAGAAGTAAAATGGGGTTGTCACCAGCCATTAAGAATGGGGGGGGGGTAGCTGTTAATAATCCTACCAGTTGATGCAGTGATAAGACTCGGTGCGGCAGGGGAAAAATAAACCAGGAATAGAATATGCACTCCTCTAACTCAGTTTAAAAACTGTTAACCCCCTTTGATCTAAAAAATCCATGTATGGAATCCCAAAAATTCAAAATAGAAACATAACTATGGAAAAATCTTTATACTCAAAGTATCAACTAAGGGTCAAAAGCATGAACGTGGTCAAAATACTATCAGTTTGAATTGAGGCCATCCCCCTGCCAGCTGTGTGACTGTAACAGATTTATTTAACTGTTGGAAACCTAGTTTCTATAGCTGCAAGATGGGGGGTGGGGAGTTATTTCTTTAGCTCAAAGAGTTATTTCAAGAACAAATTACAGACTGCATGTACAAACTTTAACAAGAGGCTCATCATATACTGTTTTACACACACACACACACACACACACACACACACACATACACACACATCCCACAATGCTACTTTGTTAGTTTGGCCAGGGAAAATTTGGATGCAACCCAATTAGCAACAAAAGGCAATGGTAAAGGATAATGAACCACAAGATGGAAAATGTTTATGTGATGATGTTAATTTTAAAAGCATAAGACAAAATTGATCATATAATCTAATCATAATTATGGAAAAAATGAATAGAAAAATAATGAATAGAAATATTTCAAGACCATAAGTACTTGTATTTGAAAAGTGAAATTATTGGTGATTTTTTCTACATTTTTGTTCTAAAAATTCCTAAAATGAGGCATGCATGCACAGCCTGAAAGATGGCTTCTCCAGTTTTGAATCTGGGCCCCCCCACTAGACAAGTTATACAACCTTTCTGCCAAATGGAAATCGTGTGTCTACCTTGTGCTGCTATTTTGAGTAATAAATTAGATAATCCTTGCTCAGTTATGAGCATAATGCCTAAAACATAGTAAACAGCCAATACATATTATCTATTTCTATTACAATTACCATCCTATATTTATTTTACAATAGTGGACAAAACATTGTTTCAAAATCTAAGATAAAGCTCTTAATAGCAGGAGACTGTACCCCTTCCCTGGGGAAGTTCATGGTCCAGGGTAGATACAAGGCAGAAGACAAGCAGGTCAAGGCCACAGAACAGAATAGAAAGCAGTTACCCTCAGGTTGAGAGAAAAGAGATGGCCCAAATGCTGTCCCAAGTAAGACACTTGGCTTGGAGCTTCCACCTCCCCAAGGTCAGGGCCAGCGTGTTGGGAGCATGCAGAGCCCTCTCTCTGACAGCCGCCCCTGCAGCAGCTGGCCTTCCCCCATGATGGATGGGAATTACAGCCGTTTTCAAGAGACCAACAGAAGGCAGGCTGTGTCCTGATAAGCTATAACAACAGTAGTAAAGTTCTAAGGAGACCGGAGGGTCCCCACAACCACACACTTCCCGCGGCCGTGGCTGCGTAATTATAGCAGCGACAGCTGGGCAGCCCAGGGACATGACTGGAATAGACTAAGGCGTGGGCATATGGTACTGCTGGTGGGCAAGGCCAGCCCTCCCTCCCCCCCGCTGCCCAAGTTCAGCTGCATCTTCAGGCCTGACTGTCAGGAGGCCATTAAAGAGATTGCTAGGGCACAGAAGGGACAGGTGCCAGGGAGGGGAGCCCCAAAGGCTCACTGGTGCCCAAGGCCGGGCACACAGTAGGCGCACTGCAATTGCCTGCTCAGCGGTCTGAATGTTAGAGGCATATTCCATACCCTCCTGGGTATCTGTTTGGACTCCCAGGACTTCCACGCAAGGCCTGGGCTAACAGAATACTCTCTGGCCATCTCTGGACCTGCTCGCTGGAAACCACCTAGAATCACCTGTTCTCAGGCAGAATTACCCAATCACCTGTCCTCTCCTCTGGCTGTCTCCTCAACGCATGTCTCTTCAAGACCATCCCTTGAATGCACATTCACAAGCCTGTCTCCTCAACAAGCTTCTTGCAAAGTGCCTTTGTCATTTTAGTTCACTAAAGTGCCTTCATCATTTTAGTTCAACCATTCATTCAGTTTATATATTCAATCATTTCAATCATTTGTTGAACACACTAAGTATCTGTGATAGGCCAGGAACCATGCCAGATACTAACCAAGATAGACACACCATGCCACACCAAGAGCAGATGAAGAGAAAAAGACAACCAAAGGAGAAATTACAAAGCAAATCCTTTGGGTTTGGGTCATGATAAGGTGCTATAACATGTGGTGAGGAGACCTAATCAAATCCTAAGACATCAAGGCAGGCTTTCAGAGGGAAGAATGAGCAGTTGTTAAGGAAGTTAATGAAAATTAGGTTTGGGGTGTGGCTTCGTGGTAGAGTGCATGCTTAGCATGCTTGGGGCCCTGGGTTCAATACCCAGCACCAATTAAAAAAAAAAAAAAAAAAAAGTTAATGAGAATGAATTGTCTGTGGGGAGGGAGAGACAACAGAGCAGGAACGAAGGAGCTGCAGGAGACAGCCTGGGTGGATGATGGCGAATTCTGCAGGACTTTCATTTTAGAGGCATTGGGAAGTCACTGGGGGGTCTTAAGCCAGAGAATGGTATGATCAGGTCTACCTTTTATAAAAATAACTCTTGTGTCCTTTGGAGGGAAGAGATTGGTGCAGAGTAGGAAAGAGTCGGGGCTCAAGGGTTCGGGGTGCCCCTTCTGAGGACAGACTCGTGACTCTCTGTTCACTGAGCTCAAGGTGGAGCAAGTAGAAGGGGCAGGTGCCTCGGTGACACATTTCAGGGTTCTGCACCCCTATTATCCAACATGCATGTGGAAGCCTTGGAAGGGAATCCATTTTCTTTGATATCTGCATGAATCTTCATAGAACTCCACTTACAGAAAGGGATGTGCTGGGCCGGCTCCCTGGATCCTGTCTGGAAGTAGATCACTGGGATAGCAGGGCACATGGGTCTGACTGCCATGGAGCGCCATTCATGCACAAGGAAGACTCCCACAGGTGTGGGAGCTGGATGGGAGCTCCCCGGAAAATCTACCAACTCCAATCTGTGGGTCTAATTCCTAAGCATTTATTGTACTGCCATTCAAAGCCTATGTGTATACCACTGAATGCCTCTGCTCCTATTGACATGATGTCAATAAAGAGGGATGCATTGGGCTCCTCCACCAACAAGCATGTATTGTTTCCCAGATGGATTAAGCCTCCAGACCCTCCTCAGCACCGGCCAGCTACAGGGCTCCTGCCACTCTGCCCAGCTAGCTGTTCTCCTTCTTCTCTGATATTAAGGACATCAGAGTGGGAAGTTACAAGACAATCCCTAAATACTTGCCCCAAGTTCCCAGCTTCCAAATTCCCAGCAGTCTTTAAAAACTGAAAAGTAATATTTACCACTGAGGTTTCTGTCTTTCTGCTTACAAAATTTACTGCACACTCTTTGTAGAAAGTGTTGGAAAAAATGCACTCACACACATACACAGAAAAAAATCATCCACCTTCCAGCTTTCAGATGTCGACACTGATAACTTTGCATTCATTTGCTTATTTCTTCCATGCATACAGCCACGTGGTTAGCCATGGTATTTATTTTACTTGATACACTGGGATTGAGTTCATGTCAGCAAATTGTTTTCTGCAAGGTCATTGTTAATCACTGCAGAATTTCCTACCATGTGGATGTTTTGTACTTCAGCCAGTCTTTTATTATACCCAATTTTTATGGTAACTACTGTAATCAATACTGTAAACAAACATCCTGGAAATAAATCCTTAAAGAGGAGTTCATTGGATTTCATTAGAATAAAGACATGAATGAAAGTAACATATCAAAAGAAATTTGCTTTTCTAACACATTTGGCCATGCATTGTAAAATCACATGTTAGAAATGTATCCATGTATCCTTCCACCAACAGAATAATCCCTGTATCACTATTGAAGGAAGTATCATTGTCATAATCATCATCATCCTACTGAGTGAACACTTATCTAGAACTTTCTATGTTCCCAGCATTGAGATAAATGCACTGAATATATTATTCCTTTTAATTGTAACTCGTTAATCTCTAGTAAATTTGAACTTTTCTTCTTACATCATTGGCCACTGTGATTTTTTTGTTATACATTTTCCTGCTAATACTTTTTTGCCTATTTTCTCTTGCATGATTGCCACATAATTACTGATTTGTAAGCATTCATTATATTAGAAGGATATTAAACAAATTTGTTGCAAAACATGTATATCCTCAGCCTGTGGTCTCATACTTAGTTTTGTTTAGAATCATTTTGACATGGAGAATGTTGTTATTTTGGAGTCATTTCATCAACTAGTCCTTTATTTTGTGGATTAAGTTCTCACGTGCACTCTTAGAAAGTACTCCCGCACCATGGCCTCAGATAAATATTCATATTTTTTCTTAAAATCTTCCTATGGTTTTAAATTTCACATTTAAATATTTTATCAATCTGGAATTTGTTAGTGCATGTTATGCTGCAAAGATCTATTTTTCTTTTCCCGCATGGTCAGCAAATTGACCCAATTTGACTTATGGAATTCTTCACCTTTTCCCCACTGATTTGAAATGCCACATTCATCTTATATGAAATTCATATTTACGTGTGCCTGCTTCAGCTCTCCTTGTACTGTTCCATTGATTTATCTGTCTATTTCTGCAATTAAACCAGACTGCTTAAATATACACAAAGCTGCAAGTACATCAGTGCACACTGCTTACCCAGGAGAGTGCCAGTCCCTCTCCTCCTTCCACATTTTCCAAAATGTTCTTGGCAATTCTCAAGTAACAGATGAATTTCAGAACAATCTTATAAAGCACCACCTCCTCCAAAGTCCCATGGGTATTTTTACATGGCTCCCATTAAACTTCTAGATCCTGTGGAGAGAACTGATAACTATATTGTTTGTAAACATTTTAGTTCAACAGCAGAGCACATTCTTCCACTTATAGTTCCTATTTTTTTTCCGTCCCATTTCTTGTGAACTTCATGTGAGGAACATTATGTTTCTGTTTCCTATCATAGATGGTACTTTTAAAAATCATTATAGAAAAACTATAACTTTTTTATTATGTTCTTATTTGGACCAAGCTTTATTTCTGAACTCACTTAGCAGAGTAGTCATTTTTCAGGTCTTTTCCGTGAATTCTCCAGAGAGAAAATTCTATCACATATAACCGACAATAACTGTGTTATCTACTTTTAGATCCTCTTATTTATTTATTTATTCTTGTTTTACTCAGTTGGCCAGAATAATAATACTGTGTTAACTTCTGGGTATATAGACAAAAGAAATGAAATCAACATACCAAGAAGATGCCTGAATGCCCATGTTTTTTGCCACACAGCTGAGATGGAATCAGCCTGGGTTCCCATCAATGAATGAATCGATAAAGAACACATGCTATGTATATATAAAATGGAGTATTGTTCAGCTATAAAAAGGAATGAAATCCTGTAATTTGCAGCAAAATGAATGGAACTAGATGACACTGTGTTAAGTGAAATAAGCTGGACATAGAAAGATAAGTACTTCATGGTCTCTCTTATATGCGAAAGCTAAAAAATATCGACCTGAAAGTAAAATAGATATTATGAGACATTGGGAAGGATGTGGAGGGTGAAAACAGAGGTTGTATGGAAATGTCACACTGAGTTCCATCAATACATACAAGTGATATCTGTCAATAAAATTATTTTTAAAACTGTGAACTATGAGCCAGGTGCGGTGGCGCATGCCTGTAATCCCAGCACTTGGGAAGCTGAGGCAGGAGGATTGCGAGTTCAAAGCCAGCCTCAGCAATGGCAGGGCACTTAGCAACTCAGTGAGACCCTGTCTCTAATAACATACAAAAAAGGGCTGGGGATGTGACCCAGTGGTAGAGTGCCCCTGAGTTCAATCCCCAGCACAAAAAAAACCCCTGTGAACTATGGCAGATATTGTGGAAATCCTTTTCTATTTAAATAGAAATGTCTCTAGTTTTTCATTCTGAAGTATGATTCAGCTGTTCATTTGGGAGTTAGAGTCTTTGTTAATAAAGAAGGTCTAATTTCTATCATACTAATAGTCATTCACTTTTGGATTTTGTTTCTTGGGAATGAATGTTAAATTTTATTACAAACCATTTCAATAGAAGATGAGTGTAAATTTTCTCTCCTGATATTTTAAACATATTTAAATATATTAGTATATTTTCTAATATTAAATTATCTTTGAATTACTTAATGGAAAAAAAGTTAGAAGATATCATTCTTTTATTCTATCGTCATTTTTTTCATCACATTTTACTTATTATTTTCACATGTTGTTCAAAAATGAGTTTCCCATTTTGAACTGTCTCTGTCCAGCTGTAGCATTAGAGTTACCACTTCATAAAATGAATTAAGTAGCATTTTTAGAGGTAACTGTGCTCTGAAACTGTTTATATTTTTTGAAATATGTTTCTCATGAAAGCATCTTGTGTTTGCTTTTTTGTTGGAAGTAAACTGTTGCTAACTCGAAACAGTTCTTACTTATTAGTTCAATAGTTCTATAGTCTTGGATTGTTTTATATAATACATGCTTTCTTCTTAAAAACAACCAATTCATATATATCTTCTCTATTTACTAAAATTGCACACATTTTCTCATATTTTTATTTTAATTATTCACTTTTTATTTGTTTATATTTCTCTGTGTGTGTGTGTGTGATAGTGGGGAATGAACCTAGGGCATGCTAGACAAGTGCTTTACTACTGAGCTAAACCTCCAGCCCCAATTTTTTTTTTAATTATTGAGGGAGAATTTTATCTTCATTTTTTTGCTAGATATATCAGAAATTTACTTATAGCTTTACAGGACCAGGCTTAAGTTTATATATCAATTCTTCTACCTCCTTATTTTTGCTCTTAGAAGTAATTTATTTCAATTTGGTTAATTTAATATTTGAAATAAAGAATTAGGAATATGCTAATATTAACTTGTGGATTATTTTTAGTTTCTAAGTAAATATAAAATTTTTCATATATAATATGCAATATTAGGCACATACATGTACATGTTATCATACAATGTTTCAATTCAACATATATTAAATATTGGCTATACATACTAAATCACATTAAACATTAAATATTACCTTTTTTATTTTTATTATTTCCTTTCCTTTTCTTCTTTACTCTTGGAGCTTCTTTCTAATATCTTGCATTTAGTACTTTGTTCCTTTATATTTTCAATTTTTATTTAATAACAAAAGTATGTGGACTAGAAATTTTCCTAATTTCAACTTTGAGCATCCCATGAGTTTTTCTTCTCAGTGGTCCCCATCATTATTTTCTGTTACTTTAAACAAAAAATCACATCATAATTTTGTCTTATTTTAATTGTTTATTTTTCTAAATACAAATAAACAAATGGGGCTGGGGCTGTAGCTCAGTGGCAAAGCGCTTGCCTAGCATGCATGAGGCACTGGGTTCGATCTTCAGCAACACATAAAAATAAAAAACAAATAATATAAAAACATGCTGTCCATCTACAACTACCAAAAAAATTATTTAAAAAAATGTATGCCACAAATAAATCTAAAAGATGGTAGAATGAGAGGGTTATCATTACCCTAACTGCATGTTTGAAGACATGAAAGATATGAGTATACTTTGTATACTAACAGTGATATGTAAAAAGGTGCTCTTTATGTGTATTACAAATTGTAAAGCGTGCTACTGTTATATATACAACAACACTGAATTAAAAAATTTTAAAAAAGAAAATGCACAGAATTAAAATTGGCTGATCCCAAAATAATAATTTCAACCATATAAAAATTAAGCTTTCTTTTTCTGCAACTCACACCAACAACTAAATTTTAAAAGTGACAACCTATGAAGAGTTTAAAACAATCAATCAATGAGAAAATATAATTTACTGGAATATAGGAAAATAAGTACAGAATATAAATAGACCACTAGTCAATATTATTAATCCTGTGCATTTAAGCATTTAATTAACCAAAGCAAACAATGGAAAGGAGAAACGGAAGATGGCTCAATTCATGCCCTTTGTCCAACTTTGAATTAGTGTTGTTTATTTTCTTATTCATTTAAAAAACTTTATACATAACGATTATTCATTCATTGTTGTTTATTTTGAAAATGTTTCTCTAATTTGGAAATTGCTTCCTGATTTTGAGTGCAATTTACTGTATATTTCTTTAAAAACTTAGGTAGTCAAATCCTAAAATCAGTCTTATCCATAGCAAACATCATCTAAGTTTTTCCATAAAAGTACAGGGTTAGCTCAGTATCATTTTCAATCAATTTTTATAGCCAAAGAAGCACTCAAACTCCAGTGGTTTCTTGACAATTCTGTCTGTTCACCAACACATCAGTTTCCTTTCTATGAGAATCATCACAATTCACTCAACAATTATTTTCTTAGAATTTTAAAATCAATTTTGTAATTTCTACATTATTTTTAAAAATTCGTCACCAATTTTTACCTTAAGACATTACATAAAATGTCTGTGGAAATTACATGTTTTTTGGAGGTTGGCTTTCTTTTTTTGTGGGGAGGCCGGGGGGGGGGGGTAAACAGGGATTTGACTCAGGAATCGCTTACCCATTGAACTGCATCCCCAGTCCTTTTCATTTTGAAACAGGGTCTCACTAAGTTACTGAGGCTGACCTCAAACTCATGATCCTCCTGCCTCAGCCTTCCAAGTCACTGGGATTACAGGCCTGCAAGGAGGTAGGCCTCTTCAAAAGGTTGCTCACATCCACCTGAAATGTGTACTAAATTCAAAGAGTTCCATGTGGCTCATTCAAGGGTTTGATCACTGGATGAATTGGGTGCAGTACCTGAGATACATGAAATTCCCAATCCAACTTAAAACAAAATATGTAAATAAATAAAATTTTTAATATGTATTGCCATTTTTAGTTCTGCTGAAATGGTATAAAACATACACCTGCCTCAGCTAGGACAGCCACATTTCTTATATACTCCACTGGTTTATAAACTTTGCCCTCATACTCAGTTTTAATAAATCTCATTATATTCATAGGGACAGTACCACACCATTTTGATACTTGTCATTTAATAGTATAATTTGCAAAATATCTCAATGTAATACATATACTTCCTTTCCTGCCTACTTACATATTTCTCTTCAAACTTGTGGCTCTATCCTTCCAATTTTATTTTTCTAGATCACGCTAGTCAGCTTTTCGTTGCTGTGAGCAAAATGCCTGACAAAAGCAACTTAGAGGGAAAAAAGTTTCTTTTGTCTCATGGTTTCAGTTTTAGTCTATGGTCAACCAGCTGCATGGCTCTGGGCCCAAGGTGATGTAGACCCTCATGGTGGAAGTGAGTGGTGGAGGCAAACTGCTCCCTTCATGGTAGCTGGGAAGCAGAGAGCAGGGAAAGATCCTCAGGGAAGATGAACCCTTCCATGGAACGCTACTAATGACCCATCTCCTCCTAAGGTCACCTGCCTAAGGTCACCACCCAGTCAGTCCATTCAAACTAGGATGCCCTGATTAGGCTGCAACTCTCATAATCTAATCATTCACCTTTGAATATTTCTGCATTAGGAGCAAGAGCTTTGAGGGGCTAGCTCAGGTCCAAAACACGACATAGTAAATTTCATGATTATTTTATCCATTTCAAAAAGAAAATAAGGAAGGGAGGGAGGGAGGAAGGAATTGCATCGGAATTTTGATTGGCATTTTGTTAATGTTGAAAGGAGTTTAGGGAAGCAGCTTCCCCTTCTTACCCAGTTCAGCCTCCCCATCCCTCTCCATGCTGTTGGCTGGTTTTTCTTTGTGGCCTTTGTTGCCAGACATCATTTCACACACTTGCTGGTTTTTCTATTATGCTTTCCATTTCCCCAGCTGGGTTACTCACCCTAGGAGGGCAGGGACTCCCTCCTGCCCATCGTGACATCTCCAGTACCACACACAAAGTACGTGCTCAACAAATCTTCCTCGATCAAGGCTTTGATGCTCACAGTTGTATAACTGATTGCCTTATTTATAAGATACATAGTCATATCATTCAACACTTATTCTTATCTTTTTCCTGATTACATTGTTTCACAATTCCTGAATCATGTTAAATATAATAATGGATCGATAAAGTCATGTTACTGATTCTAAAGAACGTTCCTACTAGGTCCATGGGTGCTGTCATTCGAGAGAGACATATTTTTGCGAATCATTTTAGGAAAGGAGACCTCTATAACTATTTTACTGAGAAAAATCAGGAGAAGCTTTCTAAATTTTGCTAAATGTTAGGTACCTGCAATTGAAGACACCCAGATCTTCTTACTCTATTATAAATGTTTTGATTGCACTGCTATCTAGTCCAGTGTCAGCTATTGTTTTTGAAACATGTACTTTTTTTTTCTTGTTGTGGTGCTGGGGCTCAAACCCAGAGCCTCATACATGCTAGGCAAGTGATCTACCACTGAGCTAAACCCCAGCCCTTGAAAGATGAGAATACTCAATTCATGGATGTTTTTTGAAGTCTTAAAGGAGAGGGAAATGCCTGGGCCTACAATTATTTGACAGTGGTTGTAAGCTGCCTGGTACCGTAAACCGGGATAAAAACTCTCGGGGGCAGAGTTAAGCTTTTACTACTTTTACTTCTACTTTCTTAGAGCTTAGAGAGGGTAGAGTCTTAGAAAGAAAGATAGAGTAGAGCTTAGCTTAGAGTAAGATTAAAGCTTCTTTCTTCTGTCTTCTGTCTTCTGTCTTCCTCAGGAGCCTCGGCCTTACTCTGACCAGTCCTCTGGAGCCTCGGCCTAACTCTGGCCAGTCATTTCTCTTCTGTCTTCTATCTGGTTTCTGTAACCGCTCTGCCTACGTTCTGGCCGCTCTGATTCTTCTGACCGACCGAGTGACTGCCCGGCTGACTGAATTCTCCGTTCTCCTAACTCGGACCGCTTTCACCCGGTTATATACCTTCAGGTTTGCGGGTGCCTACAGGTGCGTCACATACATATCAGGTGGAACCCATGGCTTCCAGCTAGCTACAACAGCCCTTCCTAATTAGGGCTCCTTCAAGTGGTTCTTTAACAAATTTTTCCATTTGTACCACAATTGTCTATTCAGCTTTTTTCTTTTTTTTAATCAAGGTTAATCTTCATATTTGCCTGTAAAATTATCCATTTCATCCACAAAGTCAAAGATTTTACATCAGAATTTTTACAAAGTGGTCTATTTATTTTCTCAAATTTTTTGTTTGTGTTTTTTTCTTTTTCCTTATTAATATTGCATTTTATTTTTTTCTCATCTACACAGACTTTATAATATTTTAAGCCAATTCTTTGTCTTATTTTATACCTCCCTTGTTTTTCTGGTTCATGGACATTGAATTTAAGCTTTAACATCATTAGCGTTTTTTTTTTTTTTTTTCTTCTTCTTTTTTTTGTTTAGGCTTAATTTGTGTCTTTTTAATCAACTGTTTTATTTGAATCCAGAGTTTATTTACTGTCTTTTTTGTTTCATTTGATTCTCAAAGGGTAGAGGATAAGAATTTTCTACTCAGTGACTACAGAGAGGACAATATTTTATATTTGCCATTTTCATTTTATGTTCATTCCAAGGGTTTGATTTTGTTCTTTTTGAAGACAAGCATTATTATTTTAATTTCTAAATGGTTAGGACAACAAAAGCCTGTTTGTATTGCTGATGCTATTCTTCAATTGATCAAAGACCACAACTTGTAGTATATCTATTTTTGTTTCATCTGCGGACATTTTCATGGGCTCATAAGGACAGGCAGGCACCCCTTGTAGAAGTCAAGGCTCTGAAGTGAATCTCAAAGCTTAGACTTCCCTGGTTTGACTGGTGAGTCAAGATCTGAGCTGGCACTGTGCACACACCTGTAATCCCAGAAGCTTGAGAGGCTGAGACAGGAGAATCAGGAGTTCAAAGCCAGCCTCAGCAACTGCAAGGAACTAAGCAACTCAGTGAAACCCTGTCTCTATATAAAATACAAAATAGGGCTGGGGATGTGGCTCAGTGATCAAGTACCCCTGAGTTCAATCCCTGGTACCAAGATATGCACTGGGCTCCATTATTACATCTGTATTTCTTGTTTTGGTTTCTTTTCTTTTCTTTTCTTTTCTTTTCTTTTCTCCTTATTATTTTACATAAGCTTTGAAATTTTGTGTAAAACCATTTGTGACAGTTATTTATTTATTTTTGAATTGTTACTTACATTACTCTGAGACCCCCCCCTTAGACCCATTTTTTAAAAAAAAATCTATATGTAACACCACTTATATATGGCTAACTAGTCCAAGCATCTTACAAATATTATCTTTGAATCACCACAGCAATCTAGGTGGTAGGTATTCTTTTTTTTTTTTTTTTTTTTTGTGGTACCGGGGATTGAACTCAGGGGCACTTAACCACTGGGCCACATCCCCAGCCCTTTTTGTATTTTATTTAGAGACAGGGTCTCACTGAGTTGCTAAGTGCCTCACCATTGCTGAGGCTGGCTTTGAACTCGCGATCCTCCTGTCTCAGCCTCCCAAAGTGCTGGGATTACAGGCGTGCGCCACCACACCCGGCTGGTAGGTATTCTTATTCCCATTATATAGATAAGGAACCGAGACCCAGAGACGTTCAGGAACATTCTCTAGGCCCCACAGACCATAAATAATCCTATCATATTCCTTCAACCCAGGTTCCAGAATCTCTGCTCTTTTTTATTCTTTCTTTGAGATATAATTCATTTAAAATGAAATTCACCACCTGACCGTGTACAAATCAGAGTTTGGCATGGTCACTGTGTCGTACAGCTATCATTACTCTCTAATTCCAGGATATTTCTATCACCCCCCAAAGAAACCCTGTGTTCATCAATAGTCAGACCAACTCCACCCACCCTCTCCCCTCAGCCCCTGGCAAACACTAATCTACTTTCTGTCTTTATAGATTTTCCTATTATATTCCATAGATTTGCATTTGATATAAATGGAATCATACAACATGTGGCCTTTTCTGTCTGGCATCTTCCACCTAGCATAATGCTTTCAGGGTTCACCCATGTTTCAGCACATATTTTCCCTCCATTCCTTTTTATAGCTGAATAATATTCCATTGTATGGATGATAGCACATCTTATTTGTCTATTCATGGGTTGATGGGCATGTAGACTGTTTCCACCTGGGGCTATCATAAATAATACCTCTCTGAACGTTCATGTACACATTTTTGTGTGAGCATATGTTTTTAATTCTCTTGGATATATACTTTGGAGTAAAACTACTGGGTCATATGGGAAATCTATGTTTAACTTTTGGAAGAACTGCCAAACTGTTTCCCACAGTGACTACACTATTTTATATTTCCACTACCAACGTGTGAGGCAGAATCTGTGTTGTCAAGGGCTGTAATTTATCAATAATCAGCATGTGATGTGCACAGAACTTATTGAGATATCACTGCAGTGGCCCCTGCTTGGTCTGCTTCCATCTCTACGGCATTTCCAAAATTTTACCTCCAGAGACTGGGTCATTCCATGTTAGGAGTCTCTCTTTTATACAACCTATGAAAAACTTGTGAGTTTTAGAAAAGCATGATTATTTAGCTATTAGACTGAGTATTCATTGCCAGAGCTGGTCTATTTACTCTTCTTTTTCCATATTAGTTTTTGCATTCTCTTTTTAATATTCCTTCCTCTTTTTCTTCCCTTCTTTTTCTATATCTAAGGTCTGTTTTATTTTTTTCCCCCCATCTGGTAATTTGAATGTAGTACAGATAGATTATATTTCTAGCAGCAGTTACGTTTTAAATTTAAATAAAACCCCTGAACCTGTATTATCAAGTCTCAATTTCAGATATAAAGCAAGCTTTTTGAATACTTGTTCCTAAAGACCAAGAGTCAGTGTACTATCCTTGATCTCTGGATCAGACTTCATTTCATAGTCTTCTCCAAACAAGTATGCTATGATTTTTTATTTCCCTTTTAATTTTTGTCATGTAGTTCCTGCATGCATTTATTTTTTATGATTTTATTAGTGCATTACAGTTATACATAATAGTGGGGTTGATTTTGATAGAATCATACGTGCATGGAATACAATTTGCTGCACTTCAATTCCCAGTACTTCCTCTTTCCCTCCTCTACTGGTCTTCCTTTATTTATTTATCTTTTTTTTAATTAGTGCTTTATAGATATTCATAAAGGTGAAATTCACTGTGGTTTAGTCACCTGTGCACAAAGCATCATTTGGTCAAATTTCATTCCACGGTTCCCCTCTTTTTCCTGTCCCTCCTCTCTCCTGCTTAGTCTTCTTCTACTCTGCTGATCTCCCTTCCATCGAAGAATGAAATGGTGGCATTTGCTGGTAAATGCATGGAACAGTTATGCTAAGTGAAATAAGCCAGGCTCAGAAAGTCAAGGATAGAACGTTTTCTCTCGTATCCAGAAAAAGCTAGACCAAAGTAAGGAACAAGATGTGGAGGAGACAGGACGCATGCTGTGATATTTTTGACCTACTGATTTTAGCAAAATTAAAACTATTTTGATATGGTGTAGTTTTCTCCCTCTAACAAGAATATCTTGACACCGTCTTGTAATATCAACTCTCCGTGCTATTTGGCTTGGTTCTAGGATCAGTCCCTTCAGGAAACTTGTTCATAGGTTCCTTATGGCTCTTCATTGGGTTGTCTGAATAAAAAGCAAAGGAGTGACATGTCATCTGAGTCCTCTCATATTTAAGACCTGTAGATTCTTTTTACAAAAAGGATGAGACTACATATAGTGTTTTAAAGTCACATGTTTTTTCCATCAAAAATCTTGACCTGTTTTCTCAGATCTTGGGGGATCTGATGTTGCTGAGGAAATTCCAGCCGAGCCGGAATTGTTCGTTTTCTGTTTGATTTACTTTTCAGACGCAAGTGTTCGTCCGATTTCATCCTTGGTTTTTAGTAGTTTCACCAAGCAGTTTTTTGCACATATTCTCTGAGACAGTAAACCCGGTCATCTTTGTCAATTGAGTCCCTTCTTCATTTCAGGATTTCTCTGTTGGATAATGGCCTGTTATTTTGGTTTTCATTTCTTAAGTTCTCGGGGTCAGACAGCCCACAGGTTGCTATGGTGAGCATGCGCTGCTGGCCTTCCTCTCTGTCCTTCTTTTTCTCATTACCATCTTTTGTTTTTCACTTTTCCTCTGCATCCTTTAAATTACCTGAAGTCGGTCCATCCTCCCTCTGACTGAGGTTTCCACAGTACCAATCCTCTGCTTTGTTATTTTAATTTTTTTTTTTTTTTTTTATGTTCAGTGGCAGTATTATTTTTTCTTCAGTTTCTCATCCTTGACCTGCTCAGTGTCTTGTCTTCTCTGTTCTTCGATCAAGGTTCTGGTATGCCTGCCACTGACTGGTTGAAAGATGTTAGACGAAATCTCAAAATGTAACTAACATTTAGACCTTCTTCCTATTCCCTTCCCATATTTCATAATTGTTCTGTTGGTTTTTCCATTGGTTTCCTTTAGAAGCTTAAACAACATGCTACATCTTCTATTTCTATTATATCAGCGCTTGATGGTGCCTCTTGACTCTCAGCCTTGTAGAGTTGGGATATCGGCCCTCTTGCTCTTCCTTCCACACTTCCCTTGCACACCACCCACCATCACCATCACAACCACCTTCAGCTACATTGTAGCTTTTACATTGTCAAGAAAGTTGGTATTTTTATTTTGGTCTGACAATTAGTCAAGTCTTCCATACTTTGTCCTTAGGGTGATCCTAAAACCTGAAAATCATTCATCACAAAAGATTATCACAGTGTAAATATTTCCTAAGGCCAAAAAAAATATGTGTTAGAATTCTGCTTCTTTCTTAGAACATCAATGTCAAATTCCCTGGATCATTCAGAGAAGAGCATTCCCAGCACTGAAGTCAAGTGGAGTCTCACTGATTTGCATCAATTGTTTTAAAAAATGGGGAAATTTCACTGGCCTCATGTTGAATATATGTCATTCTTATAGTTTTCACTTTTGTTGTTTTATTTAAGTCTTGTTTTCTATTTTTTCCTGGATTTTACAATTGCATTTGTTTTTCTTTCTTAAGACACTTTTTTTTTTTTTTTTTTTTTTGGTACGGGGGATTGAACCCAAGGATTGAACTTTTAGCCACTGAGCCACATCCCCAGCCCCTTTTTATATTTTATTTAGAGACAGGGTCTCACTGAGTTGTGTAGGGGCTTGCTAAGTTTGTGAAGCTGGCTTTGAACTTATGATCCTCCTGCCTCAGCTTCCTGAGCCGCTGGGATTTCAGGCATGTGCTACCATGCCCATTGAGACACTTTTTAATTTTACCATGATTATTTTTAGAAAACTCTTTATCATACTCTTTATTCTATGACATCCTAATATTTTCCTTCCAAATCCCTCTGTCTTTCCCTATAATAAAACACTTGCCTACCTGAATGACTGCACAGCTGCCATCACAGGACCTCAGGTCAGTGCAGTATCTTCCTGTTCCCTAGATCCATGTCTTCGTCTTCTTCTTGATTTAGTTTCTTATGTTCCAAGAGCACATTTTTAGGAATAAAGATACACTTAAACATTACAGCATCACAAGAAAACTATGGGCTGATTTTCCTCAAAAATGTGATAATTGCTTTAGCAAATAGAATCTAGTAATATGTATGCATGTGTGTATTTTATGCACATACACACACACAATGCATCATGATCAAGTGGGATACATCCTAAAAATGGAAGATTGGTTAAGCCAATCAACTTAATTCACAGTATTAACAAAAGAAATAATAAAAATCATAATATTCTCAATAGATGCAAAAAATGCAAATTCCAATACCTATTCATGGTTAAAAACAAATAGCAAAAAAACAAATAGCAAAACAATAACAATAAAAATTTATCCTCAAAGAAGAACAGAGGAATCATCTTCAACCTCACAATGATAAAAACACTGAATATTTTTATGCTAAGATAAATTAAAAGACAAGGCATAGAATATCAGCACGTTTGCTCAACATTGGTTCTACTCAGTGAGATATGGCATGAAAAAGAAAAGAAAAAGGTTGTACCTATTGGAAAGAAGAAACAAAACTATCTATTTTGTAGATTAAATAATAATCTATATAGAAAAAATTGTAAGAAGCTTATAAGAAATATGCTAAAACTAATAGATGAAACTAGCAGTCACAATATGCAAGTTCAATATATAAAATCAACTGAATTTCTATGTTTTTGCAGTAAACAATTAGACATTGAAATTTTAAGGAATATCAGGCACAATAGCATCAAAAATGTGAAATACAAAGGAATGAATTTAACAAGATATTGCAAAATCTAGAGACTAAAAACTACAAAAGAAGCTACCAGAAGGTAAAGAAAATCCTAATACATGGGAATGGATTCCAAATCCATGGGTCAAAAATCCAAGAGCACCGTCAATTCTCTCCAAACCAATCTATAGATTCAATGCAATGTTAATCAAATTCTAACAGCATTTTGGGGGAAATTAGCAAACCTCTGGTATTTATGTATATGCATCTATGTCTTCATTTATATGGAAATGCAATGACCTAGATTAACTCGAACAATTTTGAAAAAGAAGAACAAAGTCAAACTTTGAATCACTCCAATTATGTGATTTCAAGATTTGATAAAACTGCAGCAGTCAAGGCAATGAGTATCAGTTAAAGAATAAACTTCCTGCTCAACAGAAGGGAAGAGTTTAGAACTACACTCACATGACCATGCTCAATTGATTTTTGACAAAAGTACGGAGAAAATCCAATGAGGAAAAGATGTTTTCATTAACAAATGTGCTGGGAAAATTGAGCATGTATATGGAAAATAAATTGACCTTCTGCCAGACACAACACTAACTCAAAATGAATTATAGAACTAAAGGTAAGAACAAAGTCTGTGTGTTCTATAATAAAATACAAAAGAAAGTTATTGTGGTGTTAGGTTAGGCAAAGATTTCTTAGATGAACAGAAAGGAAGACCCAAAAAGATAAATTATAATTCATTAAAATTTTAAAAAGTTCTGGTACTTCAATAAGCATCATTATTAAAATGAAAAAGCAAGGCAAGACTAGGACAACTTTTTTTTAATTAGTATCTGATATAGGACTTATACCCAAAATATAGAAGGAACCCATTCAATGCAAAAATAAAATAAAAATAAATATAAGGCCATGCACAGTGGCGCATGACTATAATTCCAGTTGCTTGGGAAGCTGACGCAGGAAAATCGTGAGTTCAAATCCAGCCTCAGCAACTTAGCAAGGCCCTAAGCAACTAAGCGAGACCTTGTCTCTAAATAAAATATTTAAAAGAGCTGCAGATGTGGCTCAATGGTAGAGTGCTTCTGAGTTAAATCCCCAGTACCAAAATAAATAAATACGAGCAAATCTTTGAATAGCCATTTCACCAAAGAAGATATACAGACGGCAAATAGACATCTGAAAAGATGTTCAAAATCATTAGTCATTTGGGAAATGCGAATTAAAACCACAGCAAGAACCATGGCTTACCTGTTAAGATGGCTTTAAAACAAAATGCCAAGTCTTGCCAAAATTGGGAAGCAACTAGGATCCCCATAATTTGCTAACAGTATTCCAAAATGTAACAATGTAATTTCCTTTGGAAAACAGTGTGATGATTCCTTATAAGCATACATTTACTGTGTGACACAGCCATTCCCCTTCTAGGTGTGACTTACAAGAAATGAAACTTTCAAGCCAGGCACGGTGGCGCACGCCTGTAATCCCAGCACTTGGGAGGCTGAGGCAGGAGGATCATGAGTTCAAAGCCAGCCTCAGCAATAAAGAGGCACTTAGCAACTCAGTGAGACCCTGTCTCTAATAAAAATACAAAAAAGGGCTGGGGATGTGGCCCAGTGGTCGAGTATCCCTGAGTTCAATCCCCAGTACCAAAAAAAAAAAAAAAAAAAAGAAATGAAACTTTCATTCACACAAAGACCAGTATACAAATGATCACAGTAATTTTATTCATATCATTCAAAAACTGAAAACAACCCAAATGATCCTCTCCTGGTGAGTAGAAAGATACATTGTCCTATCATTTTACAATAGAATATTACATGGCAATGAAAAATAAATGAACTACTCATACACTAAACAATATGAATGAATCCCAAAGCATCATTCCAAGGAAAGAGGCACCAAAGATGATGTATGTCATGATTCATGATTCCATTTATGTGACAATCTGGAAACAAAAAGGAGTAGCAGGTGTGACTGCCAAAGGGCAGGCAATCCTTTTGGAGTGCTGGAACTAATATGTATCATTGAGTATATGTTAGAATGAATCACCTTTTAAGGTGTGATATGGAAATTGCTTGTATGCAAATTTTACTTTCAAAGAGCTGATGTTTGCAAAAAAGTTGTCGCAGGTAAGATTTCTGAGTCTCTGCCCTTATGCCAACCGTGTATGGAAGTTCAGGTCCAGTTATTTTCTCTCCTTTAAGTGTTGAAAACATCATCTTTTAGAATCTGAATGTTGGGTATGAATTCTTAAATCGCAGTCTGATTCTCTTTCCTTCCTTTCTTTGTTTATGACAATGATAGTAACAAACCCTGACTGAGAGTTTGCAGGGCTTCCAGTCCTGTCCTCCACCTCCGATTCCCCGAGCCGTGGATTTTCTCAGTGATAGATCCAGCTGCAGTGTCTTTTTCATGACTGTTGTGAGAACTCCAAGAACTGTTCCAATATAAAGACGACCATCCTTTAGGGGAGGTTTCTTCTATTGTTTCCTAGCTGTGATTTTTTTCTACCTTAGCATCCTCCCTGTGCTTCTAGTTATACTCCCCAAAATAGGGATTAGACCATTTGGGAATTGATCCTTTCTTTCTTTTCTCTCTTATCATCTCCCCTCTTTCCAGTGCTTTTATTGCTGCTTTTCTCTGGGAGATCCTGTCTTTAATCTCTAAGACATTTCTTGTTTTCTGAGTGTTCCTTCTCCCGAGGCTACAGTTCTTTGAATGTAGCATCTTCTTGAATGTCACTGAATGCGCTTCTAGAATGTATGTTTGATCCTGCTCCTTATATTGGTATTTCTCATTTATCTGCTACACATACATACACACACACACACACACACACACTCACACACACTCACACGTGCGTGCACCTGATGAGCCTTGGTTGTCTACTTATATGGAAGAAGGGTGGGGTAGAGGGTTGAGTTTCTCTATTGGATCAGCAAAGCCAGTTCTCCCTTGCCTCGTTCCTGAGTGAAGATTCTGGCTGGCAGTGTTCTTTGGGAGTCAGGAAATGGCAGGGAAATATGACTGGATTAGGTGAGGCAGGTAGTGGGAGGAGGTGGGTAAACCCCGATAGGGGAGGAGGAAGACACCTAACTCTAACTGAAATAAGAATTCAACCAATCTCATGCATTCTCACTCAAAAGGAAAAACTTTGAATTTCCCAGATAACATGTTCCATTTGCTTGTGTTTTGGTGTAAGACCCACTTCACTTCAACCCTAGAAATAAATTCCAGCAACCCAAGCTCTGCCCAGCATGTGCGAGTAGGAAAGAGACCACACCACGGTGTCAGGTGGTATACATAGAGTTTGTGTTGACATACCCCTAATCCACCTGCTTCGCGACTAATTGCACTGCCCCCTCCTCTGGTGGAAAGGCTGTCTCTGAGCCAGGAACTCCTCAGACCTTCCAGTCCTACCTTCTCACCAACCCCTTTTTGCACATTCATGTCTGTGCTCTATTTTGAAATAAGTCATCCACAAGCACAGTCCTATTTACCTTTAATTCAGTCACCCTAATTGAAGACCTGACCCCCTGTTCCTTTCTATTTTACTTTCTTCAAGAGTTTTGCTGCCAGATGCTGTGGCACACACCTATCATCCCAGCAACTCTGGAGGCTGAGGCAGGAGGATTGTAAGTTCAAGGCCAGCCTCAACCACCTAGTGAGGCCCTAAACAACTTAGCAAGACCCTGTGTCAAAATAAAATAGGAAAAAAGCCGGGGATGTTGCTCAGTGGCTAAGCACCCCTGGATTCCATCCCTGGTACCAAAAAAAAAAAAAAAAAAAAAGTAGGCTTTGCTTATTTGTTTTCCATTGGAGATTTGTTTGCTTGTCTGTTTGTCCTCCTCTCTGTTCATCATCACTAGATTTAAGACAAAAAGGGCACAAACAACCATGCACTCCACTCCTTGAAAATGAAAGTCCTCCTCACTTTCATCTTTTGCTCAGCAAAGCCTCTGCTGCTGATGGAAACCTCTGCACACACCTGCAAAGGTCACTGTGATGAAATATCCTTTACATGCTCTGTGACCATTTTAAGGTCATTAAAACTATTTGTGTACTCTATGCCTTTGTCAAATGAATCAAGATTAATTTTACAAAAACAAATATGAATTCCATAATCAATTTTTCTATATCCCTATTCATACACCTCTTGGTTTGTCTAGGACTGAATGGTTCCTTTAAGCTGTCCACTGCAATTTTAGTTTTCCCATAGCAACTTTTAAAATTGCTTTATGTATTCAGACACTATTATTTTGGGGATAAAATTTCATGACTACTCTGGCTTCATAGTAAAGTGAATCTTTTTATCAAGGTAGGATAATTATAATTGATTAAATTACTTCATCTTGCGTTTCACTTTTTCACATACAATTTCTCTTGGTTTATATATTCTGAGCATACTTTGGGCTCTCCCTTTACTCTTATCTTTTCTGACAATTTGCTTTGTTGTTGCTCCTAAGCAGTAAAGTCTCTATTTCAATTTGTGTTTTGATCCATGAAAAAGTTTAATCCCCATTCATCCACTCAACAAATATTTATTGAGAAGCTACTACATGCTCATCCTGATATTCAGAAGCAAAAAGAGCTAACACAGCCTGTCGTTATAATCTATTTTTGCATCTTAGTTTCTTTATTTAAAAACATGAATCTTTTGACTTTTAGTTTATGCTGCAAGTTATTATCTTTGGATTAAAAATGGGAAATATAAGAATTCAGAATTTACTCACTACTAGAAATGATTGGCAAACTAGAACTGGAAGAGATCTTCCCTAATCTGATAAATAACATTAAGTTGAAAGGATGCCTATAGTAAATATAGACTTAATTGGTAAGATTTGGGATTTTTCACTTTGAAATCATAAATGAGAAAAGGGACATCCAGTTTTATAACTTTACTCAATATGTTACTAGAGGTTATAGCCAGTGCAATGAAACAAGAAAAGGAAATGAAGACACAAAGATTAGGAAAGGGAAAAATAATCATTATTTACAAATGACATGGTTGTATGCAAAGACAATCTAAAAGAATCTATAGGCAATTAAAATAAAAAAGGAATATAGCAAAGGTGTTAGTTATAAATCAATTTTAGTTCTATATATGAGCAACAAATAGAAAATACAATGTTAAAAACATCAACATTTACATTAGCATCAAAGAACAATAAATGCCTAGAAATAAATCTTAAAAATGTACAAAACCTCTACACTGAAAACTATAACATATTATTGAGAGAAACTAAAGAAAATCTAAACAAATAAAAGGTTTTTTTTAATAAAGTCACCAATCTTCCACGATTGCTTTACTGCTGTATAAATTTGCTGTAGTCCCGACTAAAGCACAAGCAGGCCATCCGTGTGACGGTGACTGGGGCTGGGGTGACCCTGGGTGCACTTAGCTGCTGCTGAGCTGCCGGGAAAGAGAAGATGAACCTCTGGTGCCGACCCCTTCACCATCAAGCCTGTGGACAGAAACTCATTCTTGATAGTGCCAGAGCTACCAAAGGCAAGACCCTCACCACGGAGAACCACGGCTACAAGGTGGCACAGGCAAGGCAGTGTCCGCCGCAGTAGTGGGGGAGTCTGGAATCACTGTCACCCGCCTGGCTGTTGGCCAAGTACCAAGAAGCGGGAAGCTGGCTGAGCTGCTGAGGATGTTTGGTGTTGACAAGGATGTGGTTGCACAGCTGTGGGGGGCCTTCTCGTCAAGGCCCACAGAGGGTCTGGAGTGTCCCTTGGGGGTTGTATACATTCCTGAAAGATTCTGGCACAGGTGCTCAAAAACAATGTACAGAGAGGAAAGGCAATGTGTTTTGAGAAAAATTTTAAAAAATAAAAAAACACAAGCAAAGGTGTGTGTGTGTGTGTAGTGTGTGTGTGAAAATTTACAAGATGGTTCTTAAATTTCTATGGCAATTCAAAGGACCTAAAACTGCAAGAAAATTGTAAAAAGGAAGAATAAATTTGAAGAGCTCATACTACCATGTACAAAAACTTTTAATAAAGTATAAATAGATTGATGTTATATTTGTGCAAGGATAGACCAAGAAACCCAATGGGGGGAAAAAAGAGTCTGGAAACAAGCCCAACAAAAATATTCCATCATTTAGTTTATTAAAAATGAACTATGTAGTATAATCTTTTCTATAAATGGTGCTGGGCCAATTGGATATCCAGATGAGAAAAATTAATTTAGACCTCTATCTCACAACATGCATAAAAAATAACTACAAATGGACCGAAGTTCTAAATGTAAAATTTTAAACAGTAAAACTCCAAGAGTAAAATGTCTTATAAATGTGAAATGCACAAATAATTCTTAAATAAGAGATGAGAGAGAGAGAGTTTTAAAAAATAAAAAATTGTCAAATGACAATCAAAAAAAGCCCAGGACCAGATGGATTGTCAGCTGAGTGCTATAAGACCTTCAAAGAAGGAGTAACATCAATACTCCTCAAAATAGTCCATGAAATAGAAAAGGAGGGAACCCTTCTAAACTCATTCTATGAGGTGAATATCACCCTGATACCAAAACCAGACAAAGACACATCAAAGAAAGAAAACTTCAGACCAATACCCATGATGAACATAGACACAAAAATTCTCAGTAAAAGTCTGGCAGATCTCATATAAAGACATATTAAAAGGATAGTGCACCACTATCAAGCGGGGTTCATCTTAAGGATGCAGGGTTGGTTCAACATATGGAAATCAATAAACTTAATTCATCACATCAATAGACTTAAAAACAAGAATCATATTATCATCTCAATAGACACAGAAAAAGCATTTGACAAAATACAGCACCCCTTCATGTTCAAAACATTAGAAAAACTAGGGATAGTAGAACTATACCTCTGTAAGCTGCCTGGTACCGTAAACCGGGATAAAAACTCTCGGGGGCAGAGTTAAGCTTTTACTACTTTTACTTCTACTTTCTTAGAGCTTAGAGAGGGAAAGAAAGATTTTTAGAGAGAAAGATTAAAGCGAGCTTTTCTTCTTGTCTTCTTAGCTTAGAGTTAGAGTCTTAAGAGAAAGAAAGATAGAGCTTAGCTCTTAGAGAGAAAGAAAGATAGAGCTTAGAGCTTAGCTTAGCTTCTTAGCTTAGAGTTAGAAAGATAGAAAGAGCTTAGCTTAGAGAAAGATTAGAGCTTCTTTCTTCTCTCTTCTTTCTTCCTTCTTCATTACTTCTTCTATCTGGTTTCTCTTCTGTAACCGCTCTGCCTACGTTCTGGCTGCTCTGATTCTTCTGACCGACCGAGTGACTACCCGACTGACCGAATGAATTTGTTCTCCTAACTCGGACCGCTTTCACCCGGTTATATACCTTCAGGTTTGCGGGTGCCTACAGGTGCGTCACATACATATCAGGTGGAACTTATGGCTTCCAGCTAGCTGCAACAGCCCTTCCTAATTAGGGCTCCTTCATATTCCTTCCCTTTAGTTTAAAAAGGTGCTTTAATTCTATTTTCTCTATTTTATTTTCTCTATTTTATTTTCTTGTCCCTACCTAGCTTTTCACCTTTTGTTTTTAAAAGGGTGGATATTTGAGCCCTTTTTGAGAAGGTGCTGCGGCTTTAAGGAAGCCTACTGCTGAGGAGCAGCTAACGCACTTAGTTAAGCACAATTGCATAAGCGGCTTTGACTTTTTTTTTTTTTTTCTCTTCTTTATTTTTCTTTATGGCTTTCTGCATGGTTTTTACCATGCTATTTAATTCTCTATTTTCTTTTAAGCTCATGGCTTTTTTCTTTATACTAAAAGCTCAAGGCTTTTTCTCTATATTTTTTATGGCTTTTGGCCGGCTACTCTGCTTCGGCTTTTGGCCGGCTCGCTTCGGCTTTTCGCTGGCTACTCTGCTTCAGCTTAATTCTTAACTGGCCTCAACTGAGTCAGAGGCTGTGCTCTCTTGTTTACTACTCTTTTTGCTGGTCTCAACTAAGTCTGAGGCTATGCTTTTTCGTTGCTCTCCTTATTTCTTAGCTTTTCTTCTCTGCCTGCCGAGCCCCGGACGGACCACCATTTGTAAGCTGCCTGGTACCGAAAACCGGGAGGAAAAACTCTCAGAGGCAGAGTTAAGCTTTTACTACTTTTACTTCTACTTTCTTAGAGCTTAGAGAGGGAAAGAAAGATTTTTAGAGAGAAAGATTAGAGCGAGCTTTTCTTCTTGTCTTCTTAGCTTAGAGTAGAAAGAAAGAAAGATAGAGCTTAGCTTAGAGAAAGATTAGAGCTTCTTTCTTCTCTCTTCTTTCTTCCTTCTTCTTTCTTCTGTCTTCTGTCTTCCTCAGGAGCCTCGGCCTAACTCTGACCAGTCATTACTTCTTCTATCTGGTTTCTCTTCTGTCTTCTATCTGGTTTCTCTTCTGTAACCGCTCTGCCTACGTTCTGGCCGCTCTGATTCTTCTGACCGACCGAGTGACTGCCCGGCTGACTGAATGAATTCGTTCTCCTAACTCGGACCGCTTTCACCCCGGTTATATACCTTCAGCTTTTCGGGTGCCTACAGGTGCGTCACATATATCAGGTGGAACTTATGGCTTCCAGCTAGCTGCAACAGCCCTTCCTAATTAGGGCTCCTTCATACCTCAACATCATAAAAGCTATATATGCTAAACCCAAGGCCAGCATCATTCTAAATGGCGCAAAATTGAAAGCATTCTCTCTACAAACTGGACCAGGACAATGATGACCTCTTTCACCACTTCTATTCAACATCATCCTTGAAATTCTAGCCAGAGCAATTAGACAGGAGAAAGAAATTAAAGGGATACAAATAGGGAAAGAAGAACTCAAACTATCACTATTTGCCAATGACATGATTCTATATTTAGAAGAGCCAAAAAGTTCCACCAGAAAACTTCTAAAATTCATAAATGAATTCAATAAAGTAGCAGTTTATAAAATCAACACCCATAAATCAAACATGTTCCTATACATCAGTGATGAATCTAATGAAAGAGAAATTAGAAAAACTACCCCATTCACAATAGCTTCAAAAAAAATATTTGGGTAGCAATCTAACAAAAGAGGTAAAAGACCTCTACAGTGAAAATTACAGAACACTAAAGAAATTGAAGCAGAACTTAGAAAATTAAAAGACATCCTATGCTCCTGGATAGGCAGAATTAATATTCTCAAAATGGCCATACTAGCAAAAGCGTTATACAGATTTAGTGCAACTCCAATTAAAATTCAAATAACATTCTTCATAGAACTAGAAAAAGCAATCATGAAATTCACTTGGAAAAATAAAAAACCCAGACTAGCCAAAGCAACCCTTAGCAAGAATAGTGAAGCAGGAGGCATCATAATACCAGATCTTAAACAGAGAGTGATTATAACAAAAATGGCATGGTTTTAGCACCAAAGCAGACACATAGGCCAATGGTCCAAAATAGAAGATACAGAGGCAAATTTGCACATAAATACAGTTATCTCATACTAGACGAAGGTGCCCAAAACATTCGCTGGAGAAAGGATAGCCTATTCAATAAATGGTGCTGGGAAAATTGGAAATCCACATGTAACAAAATGAAATTAAAACTTTAGCTCTCACCCTGAACAAACCTCAACTCAAAGTGGATCAAAGACTTGGGCACTAGGACAAAGACCCTGTACCTAATAGAAGAAAAAGTAGGCCCAAATCTTCACCATGTTGACTTAGGATCTGACTTCCTTAACAAGACTCCTAAAGTGCAAGAAGTAAAATCAAGAATCAATAAATGAGACGGATTCAAACTTAAAAGCTTCTTCTCAGCAAAGGAAACAATCAATAATGTGAAGAGAGAGCCTACAGAATGGGAGAAAATCTTTACCTCATGCACCTCAGATAGAGTGTTAATCTCCAGGATATACAAAAAACTCAAAAAACTTAACACCAAAGAAACGAATAACCCAATCAATAAATGGGCTAAGGAACTGAACAGACACTTCACAGAAGAAGAAATACAATCAATCAGCAAATATATAAAAAAGTTCAACATCTTTAGCAACTAGAGAAATGCAAATGAAAAATACTCTAATATTTCCTCTCACCCCAGTCAGAATGGCAATTATCAAAAATACAAAGTAATAAATGTTGGAGAGGATGTGGGGGAAAAGGTACATTCATACATTGCTGGTGGGAATGCAAATTGGTTCAACCATTATGGAAAGTGGTATGGAGATTCCTCAAAAAACTTGGAATGGAACCCCATTTGACACAGCTATCTCACTTCTCTGTTTATATCCAAAGGACTTAAAATTGGCATATTAAAGAGTTGCAGCCACATCTATGCTTGTAGCAGCTCAGTTCAAAATAAATAAACTATGGAACCAAACTAGATGTCCTTCAACAAATCAATAAATAAAAAAATATGGTATATATTCAATGGAATATTACTAGGCTTAAAGAAGAATGAAATTATGGCATTTGCAGGTAAATGGGTGGAGCTGGAGAATATCATGCTAAGCGAAATAAGCCAATCCCAAAAACAAAAGCTGAATGTTTTCTCTGATATAAGGATGTTAATTAATAATTGGTGGGGGGAGCCAAGGTAAGAATAGAGTTACTTGGAGCCAGCAAGGACAGACCCGCCAACTCTGCTTGAGTTCAAGCAGGCCGAAGACAGTCCCAGGGACCTACATTGGAGTGCCGCCAGGCCCAGGTCAGTCCCACTGACCTTCAGCCCAGTGCGGCCAGCCCCAGGTCATTCCCACTGACATTCACTGGAGTGTGGCCAGGCTCAGGGAAGTTCCACCTACCTCTGCCCAAGCACAGGTGAGCCTAGGTCAGCCCAGCCCATACCCGCAGAACTCAGGCGAGTCTAGGACACCTTCACTGACCTCCGCTCAGAGGACCGCCTCTTCCAATCAGCAGACCACCGCAGGAGCTCAGACTCAACCAGTTCCACCCACACCAACCTGCATGGACCCAGCCCCAGGTAGCATACTTTGAGGGAAAACGGCAGATTCTGATAGCCCAACACTAAGGGGAGGCACAGACAACCTGCAAGGATATTATAAGAATATAGGGAAGAAAATGTAATATCTCAGATCTACACTGCAAGAAAGTAAGGCAAATAGACAACATGAAAAAACAAGGGAAGAAAGTACCCCAAACAAACCAGAATTCTACAATAACAGAACCCATGCTTAACAAAGTTGATGAAATGTCAGAGAAGGAGCTCAGAAGGTTCATAATTAAAATGATCTGTGAATCAAAGAATGACCTAAATGAGCAAATACAGGCAAAAATTGACCACTACAACAAAGATATAAGAGAGCAAATACAGGTAGCAAAAGATTACTTCAAAAAAGAGATAGAAACTCTGGGGGAAAAAAGGCAGAAATACTTGAAATGAAGGAAACAATTAACCAAATAAAAAACACAATTGAAGGCATCACCAACAGACTAGATCAACTTGAAGAAAGAACTTCAGACAATGAAGACAAAGTATATAATATTGAAAATAAAGTTGAGCACACAATGAAGATAGTAAGAAACCATGTACAGAACATCCAAGAAGTATGGGACAGCATCAAAAAACCAAATCTAAGAGTAATTGGGATAGAGGAGGGCACAGAGTTTCAAACTAAAGGAATGCACAACCTCTTCAATGAAATAATATCAGAAAATTTCTCAAGCATGAAGAATGAATTGGAAAACCAAATACAAGAGGCTTATAGGACACCAAATGTACAAAATTACAACAGATCTACACCAAAACACATTATAGTGAAAATGCCTAGCATACAGAACAAGGATAGAATTTTAAAGGCTGCAAAAGAGAGGAATCAGATCACATATAAGGGGAGACCAATTCGTATCACAGCAGATTTTTCAACTCAGACACTCAAAGCTGGGAGATCATGGAACAACATATTCCAAGCTATGAAAGAAAAGGGATGCCAACCAAGAATCTTATACCCATCAAAATTAAGCTTTAGATTTGAGGATGAAATAAAAACCTTCCATGATAAACAAAAGTTAAAAGAATTTACAAGTAGAAAGCCAGCACTACAGAACATCCTCGGCAAAATATTCCATGAAGAGGAAAAGAAAAACAATGATGAAAATCAACAGAGGGGGTATTATGCTAAAGGAAAAAATAATCAGAAGAGAAACCATGTCAAGTTAAATAACAAAAATAAACAAAAATGGCTGGGACTACAAAACACATCTCAATAATAACTCTGAATGTTAATGGCCTAAACTCACCAATCAAAAGACATAGACTAGCAGATGGGATAAAAAAAAAAAAAACAGACCCAACAATATGCTTCCTCCAAGAGACTCATCTCACAGGAAAAGATATCCATAGGCAGAGGGTGAAAGGTTAGGAGAAATCCTACCACTCACATGGACTGAGGAAACAAGCAGGAGTTTCCATCTTCATATCAATTAAAGTAGACTTCAAACTAAAGTCAATCAAAAGGGATAAAGAAGGACACCATATACTGCTCAAGGGAACCATATACCAACAAGACTTAACAATTATAAATATATATGCCCCAAACAATGAAACATCCACGTTCATCAAACAAACTCTCCTCAAGTTTAAGAGTCAAATTGACCACAACACAATAATTCTGGGTGACTTTAACACACCCCTTTCACCACTGTATAGATCTTCCCAACAAAAGCTGAACAAAGAAACTATAGAACTCAAAAATACAATAAACAACTTAGACTTAACTGACTTATATAGAATATTTCATCCTTCAACAAGCGAATACACTTTCTTCTCAGCAGCACATGGATCCTTCTCTAAAATAGGCCATATACTATACCACAAAACAACTCTTAGCAAATATAAAAAAGTATGGATACTACCCTGCATTCTATCAGACCATAATGGAATAAAATTAGAAATCAATGATAAAATAAGAAATAAAAGCTACTCCAACACCTGCAGACTAAATAATATGCTACTGAATGAACAATGGGTTGCAGATGACATCAAAGAGGAGATTAAAAAAGTCTTAGAGGTGAATGAGAACACAGACACAATATATTGAAATCTCTGGGATACTATGAAGGCAGTTCTAAGAGGAAAGTTTATTGCATTGAGTTCATTCCTCAACAGAAGAAAAATCCAACAAATAAATGACTTAAAATTATATCTCAAAGCTCTAGAAAAAGAAGAACAATCCAAAAAGTGATAGAAGACAGGAAATAATTAAAATCAGAGCTGAAATTAATGAAATTGAAATAAAAGAAACAATTGAAAAAATTGACAGAACAAAAAGTTGGTTCTTTGAAAAAATAAATAAAATTGACAGACCTTTAGCCAGGCTAACAAAGAGAAGGAGAGAGAAAACTCAAATTACTAACATATGCAATGAAAAAGGAAATATCACAACAAATGCTATGGAAATACAGGAAATAACTCAAAATTATTTTGAAAACTTGTACTCCAACAAAATACAATACACGAAAGCCATCGACAATTTTCTAGAGTTGTATGGTCTGCCCAAATTAAAGCAGGATGATATACACAATTTGAACAGACCAATTTCAAGTGACAAAATAGAAGATGCCATCAGAAGCCTACCAACCAAGAAAAGCCCAGGACCAGATGGATACACAGCCGAGTTCTACAAGACCTTTAAAGAAGAACTGATACCAAAGATCTTCAATTTATTTCAGGAAATAGAAAAAGAGGGAGCATTTCCAAACTCATTCTATGAGGCCAATATCACCCTGATCCCCAAACCAGGCAAAGACACATCCAAAAAAGAAAACTTCAGACCCATATTTTTAATGAACATAGATGCAAAAATTCTCAATAAAATTCTGGCAAAACAAATACAAAATCATATCAAAAATATAATATACCATAATCAAGTGGGGTTCATTCCAGGGATGCAAGGATGGTTCAACATACAGAAATCAATAAATGTAATTCATCACATCGGTAGACTCAAAGATGAGAACCATATGATTATCTCAATAGATGCAGAAAAAAGCATTTGACAAAATATAGCACCCCTGCATGTTCAAAACACTAGAAAAACTAGGGATAACAGGAACACATCTCAACATCGTAAAAGCTATATATGCTAATCCCCAGGCCAAAATTATTCTAAATGGAGAGAAATTGAAAGCATTCCCTCTAAAAACTGGAAAAAGACAGGGATGCCCTCTTTTCACCACTTCTATTTAACTTAGTAATTGAAATGCTGGCCAGAGCAATAAGACAGACGAAAGAAATTAAAGGGATACAGATAGGTAAAGTTGAACTCAAATTATCATTATTTGCTGACAATATGATTTTATACCTAGAAGACCCAAAAAAATTCCACTAGAAAACTTCTAGAACTCATAAATGAATTCAGCAAAGTAGTAGGATACAAAATCAACACCCATAAATCTAAGGCATTTCTATATATCAGTGACAAATCCTCTGAAAGGGAAATGAGGAAAACTAACCTGTTTACAATAGCATCAAAAAATAAATAAAATACTTGGGAATCAACTTAACCAAAGATGTGAAAGCCCTCTACAATGAAAACTACAGAACACTAAAGAAAGAAATTATGGAAGACCTTAGAAGATGGAAAGATCTACCCTGTTCTTGGATAGGCAGAACTAATATTGTCAAAATGACCATACTACCAAAAGCACTATACAGATTTAATGCAATGCCAATCAAAATCCCAATGACATTCCTCATAGAAATGGAAAAAGTGGTCATGAAACTCATCTGGAAAAATAAAAAAGAGACCCAGAATAGCTAAAGCAATCCTTAGAAAGAGGAGTGAAGCAGGTAGCATCACTATACCAGACCTTAAATTATACTACAGAGCAATAGTAACAAAAACAGCATGGTATTGGCACCAAAATAGGCTGGTAGACCAATGGTACAGAATAGAGGACACAGAGACTAATGCATATAATTTCAGTTATCTTATATTAGACAAAGGCACCAAAAACATACATTGGAGAAAAGATAGCCTCTTCAACAAATGGTGCTAGGAAAACTGGAAATTCATATGCAACAAAATGAAATTAAACCTCTATCTCTCACCATGCACAAAACTCAACTCAAAGTGGATCAAGGATCTAGGAATTAGACCAGAGACACTACACCTAATAGAAGAAAAAGTAAACTCTAATCTCCAACATGTTGGATTAGGCCCCAAGTTCCTTAATAAGACTCCTGTAGCACAAGAATTAATATCAAGAATCAATAAATGGGATATATTCAAATTACAAAGCTTCTTCTCAGCAAAAGAAACAATCAGTGAGGTGAATAGAGAGCCTACTAATTGGGAACAAATTTTTACCACACACACGTCAGATAGAGCACTAATCTCTAGAATATATAAAGAACTCAAAAATCTTAACACCAAAAAAAAAACAAATAACCCAATCAATAAATGGGCCAAGGAACTGAACAGACACTTCTCAGAAGAAGATATACAATCAATCAACAAATACTTGAAAAAATGTTCATCATCTCTGGCAATTAGAGAAATGCAAACCAAAACCACTCTAAGATTTCATCTCACACCAGTCAGAATGGCAGCTATTAAGAACACAAACAACAATAAATGTTGGCAAGGATGTGGAGAAAAAAAGGGCACGCTCATAAATTGTTGGTGGGACTGCAAAATGGTGCAGCTAATATGGAAAGCAGTATGGAGATTCCTTGGAAAACTTGGAATGGAACCACCTTATGACCCAGCTATCCCACTCCTCAGTCTATACCCAAAGGACTTAAAAACAGCATACTACAGGGACACAACCACATCAATGTTTATAGCAGCACAATTCACAATAGCTAAACTGTGGAACCAACCTAGATGACCTTCAGTAGATGAATGGATAAAGAAAATGTGGTACATATACACAATAGAGTATTACTCAGCAATAAGAGAGAATAAAATCATGGCATTTGCAGGTAAATGGATGAAGTTAGAGAATATAATGCTAAGTGAAGTTAGCCAATCCCCAAAAGCCAAATGCCAAATGTTTTCTCTGATATAAGGAGGCCGATTCACAGTGGGGTTGGGATGGGGAGCATAGGAGGATTAGAGGAACACTAGAATGGCCAATGGGGAGAGAGGGGAAGGGAGGGGGCAAAAGGGGCAAGAAAAAAAATGATGGTAGAATGAGATGGACATCATTACCCTAAGTGCATGTATGAAGTCACGAATGGTGTGAATATACTTTGTATACAACTAGAGATATGTAAAAATGTGCTCTACAAGTATAATATGAAATATAATACATTCTGCTGTCATTTCTAACAACTTAGAATAAAAAAAATAAATTTAAAAAAGAGAAGAAGAAAGTTACTTTAGATTAGGTAGAGGGGAGTGAAGGGAGGGGAGGGGTATGGGGTTAGAAAGGATAGTAGAGTGAATTAGATATTATTAATCTATGTACATATATAACTATATGACTTGTGTGATTCTACATCGTGTACAACCAGAAGAATGAGAAATCATACTCCATTATATATGATGTATCAAAGTGCTTTCTATTGTCATGTGTATCTAATTAACAAAAATTTTTTAAAATTACAAAAAAGAAAAGCCTAGGATCTGATGAATTCACAGCTGAATTTTACCAGATATTTAAAGAACTAATACCAATATTCCTCAAATTATTCTATGAAACTGAAGGGGAGGGGTGTTTCCAATCTCATTCTACAAAACCTGTATCACCCTGACACCAAAATCAGATAAATATGCTTCAAGGAAAGAATACTACAGACCAATATTAATGAAAGTAGATGAAAAAGTCCTCAATAAAATATTAGCAAATTGAATTCAACTTCACATTTCAAAGATTATACACCATCATTAAGTCATTTTCATCCCAGGGATGCAAGGATGGTTCAGCATACACAAATCAATAAGTGTAATACACAACACAAAGAGAACCAAGGACAAAAATCACATGATCATCTCAATAGATGCTGGAAAAGCATTTAACAAAATCCAACACCTCTTCATAATAAAAACCCTGAAGAAACTGGGGATAAAAGGAATTTGCCTCAATATCATAAAAGATATATATATATATATATATATATATATATATATATATATGTATATATATATATATATATATATATATATATATATATATATATGACTAACCCAAAGCCAGTATCATACTAAATGGAGAAAACTGAAAGCATTTCCCCTAAAATCAGGAACAAGATAAGGATGTCCACTCTCACCACTCCTATTTAATATACTACTTGAAATTTTAGCCAGAGCAATTAAACAAGAGAAATAAAAAGCATACAGTTATGTAAAACCAGTGACTTGAAAAATTGTGCTCTTTGTATGTAATATGAAATGAATTGCACTCTGCAAGCATGTATAACAAATTAGAATAAAAAACAAATAAATAAAATTTAAAAAAATTTTAAAACATACAATTAGTAAAAAAAAAAAAAAAAAAGATTCAAATTTTACCTATTTGTAAATGATAAGAACCTATAGTTAGAAGACCCAACTACAATTCCACCAGAAGACTTCTAGAGCTGATAAACAAATTCAATCAAGTAGCAGAGTATAAAATCAACCAAGTAGCAGAATATAAAATCAACATACCAAAATCAATAATTTTCCTGCATACCAATAGTGAATCTACTGATAAAGAAAGCAGGAAAACAATCCCTTTCACAATAGCTTAAAAAAAACAAAAATGAAATACCTAATAATAAACCTAACCAAGGAAGTTAAAAACTTCTACAATGAAAATTATGGAACACTGAAGAAACAAACTGAACAAAACTCTAGAAGATGAAAAGACCTCCCATGTTCATGAATAGGCAGAATTGATGTTAAAATGGTAATATTGCTCAAACTAATCTACAGATTCATTGCAATCTCCATCAAAATAACAATGATATTCTTCACAGAACCAGGGAAAAAAAAAACCTAAAATTCATATGGAGAGGAAAAAAAGATCCAGAATAGTCAAAGCAATGCTAAGTAAAAAGGGCTATGTTAAGGCATTACAATACCAGACTTCAAACTAGTTACTATGTTTTATTAGTAACTAAAATCACATGGCACTGACATAAAAATAGACATGCATATCAGTAGAACACAATAGAAAACACAGAGACAAACTTACACAGCTACAATCATCTGATCCCTGACAAAGGCATCAAAAACATACTTTGGAGAAAAGATTGTCTCTTTATCAAGTGGTACTGGGAAAAGTAGATATTCATATGTAGAAGAACATAACTACATGCCTCTCTCTCACCCTTAACAAAAATAAACTGACAATAGATCAAAGATCTAACTATCCTGACCAGAAGATTTGCAGCTGTTCCAAGAAAAATTAAGGGAAACACTTCACCATGTAGATGCAGGCAAAGACTCCCTGAATAAGAGCCCTCTAGCTCAAGAAATAGGAGAAAGAATCAGTAAATTGAATAGCATCAAAGTAAAAAATTCTGCAGAGCAAAGGAAATAAATTGAAGAGACAACCAACAGAATGGGAGAAAATCTTTGCCCACTACTCCTTCAACATAGAACTAATACCCAGAATGTATGAAGAACTCAAAATCTCAATACTAAAAACCAAATGACCCAATCAATAAATGAGCAAATGAACTGACACTTCTCAGAAGAGGTACAAATGCCCAACGATATATGAAAAAACATTCAACATCTTTAGCCATCAAGGCAAGGCAGATCAAAACTACACTGAGATTCCATCTCACTCCAGTTAAAATGGCATGCATGGAAAATACAAATATCAATTAAAGAAACTCTTATACGCTATTGGTTGAAATGTAAATTAGTACATTAGTACATATTTCTTCAGGTGTTCCATAATCTTTATTGTAGAAGTTTGTAACCTTCTTGGTTAGGTTTATTTTTAGGTATTTTATTTTTGTTTTTTGAAGCTATTGTGAAAGAGATTGTTTCCCTGATATATATATGTGTGTGTATATATATATATATATATATATATATATATATATATATATATCATGTATACATATATATGTGTGATTATATATATAATATATACACATGTATGTGTATATATGTATATAAACACTCTATATAAATAAAAATTCCATTGTTTATGTAACTCCACCATATATATATGTATATATGTATATGTGTGTGTGTATATATAAAATGTATATATATACATATATATATAAATGGAGTTTTATTTAGCTCTAAAGAAGAATGAAAATATGTCACTTGCAGGAAAATGATTGGAACTGGAGACCATAATTTCAAGCAAAATAAGTCAGTCTCAAAGAGTTCATATCATGTTTTCTTTCATGTGAAAGATAGAAGGAAAAGAAAAAAAAAAGGAAGGACTCTGTGAAATTAGAAGGGAGACCAATAGGGTAGAGGAAGCGGACCAGGGTAAGGAAGGGGTGGGAAGAGGTACTGTGGAGTGAAATTGATCAAATTATGTTTTAATGTATGCACAAATATGCCACCATAAAATTCACCATTCGGTATGGTTTATATGTATTAATAAGATTAGTAAAAATAAGTTTTTTAAGAAGGCTAACCACAGCATGGTAGAAGACATATACCTAGCTGGGCGTGGTGGCACACACCTGTAACCCCAGCACTTGGGAGGCTGAGGCAGGAGGATTGCAAGTTCAAAGCCAGCCTTAGCAATGGCGAGGCACTTAGCAACTCAGTGAGACCCTGTCTCTAATAAAATACAAAAGTGGTCGAGTGCCCCTGAGTTCAATTCCCAACACACACACACACACACACAAAAAAAGAAGACATATACCTACACATATAATATACAAATACACTCACCAACATACACAATCTCCAGCAAAGGGCTCTTATCAAAGTATGTATATGGGACTCTTACTAGTTAATAACAAAAGAAATTTAAAAATAGAAAAATTATGCTGAAGATATAAAGAGATACTTTGCAAAAGGAAGTCTCTAAATGACCAATAAAACACATGAAAATGTATATAACAGTAATTAATGTAAATTTTTAAATGTCATCAAGGATACATCAGTTAAAACTAAAGTACAATGCACTATCAGAATGGCTAAAATGGAAAGGACAGAAAATATCAACATATACAGAACAAGTGCTTCTCTGTGTGTATCTCTGAGCCAGAAATTTCTACTCCTAAGTCCATACCCAACCAAAATGCACATACATCTTTAACAGAAAACACGTCTTAGAATATTCATGGCAGTGTCATTGATATCAATCAAAAGTTTGTAGGTAGATGGATGGAGTTGGAGAATATAATGCTAAGTGAAGTTAGCCAATTCCAAAAAACCAAATGCCAAATGCTTTCTCTGATATAAGGATACTGACTCATAATGGGGTTGGGGGGGGATCATGGGAGAATTAAATGAACTCTAGGTAGAGCAAAGGGGAGGGAAGGGAAGAGAAGGGCCATGGGGGTAGGAAAAACAGCGGAATGAGATGGACATCATTACCCTAAGTACATGTATGAAGACATGAATGGTGTGACTTTAATTTGTGTACAACCAGAGATATGAAAAATTGTGCCCTGTATGTATAATATGAATTTTAATACATTCTTCTGTCATATATAACAAATTAGAATTAAAAATAATTTAAAACCCCCCACAAAAAAGCTGCAAAGTCCTCAAAGACCACCAACAGCAGAATGTACAAGCAAATTGAGATGTATTCACACAATGGAATGACAACAAATAAAGATAGCAGACAATCTACAAGACATCTTTTAAATAAATCTTAGAAACATAAGAGAGAAGTGAGAAGAAAGAATACATACTATATGATTCAACTTATGTTAAGCCAAAGTCAGGACAGGGATTCCCCTGGAAGGCAGCCACTGAAGTAAGTAAGAGGGACTCTCTGGGACTTAGCCATGCTCTTCACGTTGATGATCATGTTTGTCCACAGCCATGCTCCATTTGTAAAGATCCATTGAGCAGAACACACAGCCCTTTCTGGATGTCAAACTCGGATAAACTTACCAAAAATAAAGAATAAATGACAGCATACCCACCTTTATTTTTTTAATGGATGGTATCATACATACACTGTTGTGTGTAGATTCTATTTGTAAAATGGAAATATTAATAATGTTCTCCCACAACATTTCTAGATTTATTAATGCATTCATAAATAGGTATACCCCAAACTATTCACGTGGTTTTTAACAACTGTTAAATTATTTTTTGTTTTGCATGCTATTTTGCATTTTGTTTTATAACTGCACTTAGCCCAATTATATAGACTTAAACCTTCAATTGCATTTTGATTCATATTTTAGGCTTTTGATAGTTCACATTCTCGATTTGTGAAATGCAGATTTGATTCACCTTTTATTTAGCTGGGAAACAACTTTTAAGAGATTCTTGTAGAAAGAATAAGCCCTTCACAACTTTTGTCCTATCTGATATTATTGGTCTTTCTTTTGTCACCTTAACATTTTTATTTCTGATTATTGTCTATGTTTTCTATCTTGAGTTGTGGACCTAGTTTTTTTTTTTTTTTTTTAAGTCATTACTGATAGGGAAATTAAACATCTTATTTTTATACCCACAACTTTGGGCTGAAATTGTCTTTGAATTTCTTTTTCTCTATCAACATTATAAATATATATTTTTCTCTCTCTGTTCACCCCCTTTGAAAAATGATAGTTCTCCATACTTTCTTCATGCCATCCTCTCTAGGTCTCCCAATGCTAGTTGATATATGTGGAATTAAAATATTTCCATTAAATAACTTGTTTTCTCCTTGCCATAAACTTTATAATCATATTTAGTACAATTACTCTGAATAAATGTTGTTTCCTTTCTAGTGCTTCGTGCCATTTCATTTACATTACATCTTCCCATTTCTCGAGTTCTTTATTATTTATATGCCCTTCACTCAGCTGAGGCAATTCTTGGAGCATTTTTTTAATGGAGGGCACATGGGTGGTATACTTTCTAAGCACTTTCATATTTCAAAATCTGTAGGGTTGTCTCGGGAACGATAGTTGGAGAGAATGTAGAACTGTTTTCAATTAAAAATAACCTTTTATGATTACAAAGGCAGCCAATGCACACAGTAGAAAATAAGAAAACAAAGATAAGTAAAAGAAAACAAGATCATTATATTTCTAATACTTCAAAATTACTACGGTTGAAATCCTGAACTATATCTTCCCAGATCTATTTCTACATACATAAATGCGTACGTATTTTTATCAAAGTAAGATCATACTGTACAAATTATTTGGTGATGTGCTTTTTAAAAAATTTTTAGTTGTAGGTAGACACAATATATTTATTTTTATTTATTTATATGTGGTGGTAAGGATCAAACCCAGTGCCTCACGCATGCTAGCTGAGCACTCTACTGCTGAGCCACAACCCCAGCCCCTGGTAATGTGTTTTTTATGCAATAAATAAATAAATACCTACCTTTCCATAGCATTACCTTGTAATGCCATTTAGTGCCCAAAGTGTACTCAAATTTCCCTAATTGTCTTTTACAGGTAGTTTATGCCACATAGGTACAATCCAACCAACTACTCCTTTGAATTATTCCTAATCTAGAAAAGGCCTTTTCAATGATGGGGTTTGTGGGTTAGACTGGGACAAATGCCCCATTTTCTAGATTTTTCTGTTTGCCTCCTTCTGAATCATTATAGGTTGAGGATCCCTGATTTGAAATGCTTGGCACCAGAAATGTTTCAAATTTTGGATTTTTCCTTTCAATTTTTAAATATTTGCATTTACCTAATGAGACATCTTGGGAATAGAATCCACATATAAACACAAAATTCATTTTTGTTTCATATATACCTTGGACACAGAGTCTGAAGGTAATTTTATACAATATTTTCAGTGCATCTGCATTTTGACTATGACTTGTCACATGAGGTCAGGCATGGAATTTTGAGCATAATGTTAACACTCAAAAAGTTTTGAATTTTGGAACATTTCTGATTTTTGATTTTCAAATTGAGACTGTTCTACCTGTATTGAGGCACAACCATCTTCCTCCAAACCTCTCCAAACATTTCCAATCTAGATCCTGTCATTTAGCATTGCAGAAGGAAATTCAAATATAATTCAATTTCCACCCTGCTTCCTAACTTATTTTTTTTTCCTTAACATAAATGTCACAATAGCCGGGCGCGGTGGCGCACGCCTGTAATCCCAGCACTTTGGGAGGCTGAGGCAGGAGGATCGCGAGTTCAAAGCCGGCCTCAGCAATCGCGAGGCACTTAGCAACTCAGTGAGACCCTGTCTCTAATAAAATACAAAAATAGGGCTGGGGATGTGGCCCAGTGGTCAAGTGCCCCTGAGTTCAATCCCCAGTACCACAAAAAAAAAAAAAAAAAAAAAAAATGTCACAATAACAATCTCCATGTCACTCTGTTCACTAATTATGACTGGCACTGGAGTCATCTGTGAGTATTTGATTGAGCTCAATGACTTTTTTTTATTTGTTATTTTGGGTCTGCTGTGTTATTTCCTTCTGGAATTTTTAGCACACATGGTTGGAACCTTCTGGCTTTCCTTCCTGAACTTGTCACCTTACTATGTCTCGGTATTTTTCACCTCTTCTTTCCTTTAATCAAGGTTATGAGGAATTGTCTTCTAACTCGTGGATGTGAGAACGGATATGAGGATGGGATTCTCAGTCTCCGTGAAGGACCCAGGAGAAGAAGGATCCATCCTTGTTGAGTTCTTTCCCTGGGCCAAGTTCTGTCCTAGATGAGCTGCAGGGATCACCCCCAGCAATCATCACTGCAAGCCTATTTAATGTGGATTCATATTCACCCCAATTTACGGATAATGAAACTGAGACACCATGAAGATATCAAATTTTCCCAAGCACATGGACACTAAGCGGTCAGACTGGGATCCAAACCCAGGCTCGTCCTAGCTGTCTGCACTGCTGGGCACCCAGATGATCCCTGCACTTCCTGCCCCTCCCCATCGCACCCCTGTGACTCAGAGTCAGCACACAAGTGGACTACCGTGCAACTCTTCTCCAGGTAAATCGCTCCAGCGGTGGAGGGCAGCCAGCTGGGGACAGGCCCTCCCCTTGGTCTGATGCTTTCCGCTCTATATTTCATAGAAATTTCATCAAGATGTTGTAACTAACCGCCTGCCCTGATTTCCAGTTTGGACCCAGATTTTCCCCTACATTTACCTTCCCTTGGATTCCTCAATGGGAAATCTCATGTTAAATACACATTCAGACATATATTTTTTTTAATTTCTTCTCTCTTCTACCAATAGATGAGTGCATTCCAATTACTTCACCTCCTTGCCCCAAAATGTCGTGTGCCTTCACAACTCAGAGTCAGTAAGTAAAACTTCTTGGCTGGAAGTTAATCCAAGAATGACTTTCAAGCCATTCAAGCCCATCATGATTTTCCTATCTTATTCCCCATCCCTCCCATTTATCTTCTTTATTTTGGGGGGGGGGAACAGACCTGACCCCATAATGCCCTCTTTGTGTTGTAGCCCCATAACCTGCCACCTTACTGCCTTCTTCAAGTGAAATGCCCTTTTCCTCCCCGCTCCATTGCAAATCCTCATCAACTATCGGTGGAAACTCAAATGCTAACTGTCCCTTAGAGTGCTCCTTCCACCCAGGCCCTCTCCCTCCTCAGATATCCCACAGGCACTTTACCTCCATCTCCCTGGTACCTGCGCTTAGTCAGGGTTTCCACAGAAAACAGAAGAGTTTACTAACAAGGGGACAAATTCCTAAGTGGTAAGGAAGGGGATGTACAGTAAATTCAAAGGTCAGTGTAAGAACCAGTGGCCGGACCTTAAGGAATGAGAGAGGGTTCCCTCTGGGGCCTGGAAGGACAGAATCCTGCATTGCCTTAAGATAGGCTGAGACTCCTTAAAACAGAAGGGCGACTAACCCAAGGCCACAACTGAGAGAGGAACCTTGCAGATTAAATACTCCAACCTCAATGTCTTTCTTTCTCTCTCTCATCTCTTGCCAGGTGTTCCCTTGGTCAGAAACCAACCACAAGCCCGTTGACCCAAGAGCCCTCAATATCATCCATTAGAGGTCAGCCTCTGACAGTAGAGAAAGAGGAAGGGCAAACGTGGATGGGCAGAGGAGGTTATCAGCTGCAGACTCCCCTTCCCAAGGTTCGTAGTAACCCTCTGGGTCTTCGCTTTCCCACCAGCTCGGGAGGCTGGGCACCACTGCATTTCTGAGCCCCTCTGTTCATGCTGGTAGGAGTGTAGCCTGTGCAGTGAAGTTGCGTTGAATGACAAAGCATACTGACATGACTCATTTGGTTTGTTATTCTCAAGGTGAGAGAGGTTACCCTGGGTCATCTTCACTCCCTCCTAGTGGATGGAGGGATTCTGGTGGGGTCATGGAATGATGCTTTGCAACATGTGTATTAATCCCCTGAGAATAGTGTCATCTGCTTTGTAGTCTGGTGGCCTAGCCAACCCAGTCTCCAACCTCCTTACCAAGCACAAGGAGACACTAGCAACAAGCAACTGACTTATTGTTCTCACATTCAATCATCAATTCATGTATTGATTCATTTGTTAAACATTTATTAAGCACCTACTTGTACAGCAAAGGTTTCAAACCCATACACCTACAAGAGTCAGGTGGTGAAGGTAAATGAAAGAAGTAGTCCTGGTATAAGGAAATAGGGAACCACAGCCTGATGGAGAGAACATTCCCTTTAAAAGAGGGAAACCCTACTTGTGGTAGCTGATGGCTGCTCTGCAGAAATTCTGGCCTACTGTGGCTATCTCTTCCTTTGCACTTTTCCCAAAGAAGACAGATTCCCAGGTTGATGTGAAATTTCTGTTTCAAATATAAGTAATTTGTTCCATTAAAAATAACAACAATTACCTACATGCACAACCGCCCCCCCATACACACACACACACACACACACACACACAAAAAAAAAAAAATCAGAATTTGGTTGCAGGTTAAAATTGACCTGTGGAGCATGAGTTTGCAGTCTGCACCCTCTTATTTGAGGGAACTAGGACCCAGAGACCCAAATAAGTGGCAGCACCCTATTCCTCACAAGTAACATCAATGCCAAGTGGAAAAGGAACATGGAAAGATAACTCATGATGGTATATCTGTTCTTTGCTCAGCTGGTAACCAACCTGGCACACAACCCAGACACAGTAGTGCTCATCTGAGGATGACAAAATGGAAGAAGAAAGGGAAGGGACACATCTAAGTGTGCACAGCAACATGCATGAGTGGCATGTGCAGTCTAACATGCCACACAGAGGGACAGCTCACGACACAAGGAATGGATGGCTCTATTCACATCCAAGAGAAAGTGTTGAGAGAGGGAAGCCCTCCTCTGTGGACTCAGCACTTTTCTGGTGTCTTTTCATTTAGGTGCGTCTGCTAAAGATTGGATAAGGTCACTGGCCCTTCTCCAGCGTGCAGTATGGCCACAGAAAGTGATCCAGTGGCAATGAAGTCGCTTGGTCAGCTGAGTAAGGACATCCAAGCAGAGAAAACAAGCATCCCCGTGGCCAACCCACCCACACAGCCGCAGCCCAACTGTGTCCCTCTTTGAAACTTGACTTTGGCAAGGCAATGTGTGAGACTTTGTGATTTTGATTAGAATGACATCAATATGGGACAGCTACATTTTTTTCCCAAAGGAAAAAAAAAATACTCCAAACAAAGAACAAAAGAGAATCATTGTTTACTTATGCTCCGTTCTTCTTATTTTCTGATATTCTTTTAGGCTACTGCCAAGACCAAGTGGAAACAGCTCTTCTGATGTAATAACTGGTGACTTTGATCTGAGGCTCATCAAGACATTCTGAAGAATTTCCACGTGGAACCACTTGAGCAATGGTCCTGCAGTGGATGTGAGCCTTGACTTTTTCTTCTTTTTAACTTTACCAATAAATTGGTCTCAAGAGTTGAAAAATAAATTTTTCCCAAAAAGAAAACACTCATCAGATACACTTGAAGTGATGCTTTCTACCACATTCCTTTTTTTCCTTATAAGGAACATGTATGTCACACCTAAAAGCAAAGTCTTCACTGTTGCTACCCTACCAATCAAGTGGCTGATGAAGACCTTAGCCTTCTACCCATGACCTTGGGACGAACTCCATCCAGGTCTATAACTGAGTAGGACTTCCAAGTCTCCCAGGGCCATGCCATGTCTATAATGCTTGTTGCCTAGCGTGGCCCTATAGTTTATCAATTACCATCTGGGCCACTCTGCAGGTGGAAAAGGGCATTGTTATACCAGGGGAGTAAACATTAGCTTTGGCTGGTCTGGACCATCAGATACATGGTTAACCTACCTTAAAAAAACAGGTGGAGTTTTTCTCCCAAGCTAGCAGAGACCTTTGCTCGGGGTCACCATGTTAGAAAAGGGGAAGGGACTGGTCAGTCACAGGTGGAATAGCAGTGGCCTCAGGAACCCCCATTCCAGGGTAATTACAGAGTCACAGACATAGTGCCCAGGGTCCCTAATATGTGACAAAGCTCTCTTCATGTCCCCTGGCTTTCATGCTTTCATCTCTAGGCCAGCTTCCCTCACACTGACCTGAAAGCCTGAAATTCACTTTGAAGCATTGTCTATGAGCTCTTATGCTTTCTCTCTCCCTCTCTTGTCTCTCTCAATCCCCTTACATGCAAGTGCATACTCACTCTTTGACATCAATTATTTGAAGTATAGATTATATCTAGTTTTTCTAGAAGTGTCCATACAACTAATAATCTGGACAAGGACATGGCTGGAGGACTTTGAACCTGCTAGGAAAATGAAAGATCACCATCTGGGCCACATTCCTGGGACCCTTGGCTAGAAGTGACTGCTTCCACGTTGCATAGCTCCTACTGGTCCTCAGTTGTCCGCAATGCTCAGATGTGTCTAAAAGAGTCATTCTGTCATTCACATTACAATGGATGCATGAGGTGTCCATTCTGGGCCAAGCATGGTACTAGGCACTTACTTACAACACTCTCTAATTCTTGTAATACTTATAAAGAAGATAGATCTACCTGCATCCTACAGACAAGGGCACTGAAGTTCAGAGAGGTAAATTGTCTTGCTCAAGGTCACATAGCTGGACAGTGCTAGAATTGACTTCTGACAGAATCTACCAAAAGGTGAGAAATTTCAAGCCATATCTTTGCCTTCGAAAATAAGTCTGTCCCAAGCAGTCTTGCAAATCACTGTTATGGATGGTCAAAAATTTTGTGAGACACTACTAAAGAAAGTTATGTTATTCTTTCTCTCTCTGAGCATTGGGGAACAAGGTGGCAAAAAGGAGCACACCCTAAAGAACATAGCATTTTTATTCTGACATCACATAAGTGTGCTCTTTAAGAGGTCCCAGTTATTCACCAACTTACTGCTGGATGCTTTATAAATGCAAAAATAGAAAATATAGCACAGGAAACGATTTTTTTTTTTAGCTCATTTAAATCAGGATGATAATGAGAATCTATGGCACGTTCCGGCATGTTTGCAAGATGTGGGTGCCTGGCTCAGACCCCTCTGCTGACGCTGCATACCTGAGGGCTAGACGCAATGCAATCAGTTACTTAGCCCCCTCCCAAAGCAAGGCGTCCTGGGTACCAGCAGCTGTGCCTGTGAGAAGATCCTGTGTGACAACCTTAGCAGGACTGTCTGAGTCTCTCTATTTCCTTTCCCCTCCTCCCCCCCGCTCTGAACAAGGAGCCTCCGGGCCAGGGCTTCAGGCTGACGCTCTCCACCCAACATGCCCCCACAGCTTAGGAACAGGACACTGTGGCTTGAAAGATCAGGGAAAATAAACAGAGGGCCGGATTGAGTGATTCAACGTGGACGCTCCATCCTTCCGTTCTGAGCACAAAGGGTGCTTAAAACTTTAATGAATTGAACTCTATGAGTAAGGGATGTTAATCATTTTAATTACCCAGCAGCTTGAAATCAGATATAACAGTCCAATAATGTATCTTTAAACGAATACAACCCTGCCCTATAAAAAATCCCTTCCAAACCCATTCTAATAATTTCTATTTATCTTTTCTGACGTTAACTGTTATCCGGCCCAGCCGGCCAACGGACAGCCTTCCCCTCGCGTTTGGTTTAAATGCGATGCCGTCTAGTTTTTCAATATCATTAGCGTCCCCCTGGTGGGCAGAGAGCAAGGCAGTGGCCCCGGTCACACTTCACTGCTTTATCTCATATGACAAAGAGAGATGGTGCGCTTCAATCCGGGCCGGCCTGGCAGAGGGGAAGGTGGCCGCCAGCACTCCCCCTGCTGCTGGGAAGCACGGAAGGGCCGCTCCATGTGACTTGCTAACAGCATGAAGGGGCAGACAAATAGATTTTCCTCTATATTTATAACCAGCATCATTCTTCCTTTCAGGGCGTTCAGTGCAGGTAGCTGTTTTATATGAAATGAACAATCTTTATAGACGTACCAGAGCCATAACAAGCCTGATTTTCAGCGAAGCTGAGGTATATAACTCTTACCGAATTGTCAGGCTACTTGCTCAACAAATCAAGCCTAACTTATGATGTTTGCAGTGTAATTTTTATTCCTGTTTGACTAGCCAACTACCCGGTGGTAATAGGATGTTAGGAAAGGGCAGTGGCGATGTTTGTGCATGCCGTGATTGATAGGCCGACTCCGCATTTTTCATTTATATCTCCCGATTCCAAATCAGTTAAGTTTAGGAAAAATGAAACAAAGTGGCAAGAAAAATGTTTGCAGATTGCAGACCCGGCGCTCCCGCGGATCTGAGTTCAGCCCACATCTGCCGGGATTGTCTGGAAACATTAAGATATCTAAATGAAAATCAATACTATATGTGCCAGGCATTTACTACCAGGAACAAGCATCAAGAGACCTGAGCTAATCAGACTTCCAGCTTGCGCCTCAGCCATAGACTGAACCCCAGGGGTGTCCTAATTGCCCAGACTAATCATAGAAGAGTTAAATTTATAACCAAGAAAGACATCCTGTTTTTCTTACCAGTCATCATTCAGGAGCAGAAAGGATCACCTGCGAGGTGGGTGCCAGATGTACAGTGGGGGCCCCCATTCAGGGGAGGACAGCTTCTCACCTGTCAGAGGAGAGGAAAGACGAATTTACCGTCAGCCGTAAAACCAGTGAGGCTCACTGAAGCTCTGGGTGGGAGAGAGTTCCCACAGCTCACGCAGGAACTGCAGACCTCCTCATTGAAGCCTCACCACTTAACCCCCGTATTCTGGAACATGAAAGCCCCCTGCACACGTTGATCCCCAGTCTGGATTGCATTTAAAGGAAATAGCTCAGAAAAGCAAATTGCATCAGTGATGTTAAAAAATATGTGTATCTGTTTTCTTCCTGAGATCCACTCTAGGCTTTTGTCCCTTGGAGCTTCCAGAGGAGCTAATATCACTTGGCAACATGTATCTCCCTAATATACTGTACAAACAAGTCACTGATATTATTCACACTCCAACAAACTACAAAGTCACACAATAGCTATTGGACGAGACCATACTATACTGCTTGAAAAACCATAATGTATCAGGGGATTGGATTCCTAATATTTGCATTCAAGATGCCAACTGTGAATATTATTTTGTACTATTTTCAACAAATTACACCAAAATATGCAAAATGTTTATAAGGCTCCATCTTCTATTTTTGGCTCCGGTATATTTGCAACTTAATAGTCCTTCAGAGATTTGTTTGTCTCCTCAGGAGAACTAGGAAAGTGGGAAATGCAAAAAAGAGAGAGAGAGAGAGAGAGAGAGAGAGAGAGAGGAGAAGGAAAGAAAAACGAAGATGCTTTGTTCATGCAACAAGTCAAGTTCAGCAAGTTTTTTTGTTAAGGAGCAGAGCCAGATGTCCCACAGGACCTTCTTCAACAAGAAATTTAATAACATTATTTGGATTCTTTGTGCCCTGGATTTCAGATGTATTTTTAATGTGGGTGTCTTAAAACAAAACAACTGTTGTCAAATGCTATATTCTCTTCTCATCAGTTTAAATGGTTTCCTAGACAGTACGATTCTGGGAGCATCACAAGGGTTGTGATCAATGAGAGACTGTGCCTGGTGCTCCGTGGCGTCCCAGGATGCTCAGCCCATACTGGAGAAGGTCTGTCAGTTCTCTTCCCAGGAAAGGTGTCACTGGTCTCGGTGATGTGAACAGTGACAGCCTCTTGCCTTCCACGCCACCATCTCTGCCTCTGTGTTCACACGACTATGTGCAAAGGCACCATCTGACACATCTCCCTTCTCGTCTCTCACCCCGTGACACCACCATCCCTGACCCCACCACGTCTGTGTACGATTAGGACCCATATGCAGAGCAGAATCCAGGATGAAGGAGTTGAAAATGAATCTGGGTTGGAGAGGCCGACCGTTTTCCAGCTGCTGGATATCAAGAACAAATCAAAAACTTTTCAATCCAACATGTTCTTTGGAAAGGCTGTTAAAGAAAAAAAAAAAGAAGAAGAAAGAAAGAAAAAAATATATATATATACATTTTTTTTTCCTAATAGTCTTCCTAATAAAACTAACCTAGGAATTGGGACTCACATCCTTGTTCTATAACTGGACAAATCTACCATAACAAGACTGAAGCTTCAGCCAAATTCATTACTTCCTCAGAATGAATAAAGTCAGGGGACGAGATACTACATGAACATATCCATATTCTTGGCCAGTTTCCACCCACCAAATGTGGAAGAAAGCATCGTGCCCCCTCAGTCTTTGCATACACGATGGCCCTTCAGAATGCATTCGAGGTTAGATAAGCCAGTGCTGCACGCGTGTTGAGCTGAAAGTCAATTGCACTGGGCAGACCCAAGAAGACACTAAGAACGTCAAATGGACAGAGCAAGACAGAAGTGAGCTGACACCACATCAGGATGCTGCCCACTAGGTATCCTCTAAGAATTCAGTGCTGCCCCCCACCCCCCACATCATGCCCTGAATCAGAGGCAGCCAAATCCTAGACAAAGGTCAACAGCTCCCAATCCCCTGGGCAGAACTCCAGATTCATCCCTCAGCCAGATGGGGCTTATTTTAAAAGCAGGCTGCATGAGACAAGGTATAGCTCACACTGCCAGGAGGGTAGGACTTCACGGACCCTACCTCCCACCTCCATGGTCCTCCTGTAACCTGCTTCTGTGACTGGGTTCTTGTATAGATGGGGGCTGCTGTGAAACAGTTCGAGTGGTTGACAAAACTACTTGGGTCTCAGGAAAAGGAGACCTAGAAGAGAACCATGAGATTAAAAAAAAAAAAAAAAGGCAATGGCGTTAAGAGTTCAAGCAGACCTTAAGAGCAGCTGAGCTCCTGTTTTCTATGGGTTTGCCAGCACCATTCCTAGCATGTGTGTTAACTGATTTAATCCTCATGATGACCCTATGAGGTGGGTCCCACTATCGTCCCAAAGAATGGTTCAGTAATTTGGCCACAGTCACAGAATTGCTGAGGGACAGAATAGGGTTGTACCTGTGCAGTCAGACCTGGGGTCCATGTCGTGAATCCTTTTGCTCCACTGTTAGAGGAGATGTTGGGGGCCTCGGGGAAGAAGCCCAACTATGAGGAGGTGAGATGACAGAGTAGACCCAAAATAGGAATCAGACCCACCAAATAAATTACTAAAATAAACCCACGCCCAACAAAAAGCTTTAACATTCTGCCAAGCCAGAGCTGTGCTTCATTAAACCGAGCTTCATAGAAGGGGGAAAGCCGAAACAGAAATGCAAATAAAATGGTTTAGAAGATGAACATTTGAGGATGTTCAGCACTGTGACTCACTGGGCTTTGTCGCTCATTCAGGCACTGGTACAAATGACCATATTGAAGTATCCGTGGTTTGGGCTTCATCTCTCCAGCACGCAGAGCTCTGTGGTCTCATTACCATCTTGCAATTAGAAAACCAGAAGAACAGGCACTCAGAGAGCCTGCCTGTCCCATGTCCTGGCTCTCCTTGAGGACCTGCTGTGCCCATAAGCCAATATCACCTACCCCCAATGGAGTGATATTTCATTTGTAAAGTGACCCTTCTCTTGTCTTGGCTCTGGAGGAAAGGGGCAAGAGAGCAGGGGAAAGAGGGACTATTCACCCTGTGGATTGATTCAGGAGGAGGATGTGACTTGTTTAATCCTAATAAATCAGAGCATCCCCAGGAGGCGGAAGCAACAGGGGGATGTGGGTGAGCCACTCAGCACATTGACCCAAGGTGGAGCTCCTGGAGGAATGATGTCCTCTTAAGCAGACTCCTGGAGAGATGGCCTGCATTTCTCCTGACAAATTAGAAGTGCCCCGAATGCAACCATTCCTCTGAAAATTGGCCTGATTTAGCAATATGCAAACTGCCATTATTTTGCTGCACAAAAGGACCATTTAAGTAGGGAAGGCTTTGGAATCCTGGCCGCTGGAGGCAGCATTGCTGAAACCTAACCCCCCGGACTGCCACCTCAGCTGGTCACTCTCCAAGGATAAACCATTTGTAACCTAGAAGACAAGGCGGGCTTTAATCAAAGGAAAGGTATCATTTGCCTCTGGTCACCAGATGAGGTTTCCTGCACCCCTGAGGTCCTCAGACCCTCACCTCACCTCTGATGGAGGAGCCACGCTGGGAACTACCTGCTGCTCCATCCAGCAGCTCCATCCCATCCGAAGTGTCTTGACCTGTTCCAGGCAACCAGAGCCCTAACCATCCCCACTACATACCAGGACAATTACAAAGCAGATCTGGTGACAATAATACCCCAAAGAGGAAATGATTCATCTGCACAAAGAGTTCATGTTTAAAAACTTTACATGCAAAGATTACAACCTGTCATTATCTTCCCCAGAGACGTACTACCTTCTTAAAAAGTGTCTCTAATGAGATCTACAAATCTATGTTGAAGACAGCTTACTTTATTGTGTTTGTAAAGATAAAAATGTTTTAAATAGGTTATGGCTCCGGGGACTGATAGTCCCACCATGAGGGGAAGGTCATTTTGAAATGTTAATAAAAGTTTTCATAAAATATGACAGCGCTCAAAGAGTAATGTTTGGATGTAAAACTAACTATAAAAGTATAATTTCTACCAGGGTAACATGCAGTTTTTCTGCATCAAGATATTTGCCCAATCCCTCATTGAACAGGGGTTGCAGTGTTCCAGCTGTTTTGACAGCTAGGCTGGGATTGGATCCTTATTAGTCAGGGTTGCAACCGTCTTCCCCAGTTATATTACAAACTTCCCTGTGAAGTGGAGTCTGACTGTTATGCTAATACACACGAACACTCAAAGTATTCAGCCTGCTGTAGGCCAAGCTGTTCTCAGGTCAAAGGAGAAGCTGGTCTGAAAGAGCGAACAAGGAGAGGTGTCCTGGGGCCTGAGGCCCAGAGGCTAGCGGTTCCTGGGCTAGTCAGGAGGAAACACAGCAAATTGGAAACATCCGGGTGTTTCCTATCCAGTGAGCTCCTTCATGTTTGAAGTTAACCAGCCCAAAGCCAATATCTCAGAAGCATTTTCTAGGTGATAAGATAACTAATGAGACCAATCTATCCACTCTGTTTGCCAGATCTTATTGGCTCAAATCACCCTTGATGTGTCTATTAGGGCACTTGGGACTTGTGGGGACCCAGAATTGAGAACAAAACTCCCTACAGAGGTTCGGGGCAGAAATGAAGGGAAAGCTAAGACACACTTGTTGCCGCCTGAAGCGATGGCCGCTTGGAGCAACGAAGCCGCGGGAAGAAGTTCAGAGGCAAACTGGAAACAAACAGCTTTTTATTCTGATAACTTTTCTCTCTGGCTCTAACAACGACTAACATGCGCCACACACACCACCAAAATGGTGCTGACCCGATCAGCAATCTCAGCCAAGTCACTCGAGATCCCGGGCCAAGTCCCGTGAGACTACGGAAGGCAACAATGCCCAAATCTCCATGGCCCATAGTCAACCGCAATTTAAGCCATCTCCCCAAGCAGGGCTCCTACACACACTGGCATCTGGGATCATGGATTCGGGGGAAAGGAAGAGATAGGATCCGAGTCCTTCCTACAAAATGTACTGGCTAAAACTGTCGACAAGAAATTTCTACCCTCAGCATTATCCAAATTTTAGGTATTGATACCTACCTACCACACATCATGGTACTGGACATTAAGGGGCATATATGTGTTAGTCAGCTTCAGGTTACTATAGCAACATAGCTAAGATGATTAATTTATTTTATAAAAAACTTATCATATAAAAAAATATAGCTCTGGTTTTGGAAGCTCCAATCCATGATCCATTGGCCCCATTGCTTTGGGCCTCTGGTAGAGGTGCTGGATGAAATAGCAGGGAGAGCAGGATGGACCAAACCATTTTCTTGAATGAACAGGAAGCAAAGAGGAAGAGGACAAGATCTTGGTCCCATAGTCTCTTCAAGGGCATACCCCCAGTGACCTAGAGATCTCCCACTAGCTCCACCTTCTAAATGTTCTACCACCTCCCACCCTGGCGGATCAAGTCTTTAACACGTGGACCTTTAGGGGGCATTGAAGATCCAAACTATAACAAGACTCCAACTCAGTTCATACCCTCCCTTCTCTTCCAAACATCCCAGGGAATGTTAATCCAGGATCCTGGAAGTTGGCTGCCCCTCCTCCCATATCTATTGTTTGCATCCTCAAAGCTCTTCAAGGCCATTATCCAAAACACCTGACTAACATAACTCAAAACTCTTTGTCCTGAGTCTTAGAACCTATTTTGAAACCATAGATAGTACTCTCTTGGGTATGTTCTCTTGAAACCTTCTCTTGAAGTATGATGGGGGAATGCCACAACCCTGAACTTGAAGGAGATCCAACCGGTGAGTGGGGTCAGGCGAGGAAGAGCATATGAGGAGCGAAGGGATGGAAACAGACCTTGCTTCATGACTCAAAATTTCATGCCACCATTCTCTGATCCTAGATGGGATGACTCTGACTCCATCCTCCACCTGCTCCATTCAATACCACCCTCCCCAGAGATGGCTTCCTGACCATCTCGTACACAACATCCCCATCATTCTCTGCCATTCCCCTTACTCTGCTTTATTTTTCTTCTTTGTGCTCATTTCTCTGAGCTATTACAATATGGATTTATCTGCCTATTAATTCTCACCCAACTACCAGAATTTAAATGGATACTCCATGAGACAAGAACTTTACCTTGTCCATTGCTGACTCTAAGTACCTAGAACAATGCCAAGCCCTTAGCAGTGGTTTAATAAATATAGTTGCCCCTCAATATCCACATGGGACTGGATAAGAACTCCCCCATGGACACCAAAATCTGGGGGTGTTCAAGTCCCTTATACAAAATGGTAGAGTATTTTCATATAACCTATGCACATCATACTTAAAATCATCTCTAGACTATTGTACTAAATAAAATGCAAATATTATGTAAAGAGTTTTTATACTGTATCTTTAGGAAATAATGAGAAGGGGTAAAGTTTGTGCATTTTCAGATTAGATGCAATTTTTTTATTTGAAGTATTTTCAATTTGCAAATGGTTGAGTCCATGCATGTGGAATCTGATGATATGGAAGGCTGACCATTTTTTGTCAATAAATGAATAAATGCATGGACCATGTGAACAATACACTGTGCATTTTCCCAGCTACTGGGTAAACCAAGTTGTATCTGCTTATCACTAGGAAGATACCTACTGCATCCTGTGTCTGGTGGGTAAAACCCTAATTCAAACTCAGAATCTACTGGCAAACACAGCAATATTTGGGACATGGCCTTATAGAGCCAATTAAATGTCCTGTTGAGGCAGTTTTGGGCTGTGTTCATTCCATAAAACTTCTGATTCAAACCTAATGAGAAAAACAATCTAAAGAGATGTTGAAGGGAATGGATAACAGAACTTCCTCAGAGCAAGCAGCTCAGAGAAGCAGTAAACTCACTATGACCAAATGTTCCATCTGAGGCTTGAATCTGTTAGGAATGCCTCAGAAGTAATTGCAAAATGAGTGGGAGCTCAGAGATCAGAATCTAAGATTTCTTATGACTTTGATATGTTATGATCTGTGGCATGCAGTAGAATGGCCTTCAAAAATGTCCACACCCTAAGCCTGGGCTCATAAATAGCAAAAGAGACTTTGCAAATGTGATTAAGGGTATGATGGAAAGATTATCCTGGATTATCCAGGTAGGCCCAAACTAATCATGTGAATTCCTTAAACAGAAATTCCCCTGGCTTTAAACTAAAAGAAGAGGTGAAGACAAAAGAACAGATACACAATGGTGTTGAATTTGAAGATGGAGGAATGGAGCCCAGGAGCCAAGGCATGAGGGTGGCCTCCAGAACCTGGAACAACCAGGAAATGAATTATCTCCTAGGAATTCCAAATGGAACACAGTCCTGCCCACACCTGACATGAGCCTAGTGGGAACTGTTTGGGAATCTGAATTGAAAGAACTGCAAAATAATAAATTTGTATTGTTGAAGCTACTGAGTTGTGATATTTGTTACAGCAGCAATAGAAAACTAATACATGGTCTTATGATTTCTTGCCCCAAACAGAAAAGTTATTGATCACACAACTCTGAGTCCCAATATTATTCCACTTTTATAAATGTTATAAATGAATTCCAGTGATGGGGTATGCTTAACCTATACTGAGCAAAGTAACTGAGAATACCAGGGATAACATGTCAAGTTTTAGAAAGGGCACTTTGACCCAAGAAAGTTCAATATTTAGTAAGCTTAAATCCTAAAAAGCATTTTGTAGTGCATATAAACTAACTTGTAGAACCAGAATGTAGTAGAGCTTTACATTTACCTCCTGTACTGATTGGTGAGGTTTGGATGACCCACCTGAGCTCAGAGCTCACACAGTCACCCGTGTAAAGACCTCAAAGGTAGAGTTATCATATCCAAGGTGGGAACTAAGCTGGAGAAATAGGCTTAGAGGGAAAAGCTCATTAGTTTCTCTGCAAGGAACTATTCTTTTGATAGTTCTTTCATCAAGACAAGGGAATAATGCCAAATTCTGATCTTGAGGAAGGCAATACTATCAAGATCAGCCAATTTCTAGGCCGTGCTTGCATGGAAAATTTATTTTTATCCCAACTCCCACCCAAGAGGTTCTACCTGCCCCTTTTAGAACCAGAGCAAATATTTAAACAGGTTGACTTTCTATTGCCGCACTAACTTTCCCACCTTGTAACTCCCTATAAGTTTATACATAAATGCTATTGAATACCATCTGCACATCCCATATATTGAGAAACCCCAGGTTACTTCATGGGATCTTCTGCAGCTTCCTCAACTGGGACACAAAGAGGATGAATTCTGCCCAGTACTCACCCTCCTCTGCTTCCTAGAAAACATGACCTAAGTGTGCGTACACAGAGGTGAGGTAAAAAATGGAATCTTGCCCCAGATCCAGCTCAGAGGAGGTCAGGTTGGTGGTAATTTCCAAGTCCCCAAGTGTCATTAAATGGACATACTTGGGAAATTGGGCTCCTTGGACCTCTGGGTAAGAACTCTCATGGTACTGAACTCCAAATGGAAGTCTGTGAAATTGCCCCCACACCCATCCAAAACTGTCAATATGTATATGATGGGAAAGTGATGGCTCTAGTCATAGCCTATTGAATTCACCAGTCTGATCCCTACAGAAATGAGATAGAGCCTCAAGGATGATAGTGGACAACCTTGGTATAAGATGCATGCATTCCAGAGAGTGGGAGATAAACCCTAAGAAAACTCAGGCACCCACCAAATCAATGATGTTTTCAAGGGTCCAATTGTCAAAGACATGCCAAGGCATCCCACCCAAAAGAAAGGACAAATTATTGCATCTCACATTTCTGACAAATAAAATAAAAACACTTGGTTGGGTAGGCCCCCATGGGTTCTGAAGGCAGCTATTCCTCATTTCAGAATATTGCTCCAATTCATTTACTGAGTGACAAGAATGTCTTCCAGCCTTAAAAGGGACAGTGATCAGGAAAGGACTCTGCAACAAAACCAGAATCCAGGCAATCCCTCATGACCTAGCAAACACAAAGACCATGGAGGGATGGCAGTCTACTTGGAACTTACACAGTAAGGAAATAAATACCATATAAGAATAAACAAAAAAAACAGCTCCTGGTATATTCCTGGGCTGTGGTATAGACAAACTGCCTGCCCACTAATGTTAGATTACCATGTGGTCAGAGATATCTATCATGAACTGGATTTTGTCACAGCCATCAAACCATGAAGTCAGGTAGATCAATAAGTTATCCAGAAATTGTGAAGTGAAGGGATTTAATCTAGGATTGGCATGATTAGGGCCACAAGGCACAAGTAAGACATATGAGCTGGTATTCCAAACTTCCGTGTCCCCCACTGTTGTATTAGCCCCTGAATCCTTAGATAACACCTATGGAACCATAAAGACCCTTATGACAACCTGATGGGGAAGGGGAAAAGGCTGATCTTGGGTCTTGGCTTAGTAGTATGTACATATAAACAGCAAATATTGTAACACTCTATCATAACCCCACAAAGTCATGACCTTAAAAGGCTGCAGTGAGGGAAAAATTCTTACCATTAGCCTAAGCTTCAGGTGGTGAAGCTGAATTCACTTTGTGCAGAAAAAGAAGTGACCTGACATAAAGAATATTTATAGAACCAGAGGCAGTGATAAATGGCACAGCTGGTTGATCAAGAGTTCTGGAAGGAGAACAATTTGGAGACCACAGACAAAGAGGTCTAGGAAAGAAGATTTTTGGATGGATCTATGAGAGGGCAAAAACTAGGATGATCATGATATTGCATGATAATTCCCATTAGGGTGCATTCACCATGCAGGGAACACTAAAAAATATCAAGTAGGAAAAAAAATGATAGTTGATATGAGCTAGACCCTGTCATTAGGCCAGGACAATGTCCTAATGAATGGAGCAGAGACATAATTGCCCAAATCTTACGCATGGATCCAATGTCATGGACTCCTATTCTCTGAGGTTGACTTAGCTACCACCACTCTCAAACATCCAACCAACCAGCAACAAAGACCAATGCTGTGTTCATTCCTCAAAAAAGCTAACCATCCATGTGGGGCAAACTGATTGCATTAGACCCCTTCCTAGCGATCCAACTTGACTGGAATTGACACATACTCTGAATATGGGTTTACCTTTCCATCCCACAGGGATTTAGCTAGCACTGCTCACCAAGAATTTCCACTAAAACTAGATTTCACATAATGTCATACTGTACCAAGTTTCCTGTGTATGACCATGGGAATATGACCACAAAATCCACTGATTCTATCACCTCCCACACCACAAAGGAAGCTGCCAGCTTGATAGAGCAACTGAAGGACCCTTTGAAAATTCAGCTCAGGTACCAAATTGGAGATAGTACACTGAAATGATAGAACATCCTTTTCCAGGACTCAGAACACCCTCTGAAGCAATTAAAAGTATATGATTCTGTGTCCCCCAGGGAGCAGGATTTCCTGATTTCAAGGAATCAGGAAGTAAAAGGTAGGAGAAGAAGCCTCCCTTACTATCCTTCCCAGTGATCTATGAGGCATTTGTACTTCCTATCCCTGTGGCTCCAGTCTTTGTGAATCTAAAGGTCCTAATTCCAGAATAGGAGCTTGGCAAGAGAGCTCCATTACATTTTTATCTACAACTGAAACCTGTTTGTAAGATGCCTGGTACCGAAACCCGGGAGGAAATTTCTCGGAGGCAGAGTTAAGCTTTTACTACTTTTACTTCTACTTTCTTAGAGCTTAGAGAGGGAAAGAAAGATTTTTAGAGAGAAAGATTAAAGCGAGCTTTTCTTCTTGTCTTCTTAGCTTAGAGTTAGAGTTAGAAAGATAGAGCTTAGCTTAGAGCTTAGAGTTAGAGTTAGAAAGATAGAGCTTAGCTTAGAGAAAGATTAGAGCTTCTTTCTTCTCTCTTCTTTCTTCCTTCTTCTTTCTTCTGTCTTCTGTCTTCCTCAGGAGTCTCGGCCTAACTCTGACCAGTCATTACTTCTTCTATCTGGTTTCTTTTCTGTAACCGCTCTGCCTACGTTCTGACCGCTGATTCTTCTGACCGACCGAGTGACTGCCCGGCTGACTGAATTCTCCGTTCTCCTAACTCGGACCGCTTTCACCCGGTTATATACCTTCAGCTTTTTGGGTGCCTACAGGTGCGTCACATACATATCAGGTGGGACCCATGGCTTCCAGCTAGCTGCAACAGCCCTTCCTAATTAGGGCTCCTTCATATTCCTTCCCTTTAGTTTAAAAAGGTGCTTTTGTTCTATTTTCTCTATTTTATTTTCTTTATTTTCTTTTATTTTCTTGTCCCTACCTAGCTTTTCACCTTTTATTTTTGAAAGGGTGGATATTTGAGCCCTTTTTGAGAAGGTGCTGTGGCTTTAAGGAAGCCTAATGCTGAGGAGCAGCTAACGCACCTAGTTAAGCACAATTGCATAAGCGGCTTTGACTTTTTTTTTTTTTTTTTTTTCCTCTATTTTTCTTTATGGCTTTCTTGCCAAAGCTCAGTGGCTTTTTTTTTTTTCTGCATGGTTTTTACCATGCTATTTAATTCTCTATTTTCTTTTAAGCTCATGGCTTTTTTCTTTATACTAAAGCTCAAGGCTTTTTCTCTATATTTTTTATGGCTTTTGGCCGGCTACTCTGCTTCGGCTTTTGGCCGGCTCGCTTCGGCTTTTTTCGGCTTTTGGCCGGCTACTCTGCTTCGGCTTAATTTTTAACTGGCCTCAACTGAGTCAGAGGCTATGCTCTCTTGTTTCTACTCTTTTTTCTGGTCTCAACTGAGTCTGAGGCTATACTTTTTCGTTGCTCTCCTTATTTCTTAGCTTTTCTTCTCTGCCTGCCGAGCCCCGGACGGACCACCATTTGTAAGCTGCCTGTCACGGCCAGCCACGGCGCCGCCACGGGAGGAAAATTCTCGGAGGCAGAGTATAGCTTTTGCTACTTTTACTTCTACTTTCTTAGAGAGAGCTTAGAGAGGGAAAGAAAGATTTTTAGAGAGAAAGATTAAAGCGAGCTTTTCTTCTTGTCTTCTTAGCTTAGAGTCTTAGAGAGAAAGAAAGATAGAGCTTAGAGTAAGATTAGAGCTTCTTTCTTCTCTCTTCTTTCTTCCTTCTTCTTTCTTCTGTCTTCTGTCTTCCTCAGGAGTCTCGGCCTAACTCTGACCAGTCATTATTTCTTCTATCTGGTTTCTCTTCTGTAACCGCTCTGCCTACGTTCTGGCCGCTCTGATTCTTCTGACCGACCGAGTGACTGCCCGGCTGACTGAACTCTCCGTTCTCCTAACTCGGACCGCTTTCACCCGGTTATATACCTTCAGCTTTTTGGGTGCCTACAGGTGCGTCACATACATATCAGGTGGGACCCATGGCTTCCAGCTAGCTGCAACAGCCCTTCCTAATTAGGGCTCCTTCACCTGTTCACTAGGGGTTCTTATGCTAAGAGTCTAGCAAGAAAGAATGGAGGACATAGAGCTCTTATTACATAATGGAAGCACCCTGCTGGTCCCTAAAGCATCCCTTGTTACCAGTGTCCTATCTTGAAAATGAATGAATGAATGAATGGAGCAGTCTTGACAGGAGGACATGGTGACCAAAGGACCAGACCTTTTAGAGATGAGGGCCTGCTCACTGAACCAAGTGAGCAACTTAGATCAATTGAAGTGTTGGCCAACGATGAGGAGAATCATGGGTAACAAAAGGTATGGATGATGGAGAACAGAGATGGCCCAGAGATCAGGTGCAGTGGTGAGGATTTAAGTTTGACCACTAATGCTCCTTTTAGCAATCTCCTCTTGAAAAGAAACAGGCTCCTGGAAGAGTCATGCACAAAAATTATTAGTGAAATAACTAGACCTACATGGTGCAAGTGTTTGACTGCATGTGCTACTCATTCCAACTTCTCAAACTATGGGTGGCTGACAGCTCTCAGCTGAGTCCCTCATTGGAAGTTGTTCTTAGTAGAAGAAAGTCGCCTTATCAAATATCAGATTCCTCCCCAGAGGCAGCCCACATCCATAATTGGATGATGCAGTGGGGAGCAGCAGTCTGAGGCCCCAAACTCAACTGACTTGCCTCAGTGCTGGACTTTTTGAAGAGCCTTTCCTGTTCAGCATGCTTTGTAATATTTCCTGGGGCCTCTGCTGCAACTAACTTCATCACAGTGCAACGCCTCCTTCTGCTCCATCTTGCTTTCCACTCTCTTGACAGGTGATGTTCCTAAGAGCTTTCCTCAACCAACATTCTACATACACATCTCTGGGTTTCAGAATCTGATTTTGGAAAACTTGACTTAGGGTAAATGGTTGCCTTAAATAACAGATCTGTTTGTCATGGTGTGAGCACACACGTATACCACAACTCTTCTCATTCCTTTTCCTCTGAGGACAAAGATCACAAACCTCTTAACCTGGACTGTGAGGACCTATTTGGTCTGGCTCCTACCAATTCATCTCTGTACCTCCTCTTCACTTGATTCTCCATTTTGTACTTTTTATTCCAACTGCTTTAATGCTTCTTGAGTTCCTTCCTCCTGCTGCAGAATCTTTGCATGTACTATGTACACATAGAAAGTTTTGGCATTCTCCATCCATCCTTCAATCTTCAGGCTCAATGTTCTCTTCATAGAAGTCTTTGGGTTTCACCAGATTCTACCAGAGTCCTGTTATATCTGCTTATAACACTGTACCCTTCCTTCATAACTCTTATTAGCTTGAATGATATATTTGTGTCACTATTTGATTGATGTCTATTTTGTTCATAATTATAGCTCCACCACCCAGTACAATGCCTAATGCCAAGCTGACAATAAATATCTGCTAAATTAGTGAATGAGATGCTAACTTCTCTAACTAGATTCAAATTCAAACTCCTCATTACTGCTGTCTTTTGTGATATTTTTCTTGTCCCACGACTTAAAATGTAGTCACCAGGTCTAGTATCTAGGGGAACTCAGTAAGGAATACCTAATCTTGGGTAATTAATCTGTGTTTATTCCTTAGACTGAGTTCTTTGAGAGAGGATGTTCGTTCTCATTCAAATCTCAAGCAAGGAGCTTGGTTAGCATTTATTGAATTAAATTCTCAGGAAGTGCGAACATGAACACCTGGCTATGTTCAAATGTGTAGCTGCTTTGGTTTTTATTTTTTTTCCAGACAGTTTGTATCACACGCTGTGAACATAGGTTGTTCCAGGCACAAAGTGCTGACTGGTTCGTACTTACTGATTGTATTCTGCACATAGTAGGACTAAGGAAAGCTTAACTCGAAGGGAAATGTACCCCTGGCATTCAGTACACTGTTAAATTAACAAAAAAGCATCTGGTAGGTCTCAGGATAAGAAAACAGTCCGGTGGTGACAGCAGAGTGCCGAAGACAGAGCCCACAAGCTCAAGTGCAAGGGACTGCCCTCCAGGTGGAGGCTGCCACTCAGGACGTGCCTCCAGCAATGTGGGTGTTCTGATTTGTCAAAAGAGTGTAGAACTGGATTGCTGTGGAACTCTACCCATTTTATATTTGTTCTCAATTAGAAAGAAAAAGAAAACAAACAAAAGAGACATTGTGATTTCCAAACAAAATACAATTGACTGAGTATCCATTGCTTAGAGGACACCCTATAGATACCAAACTCCAAGGATGCTCAAGTCTCCTGTGTAAAATGGCCTAGAAATGCACATAACCTATACACAGCTCTTCTGTACACTAAATCATCTCTATATTGTTTATAATTCTTAATACCACAAAAATGGTATGTAAATAGTTATTATGGTGGACAACAACAACAAAAAAAAAACGGTCTGTACGTGTTCAATATGGATGCAATTTTTCCCAAGTATTTTCTATCCACAGATGGTTGACTCCAAGGACACAGAATGCAAAGATATGGAGAGCCAAACCCTACACCCCATTCTGGGTTTTGGGAAATTTGGGGCTGAAAGCCAAATACATAGTCTCTTCAAACTCACTGGGAGGTCAGACAGAGTCCTAGGAATGACTGTTCCTCAGTTTCCCATCTGTCAAATGAATCAGTTGGGCCAGGCACTCTAACACCCACAGTCTAGCTGTGCTTTTAATCCTGCTCTCTACCTGGTGATGCTCTCACCCCCAAAACAAATCATTTTCATTTACAATGCGAAGTCATCGACTAGAAAGTATTTTGCTAGGATTTCCATTTCTTTCAAGGGCTAATTACAAAAGACAGGGGGGGAAGCATGCACCATGCTCTCTTTCACATCTCATTACATTTATTCAGCTTTATTACTAATTCTTTGTTCATATAATTTTCACCCTGGGATCTACATTTTTGTCTAGTTACCCAGAGTTGGAAAACCCACCTTAAATGGGGGAGGTCTTCATCACCTCACCTGATGTTCACAGGATTTTAAAGTAATAGTCTTTATGCTCAGACAAGCTTTCTAAGCAGAGAGCTTCTCTAAGGATCATGCTGTCCCAGCCAAGGACCAGGCTGCAGCCCAAGACATTCATTCTCAGGAGAACCCGGGGAAACTGCTCCCATGATCACAGATGTCTCTATCCACCAAGATGCACCAACACTTACGGGGAGACCTGTCCTTTAGAAGCCCCACTTGAAGGGCTGGAGTCACCTTACACCCGAGTTGGATTAGGAGTTGTTGGTTTCTGGTGAAAACGTTCAGCCTCTTCCATAGACCTTCACACTCCCTCCCCAGAGCACAGGGCATGCCACCCGCAGCCACCTCCACTTGTTAGCAAGCAAAGCCAAGGTTCTGGCTGTGGAACCTCATCTCCAGTTCCTTTACACAAGATTTAAGAAACAGGTCCCAAAAGAAGCAAAGGGAGAAAACTACAGGAAATGTGCACACATTTCCCCATGAAATACCAACCCAAAGGACAAACTCCGTAATCCCACCAATGATGTTCCAAACCCGTGATGGCTAGCAGCCGACAAATACCCGCAGACCTCAATCCATTTTTATTGTATTCAGGCTGCAGTGTTGTATTTCCTGCCTCCCCTTAGCACCACACATACAGTGTACTTGAAAACAAAAATCTATAATATTGATCCCGCAATGTCACCACAATTATTCTTTTGAAACAGCCATTGAAAACAAATTACATCTGCACTGCCTTTTCATCCGCCTGCTGCGAGTGAGCAATGCTCACTGTGGCCTCCAGCGCTGTGGCGTTAGCACTGTGTCACCGCCGACAGGACAGCCCAGGGAAAAGCGGGTGGGGGAGGGGGCAGCAAAGACCAAATCCAGATCAAAAGGGCCGTTTTAGGAGGGCAAAGGGTGGGCCTGGCCGGGTGTCTGTCCGGGAGGGGTCTGGATCCCGTGTAGATGCAAGCTGGGCAAATCCCAGGAAATAAAGGTCTACATCCTCGGCTGTTGTTGGGGTGCGGGGACTCCCCCCAGTTTGGTCAACGAAATGGACTGATTACATTGACAGATTTAGCCAAAGCCTTCATTCTTGGATACTCGGTTTCAAATCTATTAGTGATGAGTATTATTTGCATTTACATGGTATTCACCTGATGACAGATACGTCTACTGACAAATTGGAGTCTCCTAAAACCGAGCAGTTGTTAAAGTAGGAGAGCTGCTGCCCACAGGCCCCACTGCCCCATCCACAGCCCCAACTCCAGCTCCAACGGAAATGATGACCCTCCCGAAAAAGGCCAGGTTGATCTCTTTAACAACAAGCCGCATTTCCCCCCCCCCCCACCCCCCAAAGATCCAGAAGTAGCAGAGACCCACCAGAAAGCTCCCCATCCTGCCTCTGAGCAGAATCCTGGTACAAACATGGTGGTCTGGCCCCCAGCAAAATCCCTGATCCCCTCTCTAACATGCCAAGCCAGTAATGGCTCTGGACGGGGGCTTGTCTGTTTGTTTTAGATTGTCATACTTGGAAAAATTCTCTCTGAGCAATAATTAAATTCCATGCTACCGAGCGGTGGGCAAAAGGAAATTCTTTTGTTAAGGTTTGACCACACAAGTCACAGTGGTGAATCTAGCAGCCGGGAAGTGATAACTTTGGAGCATTAAAAAAACCAATAGCCTTGTTGACATGGACATGGGAACCTAACCCCTGAAGCCTCCTGGTATGACACATTGATTTTCCTGTCCGTGTACAGTTCTAAAGCCATCCATTCTGTATGGTCAGGACTCAAAGGGCCAGAGAGAGGAAAAAAATCTGTTCTTGCTGCTGTACCTCCAGGCAAAGTTGAGAAATAAATTCTACGTTTTGAGAGATGATTTGTTCAAGCCATGTTTAAGAGAATATGATTGCATTAAAAAGGAGAAAAAAAATATTTTGTTGCCCTGACCCCCGTAACCTGTAGTCACTGATCTTCATGCAAAATCCTGACGCTGTAGACATGGCTTAGAATGGGATGGGGAGCAAAGGGGCTGGAGTGGGGGTAAGGAGAGCCTGGGGAATCAGGAAGCTTACTTATTATTCTCTAAATAATATCACCAGGCTGCCCAATAATTTCTCAAATAATCCTCTCATGTCCACCTGTCATTTCCTAGATCCTTCTGCAACTTGTTATTTTGCAAAAGCTGCTGTTCCTTGTTCGAGGGCTCTTTGAGAAATTGCAGCTTCCTGCTTGCTTTCTGAACCTCTCTTTTCTACAGCAAAAACAAGCCAGGTTGACCCACTCTTCCAGGTCTAGGCAAGAGGCATCCCAACCCACTGTCCCCAGGTCCAAAGGCAGCCAGGCAGGTCCAGGCTCCCCAGTGAGCCACCTAGCAACTCTCCACTTTCTCCAGGGCATCCCCGGGGTCCTCATTCCAAACACCTCACTATAACCAAAAACCCTCCCTGTTTTTTGGCCTTGACAGGGAGGGATGTTGGGTGAAGGAGAGAGCGAGCCCAGGCTTTGGGGAAATTTGCTGAGACACCACAGGGGATTCCGTGTGCAGCCGGTTTCACATGTTCAGGACTTTTTGAGTGTTTAGCTATTTTAGTTCTAAATAAAGAAAGCTTCAGTGCCGGTCAGGAGGTAGAGCTCACAGAAGTGGAAGACTAGTGTTTAAGCTGCAAATTTGCAGTGTCGTTCTACAAAGTATTACATACATCATTTCCTGGTGCAGAGGAATATTGAGCTATTTCAGTGAAGGCAAAAAGGAAAGATCAAAATCATGCAATTTTCCTGACCTAGACAGAACTACAGACTGAATACAGAAATAGAAAATGCTAAAACGAACATTCTTACAAGATTTGACTTTATACACACAGCATCCACATATCCCAAGTGTATACATTGTGAACTCGATATCAGCATGCATGCACACTAGTTAAAGTCATAAACCCAGTCACACAAAACATTCCTACCAGATGATTCCGTCTTGCTAGACCTATAGAAGTATTCTTAAATTAGGTTGGTGTGAATGTGTTTGTATATTTATTATTAAAATACTTACTGTTCTGCCTTTTGAAGTAGATGGACAAATGATTTAGGAGTGGAAATAGACTAGAAACAAAATTAATGCAAATAATGTGTTGATTTTTTTTTAGCTTGATTAGCCAAGCCAATGGAAAATTCTAGAAAACGTATACAATTATTTTAACTGTCACAGGCTGGCAATTGTAATTGACATGATTTGTACGAGATGCAGTGTAATAACTGAATATATTAAAAAAAAATCTCATGCCTTGATTACCAGGAGAACATTACTAGTGCCACAATATTATTAACAACACAATTATCGTGGCATCCCTAGGATACGCTCTTAGCACTTCAATGCATTAGTGAACCTTTGCTAACGAAGAAAAAATTAAAGTACAGCAAATTTCAAAGCACCAGTTGTACCCAATATCATTAAAAATTTATAAAACTTCCCCTGAACATGACAAGTGTTTGGTTTAAATGAAGATCAGCCACAAGGAGAGAGCAGAAATCTTGTTACTCTTTGTCTCCTTCCTCACCCTCCCTCTCTCCCTCTCTTTCTCCCAGACCTCCCCCAACCGGCACCACCTCAATCCAGCTGAAATATGTAACCATTACAGAGTGACAGCTTGACACACAATGACCCGTCAGAACATTCATCTCGCAATGTTTTATTTTAGTGAGGAGCCAAACTGCAGAAAAAATAAGCAAGTTGTTTCAAGGCTTGGAAGGAGATCAAACATTTCTGGCATCCCCACTTACCAGACCTTTGATTTACAATAGACTTGTCAGAGCCCGATTAGACAGTGTGTGCTTAAAAACCTACAGAGGCTCCTCAGCCGCCCCAGCCCACCACCATTTCCCCCACGGACAGTATCCCTTTGTTCCCCGGAACTAGCAAGCCAGGCTTAAGCATGGAACCTCGCACCCTTGCAAGAGGACCAGAGAACATAGGAAAAGCAATCTAGCTGCAATTACATCCCTTGTGCCAAGGTGAAGAGAGAGAGGGAGAGAGAGAGAGGATGCAAAGCCGAGTTTCTTCTGCCAATTTCTTTACCTCTTCCTTCCAAGTCAAAAGTTATAATCTTCCCCAGGAAAAACATACCCTGCGATTGCTACCGCGGGTGAGCTTTCTCAACCTTATTCAAATGGAAACAGCTTTAAAAAAATGAATTGGACCAAAAGCGCAGGTGTTTAAAATATGTTCGCGGTATTACGATTTTTGCTAGTAATTACAACTATGAAAATAGCTGGAAATATATTGTTTCAATTTGTATGGAGAACAATTGCAGAGAGAGAGAGAGAGAGAGAGCACCGCATGATCCCGGCCTGGCATTGGAATGTGTAATTCCTTAACCCTATATGGCGGCACAGGGCTCACTGGAGCAAATTATGAATACATGTGTTTGCAGAGTTTGAGTAGTAAATTTGGGTTTTGTGCATCCGTAACAATGCAATCTGACATGTGTGATTTATGGAATATTAAGTTAATACAGTATTATGAAATTAGCTTAATGTACTAAAGCTGTAATTTTAAAGTGAAAAACAATGCGACCAGACGTAAACAATATCAACATTAGCATTTTGTGAAAGCTGAAACCAATTCACTCAAAATGTGTCTGGAGAATCACAGATTTACTTCGCCTAGTCAGGCCCAAGTCTCAGGAAAGTTACAGACCTCAGGACAATAGCCACCCCCTCTCCCTCCAAAAGCCAAACTAGTCACCCTGTGGCCAAAATTGAACATGCCAGTCAGAGGCACCAACCAGGGAGCCCACACCAGTCCCACCCCTCGGGGAAGTCCCCAGAAATTATCCTGAGCCCTTCAGAGTTCAAGAACTGGGTGGCAACTCTACAGTTTGAGGTCACAGGGCCTGCTTGGACTGTATGCTCCCCACCACCCCTATGGTCACCCTTGGGACGGATTCTGGGAGGGATGGCTGGGTGCCACACAATCCTGGAAACTTGGAGTTCAGGGCCTGGAATGAATGGGACCCTGAGGTCGAGCAAATTTTGTTGATTCGAAGGAACAAAACTAGCAATGTAATCTAAGGGCTCCTTAGAGGGAAAGCCTACCAAAGCAACAGAAACTTATGACATGAAAGGACCAGAAATCTTTGGGTTATATCGGGATAAGTCACCCTCGCCTGGTGTATACTCCTGGGGCCCAGCCTGAGACCCATGGGAAGTGGTGAGCAGGCAAGCAGTAGGCTCCCCTTGGATCTGTCCATCAGGGCTAACTTGGTTGAGTGAGTGGATTTGGATAAAGTATCTCCTTACTCCCCTCTTACCCTCTTGCCTTTCTGGGGTTGAGGGTTCACTGAGACTGAGGAACAGTGAGTCCAAACCAGACCACTGTCTGAAACATCAAGTTCTGAGATGGCGGGAAGAGGAACTAGGCAGCATTTGAACAAGCCATAGAAAATGCTCCCATGGATTTCTTTGCTTTGCACTGAGATTGCTAAAAACCTCATAAGCATAAATAAGTAGATTATGTCTAGAATCTAAATGTTAGCCCCTTGGTGCCATTTTGCTTTCCTGGCCCTAGCATGTTAGCCCTTGGTGAGCATCGGGGTGGCAACCCAAACACAAGTCTCCTGAGACCCTTGAGGAAACAGATGTAAAGCACTGTACCTATGTCACTTCAGATATAAAAGGCCTGGTCATCCATTCTACTCAGATTAATATGGACCTCCGGAAACACAGAGGCACAACTGCACGTGGTGGTTCCTAGCACATCAAGTACTAAACTTATTTGATGAAGCATGGGATTCCAGGAGTCCATGTGCAGATCAGGTACCACAGAAGCTTATCTTTTAAGTCCCTTGTGGATATCCTTGGCAGAGGTCAGATGCCAAATCCCACACCACTGTAAGCTCTTCTGTGCCAAAAGCCCAGCCCATGTGCATACTTATAAACTCTGACATCAGAACAAGTGTGTACCTGTCAGTTTATTTATGGCACTTTCTTTTTTAAGATTCCCTGTATATGGCTTTAATGTGATAATCAAGATTATTTTATTTATCTAGCATGCCACTGTATCTTCACATATCCATAGTAGAAATAAAATAAATGAAAAGTGTATGTCAAAGTTAGAGATGAAACAGTCACTCGAGTCCACACCAGGGAAAATCAATTCTCAGATCTTGCAGCAAGGTTTTCTGCCTCCTCTACCTTGCAGAAGAGCCTGGCTGTTTGCTGTTGGTTTGTTGGCTTTTGTTTCCAAGATGCCCTGCATTTATTACAGAAGCTAGAGAACCAAGAGCTGAAAGCCAATACTAATGTTTTAATTCCATCAAGTATGTTTCAATTCCCATTTTGCATTTTGCATTAGGAACCCAGACTCAGTCAATACTTCACAGCACCGTTGCTTGTGGTCGGGCACAGGGGCTTCACCTAAGCTGACAAATGATTATGCTTCACAACATGAGGATAAACGGGACTCGGAGTCAGGAACTTGCTCATTGCTCTTTCCCGCTGCAAAGAGCAAACACATTGTCTAGTTGCAATATGTTTATAGAAAGAGACCACCGAGATGGTTGCTCCTTAATGTGTGTTCCTTTGAACGAGGCACCTTTTTTGCTCCAAAACTATTAATCTCCATAAATAAAATAACCCTCAACAAGAGAGAGAGGTATCCCATCCCAGTGTTATAGTCAAGCAAACTAGGATGGGGACATTGAGTGTCCTCTCCCTCTCCACATGCACACACTCCCCTCAGCAGAGAGGAGGGACGATATGGGCAACTTTCTTGATTCTGAGAGCTAAAGATGTCACAAATAAAAATAAAGCAAGAATATGTCTCCCCCAAGCTCAAATTGTTATTTTTGGTCACTTCCTTAAGCCAGGGAATGTCCATTATCTTAGCCTGTGGGATTTTTCTCTGCATTATAAATCAAAATATTTTCACTAGCAAAAAGAGGGGAGTAGTAACCAAACCCAGCCTGACGGGTCACAGTTCAAGTCTTCCTAAATTCAAAATCATGTAACATCTAAAATAATTACAAAAATAAATGCAATCTAAAATAATTACAAAAATGAATGCAATTAAAACTACACACAATATATGAATTTAAAAAGTGGGGGGATAGGTGTATAAAACAGATGGGATTTCCAAATTCTTTTTGTTCTAATAAAACTTTCAAAACAAAGTGAGAATATATGTCTTGCTCTTTCAAATGCTGTTTTTAGTAAACTTTTTTGAAACTAGTCCTCACCTTCCTACTTTGGTCACACTGTCTCACAACAGCCCTGGCTGATTCCTTTGGAGGAGGTGACGATTCAACTCCGAGCCGGCTGCTGAATAGAAAGAGATTCTTGCTTACAGTCTATCCTTTATTGCAATAGCAGAAATATGTGATTTTTACCTATTGTAATAACAGCGTGGCAAGATCTGTATCTCAGAAGAGAGACGCAAGGAAAGAAAAATACCCTAAGACAAGCTACGTGTGTCCCTGAACCTCACCTCTCAGGCCTTTCACGTCCAGTAGGTAAGTGGTCCTCATTCTCGCCCCACTTAGCAAATTATATATAAACAAATTACCTTCCTGGGCTGGTTCCCTCTGAATTACTCCTTGGTCTCTGAGTGGTTTTCCATCAGGACGAACCTTTTCCTTTCCCTTATGCACCAGCAAACATACTGATACAATTTAAAGGTCATGTTCTTTTCAAACTGACAGAGCACTCCAAAGTTTTGACGAGAGGCCCTCCAAGCCTCACACCCTACAGGCGGAGAGGAATTAAGTAAAGCATCACTTGGTGGGAGCTCAATCATGTGAACTGATTAGAAAACGCATCCATGGAGAGGGGGCCTTTGCAAGGTGACGGGCAGCTCATCCCGAAAGGAGATGTCACACGGCGAGGCAGAGAGCTCCCGCCACCGGGGGTGGGGGAAACCATGTAAGGGTCAATGAAGATATAATTACCTTCCCACGAGAAACCTCTTTATTTCCAAATCCCCAATGAATGCCACTTAATTAGCCTTACCTTTTGATTTGCAGATAGTCCAACTTTACCCCAAACCCCAAGACTGAATTAGCGGTGTTATTTCTTAAGCTCAAAAGAACATTTTCTTGGTAACTAAAGAATTGCCAAGAGTATGGATTCTGCATAAATATGCATTGTGTGTAGACATTGATATATTTATTTACAGGTGCATTTGTATTATCAGGGGGATAGGCAGTTCATGAATTTTTTTTTTTTTTTTTCTGCTTGTCTCTGGAACAAAAAAAAGGGAACAACTGGGATGACACCAGGTCGTGATGGCAGGAGCAGGTGCAGTCCTTCAGGAATCCAGTCAAGGCACTGGGCACTCTTCTGATATTAGTATTAGTATTATTATTTGATGGGTTTGTTTGATTACTTTGTTCTTAACTAAAATCTGCTAAGGTCCACCTCAGAGGTGACACTACTTGATATCCAAAGAGGCTCCTGATGTTTTGTCCTAAGTTGGTCACATGTGATGACATCAGCTGTCATAGAGAAGGAGACCTTGAGGAAAACTCCAGGGATGCACCTGGTGGCTTGTGCCCCATGATTTAGCTGTGGCACTCCATCCAGGGCCATTCCAACCCTCCAAGGAAGGTTTTTCTTTCCTTCCTGGCCCATCCTAATTCACCTGAGTCTCCCCCTCTGCAAGAGAGGCTCTCTGCAATGATAAGCTTTCTCTTTAGAAACAAAACTATCCTAAATCCACACACATCTGCACCAAGATCTGGAATTATTTACCCTTGGGGGATGGAGTCTTGTGTTGTTGTGACTTCACATACATCCCCTAAGTCGACCCAGGGCTTGTAGAGCTTGTTAAATTTTTACTAGAATGGTTTTCCTTTGAAGCGTCCTGCACCCAAGTTTAACTGACTGAAGCACAAGAGTCCACAGCCTTGGTTGTCCCAGCTACAGGAGGCTGGGGCTTTAATCCTGGAATTGAATCATGAGACAGATTTTCCTTGTCACTGTTCCTCCGTTGACTTCGCCTCACCCAGTACCATATCATTTGTCTTTCCAAAGCGAAGATTCCCAGTCACATGCCATTCCCACCCTTGATCTCTCCTCCAGCTCCTTCCACCTCCCTTCCCTGACCTGCCCTCGGGACCCTGGACCAAGGTTCACAGTGGTTCATGCCTATCTTCCCACTTAGTCTCTCTCCTACCTATGCCCCCATAGCTGTCATGGCCCTAGGCCCCTGTGTACTGTTGGGTCCATGTCCAACCTGGGGGACACAGAATTTCCCTCAGCAGTGGCCATCGGGTTCAAAATCTAGTCTAAGGCATGGATAGCAATGCAATCATCATGGGAAGCTTGTGTAGAAACCATGAGAAAAGAACACTGATATCCTCACAAAGACTTACGCTTTGTGTATTTAAAACTTGACCATCAGGACATTTCCTATCCTACCTCTGCACAGTCTTATGGTGTGGGGGGTGGAGGGAGGGTGGTCAAGGAAATGTGGATCCAATATTCAATCAGATCTATTGAGCATCTTTTATTGCCAAGCTCTCCAGCTATTTGTTGGAGATGCAAAACGAAGATCCATCCAGCCTCAAGGAGTTCTCCGTGAGCCCCTAAACAAAGAGTTAACTGTGTGGTCACCAGGGATGTTCATACTGCAGGTTAACAGAAACTGATAAGGACACCTGGGGATCCTTACAAAGGTGGCAGAGATTTGAGTCCCCATATTTTACTTGGGTCTCTTTCTGAAACGATTTGCCCCACTGGTCATACATTCAGTAGAACATCGTAACATAGGATAGGACAAACATTCCTGATACTCAGATCCTTCTCTGGTACCCAGTTAGGACAAGGAGCTTTACCTTAAAGCAGGATTGAAGGTGCATCACAAGTAGGCTCTTTGCAAACCTGCTAAATCAGTCTTCCTCCATTTCTGGAGGAAAAATTTGCACAGCTGCTCCCCAATGCCAGAAAGGGAATGAATCCAAGACCTTGAAATAGCGGAGACTCTTTTCCTCATTTAGAACTTTTTCTCCCAGAAGAAGTTTAGAAATGTTTTAAATTTCTCCTTCAAAGGTGAAGCTTCTCCCTCCTCTGGGAAGTCCATCCTTCTGTTCTCTCTGCAGACATCAGACCAGAGCTGTGACCTATAGGTAAAGAGGGGCCAGCTAGGACCCCTCACTCCTACACCCGGGAAAGTACTGTCAGTGGGGGCGGGGAAGAGTTCATCTCCTCCCTAAGGGACTTTATAGATGACAAACCCAGACTAGAGGAGTTTAGTTTCAAACCTTTTACTAAACTTTTACTTATTGTCAACAGCCGTCTTTTAAGTTACTTTTCATGGAACTTTTACTTAGCTTATTTCACAACAGGCAAACCCACTATGCTACAGCTGAGCTGAATCTGAGCATTTGAGGGGAAACCGTTCTCAGCGGTATCTATGAAGAAATGATGAAAGGAAGACCCGATCTTTTTAGTACAGCCAGTTTTCTGACCAAGACTGACAGCCCCCATTCCTCCAATGCCTCGTATGTGCAAGGCCCAGGTAAGTCAGAAGGAAGGCACTCACAGGCATAGACCTGGCCGTGAAGGTGGCGTCGGTGAGCGAGGCCACACTGGGGACGTGTCTGTACCTTGGAAGACTGTTGGCCCTGGGTCCCACACCGGGCATGTTTCCCATGACTAAGCAAAGTGCTGCAGGGGGTCTACTCCACCTGCATACAGATGTTCCGCTGCCCAGACACCACCCCAAGAGTCTGAGCATGCTCCCCAACCGTCCATGTCTGGAGGTCGGCAGGGGCCGGTCATCAGAAACACACTGTTCTGGTGCTTCGGGTTAAACCCTGCCTCTTTCTTCAAGGATATAGCATCGCTGAGCCAGATGATATTTTCCTCTCCTGTGCAAAAGCAATAAAAGCGGACAGCCTGGGCTGTGTATCCTGCCTGCGCTGCTAACAAGACACATTCCTTTCTGTTCATGGCAAGAGTGTAAGTTTCTGTCTTATGTCACAATTTCTGACAAGAGCTCGAGTACAAAAACAGTATCTTGGCACCAAGAAAATGACCATCACTTACAAAGATGAAACTCCCAAGGACACCCAAAGGGTAAGATTTCATGGGAGATAGGCACTAGAAGCGCCAGCCCCTCCCAGGTCCCGAAGACCATGCGGACAAATCATGTCAGAATCGCTCCGCGCTCATCAAACTTCAAGGCAGGCGTTGCAAAACCTCCCGGTTTCAAACTCACCGCTAGGCTTAGGGTTCGTGCTGTAGGCACACAGCTCCTGAGCTGAGGCCACGGTGAAGTCACTGGGAAAACCTGATCCACACTCCTTTTCCCACCTTTTATCATTGTTTTAATTCCCCACTATTTAATTATTTAATTCTTCTAGAACCCTAAGTAGAGTTGAAGCCTCAGTTTACCATACATCTTCTCTCAGTTGGTAGCACAAAAGCCTAAATCAAAAAGTTTCAGTCAGACACAGTGGCACACGCCTATAATCCCGGCAATTGGGGAAGCTGAAGCAGGAAGATCGTGAGTTCAAAGCCAGCCACAGCAACTTGGCAAGGCCCTAAGCAATTCAGTGATATGTCTCAAAATAAAAATTATAAAGAGCTGTGGATGTAGCTCAGTGATAGAGAGCCCCTGGGTTCAATCTCCAGTACCTGAAAATTGTATGTATGTATGTATACATGCGTGTCTGTGTGTGTGTGTGTGTGTGTGTGTGTGTGTGTATCAGGGCAGTTTAACAAACTCTGGCATCTGAGGACATAAGAATAAGTAAGTCGGGTGTGGAGGCGCACGCCTGTAATCCCAGCACTTGGGAGGATGAGGCAGGAGGATCACAAGTTCAAAGCCAGCCTTAGCAATGGCAAGGCACTTAGCAACTCAGTGAGACCCCATCTCTAATAAAATACAAAAAAGGGCTGGGGATGTGGCCCAGTGGTCGAGTGCCCCTGAGTTCAATCCCCAGTACCACAAAAAAAAAAAAAAAAAAAAAAAAAAAAATAAGAAAAAGTAATATTAACTGAAAATTATGGTTTATTTATATATTTCAACTTTAATAGAAACTGATAAGGACACTCAGGGATCCTTACAAAGGTGGCAGAGATTTGGGTCCCCATATTTTACTTTGGTCTCTTTCCTAAATGATTCCTTATATTTTAGTGGATGCTGGTGAGTTGGCAGTCTAAAATCCATTACTAGTTTATCATCATTCCCATGAGAATACAAGGGGAAACAAAAGCTAAGCCTATAAGGAGGACACAAGCAAAATCATAACTCCAATACTTGACCCAGAAAAAGCTCAAGTTTGAGGGAGGGGGAGTTGAGCATGAAAGGGTCACAGAGTTCACCTGAGACCCTCTTGCTTCACCATCACCTCCCTTGGTCTTGCTGAGAGAGCCCAACCTCTGAGCCTTAGGTTCTTCCCAAGGTGAAAGTCCACTGGGAAGTCAAGGTCCTGTTCGCAGAAGAACTGACATTTCAAGGTAAAGTTCAGATTTAATATGCTCAGTGTTGGGATGTAGTGTGTTGATTCCTGGTTATACCATCTTTAATATTTCTGCTTTAAAAATTACCAAGGACCAGTAAAGTTCAGATGGGAGCATGCTCTGCTTCTGAGTAGGACCAAGGTCAGGTAAAGTTCAACCCAAGCCTCCTCTTTAGAGACTGGTGAAGTGCACATAGCACTGGAGAGGGCTTTCCCAACCACACCTCTTCAGCGGGAGGCCAGAGGCCCATCAGCCCAACCTCCCGGATCCACAGCAACATCTAACTCTGGACAGACAGCCAATTCAACTAAGCAAGAGCCACACTCTTGTTCCCAACCTCTCCTACTCAGAGCTAGATGAAATGGGACACAATGGGGCTCACAGGGCTGGGCCTCCACCCTGCATGGCCCCTGGGCCTTTGCCCTACATTTAGAAGTCCTATATCCCTGGAAGAATATGCTCCCATCTTCCAGGTCACATTCCAGGGGCCCCTGCCAATTTATACATCCCCCCCTTTGGACTCTGTGAGGGCGTGAAATCCAGGCTGGGTTGCAACAAAGGCCTCCCACTCTGCCCCTTAAGTGTCCCCCACAAACAGTCGCATGACCCCCAGCCCAGGACATATTCTGGAGCTTTTACAGAATGGACATGATGCTCTCATAAATAGGAAAGGGACTCCAGCTGTCCCCAAGGAGCTTGAACCAGTGACCTCAGTGACAATCTAGGCACCCAGCTGGCATCCCTCAAGAGGCAGAGGGAGAGAAGCCTGCCTAAGTGAGTCTTCCAAGGAAAGCTAGGAAAAGGAGGGAGAAGGGCTTATTTGGATTTGGAAAGAAAAGAATATTCCCAAGGGGCCGCAGACATGAGGAAGGGCACGGATGGGTGTATGTGTGTCTGTGTCTTTCAGCTAGGCAGTTCAATCTCAGGTTATTTTATTTGACAAATAAAACTAAACTGCATATTTATGGACTAATGATGTGAGATATTGCTCTTTTATTCATATCCACTGCTGTTTAAAGACCAACTGTAAATATTCTTGGGAGTTTTTGCAAGTTGGTGTGACATAGCTAGACAGTCCAGAGTGTGGCCTTGCAGTTCAGTTGACAACAGTGCAGCCTCAAGGTCAAGGTCATGATTTTACCTCCCTTAGCAAAATCAGCTACTCCTCCAGAGAATCTTTCAGAAGCCACAGAATTGAGTCCTGCATCTCTGCAGCAGTTACTCATGCCGGGCTGCATGCTGGGCTCTGTGTTTCGGAACTGGCTAGAGCACACTGGACCCAGTCCTGATGGTCAACCAACATGAGGAGTCAGTCAGGCACCAGGAGAGAGAGAAGACATAGAGCAATCACCCTCCTCCTGGAACTGAGATGAGTCCCCACCCCGCAACCTCACCCTGGGCTGATAGGCACCCCAAAGGCACATGCTGAAGAACAGTCTGTTAGATGCTGATTGAAGCTTGAGTTCAGGGCCTATGGTTGCGACCACAATATGTTCTCTGTCATTTGGTTTAACCATTCTCCTGCCAGAAAAAAAAATAGGAGAGTGGGAAAGAAGCCAAAGTCACCTTGCCTTTCAAGGGAGAAATGAACTCTGGATGGTAGGTAGTAAGACAAGGTAGAAGGAGGGTCCCCATTGACACATTCATCCTGACCATGGGACACTGACTCAATGGGTAGAAGTGCGTGGTTAAGAAGGCCGACCCTCACAGCCAGCGGAGGTGGGCAGATACTGGAAGGACGCAGTGATCTCAGACATCAAGAGTGGCTAAGGTGGCTGCCTTGTGATTCTCAGCAGGCTGGGGTGGTCGGAGCAGGACACGTGCTCAGGTAGTTCAGGTAGAATAAATGCCACGTGGTGAATCCACGTGCCACAGGCCAGGATCTGCTCCAGGGAACAGGTGTGTGATCGTGGGGACAGAGGGAATCTGTGAGACGCTGTGTTCACCAGCACCCCCTGCTCCAGGGGATGAGTCCGTTTCTATTGCCCTGGGGGGTGAAGACGCACCTCATCCTGAGCTCTCAGGAGGATTTTATCCCACAGCCCTGATGGGGCAGTCTTCAAAGACGCTGTGTCCACAGCGGGGATAATGCTCCTGTCTCCAGTCTTCTCCCTGTGCTCACCAGTCTGAGCATCCCTTACCCTGCAGCTCACCCAAAGCTAAAAGCAACTGGGATAGACACCTAACTGCTTCCACTGGGGTCCCTAGCACAGGGCTCTTCCAAAGGGCTGGAAGGACTTTAGCAAGCCTCACTCTAGCCTCTGTCTCCCGAGTGGACAAGGCGCCTGCCGGCTGCGAGGAAGACTCCTAAGCACAGGCTATGCAGCAGGTGGCCCAAATACAGTATGGCCCTGGGGCCCAGGAACACGGTGCAAAACCATGGAGATGCCGCCATCAGGATGCTACGTCCAATGGAGACACGTGGGAAACACAAGGAGACCCTGCCAGGAAGATTGAGAAGACTTCATGGAAGGGAGACATTTCAGATGAGCAAAATGTCAGGAAGCAAAGAAGAGGGGGAGCACTCCAGGCAACAGAGCAGCACAAGCCAGCCAGGACAATAGGAAGCTGCTGTCTTTGGGCTCTCCACGAGCGATGAGGCTGAGAGCAACATCCGATGAGCAGCTCCAGGTACAAGGACCTGCACACCCGGCTCTGCCAGCCTCCCCAGCTCATCTCCAGCCACAAGCTTCTTTGTTCCCCAAGTGTCCATCATGCTGGCTCTTCTCACCACAGGGCCTTTGCAGAGTCCTCCAGTTTTGGAAATGCTCCTTCTTTGGCCTTCCCTCCATTGGCTCCCTTGGACTTGCACTTTCAACTCAAAAGGCTACACAGAGTTGACGTTCCCCTGAGGGATTTTATTTGCAGCACTTACTGATCATCTGCTCTCCTCAATTATATCACCTCCGTGAGAACCAGTGCTTTATCTATTTTGTTCATCATCTGCAGATGCTGGGACCATGTCTGCTCCCAGGAAACCCTCAACAGCTAACTACCACCCGGTGGGTAAGTGAGTGACAGAAGGCATGGCAATGCCCTCCAAGGGGAGGGAGGGAAAGGAGATGGAAGGGCAAATTTGGCCTCTTTGTGGACTGGGCACAGATCACCAGAATGCACGGCTCTGCAACCTTTCAAAGAGTTTCCAAAGCAGCCTGAGAAATGGAGCTCAGATTGCTGGAACTCAGCCAGGGCCGAGCTGATGAACTCTGCGAGAAATCTCTGGTCATTTCCCACTTTGAGATAGTAAGCTGCAATCAAGGTCTCCAGACTTGCACACAGCTGGGTCGCTGAGACACCAGGTCTGGGCAGTTGATGGAAGGGATGAGAGAAAATTTGCAGTCGCTCTAGTGCTGAAGTAGGCTCTGCCCCAGCATCAGGGGTGGGGTCTTGCATCCAGGGATCCAGGTGTCAGATGCTTTTGGAAAATGGGCTTTGGAAGGAGGCCATCAGGTTTCCTAAAAGGAGCCTCAGCACAAATCAGTCAGGGCTTAGGTGTGCTCCCTAGCTGTGCCCGAGCACTCCCAAATCCTGGTGTGCCCTAAGGGCTAGGTTTCCAGTACACACAGAGTTTCCAGCAAGACTCAAACATCCAGGTCCTATAGAGAAGGGAGGGGCTCCCAGAGTCAGAGAGGCACACAACAAAAGAAGTCACCATTTTAGCCAAGACCCAAGAGGCTGAGAGAGGGGTCACCCTGTGGCTTAGGAGTGGGGGGTTCTGGGTTACCTGTGGGTGAGCTCACAGGAACACCTGTTGAAGAGCCTGCAAACCACTTCTCACCTGCTCTGGAAAAGTTTAAACACAAGTCTTGGAGCTCACACTAGCTTTGGGGAGGTCGGGCAAAAGCTACAACTTCTCAGAGACATACCGTTCTATTCTGAAAACACTGCGGTTGTCGCTGCCTCTGTCTTTTGACCCTCATTCCCTCTGTTTTCCTTCACCCCATGATCCCCCTCCCTCTTCTGTCTATTTCTTCCTCATTCCAGATGTTGGAGCCTTGCGAAGTTTGCATTGGGAGAAGCTGATACTCAGGCCACAAATCATAAAAGAGATTTGGGTCACAGAACCACACGGAAAATTCCCATTCACCAGGTTTCTTGAAAGGAATTCCTAAAAGGAATTTGCAAAGGGAAGTTGGCCCTGGAAGGAACATTCCAAAATGGCAATTGTCCACGTCTCCTTTGGCCAAAGGGAGCAGGTGGAGCAGGAAGAAAAGGCCCTCTGCAGAGCCCTTTGTTTTTGCAAAGGAAGAGACAGGCAGGCAGGCAGGACTTCCAGCATCCTCCTGGCCAGGGACAGGCTGGGACTCGGGGAAGTTGGGTGTTTCCCTGAGGAAGCAAAAGATGAAGCGTTTGTGTTTTGTTTGAATTGATAATGATGTCAGTTTCAGTTATGGGCTCATTACAACAAAAACCTGGGACGTATTAACAGCTCTTTAATTGAATTTGGAAATAAGAAGGGGGGTTTTGAACGGTCTTGTAAATTGTGGATTCACAGAACTCCTCAGCGACTGCCTTCAGTGTTCGACAGAGAGAACACAGTCTTCCCAAGGCTGGCCCCGCTTTGACTGTCCACAGAGTCCCCTGATGCCCACCCACCGCAAGGCAATCTTTATCATTCCTGAGCTCATGGGTGAGAAGTAGAAAGTTTAGACCAAGGGGGATTCCCCAGAGAGTGAAAACCAGGCCTATGAGAGGCAACCTTTAGGTTTTTCTTCTAAATCAGCAACACAGGAAGCGCCATTGGTGTCCAGCTGGAGCAGAGATTCTCCGGGCTCTGAGCCCCACAGGGCCCTGAGCATTCCCCACGAGGAGAAGCCCTGCAGTGACCTGCTTGGCTGTCAGCTTTCCCCACCAGAAGGGGGCGCCCCCGAGAGCCAGGGCCCCCAGCCACATCTCCACAGAATCCTTCATGCCCGACCCTGACACAGGAAATCTGGAAAATTTTGTGGGGTCAACAAGTGAACAAGTGGCCTGCCACGGGTAGACTTTTCTTTTTCCCTTTTTTGTTTTCTTCTTCCTCTCCCTCATTCCACCTGCTTCCTCCACCCACATACTCTACCAATCCCTGTCCAGTCTCTTCCAGCAAATCTGCTTTTAATTATCTGGGATGCCTCCTTTATCTTCTCCCTGCCTCGCTAACTGCGTACAAAACATGTATATCCATACAGACACGCATATGCATCATGCACACATACACTGAACATTCCGGAAAAGGGAGAGAGGTGCCAGATATCAGAAATAAAAATACAGGTATCCAGTTAAATTTGAATTTCAGGTAAACAACAAATGATTTTTCAAATTTATTTTTGGATTATTTCTTCTTTATCTGAAAATCAAATTCAATTCATTGAGTATTCTGTTATTAGATCCGGCAACCTCGGTGGAGGGTGGTTTTATTCTCTTGCAACATCTGGTCACAGTATTCGCACGCTTATTCTTTCCTAGGATCTCACAGGTATCTCTCCAAGTCAATAGGTACAGGCCAGTGGGTTCTTTTTAATGGATGTATAATATTCCACAGGCATAGTGTTCCTCAACTGCTGGGCAATGACCTCCATGTTGCATAACTGTCACTGCAATGTGGCTTGGCAAATTCCCACCCTCAGCAAAAGGAGCAGAAGGCAATATGATTGGCTCTGTCCTGCATCCTTAAATTAGCTGTCATGGCAAAGTCAGCAACTGTCCCTGTAAGAGAACACATCACTCAGAATGGCCAGCCCTGGGAGACCCTTGGCTACATCTGGGGCCCTGGGTGAGGAGGGGGAAGTGGCAAAAAAGAACCGTGGAATACACCTTTCCAACAGGAACCTAACAACGGAGAGATGGAAACACCTCAGACTTCAGGCTTGAAATACATTCAAATGTAGAAATTCAGATCCAACTCTCTTTGCCAAACCCACGCCAGCATAATTATTCTGCACCACCGCCCGCTCCCCTTCTTTCACCAGTCACATCTTTGACTTCATCCTTGTTGCTGAAAACACAAAAGTAAAAAATACATAGCAGCTCTGCTGACATTACAGCAACAGCATAAGCCTCATTTTACCAACCATTTAACTCCCTCTAAGGACCCCGTTCAGAGACACGGGCACGTTGATAGGAACTGTACAAAGGTCAGTGATTTGGAGACTCTTTCCGACAATTTGCCAGGATTTTGGCATTTGTAAGCATCCATAGGACAGCTCTCTAGCAAGCTGACCTTGACAGCGAATGGGATAAATAAACCTTCAATTTACCCCCTCCAGCTCTCCGCGAGCCGGGCTGGTCCCCACGGAGCCTTCACCTGTCCATATCGTTCAACTGCCTGCAACTTCCAACTGACGAACATCCACAGCTCCGCGGCCCAGTGACAAACACCATCTAACAGATAAGGCTTCTGAAAAGTCAAAGCCAATACTGCTTCCATTGAAAATTTAATGCCGGCTCCATCTTTGCCCATCATTCTTCCGACTGTTGCACGTGTCCCAAGAGGCCCTTGAAGCTAAAGCACTGCTCTATAACAGGTAATGACGTGGCATTTAATGATACTGTCCAAAGTGATCCCAGGCTTTGGGAAGTAATGTGCACTCATGTACCAGATAAGCACCGCCAAACGTACTGAGCTGCCGTATCTTTCACGGCCCTGTCACCAGATACAATGTGACACATCCCCGGCCATCGTACCTGCTACTCCTCCGACCCCGCCATCAGACACAACCGTGCATTTTCAGAATCGAGCTCCAAAGCGTTGAGGGAATTCAAGCCAAGGTAGAACGGTAACATATCCGTAATTAAGTATTCACAGCCTCTTTAATACTTCAGTGCTCTTGGATTCACTACTAAAATCTGTGAATTATACCTCATTGAAAAATGTCCTTAATCGACTCTGACATGTTTTATTGGAGACAGAAAAAATGTTTCAGTATGATAGATAAGGTTAAAAAATGTTACCACTCTGATCATTTACTCTAGTGCCTGGCCAAAAAAAAAAAAAAAAAAAAAAAAAGAGAGAGAGAGAGAGAGACAGAGAGAGAGAGAAAACTCCAAAGCCAAAAAACATTTACATCATTCATCGGATGCAATTGGAGGGGAAAAGAAAAAAAAAAAAAAAAAAAAAAGCCTTATCTGACAACCCGTTTTAGCTGATGGGACAAAGTGCACATTTTCAATTTTCTGACAAAGTTATGTTGTTTATGTAGATAAGGGGGGAAACAACCGGAAGAGTTCTAAAGCATGCCACAAGGCCTAGAAACGTGACAACTGCGGAGCACCCCAAGCCACACACAGCATCACACAACCGCGCCGCAGACCAAATCCTGCAGGCACCGGCACCTCCCTCTCCAGAGCAACCAGGGGTTTTCAAATAGCTCCTGGGCTCTCCTGGGATATGTCACGTGACTACAAGTACAAAGTTTGTCCCTGGCCTTGTTCCCAAGAAGTCACAATAGGAAACAGAAACCAACTGATAGAGATGCCTTTAGAAGCTGGTTGTTTGTGGAAACAGAGTTTGGTGTTTTTCTCTGCCCTTTGGCTGAGCCTGTTGACCCCAAAAGAAAGAAATCCAAATTTCTGGAACTCCACGTGGGTATCATGCAATTAAACCCAGGAGCAACAGGGACAAAAACTTGAGAAATTCCATAAGCCTTCCACTTTCCCCCAAATGACACTCACGTGTTCTCCTGGGAGGCTCCATTACTGCTTCTTAGCATCAGCAAACATCCCCAGTGTAGCACAGAGACAGGAACGCTGGGTCCTAACCCAGATGGTTGGGAACAGAGATTGCTACATGATCTCGAGCAAGTGATTTACTCTCCCTGTGCTTCTGTGTCCTGATCTGTAAAAGGGACTGCATGACAGTGGTTGAAAGATCTGCCAAGGTCACGTTCCTAATGCCCTTGTAACAGGGGGCTGGCAAATGATGAGTATGCTGGACATGTTCGTGCCAACTCTTGCCAGTAAGAGCAGACTGGCTGCTTTGCAAACTTGTCATTAACATTTCGTTGATATTTTCTTTTTTTAAAATCCAGGGTCTTTTATTTGTTTTATGATTTTTTTTTATTTGTTCTTTTTAGTTATACATGACAGTAGAGTCAATTTTGACGTATTTATACAAACATGGAGTATATCTTTTTCTATTTAGGTTCTCAGTCTTATGGATATAGACGATGTGGAGGTTCGCTGTGGTGTCTTCATGTATGTACACAGGAAAGATATGTCCAGTAAGTCTCTCTTAGGCCAGTTATAGACAGGATCATTTTCCAAATGGACGCCTGCCCCTTGTGATTGAAGTGGTAGACACTTGCTCAGTCCATGGCAGGGGGAAAGAATCTCTGCAGAGTTTGCCTGATCAAGGTTACCAGGTCAGATAAAGCCAGCAACTCTGTGGGAAAAGGTTACAGATCAAACAATGTGATTAAACAGCAAATAGTAGTAGAACAAAACAAAACTACACAAAAACTAATTTTTGGCTTCTTTTCAAATGTACTGTCCAGTATAGTACTTGTCTAGCGTGTGCAAGGCCCTGGGTTCAATTTCCAGAACCACATGGGGTGGGGTGGGGGGAGTTGATCTAATCAAATGCATTGTCTTAAATGTCCAATGGCCTCACAGGGACCAAAATCTCATGGCTGGGCAGGGCTCACTGATGGGTTTGGTCTGACGTGCATGGAGTATATGTTTTTTAAAAATATTTAGCTGTCATTACAGAGCCTTTATTGACCAACCTCAGTGGGTGGCATCCTATACCCTTGATGTAAAATAGCATCTCCCAGATGCTGTGTGGGACGCTGCAGTGTGACCCAGGAGTCACTGAGAATCATACTGTGTATCCCTTATCCAAAATGCTTGCAAACAGATATGTTTTGGGTTTCAATTTTTTTTTTTTTATTTTGGAATATTTGCCTATAAATAATAAGACATCTTGGGGATAGTACCCAAGTCTAAACACAAAATGTTTGTGCTTCATATACACGGTATACACATGGCCTGAAGGCAATTTTATACAGCTTTTAAAAATAAAATAAAAAGGTTTCATCACGTGGGATTTTCCACATGTGATGTCACAACACATTCAAAAGGTTTTGGATTTGGGGTCCTTTCAGATTTCGGATTTTTGGATTAGGAATGCTCAGCCTGCAGGAGACTGTGTAAAAAAGAAAATTCAACACAAACATACACTTCTTTTTGGGAAAAAAATGTCAGGATTTTTCTAGGTCTACTTCCTGATTTTATCAAACATAAGAACATTCTATACACCTGGCTAGTGCTCAATGGAACTCCTGGTCTTGGAAAACACAAGAAACCCTCACAGACCAGTAAAGTGTCAGGAGTGATGATGATTACATTTGGTATGGTATCTTGAACTGGCTTCTGGGACAAAACAAGGGCATTCATGGAAAAACGGATGAAGTCCAAATGAAATCTGGAGTTTAATAACAATAATAGGTAAACGTGGTTTCTTAGTTTTGACAAATGTATCATGGTAATGGGAATTGCCCAGGGAAACTAGGTAAGGGGTATATGGCAACATTCAGTATTTTCTTTGCAACTTTTCTGTAGCTCTAAAAGAATTCCAGCCAGGCACAGTGGCACACCCCTGTAATCCCAATGACTCAGGAGACTGAGACAGGAGGATCTCAAGTTCAAGGCCAACCTTAGCAAATTGCTATGGTTTAGACATATAGTATCCCCCCAAAGCTCATGTTTGAGAAAATGAAAGAAAGTTTAGAGGTGAGATGACTGGTATGTGAGAGGTTTGACAAAGTGAGAGTATTAATCCACCAATAGGGATTAACCAGATGATACTCTGGGCTGGTAGAGGATGGCCAAAGGAGGTGGGTCACTGGGGGTGGGCCTTTGGAGTATATATTTTGTTCTTGGTGAGCAGAGCTCTCTCTCTGCTTCCTGGTGCTATATCCTGAGCCATTTTCCTCTACCACACCCCTCTACCATGACATTCTGCCTCATCTCAGGCCTAGAGCTATGGAGTCAACCATCTATGGACTGAGACCTCTGAAACTGTGAGCCCCCCAAATAAACTTTTTTTCCTTAAGATAGTTCTTGTCAGGTCTTTTTGTCACAGCAACAGAAAAGCTGACAAAATTGTACAGAGGCCCTAAACAACTTAGTTAGATCCTGTCTCAAAATAAATAAATAAAAAGGACTGGGGATGTTGCTCAGTGGTTAAGGCCTTTGGGTTCAATCCCCAGTACCCCCCCCCAAAAAAAAAAAAAACTACAAGAATTCCAATTTTAATTTGGGGCTCCCCGCTCACCCCTGCAAGATAAATGTCTACAACATCTCAAATGATTCTGTGGTTGTACTTTCTGGTGGGGGGGATCTCTGACCACCACAATCAAGCCTGACTCTTTTCTTTGGCTTGGGATCTATGTGACAGGAGAAAGAAAGGAACAAGACAGAGAATGTCCTGTTTTCTTGAGCTCATTTCCCACACTGGCCACTGACCAGAGCAAAGGAAATTGAGCATCACATTTGCTCAGTGGCAGTGTTATCGACCCTGCGACAGCTCTTGAATTGACCCACAGCCACTTGCCAGGCTGTTCTCCAATGACGCTCTGCCCCACGGCTGCCCTGCTGCTGAGCCCCAGCAGAGCAAGGCTCTCCCTCCTGCCCCTGCCTGGGGCAGAGCTGTTGGTGCAGACAGAATAGGGCGCTGCAGACAGCTGGGGGAGGGAGGGGAGCAATTTTGGATTCTAGTTGGTTCATGATTTTCAAATTCTCCCCTGGAGGGCTTATTAAATCCTCACCCCTAGAACACCCCGTTCAGTAGGTTCTGGGGTGAAGTCTAAGAATTTGCATTTCTCATGGTTTCCAAGTGATGCTAAGTTACTGATCTAGGATCACAATTATGGATTTACTGCTGTAGGCCATGGAAGCTGATTAAAAAGGGTTCTCCAGGGACAGAAAAAACAGGATAGATGATAAGATGGTGATAGGTAGGTGGGTAGATAGGTAGATGAGTGGATAGATAGGTGGGTAGGTGGATGGATGGATAGATAGATAGATAGATACATACATACATACATACATACATATGGGAGGGGGGTTATTAGGAAAATCCGCTTATACAACTATGGAGGCCTAAAAGTCCTATAATAGGCTGCCTGTAGTCTGGAGACCCAAGCTTGCTGGTATCATGGCTCAGTCCAAATCCAAAAGCCTCAGAACCAGAGAAACCAATGATATAACTCCTACTCCAAGGCTGAAGACTGGAGAACCTGGAATTCTAACGGCCAAGGGCAGGATTAGAAAGGTATCCCAGCTCCAGGACAGAGAGCAAATTTTCCCTTCTTCTGTGTTTTTGTTCTGTCTGGGCCACCATTCAGCTAGATGGTGCCACACACACTGAGGGTAGGCCTTCCCCCCTCTGTTCACCAACTCACATGCCAATCTCCTCCAAAGACATACTCGGAAATAATCCCTTACCAGCTATCTAGGTACCTCTTCATCCAATCCAATTTGACATCTTCAATTGACCATCAAAAGAGCTCTCCCCAACATATCAATTGTGTTTTCTTATTGGTCACAAGCAGCCCCTAGATAAAGCAAAAACAGTAAACAAAGGCTGAGGACTCGGGGTGGGGAACAGTGTGGTCTGTTCCAAGTGGGCAGTGGCACTATGTCAGATCACAGTGGGTAAGGAAAGCAGATTAGCACTCACCCAGAGCCCAGTCCGATTCCTAACATCACTGCTTCCTGTGTGCGAGACTCTTCATCACTACAGGTCACTTAACGTCTCTGGAGTTTGGTTTCCTCATCTGCTGAATGCAAGTAATATATCTCTCCTTGCAAGGTTTGACCAGCCTACGTGTTGAGGATCTCTAAACTTGACTTTACCCCAGAGCAGTCCTACAGCAGCAGATTCTTACCCCTCACCAAAGTGACAGGCATCGAACGCCTTAATCTCTAAAGTTGAATTCCTACCACCTCCCACCCCCACGGTCTTCCTCAATTCAGTGTGGACAATTCCTCCCTCCAGTTGCACAGGCCCAAACCACTGAGATCATTCATTCCACTAGCCAGTCTGAGCTCTGTCGCCTCAGTGCTCAAGGCCCTCATGAGGTCTCAACTACGGAGCCTCTCGTGGTTCCAGCTCACTTACTAAGAGCCCTTGAAGCTTTCTGCTGAGCTGGAGATGGCCACGCCCTCTAGGCCCATGCATTCCCCTGTAAGAAAGTCAGCCATATCTGGACTGGAAGAAGCATACAAGTTCCTTCCAGCACCTCTCCCCGAAGGAGAGACCACTGCAGCCTGACACCCCCTGATGATCATCTGAGCCCAGGAAAGACCAGCACCAAGGCCTTCTCCCACCTCCTCTTCCCTGCCAGATGTGACCTCCATGCCCTGGATGCCTCTGGCATGGGTTTCTCTTGCTCATGTTGATGGTGTTCTTCTTCCATCAGAAGTGCTGGGGCAGGTAGATCTTCCTCTGAGGACGGGGACTATTGACTGACTTAATCCATAGCTTGGATCTTAGGTATCATCCAAAGGCTCGCATGTTTATTCTCCAGAGTGATGCTACTGGGGAGGGGGTGGAAATTGTAAAAGGTCTTCTAATCATTGGGGGTGTGGCTTTGTATTAGCTTTATTCTGCTGTGACTAAAGAACCCGACAAGCACAATTGTAGAGGAGAAAAGATTGATTCAGGGGCTCGCGGTTTCAGAGGTTCACTCCTCAGGGCTTGAGGTGAGGCTGAACGTCGTGGCAGAAGAATGAGGCAGAGGGAAGCAGCTCACACAATGATCAGAAAGCAGGGAGAGAGACCCCACCCTCCTGACACAATATATATACCCCATAGCCACGCCCCCAGTGAACCACTTCCTCTAGCCACACGCCTCCTGCCTCCAGTTAATCCATCAGAGATCAATTCGCTGATGAAGTTCAGGCTATCACCCAATTGTTTCTCCTCCAAACCTTGCATTGTCTCATGCATGAGCTTTTGGGGAACACCTCACATCCAAACCATAACAGTCTTTGAAGGGGAGTGTGGGACCCTCATCTTTGCATCTTTCTCTTTCTCACTTCCCATCCATGATGTGAACAGGTTTGCTCCACCACGTGCCCCTGCCCCTGTGTGCTGCACCCCTGCCAGAGGCCTAAGTCACAGGTCCCCCCAGTCATGGACTGGAATATCCAATACTGTGAACCAAAATAAGCCCGCCCGCCCTCTCCCTCTCTCTCTCTTTCTCTCTCTCTCCCTCATAGTAAAAACAGCCTCTACTGGCTGCAACGGTGAATGGAAGAGAAGGCATACAGCAGCTCTCCCTCCTGGGGTGGCATTTGCAGACTGGGCAATTACTCTCCAAAAAGCCACCTTTTCTCTTTCTAAGTTGATTTTCTCAGATATCTGCTGTGGACAATGAAAAGCCAACTGACACACCCGAAGCTCTCCCTTACAGCTAAGCACAGGCTGCCAACTCTGAGGGCTTTTTCTAAATGACCAGTCTGCACTGGCCTGGCCTGAGGGCTCCCCCAGCCACGCGCTCAACCAGCTGACCAGTCACCCCAAGTGTGCGCACATGCCATCCACAAGCCCTGTGAGCAGCACGACATATCGGATGAACTTCCTGTCCTCCTGGACGTGACACCCCTGCAGCCATGAGCAGTGCCACACCCCAGGACAAGTCACCCGAGAAACACATGCCCTGGAGAGGACTCCCCAGGACTAGACTTTCAGCAGGACTGTGGGAGAGCAAGAGATGTCATCAGACACGGTTGGCCATGGGAAAAGAGAGAGGAAAAAATGTATAAAGGAGTGAAAGAGAGAGAAAAAAAAACAGAGAGAGGGAGAGCCACATAAGGGAAGATGTGGGGCAGGCAAAGGCAGCGGTGTGTGTCCGGGGTGGGCAGTTATGTCCCGCGTGACAGGAGCAGGAGTGTCCCACTGACCTCCCCAAGAGGACACGCGGCCAGGGAAGCACACGGAACAGCACTGGAAGGCAAAGGGGTTCCTCGGGCACCCGCTAGCTGGAGGGCGTCCCTGGACACATCCCTGAGAACAAGCTCCTTGGAGTCACATTTCCATAAATCATGCCATTGTCCTACGGCTGTCACCGTTACCCTGCACGGCAATTGTGTGCTTTCGAAGTAGTCATTTTTAAAAGACAAGCATCTCAAATATACTGCAAAGTTTTGAATGCCACGTTGAGATTTCCCTGGCTTCTGATTATTATTTAAGTTCATGTGAATCCTCTGCCCTTAACCCAGTAGCTGGACACCTCTCGTCAGAGCCCAGTGGCTTAGATTTGGGGCTCAGCTCTGCTCCAGCCTGTTGACACCGGACCTCCTTCCTGCTTCACTATTTTCATCAGAGTTGTTGTGAGATTCAAATGAACTGATACAGATAAATCGCTGCTCAAAGACTCGGTATATAGCAGACACTTGTGACTGTTAGTGAAGTGTCCTAGGCAGAGGATGGACCTGAGACATGATGGCAGAAATGAGCAGTGGAGAGTCTTGGCCAAGGGGCGGCCGTATATGCACGAAGTCATGAGCTTCAGGAAACTTCTGAGCAACAGCAAACTTGTAGGCCTTCATTTCAGGGGGAAACGTTCCCTGGCAGGTGGGATAAGGCCACAGTGGTACCAAGGACCGGTTCTACCTGGGAAGGCTCGGCTCAGGCAGTTCTTCAGACTTGAGCCCCACTGTGAGGCCAGTGACAAGAGCCATTCATGGAAAACCAGCATGGTGGGTGCTCACTTCCAGCCCCAACCCCAGGAACCAGCCCACACCCTGCCTCGCTGGCCCCTGAAGGCCTTTCAGCATCCCCCTTGTTGGTCTTTTCCATATTTCTGCCACACAGACCTGGTTTCTGTGGAGCCTGTGCTCTGTTTTGCTTCAGAAATATTATAATAAAATGAGTGTATCTTTCTGGTTATTAATTTTGACCTTTTTTTTTTTTTGCATATTTATCTAAATGGAAGATGTTTTCTTTCCCAACCAGCTGCTATATGAAGTACAAGGAGAGAATTAAAATCCAGCTCTGTGTGTGGCCGAAATCCTATCAGTTGAGGTTGAAAGAAACATCCTTTCCTCTCGTTGAAAAAGAAGGAAAGAGACAGAGAGACAGCGAGAGTGAGGGAAGGAGAGAGGGAGGAAGGAAAACAGACCTGTTTGGTTATGCTGTGTTTGTTGATACATCACTCAGGTACAGTTGGTACTCTAGGCCTCTGCAAGTTTTGGCATCCATAGAGTCAACCAAACTCAGACCGAAAATACTGTATTCAAAGAGTTGCATCTGTACTGAACACAAACAGCTTATTTTTTTCTTGTCACTATTCTCTAAGCAATATAGCATAATGACTATTCACGTAGGATTTACATTGTAAAAGGTACTATAAGTAATCTTAAGGTTATTTAAAGTCTATGGGAAGATGTGTAGGTTATATGCAAATAATGCACCATTATATATAAGGGACTTGAGCATCCACAGATTTGGGTACCTGTGGGGGGTCCTGGAACCAATCCCCAAGGATACTGAGGAAGGACTGTAATTAGTTACTTGAGTCAGAAGGTCAAGCTGGACCCCAAGCTCGATCCTCTCCCTGTGTTTGTGAGGTTCAGCTAGTACACAGTGTTTGGCTCTCGTTGCTGCTTCAGAGCTGCAGATGGGAGCCAGGCCTAACTGGGGTGGGAGGAGGTGCAGCTCAGGACTTGGTCAAGGTCAGGGGAGTTTTGCTTTTGGACCTGAGAAGGGAAATCCCTCAGAGTTTGCAGAGAAACTGTCTTCAGGCTCTGACCTGATCTCCAACTTGTGATCCTGACCCAGACCAAGGCATTAGACCAGGTGTGATCCACCCGAACAGAGGAGAGACCTCCTACAAGCACCTCCCTGAAGCAACTACCACCACTCACCAGGTCAGGTGAGGGCTGTTTTAGAAATGGTGGTCATTTAATGGACCTCCCCACCTTCATCTCATGACAGGGCTGAGGCTGCAGTCAAAGAAAAACCCAGCCAGGGGCAGTGGTGCATGCCTATAATCCCCGCAACATGGGAGCCCGAGGCAGGAGGATGGTGAGTTCAAGGTCAGCCTCAGCAATTTAGTGAGACTCTCAGCAACCTAGTGAAACCCTGTCTCAAAATAAAAGGTCTGGGGATGTAGCTCGATGGGAAATTGCCCTGGGTTCGATTCCCCAGTACGGGAAGAAAGAAGAAAAAACTCAGTGGCCATCCAGAGAAAACTCTTCACCTGTTTAATTCCTGCTCTAAACAGTGTTGTAATTGTTAATTTTGCAGGCCAACTTGACTGGGCCACAGGGTGCCCATATTGTTGGTTAAACATTATTCTGGGTGTGCCAGTGAGGGTGTTTCTGGGTAAGAGGATTGAGTAGAGCAGACTACCCTCCCTTATGGGGGAGGCCTGAAGAGAACAAAAGGTGAGTATTCTCCGGGTTAGAGGATCCTCCTGTCACCGCCTTCGCGCTAGAGCGTCAGCCCCTCCTGGCTCTCCTGCAGTCCGCCAGCCTTCAGTCTCAAACTGAGACGCTGACTTGGCAGGTTTTGGACTTGTCAGCCCCCACAATCACAGGAGCCAATTCCACATTTCTATCATTGATTCTGTGTTTCTGGAGCTCTAATACAACCACTCCCCTGAAAAACCTCAGGCACAGCCTTAGTCCAGGGCTGCTGCAAACCTTGCTGGAGGGAGGCTCAGGTCCACCCGGGGTCATTCTTGTGACCCCCATCCTCTCAGTAGTCTCACACTGGAGGACTCTCTCCTATGGGGGTAGAGGAGGTTCCCTGGAGCCAGGGGAGGAGCCCGGGTGAAAGGGGCACGTCTTCCTAGAATTCAGCTTGTACGATACGAGACTCAAACATGGACTTTTACAGGGGGACAGATGCAGATGTTGATAACAATGTCAACTTGGCATGACGTTTTAAAAATACATCGCAAGGTGATGAAGAAGCTTCCCAATTGCAGTAGGTGACTATAGACCCTGCCTCCAAAATTTCCTTGTCCCTGCCTGACTCGGTGCAGCTGTCTATCAGGAGGTGCTGTTCAGCCTTTCCCACTCAAGGGAAATACCGAAAGCCAGTGAGTGTCTGAGAGCCACAGCCATATCCCTGACCTTCCTCACCCGGATGGTTTTGGAAGACTCACATCACCTCTGTTAAAAGGCTTCCTATTTGATGTATCCTGTTTTCCTCTCTGATACTCTGATATCAAATATCACTCATACATTTAATTCACCGTCTAAAACGTTGACTCCTATGGGAATATCCAAGAACAAGGCCACAAAACAAAGTGTCTGCCACTTGAGAACTCAGCTCTATGAACGGATGGCCTGGTTATCCGCAGCATAAGTCCCTCATACTTTCAATTGCAAGCTTCGTGAAACACGTTTCACTGTTGTTCCATTTCACCTGTTACATTCCAAAGCTCCTGAAAGGGTAAGAACAGTATCGTTTCTTTCTGTACAAATTAAATCTCTGTGTAATAAATTCTAAGTGACTAGCCAAATCCTTGGTTGTCCTATAACTTTATGGTATCAAATATTGCTGGCAAACACATTTGATCTCTGAAGCACCTGAGACCCTCTGCTAGAGTTTTGTTTGGGTTTTGTTTGTTGGTTTGGTACCAGGGAGTGAACTTGGGGTGCTTAACCACTGACCCACATCTCCAGCCCTTTTTATACTTTACTTAGGGTCTCACTTTGTTGCTGAGGGCCTTGCTAAGTGGTTGAGGCTGGCTTTGAACTCGGGATCCCCCTGCCACAGCCTCCCGAGCCACTGGGATCACAGGCGTGCACCAACAAAGCCATTTAAGGACCTCATTTTATCTGGGGCAGCCCCTGTGAGGGGTCTGAGCTGGTTTCCCCGTAGCTTCTCACCATGTCATGGACAGGGACTTAGTAGGGCTGGCACCCAGTCCCCTTGGGAACATTGAACTCCACCTGCTCTCTGGCTTGCTGCTGACTATGCCACGCTCTCTCTTTCATCCCCTCTGCAATCATGGCCACAGGACTTTTTTTTTTTTTTTTTTTTTTTTTTTTAAACAGAGGTTGAGGGCGTGGCTCCCTGGTAGAGAGAAAGCTTAGCTTAGCATGTACAAGGCCCTGAGATCAATCCCCAGCACCAAGTAGAATCAGTGAATAAACACGAAGAGGGTTCTATCTCTGGGATCATCAAGAATAAGCCAAGCAGTTTGGATGCCGAGAAATAAAGGACCAAAAGAAAAACCAGCGTCACCCCCCCCCCCCCCAGGGAGGTAGCTGAGACTCAGCACGTGCTCTGCACATGGTGCCGAGATGCTGGGAACACAGCAAGGATCGAGACGGACGGGCTCAAGTTCAAGTTCCACCAGCTGACAGTGATGGGAAGGATGCACACGCACAGGCAGATTGCCTCAGCTGGTGAGAACTGTCCCGAAGGAGACCAAACAGGTGACCACAGGGAGAGGCCGGCGGTGAGAGGGCTTCAGGCTTCTTCAGACCCAGAAGACGGAGAAGGTCTCTCTGAGGAGGTGAAGGCACCAACGTCCTCTCTATCCATGAGAAGAGCCGGAGGGGAGAGGAGAGGGGCTAGGCACAGCCCGGGGAGCCAGAGCTGAGTGAGAGAAGGGGCTAGGGGCAGAAAATAATGAGGTCAAAGCCCAGGGCCAGGTCTCAGGTGTGTGGGAGGGTTTAGACTGCATCCAAAGGTACTGAGAAGCCACTGGAGGGTTTGAAGTGTCTCCCAAGAGAATCAGGATCCGTATCTTCTCCCCACACACAAGGCTCCTATGAAACGCCACCCACCAAGCCCGCTACCATTGTTCTGTGTCCCCAAATCGAGCTCTGAACTGAATGGAATGGAATGGAATGGAAGGACATCCAGCTGGTGTCCCCTGCAGAACATCTTGAGATGTGTCCCCAAGCCCCGAGGCAGCCAGGTATGGCTCTCTTAAGTCACGGTGCACAAAACTTAATGCACCACTTGGAGCTCACGCTCCTCAGCCCTGACGGAAGAGGTCAGCCGCACCCCTGCAGAACAGAGGCAAATGCAACATTGTTTGTTAGGAGTGACATTGAACCGAGCCTCCCTCTGAGCTGGAAGACAGCTAGGACCCTGTGATTTGTCAGGGCATAGGTAAACAAACAAACAAACAAACAAACAAAAACTTCTCCATTTATCCATCATTCAACCATTCATTTTCTCACTGAACGTTTATTGAACACGTACTATGGACGAGGCCCTGTGCTGCCACTGAGATGCACCAAAGAACTCCGCAGGCCAAGTCTCTGCTTATGTGAACTACCTAGTGCTGCATGAAAAGTCACCAAGCACTTAGTGGCTTCATACACCCCTGACTTCATACACCACGACCTCACAGTTTCTGTGGGTCAGGAGTCTGGGTCTGGCTCCTCTGCTCAGGGACTCACCAGGCTGCAATCCAGTCATCAGCAAGGCTGTGACGTGAGTCACCTGAGGCCAGGAATTCTCGTTTGAGTGTTGGCAGAATCAGAGCCTTGAAAGCGCAGGATGGAGGCCCTCAGCTCCTAAAACCCACCACGGTTTCCTACCCCATGGCCCTCTCCACAGTGTGGCAGTTTGCTTCTTCAAGACCAACAGGAGACTCTGTTGCCAACTCCCTGACCTCTAGATTCTTTTCTAAAAGGTTCACCTGGTTAGGTCAGGCCCACCAAGAGCAATCCCTTGCTAGATTAATTCACACTCAACTGGTTTGGGATGTGAACGGTGTTTCCAGAACCCCTTTGCTTTTGCTGGGCTTTACAGCATATTCACAGGTCTTACCCACCCTCAGGGGAGGGGCTCGTGTAGGGTGTATACACCATGGAGCAAGAGTCTTGGGGAACACTGCCCAGCACTAGCCTGACGGAACTTCCGCGTCAGCCAGCTTGTTCACCGTGTGGGCAGGAAGGTAGCTGGCCTGGGACAGGCTGCTGTGGGAGTCGGGGGGTGGGGTGGGGGGTGCCAGTTCCTTTCCCAGCTGCAGACAGCCTGGTCTAGGGCCACCGTCCCCCCAGGACCCTCCACCCTGAAGTGCAGCTCAGCCTCCTCTCCTCTCACACACGCTCCTCACACGTCTCGTGACAACTGGCAGTGGCTTATTCATCATTTCAGATTGCAACTTTCTGTTTTCTCAGACACCCACTTTAATACCCTGACATGTCTGTTCAGCCCATAACGTCCTGTCAATTGGCCGCGTCTCCCCGTTGCGCCGATCGCCTTTTCTGCTGCATTCCCGGCCCTGGTGTGCTCTGCGTACCAAGAAGCTCCACGTCACTCCCCTCACCGCCCAGCCACCAGATTTCCAATGAAGGGCTCTGCACCCCACGTCAATCACCTCCCGGGGCGCTGGCGCTCGCGTTCCCGTCTCAGGACAGACGCAGCCTGAACAGAAGCGGCCGCGGTGGGTTTCATTTATGCACTCAAATCGAAGCAGACCTGAGTTCCCCAGAACCTGCAGGTAGACAGAGCTGCCCTGCCCGTCACCTGCCTTCCCATCAGCCCCACGTCCAGCTCATCAGCAGGACCCGCTGTCCATCCCCTGAACCCCACCCCACGCCCCTCCCACGGTGTGGACATCCACCACCTCTCACCTCTCACCTCTCACCTCTCCTCCATCAGTGTGACACCGCCACACGATCCCCTGGAAACACAGCTTTCCCTGCTGCCCAGTGGGCATCCCTTCAGGGGCTTCCCTCTGCACCAAGAACCCAACTTCCTCCCATGCTCTACAGGACCCTGCACGATCTGTCCCCAGCCACCTCCCTGGCCCTTCTCAAGACCTTGCACGTCTGCACCATGGCAGGGTGTGGGCATGCACTGCTGTGGGAAAAGGATAAATCCTACAATAAACAATGCTGGGACACTGGAGAAAGCATTTGGGGACAGCAACTACAATAAAAAACTGTTGTGGCGGTAGGATTTCCAGCTGTGGTGGGGAAAAGAGATCAACAACGCTTCTCCCCATAAAACAGGTCTAAGATGGCACAACATTGTCCAACATAAACATCGAGGGCTCTGGGAGATGGCTGCCTTAGTCTGCTCAGGGTCCTTTAACAAGGTGCCATAGACGGAGAGGCTCACGAACAACAGAAACCTGCACCTGGCCGTTCTGGAGTCTGGGAGCCTGAGAGCAGGTGTCGGCGTGGTCAGGGTGCAGGAAGGACTCCCTTCCAGGCTGCAGACTGGCCGTTTCTCATTGTATCCTCCCACGGGGAAAAGAGAGCTTTCGGATCTGTCTTTCCTAGGGCACTCGACCCTCTTGGGAAGGCGTCATCCTCGTGACGTAATGACCTCCCAGAAGGCCCCACCTCCAAATAACATCCTCTGGGATTAGGCTTCGAACACATGCGAATTTTGAGGGGACCGAGACGTTCAGCATCTTCTAAAAGCAAAAAAAAAAAAAAAAAAAAACAAACGGAGGTATTGATTTTTGAAAAACTGCTAGGCCTTTGAGTAAAAACGGTGGGAGTCAGTGGCCTTCTTGCCTGGGGCGGCCCTCTCCCCTCTCCAAGCTCAGGTGCACACTGGCTTTGTCAGAACAAGGCTAGCTCTAAGGAAGGCATCTTGACTGCCAAAGGAGGCTAACCTGTTCTGGAGTGGAGGGAAAGCACGCACCTTGTGGTGCTGTCAGGAAACATTCAGACTCAAAAGAAAATTAACAGGAAGAACTCACGGTTCTACTAATGGGAAGTAGCAGTCCAGTTGGGGCGAGTGGTGGAAAGACCAGGAATTTAATGGAGGCACCAGGGAAGGGATAAATATGCCATCTACATATCCTGGTAGCCTGGAGAATCTCTGGCATGTGCAGGGAAGACTCAAGGCAACCCAAAAGCCAGGCACAGTGGTGCACGGCAGTAATCCCAGCAGCTCGGGAGGCTGAGGCAGGAGGATTGCAAGCTCAAAGCCAGCCTCAACAATTCAGCAAAGCCCTAAGCTACTTAGTGAGACCCTGTCTTGAAATAAAAATAAATAAATAAAAAGTGCTGGGAATATGACTCAGTGTCTAGATATCCCTGGGTTCAATCTCTGGGAGGGGGGGGGGGCGAAGAGACTAAATCTACAAAACCACATGAACACTCCACAACCCACATGCAAATTCATCTGCAGAGAGTGATACCTTCATGAGCCCAATTGGCTTGAGCATAATAACTTCCAAGTCACTGTCTAACTACCAATCTAGGCAGACACATTAAAAAAAAAAAAAAATTTAGCAAGCCAGGCTGAAATTTTTTAACAGAAAAAATAAGAATTTTAAAAACTAAACAGACACATCAACAAGCATACATGCTTAGAAGACAGATTTTACAGATTAAGTCCAGATTAAGTTATTAAAAAGAAATGCTCAGGGGAAATGTCACAATGCAGAATTGTTACAATATATATATTAGAGCTCTCCAGGAAAAAAACTAGTAATATATTTTCTCTCTCTCTCTCTCTCTCTCTCTCTTCTCTCTCTCTCTCTCTCTCTCTCATATGTGTGTGTGTGTATATACACACACAAAGATATATATATACACGCACACACATATATACACACACACACACACATATGCAGGCATACCTCATTTTATTGTGCTTTACTTTCATGTGCTCTGCAGATAGTGCATTATTTACAAGTTGAAGGTCTGCAGAATTCTGTGTGGAACAAGTCTACTGGCGCCATTTTCCAAACAGCTCAGATGAACGTTGGCATTTTTTAGCAATAAGGTATCATTAACTAAGATATGAACATTTTATTTTTAGATATAATGCTATTGTGTACTTAATAGACTTTGGGATAATATACACATAATTCTTTTCTGCATAGGGGAACCAAGAAATTCATGTTACTCACTTTCCTGTGATACTTGCTTTATTGCGGTGGTCTGGAACAAAACCCACGGTATCTCTGGGGTTTGTCTGTAGATATCTGACAGAGTATTTATTAGCAGAATTGGCTCACGTGATGATGACAGCTGAGAAGTCCCACAACAACTCACCTACAAGCTGGAGACCCTGGGATGCCAGTCTCCTGGATCAGTTCAAGACTGAAGTCCTCAGAACCAGGGAAGCTAATGGGGTAACTATCTGAAGCCAAAATCCGAAGAACCGAGGGCACTGTTGGTACATGACCATGCATATATGTGGATCTGCTTAAATGCCAGTTTTAAGTTATTTTAGGTATATATGTAAGGAAACTGAAATTGCTGGGTCATCTGGTAATTCCATGTTTAGTGTTTCGAGGGAATACCAAACTATTTATTTTGCATGATGTCTGCACCCTATTAGTATTCCTACCAGGAATGAAAATGTAATATGATGCAGATACTGTGAAAGAGTAAGTCCTGGGCTCCAAAGCTGGAGAATCTGCTGTCAAAGCAACAGCATAGGAGTCTATCCCCGCATCCAAGGAGAGAGGTCTCTTCTCCTTCCATATTGGTTCTTTCCAGGAACCCAGTCAATTGGGTGGTGCCTGCCCGCATGGAGGGCAGATCTTCCTCCACCTAGTTCATTCAGAATCACATGTTAATCTCCTCTGGAAACACCAGCACTCCAGTCATTCCTTAGTCCAGTCGATTTGACACCTAAAACTAACCAATGCAGTTAACTATCCAGTTTTCAATCCAAAAAAAAAAAAAAAAAAATGACAAAACATACAAAGAAAGGGACAAGTATGAACTATACGCAAGGAAAAATCTGAATCAATAAAAAATGGTGTGGAGTGGGTTTGGATTTCTCAGAAACATCAAAGTAGCTATTATAAATATGATTAAAGAATTAAAGAACACAATGTTAAAAATTAAAGAAAAATCTGTCACCCCACATACAAAAATTTAACTTGAAATGGATCAGCAATATAAATATGAGAACTAAAACCATAAAACCCCTAGAAGAAATCATAGAGGTGAATCTTCATAATCTTGGATTTGGCAACTGGTATTTTAGGTAGGATACCAAAAGCATGAGCAACAAAAGAAAAAAATAGAGAAATCATACTTCATCAAAATAAAAAACTTTTGAGCATCAAAGGAGAATATCAAGAAAAAGCTTACAGAATGTGAGAAAATATTTGCAAATCATGTATCTAATAAGATTCTGGCATACAAAGATTCTTAGAACTCAACAACAAAAAATAAACATCCAACTGAAAAATTGGGCCAAGTACTTGAATAGGTCTTTCCTCAAAGAAAGTCACATGAAGAGGCTCAACAGCATCTCAACAGTCATTAGTGAAATGCAAACCAAAGCCAAAATAAGGTAACATTTCACACTTCATATGGAAAATAATACAAGGATTCAGAAAACTCAGAACCCTCCTACATTGCTCGTGGAAATGCAATATGGTACAGACACCATGAACCACAGTTTGATTTTCCCGTAAAAAGCTAAACAAGCCCAGCAATTCTACTTACACATGCACACCTAAAACATAATTGAACAGGTACTCAAAAAATGCACATACATTCATGGTCATAGTAACACTATACAAAAAAGAAAATAGGTGGAAATAACCTAATATCCACCAACAGATAAATGGATAAGCAAATTGTTCTATATAAAAATAAAATGAAATATTATTCAGTCACAAAAATGAAGTATTAATACATGATATGATGTAAATAGATGAATCTCAAAAATAAATTGAGGGACTGGGGCTGGGGCTCAGTGGTAGAGCACTTGCCTAGCATGTGTGAGTCACTGGGTTTAATTCTCAGCACCACATAAAATAAATAAATAAAATAAAGATATTGTGTCCATCTGCAGCTAAAAATATTTTTTAAAAAACACATTCAGTGTAAGAAGCCAGATAAAAATATATATATCATTATATCTATGTGAAATATCCAAAATAGGTAAATTCCTTTTTTTAATTAATTAATTTAATTTATTTATTTAATTTGTTATACATGCTTTTAGAGGGCAATTCCTTTCATATTACATATAAAGAGCACAGTTTTCCAAGTCATTGTTTTTACACAAAGTATTTTCATACCATTTGAGTTTTTATACATGCACTTAGTATATTGATGTCCAACTCCTTCTGCCATTGTTTCTATCCCTTTGCCCCTTTCCAGAACCCATATTGATGGATGCTAGGGGCTAGGTGAAGGAGGGAATACAGAACAACTATTTAATGGGTACAAGGTTTCCTTTTGGAGTGATGAAAATGTTTTGTCAGGCTGGGGCTGTAGCTCAGTGGTGGAGAACTTGCCTAGCAAGTGTGAGGCACTGGGTTTGATCCTTACCACTACATATAAATAGATTTTAAAAATAAAGTTCTATCAACAACTGAAAAAAATTATTTTAAATATTTTGTCATTACCCTGTAATTCAACATTTTGAATGTTCTAAATGATACTGAATAATACACTTTAAAATAGTTAATTTTATGTTATACGAATTTCACTTCCATTTTTAAATCAAAGATAATTAAAGGAAAACATAATAGCAAGGACCCAAAAAACTAAAAATCAAAATAAAGAAATACAAACTGTAAAATGAACAAAATGAAAATTCTAGATGGAAAATATAGTAAAAATACAAAGTGAACATTCATTGGATGGGTTCAACAGATGTGGGATGGCAGAATTTGGTGTCAGTAAACTTAAAGGATGAAAAATGCAACATCAAAGAAAAAAGGACACTTTAAAATAAACAGAGATACCAAGACTTGTGAGAAAGCATCAAACATGCCAACACACATATAGTGGGAGTTCTAGAACTAAAGAAAAGGGAGAAAGGTGAAGGAAAAAAAAAGATTATTAAAGGATTAATAGCCAAAAAGTTTATGAATATAATGAGAAACAGATACACACACACACACACATATATATATATATATATATATATATATATATCCAAGAAGCTCAAACCAAATCTAGAATAAACATATTGTAGTCACCCTGTTGAAGAATAAAGACAGAAAAATCTTAAAAGTAGCAACAGTAAACTTATTTATCATGTACAGGAGAGTAACAACATGATTGACAGCAGAATTTGCATAAAAAGCACTGAATGCCCAAAGACAGTGGAATGATATATTTCAAGTGCTAAACAAGGAAAGGGGAAGATAGAAGGCATCTAGGCCATAAAACAAGCCTCAATGAATTTAAAATGATTTAAGTCATTTAAAGTATATTTTGTAGTCATAGTGAAATTAGAGATTAAAACCAAAGAAATTTGGAAAATTAGAAAATTTAAGAACAAATGTTTAAATGACTAATAGCTCAAAGCATCACAAGAGTAAAGCCAACATTTTAGAAAAGAATTAAGAACGACAGATGATATAATTAGTACAGGAAGAAATAATAAGTGAAAGAATTACAGAGAATTACAAAGGGCATGAAGAAAGTTACAGAGGAGATGGATATGTATTATGTTAAATGTGATTTTTTTGGAGGTGTGTGGGGGTGTGAAGACTTATGAAACTATATATGTTTAATATGTGTAGTTTGTTATATAATGATTATATTTCAATAAAGCTAAGAAAATGTGTACCTCATCATAAATGTATAGCAATAAATGCTCATATTAGAAAGATTAGAGTACTCTAAGCTTCCACCTTTAAAATATGGGGAAAGAAGAGCAAATTAAACCCAAGCAAAAGGAAGAAATTAATAAATATCAGAACAAAAATCAATGAAAATGGAGGGAAAAAAGAATAGAAAAATAAAGCAAAAAGCTAGTTCTTTGAAAAATTTGATAAATTTGACAGACTTTTAGCTATATAGTCTAACTAAAAAGGAGAGAATGCACACATTAACAAAAATCAGGAATGGGGGAGGTGTCATAATTACCAGTCTACAAAACCTACAAAAATTAAAAGGATTACAAGCAGAAGCTATGAGCAACTTTATGCCAACAAAGTTAGACAACTTAGATAAAATGAACAAGTTCCTAAGACAAACACAAATTTCCCAAACTGATTCAAGAAAATAGAGAAAAATCTAAATAGAACTAAAACAAATGAATAAATTGAATTAATAATTTATAATCTTCTCACAAGTAAATCCCAAACCAGATAGCTGCACTGATGAATTCTATCAACATTACAGATATAATTCTATCAATATTACAAATATAATACTTAATCTTTCAGAAAATAGAGGGAGAGGAAACATTTCCCAAGTCATTATATGAGACCAGTACTACTCCATCAAAGTCAGAAAAAGACACCCCAAGAAATGCAAAACTACAGATCGATATTCCTTAATGAAGATAGAAAACATCCTTAATAAAATGGTAGAAAACTGAACACCTTTACATAAAAGATTATTATGTAACATTACAAATGATATTTATCCATGGAACACATATTGATTTCACACCTAAAAATCAAGTATTATAATATACAATATTAATAGATAAAGGACCAAAATCCTACACCAAAATCAATAAACTAATTTTCTCAATTTGAAAACATCAAAATATTTATATAATAAGAACTCTCAGGAAATTAGGAGGAATAGAAGTGAACTTCCTCAGCCACATAAAAAGCATCTATATAAAACCTACAACTGTCATAATAACTGATGAAAAACTGCATGATTCCTTCATAAGATCACCATTGCAGTAGAGGACCTAGCCAATGCAATAAAGCATGAAAAAAATAAATCAAAGACATGTAGATTGGAAAATAAGTAAATCTCTATTTCTAGAGACTATAAAAAACAAGAACTAATATAAAAGAAAGTCATAGGACAAAAGAAAAATACAAAACCAATCACATGCCAATAAAAAAATAGAAAAATCAAAACAGACTTAAGAAAACCCTTTCATTCACAAAATAAATACTCAGGAATAAACAAAAGTTTTATACCCTGAAACTACAAAGTTTTAACTACAAATTGGTACAGTGAAAATGACAAATCATTACATGGACCTTCACAGATAAACCTCAATATATTACACTAAGAATAATATAAGTACACATATATATCATATATGTGTACTTATATACTTATAAGTATAATATTATAAGTATTATACTAAGATAAAAAACACCAGACACAAAAAAGCATAGACAGACTTTGTGATTTTCTAGGAAATTTTTCAGAAAATCATCTGTACTGATAGCAGATTGGTAGTTGCCTGGGATTGAGAGCTGGCAATGGGAACTGACTGCAAATAGTTATGAGTGAATTTTTAGAGGTGATAGGTTGTGATCATTGTTGCACAACTCTACACTCACTAAAACTCATGTGCAATTACTATGGTATATAAATTTACTTCAACAAAGCTGCTAAAGGTGTTTTTATGGCATATCCACTTTGAATAACAGAGCACTTCCACTTTTGACAATGTCAAAATAAGTTATTTTAACAATCATCCCCACCCCATGATGATTAGAAAGGCTAAGTAACGTTAAAAATTAAAATTAAAGGCTTTAAGGAAACACAGATATAACAAAATCATGAAGAATTACTCTCTTAGTCCTTTTCCTGCCTTTATAACAGAAAAACACAGACTAGGTAATTTATAAAAAACAGATTTATTTGGCTCATGGCTCTGGAGGCTGGGAAATCCAAGAGCAGGACACTGACATCTGGAAAAGCCCTCATGCTGCACCATGCATGGCAGAAAGCAGAAGGGCAAGAAAACAAGAGAGGACCAAACTCACTTACAGCAAATCCACTCTCACAATAGCTAACCCACTCCTCAATAATGATGTTCATATATTCATGAGGCAGAGCCCTTGATTTAAAAAAAAGAAAAACTTAAACACATTTAAATATTAAAAGATTTAATTGAGCACTCAATGACTCATGAATTATAGCACAGGGCCACAAAGGGCTAGCACTCTGAAAGGGCACAAGGGGAAACTTTTTAAAGCATTTGCAGAGGCAAGACAAAGAAAACACTTGTGATTGGTTAAAGTTGAAAGTTCCTAATCAGAGGTTAGTTGGAGGTTTCTGATTGGTGCACATTTTAATTTCAATGTATTGTTTATATCAACGATCGGGCTTTGGATTTTTTTCACATAGAAATTTAAAATTTAAACACCAGCAACAAATGTAAGACAATATTAATACACATCATTTACAACAGATATCAAATAAAATCACATATCAAAAATGTTTGTGGATTAGAAGCTTGATTTTGTAAAATTTTCCTCAAAATTATCTACTCTATACAGTTCCAGTAAAAAAAAAAAAAAAAAAAAAAATCAAAAGTTTTCTTATTTTTATTTTAGGAGTTTGACAGGATGATTGTGGTGGGTGTTTTGGTTCTTGTTTTTTTTTTGTTGTTGTTGTTGTCGTTTGTTTGTTTTTCTATTACCATGAAGCCAATTACCACAAACAGCAGCTTTAGAAAATGCATATCTGTTAGTCACATTTTCTCTGGGTCAGGAGTCAAGGCAGGCTTGGGCCTAGCTGGGTCTTTGCTCAGAGTCTCACAAGGCTGCAGTCAAGGTGTTGGTCAGGAAGCATTCTCATCTGGAGGTTGGAGTTCTTTCCAACCCATCAGACAGTTGGAAAGATTTAAACACCAGTGGATGGTGGGCTGAGCCCTCAGCTCCTATAGGCTGCCAACAGTTTCCTCCCATAAGGCCTTCTCCATAGTCAGTTTATATCACAGCAGCTCACCTCTTAAGGCAAGTAGGACCCAAGACTGAGTACCTGTGCATAGGTATACAATAGGCATATATATGAACACAATTTTAGTAATACATCCAAAAGAAATACACTTGTATATGCAATAAGAGACACATGCAAGAATATTCACATTATCCATTACATCAAAAGCTGGTGTAAAGACAGAATATTGGGAAAATACACTGTGGAATAGTCATAAAAAGGAAAACTGCAGAACAATAACCAAAAAGGAACCACAGTTATAGGCAGCAAACACAAAAGAACACAGTATATAATATGTTCTCAATCATATAAAGTTTGAAAACTAACAAATCTATACCACAATATTTAGGGATACAAGCTTACAGGAACTACTATAAAGCAAAGCAAGAAATCACATGCCATAAAGTCAGCATACTATTTTGGTTTGGTTTGGTTTGGGTTTTGTTGAGGAAGAAAAAAATTAGTGGTTCGTGATGAGGAAGGAACACAAGTGAGAATTCAGACTACTGACTTGGAAGGTAGGCGTGTGAGTACTCACAGTGAGATTATGACTTAGCTATATGCTTTTGTTTTGTGGACTTTTCTGTATGTTGTACATTTCACAATAAAAATGGATTTAATAATGAATACAAACATTATTACAACATACAAAAATTTTGTACCTTTAATAGAGAATCAGCTTGTACAAATCAAATGGGCTAATCATTGTCAAATACAAAAAGAGAGAATTCAAAAACTAGAAATGCAACTGTCCCATAAACACTTTAAAGTAGTCAACCTCAGAAATCAAAGAAAGTTCCTTCAATTATGCAACAGAAATGTTTCACATTAAGGGAATTCTCATGCAAGAGGCAACTACTAACCATTAAAAGTGATGTTATAGGCAATATTTGTGACCCAGCATCATAGCTATGACATGGTAAATGAATAATACAGGTTATAAAAACTATTTGAATATTGAGGCAAAGTTATATTGTTATATTAAAGAGAAAGTCCATGTTATAAAACTGAATGTCCATCACGATTTCTTTTCTCTTTTTACAGTACCACGTGCTGGGGATTGAACTCAGGACTACACCTGCTAGGAAAGCACTCTACCACTGAGCTACATCCTCCGTCCCAGAGATGTATTTTTTTGAAATTGATATGTGAATATGCATTTATGTATATGCATTAGCAAAAGTAGCAGGATACAAAATCAACACCCATAAATCTAAGGCATTTCTATATATTAGTGACAAATCCTCTGAAAGGGAAATGAGGAAAACTACCCCATTTACAATAGCATCAAAAAAAATAAAATAAAATATTTGGGAATCAACTTAACCAAAGACATGAAAGACCTCTACAATGAAAACTACAGAACACTAAAGAAAGAAATTATGGAAGACCTTAGAAAATGGAAAGATCTACCCTGTTCTTGGATAGGCAGAACTAATATTATCAAAATGACCATACTTCAGCCAGGCGCGGTGGCACACGCCTGTAATCCCAGCACTTTGGGAGGCTGAGGCAGGAGGATCGCGAATTCAAAGCCAGCCTCAGCAATGGCGAGGCACTTAGCAACTCAGTGAGACCCTGTCTCTAATAAAATACAAAAAAAAAAAGGGCTGGGGATGTGGCCCAGTGGTCGAGTGCCCCTGAGTTCAATCCCCGGTACCACAAAAAAAAAAAAAAAAAAAAAAAAAAAATGACCATACTACCAAAAGCACTATACAGATTTAATGCAATGCAATGCCAATCAAAATCCCAATGACATTCCTCATAGAAATAGAAAAAGCAGTCATGAAATTCATCTGGAAAAATAAGAGACCCAGAATAGCTAAAGCAATCCTTAGTAAGAGGAGTGAAGCAGGTGGCATCACTATACCAGACCTTAAATTATACTACAGAGCAATAGTAACAAAAACAGCATGGTATTGGCACCAAAATAGGCCAGTAGACCAATGGTACAGAATAGAGGACACAGAGACTAACACATATAATTTCAGTTATCTTATATTAGATAAAGGTGCCAAAAATGTACATTGGAGAAAAGATAGCCTCTTCAACAAATGGTGCTGGGAAAACTGGAAATCCATATGCAATAAAACAAAATTAAACCTATATCTCTCACCATGCACAAAATTCAACTCAAAGTGGATCAAGGATCTAGGAATTAGACCAGAGACACTACACCTAATAGAAGAAAAAGTAAGCTCTAATCTCCAACATGTTGGATTAGGTCCCAAGTTCCTTAATAAGAATCCTGTAGCACAAGAATTAATACCAAGAATCAATAAATGGGATAGACTCAAATTACAAAGCTTCTTTTCAGCAAAAGAAACAATCAGTGAGGTGAACAGAGAGCCTACTAATTGGGAAACAATGGGACGATATATTTCAAAAAGTTGTTACCATCCTGGGTCCTGAGCTTACAGGTGATTTTAACTTTATAAGTTTCTTTGTACATGTTTTAAATTTTTATAGTGAGCATATATTAGCTATGAATACAAAAAAAGAAGGTTATTCTTTTTAAGTGATTGGCCTAAGATCATGGAACGTCAGCATAGTGATGCTATGGGAACTAGGAACGTGGGGGTGGAAGCCGGGAAGATACCTTCTCCTGCCCCTCCTCATCCTCTGCCCATTTACCCTAAAGGTGAATAAGGATGATTATTTTATATGAATAAATAAAATGGACCAACACCTAACTTGTCTGGCAGCAGAAAGCCATTCTTAATCTAAATCTGTACTCAAAAAATAGTAAAGCCCAGTGCTGTGGCACAGGCCTGTAATCCCAGTGACTCAGGAGGCTGAGGCAGGAGGATGGCATGTTTGAGGACATCCTCAGTAATTTAGCGAAGCCCTAAGCAACTTATCAAGATGCTGTCTCAAAATAAAATGAAATTTTAAAAAGGGCTGGGGTTGTGGCTCAGTGGCAGAGCGCTTGCCTCGTACATGTGAGGCACTGGGTTTAATCCTCAGCACCACATAAAAATAAATAAACAAAATAGAGATATTTGTGTCCATGTATAACTAAAAAATATTTTTTTAATGAAATTTAAAAAGGACTGAGGATGTAGCTCGGTAGTTTAAAAAAAAAAAAAAAAACAGGTTCAGTCTCCAGTGCCCAAAAAAAAGTAGTAGTAAACATGAAAATCTCAGATGGAGCCGCCACTCAATGGGGCAGAATGCCAACCTGGAGTAAAGATTTCCATACACAGAAATGTGTGCCCCCCTCTGTGTGGGTCCGATAAACATGACATTTAAACATTATCAAAGACGGTGCGGAGGACCCTCACGTCAGATCAATGGCATCCCCAGGTATATTGTTGATGTTGTTGCCTTTTGCCATCGGTCAGATTATTTTTCATTTTAATTCCCTGCACTGTTTACACCAGGGCGTCCACAAAGACTGCTCAAAGCCACTGAAAGGAGGAAGAACACAGCTAAAGTCTCCAGCAAATGCCCACACCTCCCAAGCATGGAGGATGACAGCGGTGCACACCCACCTGACTGTCTCCCCCAGGGTTAATAAAGGCCCTCAGTCAATTCCTTCACAAAGCCAAGGTGCTCTGGAGAGGGGCAACCTTTGGTAATCATTACGCCCATAAGGTGAGTCTGGATTACCAGGCATCTATACCTAATAATCACCCACCAGCAACCTTCTCTCCCCCCTCTTTCGCAATCCCTCTTTACTGTTGGGAAGCAGGAGTGGCCCACTTATGCCCTGGGACTCCTTGCAAACCGAAGTTAAGAGGAGGAGAGGCCCCAGAGGAGAGCAGAGGGAGTGGGGGCCTACAGATCTTTTCCAGGGTCAGAGTCACACCAGAAAAGGCAGAGCTCTGGAAAGATGATCTTAAAGACTGCAGAACTCCCTGCTCCCTCACCAATAATGCATCGTTAAAATTTTTATTAGGAACCATAAATAAAGTTCAAGAAATTTCCAGAAAGACCTGACTTATTCCCATGATGACTGCCTGATTTTTGACCTTCTGAATCTGGTTTTCCCATTTGGTATCCTGCTTTGAAGACACACCATCCCGGCATCTCCAACGACTAGGTGATTTTTTATTCCCTTTCTGGTGCTCCAGAATTAACATCCTAATTGTTCCATGTAGCAGAGTTTGGGCATTGGTGATTTAACTTCACATAGAAATTATTCCTTGCCCTAATGATAGTGGTTAAAACTTGTTCGTCATTCACTTTTAAAGGGACAATTGGCTCATTTGCATGGACTAATCCTTTAAATTTCACAAAAATCGTAGAAGGCCAGGGCTATTCTTGAATCCCCATGTCACAAAGGGCAAGTGGGACTTGGAGAGCTTGAGTAACTTGCCCAAGGTCACACAGCAAGGGCATGGTAGGGCCAAGGTTTGGTCCATTTGTGACCCTAGGGTGATTGTACATCCCATTAACCTTTTGGGATAACCTCTAAGTTATGCTTTTGTTTTGTTTTGTTTTTTTTGTTTTGTTTTGTTTTGTTTTGTTTTTTTCAAAATGTAAATGAACATGTCGTGCTGCTAACTCATGGTAATCGCTGGATGATTCCTAGAAGGTGTTAGGTAAGGGAGTCCAGACACCCACCACCACGGCACTGTATTCCCAGAGCATTCCAAGACACGCTGAAGAGTTCATCACCTGGAAGGAGGCAACGTCCAGAAATCTAGTTGTTTTCACTGTTGTTGTTGTTGTTATTGTTTTCTTTTTGTTCTAGACTTTGAATCCATACTTTTTTTTTTGGGGGGGGGGGGTAGTACCGGGGATTGAACCCAGGGGCACTCCACCACTGAGCCATATCCCCAGCCCTATTTTGTATTTTATTTAGAGACAGGTTCTCACTGAGTTGCTTAGCGCCTCGCTTTTGCTGAGGCTGGCTTTGAACTCACAATCCTCCTGCCTCAGCCTCCGGAGTTGAGGAGATTACAGGCATGTGCCACTGCCCCCAGCTCAAATCCACACTTTTTAAAAGTAGAAAATAATTTTGGATGCCTGGGCTTTACCAAACCAAATGTTACAGAAAGGATGGTTATGATAGAACTCACTTGGTCAGAACATGTGTCATTAAAGAAAAAGAGGATTGGGACTAGGGGACAGCTGGATTATCCGCAAAGGAAAAAGGCTCAGGACAACAACCCAGTCACTGACAAGGAATCTGACCAAGATCACTGTGTAGGCAAACACCCTTCAAAACCACGTGTCTCAGTCCAAGCATCAGAGATGTCTTGTCTGCACCCTGCCTGAGCCAGTGCAGACACAGCCCTGGGCCTGACAGTCATCCTTTTAATTCGACTGCAGTGAAGTGCTCTCGCAGCCCTGACAATATTCTCTTGTGCACCAAAGGAAGTGAATAATAATTAAAGGGCCCTTTGGACAATATCCTTCTATCTGAGGAATCATATACTCAAATAATCTAATTTGTAAAACCTCTTCACTACCTTGCTGCCCAGCTTCCATTTTCTTTTGCATATATTTCCACCACTCAACTAATGATGGATAGAGGGAATTAAGACATGGTTGATTGCATCTCATAAAGGCACTTGGAGGCATTTAAGATCGCTAGCATCTTTTTTCTTTCCAGCACCTTCTAATGTAATGTGTTCTCTGAACACACGTGTAAGACACACATTGATATTAAAAGCTGTATTCTATACAGCCTAATAAAAAGGATGCCACATCAAAAGCCAGAGTGAACATCAAACGTGTACTATAATCGTTTAGGAGATGAGAATAAAGGAACCGGTAGGGTTGATGCCACCAAACTGCCTCCACGCTCCATCTCCATCCGTAAGGACAAAACTGAACAGCCCCAGGGAGATGGCAGGGCCGCAGTCCCAAGATGATGCCAAGTCCACACAGGGCACACTTAGTCACCAGTCATCCCCAGCTATTTCTGGAGACAGGAGCCAAGGTGTGCTATGACAAAGACACTCTGTATGTTTTGCATGTCCTCTAGAAACAAAGTCCTGTCAGGGTCATATGGTGATATATTTCCTAAATCAACCATTCACCTATGTGATGCCAGCCTGAGCTGGCAGGAGGTTGACGTCAAAAGGAGCAGGACCACCCACTGGAGGCAGAAGAGAATGGAGGCACAGAAGGCTTCACCTCGGCCGTAGACTTCTGAGACCCAACCGTGGCGCTGCCCACATCCTTGCAGGGTCACCCTGGGCAAGTTACTCAACTACCCCTAGTCTCACTTTCCTCCTGGTGACATGGGGACTCAAAGACAGCCCCTGAGGTTTAAAGGAGCCAGTGCATGCAAATTAACACGTTCCCCCACCGCCCTCTCAGTTCTTGTTAGTTATATATGACGGTTGAGTCCATCAGAAGTAAATGGAGGGACCAATATTAACCGATATCATGAGAACAAAAAAGAAAATTCTGTGTGAACTACCGTTTCCCAAACTCTTTCCCACAGGACAATAAGGATGTTATTAAGTGCTCCAGAAAAGGAATAAAAAATGTCCTGGTCCATTAAGGGAGGGACAAGTTGGGGGTAAATAAAGTTAGCCTGGTCTCTACTTCTCTTCAACTTTAACAGGTTGAAGAACGCGTGACTATCTCATGACTGACGAGGGTTCTGTGAACTCGAGTTGGAAATGATGAGCCAAACAAATCTATGAATGAAACGTCTAGCACATTGGAGAAGCTTCAGAGGATGGACTTTTGTCAAGAGCTTTGGCATGAGACTGAAATATAAGCGGGAAACTATCCAAGACAGCACTGACACCACCTCCCAACTCTAAAGCAATGGCGGGGAAAAGCCCAGAGTTCTGCTCAGATGAAGAAACAGACCCAAAAAGGAAGTTTGAGTCCAAGCGAAATACCTCCACATACCGCTAAGGATGTCCAGTGGGGAATGGAAACGGCAAATCCTTGACAGCTGTTTAGATCTCTCATAGGGAGTATGATTTTAATGGAAATGGAACCAGTGGTGATTTTTTTTTTTTTTCTTTTTAAAGCTGAGGGTTTTCCTAGATGGCTCTGAAACAAGGCTCCGCCTCCTAAGAGAGTCTTCACGATGATTCCTGAGGCCCAGGAGATCTCCTGCAAAATTCTAAATGGAGTAACAATGTCCATCTCACTCCACCATCCTTTCTACCCTCACACCCCTCCCTTTTCTTCCCTCCCCTTTGCCCTGTCCAAGGTTCCTCCACTCCTCCCATGCTCCCCTCATCCCCACTATGGATCAGCATCCTCATATCAGAGAAAAGATTCAGCCTTTGGTTTTCTGGGATTGGCTGACTTCACTTAGCATGATATTCTCCAACTCCATCCATTTACCTGCAAATGCCATGATTTTATTCTCTTTTAATGCTGAATAATATTCCATTGTGTATCTATACCACAGTTTCTGTATCTATTCATCTATTGAAAGGGCATCTAGGCTGGTTCTGCAATTTAGCTATCGTGAATTGTGCTGTTATAAACACTGATGTGATTGCGTCACTGTCTTAAGTATGAAGACACGAATGGTGTGACTCTACTTTGTGTACAACCAGAGAAGTGAAAAATTGTGCTCTATATGTGTACTATGAATCAAAATGAATTCTTCTCTCATGTATAACAAATTAGGATAAGTAAATATTTTTTTTTTTTTTAAATTCTAACTGGAGATCCCAATGACTAGGTCTTTTGCTGAAATAGTTAAGTCTCTTCCTCCACCCTTGGGGCTCAAACATCAGCCATTGTTTTTTCCATGTGAAAATTCTAGAACACTTTTCCGTTTCTGGGAAGGGAAAAGGAAAAGCACTTCTGTCCACAGTCTCCCTCATCACTCAGTTGGGAAGCTATTTCTCACTCAAAGTGACCGTCCATGTGAGTGGGACTCGGGGTGATTTCTGGCCATTCCAAAACCCACGTGATACCTTCCAAGAATGAGATCCTACCAGGAAAAGCAAGCACGTTCCTAAAGGCAGAACACAGAGGACAGAGTCTAAAATTGCTTGTGGAGATAATAGCTTCATTTTAAGAAGTACAGGGAGACGATGACTATTTCAGGAGGACAAGTCTTCATCGACTGGTTTTAAAGCGTCAGTCTCGTCATGTCACAAAACCAACCGCATGGAGTTCTAAATGGGATACACCACACTGTCTCATTAATTTCTATCAAACAGCCTCGGTTTCTTTTCAAATTGTATTGGAAAGTAAAAACCTGTGTAGGGACACAGACTTTCCATCAGAGAATCCCGGCGCATTCTCTGTGGGCACTTCCAAGCGCACCTAAGTCAGAGTCAAAGGTACTCCTGGAAGGAGCTGGTTTTTAAGTCAGCCCCGCTTCCCCTCCGAGAAGCTAAGACAGTCGTACAACATCGAAGTTTTAAATAATGAGAAGGGCAAATCCTGATGAGCGGGAAAGGTGACACCCCCAACTCCCAGTGTTTCCCCAGATGAAGCCGATAAGAGTCTAAGGAGGCCTTTTCTTCACAAAGAAACGTGTCTTCCTGAAGAGGGAACCGCGCAGCGATTAAGACATCCCCAAGCATCTGCTAACCTACTTACAGGCATCATTGCTCCCTTGGGCCTTGGGACCCCTCCACCTTCCTGAACGGAGTAGCTGAATAGGTAAATGGGTTATATCAGGCCAGGAAATCAATGTGTATACTGTGTTCTCAGCCACAGATGAGCATGTCGAAGCCATTTTATTATAGCTCTAGGAGCTGTATTGATCCAGCCGTAACTACTCGGAGGTGGCCGGCAATCCAATGGGGCTGCATCCTTCTGTCCATCCAGCCGCCTCTTCCCACAGCCCCCCTCCCCCGCCCCCAGTAGTGCTTAGAGAGTAAGCGTTTGCAGATTGGATTAATTTAATGTTTGCTTAATCAAAACTGACTACCCTGGAACTTAAATGCTATTAATTACTAAGAGAATCCAGAACTAATCCTCTAACACTGTGAGGCCAGGGAGGAGTGGCAGCGACGCAGAGAAAGGAGATTCTGTTTGTCTTTCCCTCCAGATGTTCGTTTTGTTTCCTTCTTCACGTACATGGCCACCCACTTCCCCCCACAGCCTTCTAAAATAACACTTGCTGCTTTTGTTTTTGCTCTTTGTAGCAGATATGCTGAGTGCATTCGAATGCGCTGGCTGGGAAAAAACAGAGCCCCGGCCCCTGATGTCCTGGCAGAATGCTCTAGACAGTTTGCTCTGGTCAAATAGCACCCTGCGTTAGCCGAGTTAGCACTATAGATGGCTTTTTTTTCCTAGAATGCTGAGAACTCCTTAAGAACAAGGGCTGAGCTTTATCCCAAATCTGCATGGCCCCCAGCATCTAGCTCTGAGCCTGCCACATGGATGGCATCAGCAAGATTGAATTTGGGGATGAGACAATAGCCCCCGCCAAGGGCTCCATGTTTACAGAGCTCTCTGCTGTACCGACGCCCCTCCGGGGACAGCGTCTCCTGGGCATCAGTTCAACTGCCACCTCCATCAAATCCGCCACCTTCCCTGTCCTTGGAAAAAAAACAGAAGACTGTTCTTAGAACCAAGATCCAAATGCCTATCTCGCTTATGGATTAAATGCCACCGCGGGAGAGACACGAGAGGGTGTATCTGCCTCCAAATCTATTGTACTGTTTAGCCAAAGGGTCACCCAGGACTACAAAATGACATGCGGTTCAGTCAGGAGGCTACGGGGAGCCAGGAGGGATAAGTCTAAAATGTGTGCTTTGTCCTGGCAATGCCGGGGGGGTTTAGGAAAATGTCTGTGCCTCTGTGGTTTGGCCAGGGGCATGTGCCACATCTTTTGAACTCCTCTCCAGTAGCAGTGAGTGGTCCCACCACAACTATATGAAGCCTCCAAAGGACTTCCTGCTGGGCAGCCGGCCCCCCTGGAGTATACACTCATTAGGGCAGAGACCCTCCGAACTGCTTCTCAGTCCCCACCGACTAGTGGGGGACCTGAAGCCATTATTTATTACAGGAGTCACAGCAGGCAAATCAAATGACCAAGCCAAGTAAGGTGTGTGTCAATAGGGAGCGGTGAGGACCACAGCCAATTAGGGAGCACGTGCCGCCCCTCGAGGGCTGCTGTCACTCAGCCCTCCGCTGTCTCCCTGCAGAACACAGGCTCGGTATGAACAAACCTTATTTCTGCATGACATCGCCCTGATGTGACGTGTTGGCAGTCAATTCAATCTTCAGAACGTATATGTGTCACTCAAATAAGGTCCATAGTCAATAGTATTATCCCCAGTGTCAGTTTTCTGATTTCAGTGGTAGGCAGAGATGGTCACGACTGTGTTATCATTGCGGAGGAGCGGGCCTGGGGAAGAAAGATGGGGGGAATTTTGATGCTATGCTTGCGGCTTTTTTGTGAGTCTTAAATTACTTCAAAGTGAAAAGCTAAATGTTAACATGCGTGCATGCACACACACACACACACAGTAAGAGTGAACTACAGACCTAGCAAGCCATACATAGCCTCCTCTGTTTGGTGACATCCCTTGCTACATTCATCCACGTTGGCTAGTCCCAGCTATGCCTCACTGTCCAAGTGGGACAAGGACCTCAAGATCTGACCCAAGACCCTCCACATATGGCCAAGCTCACCTGTTGACCCTTTTATGGAATCTGTCCCCTCAAGGTGACACCTGCCACCGATTTAGTTCACTGAACTCCCACCTTTTCCAGATTTCTGAAATCAAATTGCCACAGAACCATACAACACCGATTAATTCATATGCATCTTGCACCCATAACTCTCACTTGATGAATAGAGCGTCAGACTTACAATTCAGCCATGGTGTGGTGAATTACACTGGCCAGATTAACTGTATAAAGAACACGTCTCAAAACAATGATTTCACTTCAAGCTAAGGAGGAACAAGTGCCCTTTCTTTCATTTCTAAATTACATTTTCAATCATAAATATTGAAAATTACATTTCTGATCACCGCTGTCACCTTGTGAGTAGTGGCACCAGAGCCCCACAGACGCACGGGTTTTTACAAAAGGAAAGCCAGGGCCATTAGAAGACCCAAACCACTTTGAGTTTTAAAGGGCTCGTTCCCCGCAGCCTGCAGATTATAAAGATGGCACCCTTCGGAGTTTTATAGTGGCAGGGAGTGGCAGCCCCTTTGGCATGTGGGTTGTTAAATGTGAAATTATTGCTTCGGGTGCATTACACCACCTTTATGTGTGAGCTGTTCCATGTGCTTACAGGCAAGGAGTGGCATAGCCACTATCCCAGAGATGTAGAGATGGGCACAGAACATGTTTCTGCCTGGCAGAGCCCTGAGACACCTCAGATTTCACTTTATGCAAATGAATTTTTCAATGTCAAAGGTGGGCTACAAGCTCACCTTCCTCTCAGATGATAACAAAAGTCAAAGCTCTAGGAATGGTCCCTCCAAGGAAAAAAGAATGGGCTATTCTGATAGGGGCATGGCAGGAAAGCATCAACGCTGGGCCCTTTGTCCTGGCTAGGAGGAAGGAAGGATGGAAGAATCTATAGAAATGCGTGGCTGGAAGGCAGAATCAGTCCGGAAGACTTAGACGTGCCCCCAAGAGCCTCCAGTATAACCCACACTAGGGCTAACTCCTCTCTGGGCATCCACATAGTGGATTAACCTCTCCTTCTAACTGCTCACACCAAGGATGTGCTGACCTCACTGCCATGCCACACCAAGGCAAAACCAAGCCACGGCACAGTTACACATGGAATATCCCACATTGTGAAGACAAAGCTCATGATATATTCTTGCAAATCTGCGTGGCAGAACCTTACAGTTTCCAATGATAAATTTATTTTGTTGTTGTTGTTGTTGTTGTTGTTTTTCTTAAGCAAAGAGTATTGCAGACCCTAATACGGAAGCATTTTTATGTCACCACCCATGCCCTGTCCATATCCCCTCAGCACTCCCGGTCAAGTATATGCCCCAAGGGCATTCCTCCTGCAAGAATGCACCAGAGAATCAGGCCCCTGGGCAGCCCTCTACCCATGGCAGAGAGGAGCTGGCGTATTAACCAGGCATCTCCTTCAGTTGGAATGATTCAGTCTGGATTTACTCTCTCCCTAAGTCCCCAGCCACTCCACAGAAACCTATATCAGCTTCTTTTTCCTCCCTTCCCAAACCAGATGGGACAGAGTCCTAAAGACTGCCTGTATGAGCTCTCCGGAGAAACAGAACAAATATGGTGTGCACATATAGAGAATTTTTTTTTTTTTTTTAAGGAACTGGTCCACTTGATTACGGAGGCTGGCAAGTCCAAAATTCACAGGGTACACCTGCAGGGCTGGAGACCCAGGGAAGAGCCACTGCGTTTTAGTTAGTTTCTGCATCACTGTGAGCAAAAGGCCCAGAAAGAACCAGAAAGAGGAGAATAAGTTTAATTTGGCTCACCATTTCAGAGGTTCAGTCCACAGTTGGCCAGCTCCATAGCTCTAGGCTGAGGTGAGGCAGAACATCAAGGCTGAAGGAAACCAGGAAGCAAAAAGAAAGAGCCTTGCTTAGCAGGGACAGAATAGAAACCTAAAGGCATACCCAGTGACCTACAATTACCAATCAGCTAACCCATTTCAGTGGCTTGGTCCACTAATGAGTTATAGCTCTCACTAGTGGACCAATTCTAATCATTTCAGCTCAGAATATTCTTGCATTATCTGACACATGAGTTTTGAGGGATACCTCATATCTAAACCATACCATACTGTTACAGTCAAAGTGTAGAGGTTGGCTGCTGGCAGAATTACCCCTTGCTTGGGAGAGGTCAATCAAGCCTTCAACTGATTGGACAAGGCCCACCTACATGATGGAGGGTAATCTGCTTCACTCAAAACTCATCAATCTAAATGTTAATCTCATCCAAAAACAGGTAACAGGCAAAATCAAAGAAACATTCAGAATAATTTGGACCAAATATCTGGGGACCATGGCCTGGGCAAGTTGACATAAATAAAATTAACTTCACTGTCCCCTACCAGTGTGTCCTGGGGTCACCACTCAAAGAATGCTCTCCATTCCTGTAATAGGGGCTGCTTCTGGGGAACCTAACTTAAAGAGACTGTATTTTTAGTATAGTTATGATTTGGAAAATAAATGCAAACATATAAGTTGTCATTTGTCTTTCAAAAACCCAGTGGCCCAAGAAAGAATTTGGCCCACAGTTTGGGAACCGCTGTATCACAGGTGCTGGTGTTTAATGCCTGGAAAAACCCACACAATCTCTGAGGCAGTGTAAACACAGACGTTTCCAAAGTCATCCATCATGATTTTAGAAAGACCACAGCATTCCTAAAATGACACAGATCTTGGGACCTCTCCTTTCCTTTATGCGTCCACCCTGAAAGTTACAAATATCCTGGGTAAGATAAAGACTCTTATCTGAAACCCATCATGGTGCCAAAAGCTGCAACACCACCATTTTTAAACAGCACCTTTAGCCAAGGGCTTAGAAGATGTTCACAAAAGAAAACACCTTTTTTTTTTTCCCCCGACCTCCCTAAAAATACATGGGCAGATCCTATGTGGCAACACCGAACCAAGTGACTCCTGGAAGTCACGAAGACTGTCCACTGCAGCATTGTCGATTTCCGTCTCTGAATGGAAACTGCCAGAAGACTCGTCGTGTTGGGTTGTGGCTCCAGAACCCTGCGCAGTCATCAGCCGCATCACAAGACCCGAGGCTTCCGAAGTTGGATGATCGTCGCCTCCTCTCTGTATTTCATTAGCGGAGATCGGGTTAATAAAAAGTTTAAAAGTTGACTGCCTTCCCCTGGAGATTTATTAGACCTCCTCCGTGAGGCTGAGCTGGGACTGGCAGCCGACGCTCCTCTCTCCAGAGCCCGCTCTGTCATCTCCCTCTGTGGTCCCTGAAGTCTGCCAATTAAAAACCTCCTCGATGACATTCCGCAGCTCGAGTTATGCACACATAAATCACTGTAATAAGAGAAGATTGTTATGTTAACCTTCGTCGTACAACCCTTTTCCTTTTGTGAGAAATATGAAAAACATTCATTTGTCTGGCACCAAAGAAGCCATTTCCCAGCAGATGCCTGGGAGGCCCCTGGGGGGTTGCCCCTTCCTCGCGGTTACGTAGGCGGTGCCTCGGGCACCGGCAGGCATTACTCAACCCCAAACGCGCAGCAACGAGGCCATAAACCAGGCTGCATTACGTCAGAGACAGGATGCTCTGAAATAAATGGGGAGCTGGTTCGATCTGGAGGAACATTTTTCCATGTTTAACCAAGCAAAACTAGACACATTACTGAGCACACAGTCTCAAAGGTCAGTTCGTAAGGAGACCAGTTCTGGGGAGGGGAGACCTGCGCTTTCAACGGCCATGGAAGGAACCCCCCGAGGTGGCTGGAGAGTCACCGTCAGGACGAGGGGCTGGTGTGCAGCAACTGTGACTTCTGCTTGGATGTGAAAGATTACATCCTCCTGCCGAGCCCCTGCAACCGCTGCAGAGGAGGACTCTGAGGCTCAAGGTGGCAGCCCGGGTGTGGTCCCTCATCTCACTGCAGATCTTCATGGGCCGGTCACAAAATTCCCTAGAGATGTGTCTTTAGCCCCAAAGCAAACAAAACAACAAACAAAAACAGAAAGGGAATTATCAACAACAGAATAAATATTAACAATGTGTTAATTACTTGTATCTACATGTTAACTTTAGAAGATGATGTATATTCATTGAAAGACTTTTTTTTAAAAGATCTGGGTATGAATTGGGCTGCTTCTCACGATATTCAGTCACTTGGGATTAGCTAAACTAAGAGTAAGTTACCCCCAGCTGAGGGTTGGGGTGATCTGCCATTTGGAGGCAGCTCTTTTGGGGGGAGATGGGGTAGTGGGGCTTGAACTCAGGGGCACTCGACCACTGGGCCACATCCCCAGCCCTTTGTATCTTATTAGAGACAGGGTCTCACTGAGTTGCTAAGTGCCTCACCATTGCTGAGGCTGGCTTTGAACCAGCGATCCTCCTGCCTCAGCCTCCCAAGTGCTGGGATTACAGGCGTGCGCCATGGCGCCTGGCAGGAGGCAGCTCTTCAACCAGAATCCAGTTGTCATGGAATATCCAAGTGGTGTCACCAGCTTTGGTTTAAAAAAAAATCTGACATTCAGAGCTGCAACTCAAAGACACCCACCTTTGTAGGCCAAGCCCACAGCTACAAGCAAATTAATTAAAAAACACACAATCCTGGTTATTTCCTGTCAAATCACATTGATCTAAAGAATTAAATAGTTCCAAAAAAAATGAAATAATGTGTTGAAGGAGTTGGTGGAGAGGGGACAGAATACAATCTACAGTCAAAATGAAATTTTAGTCTAGTTCCCTCCAGAGCAACCCACTTGCCCTTGGAACATCGATATGTCCTGTAAAGAATGTTCTAAAATAACAAACTGCACCTGTTCCGCTGAACTCTCGGTACGGAGTCATTTTTTACATCTCATCCTCTTGTTTCCTGTTTTTAATTCCCCTTCAAAATATGAAGGCGTGAGATGCCTTTCTCTTTAATCTTGGAAGACCATTCCCCCACTCCCGTGTGCCGGACACATAGAAACTTCAGTGCTAAAATTTGTGATGTCCCAGGCAAAGGGATAGCTGGTCACTTCCTTTAAGCAAACATTGAAATCTTAGTTTGAGCTGCCAAAACATGAACTCTCAACCCAGTTACAGGGTTGTGCAGTGGCAGACAGGATCGCATGTTCTCCGGGCAGTGGGAAGTAGATCTCCTGAGCAGAGGTGAGGCCAAGGCAATCCCTGTTGAGAGCAATTTCCACCTCCTGCTGGAGGAAAAAATATGGAAGGCTTTCAGATGCTAGTGCAGTATTCCAAAGCAAGAAGTGACACAGGCGTTGAGAGAGGCGGTTGAAAAACAAGGGGCAGAGTAAGCAGGCCCTTCTCTGCAGAGGTCTTGCAAATTGTCCTAATCTAGCAATGGATACAATGTTCACAGTTGTCACCAGCCCCCATCAGATGCTGTATTTCATGTGTGTATCCCACATGGCATGCCACCCCTGTCCCCGGTATATGCAACCTGAGCACTCCCTTATTGTAGTCCCTTTATTCTTTAGTTAAAATATATAGGAACAGTTAAGAGTATAGGACCAATATATCTTAATGCACTCTTCATAAGGAAAAAAAAAAAATCCAAGTTTAGGATTTTGTGAGCTCTATAGTGCAAAGAATCACTAGGTGTGTGATCTTTTAAAGACCTGGAATGTAATGAGCATCTGCCCACAAATCCAGTGGGCCACATCCTTCATTCACCCGCTGGGGTTTCCTAGGGACTCTTTGATAAGGCTCCATGGAGGCATCACCTGTGTGAATTATGTTCTTGATTAAATCACTATTCTTTTTTTTTCTTTATTCTTTAAGTTGATCATAACTGAATCCCTGAGTTCTTTCACTAATGTCTGATCCAAATTAGACTTTTCATTCTGAAAGTGCTTGGTTGGAGGCTAGAGAAAAACAATGAGGAAGAGAAGGAATGCATGCCACACACCAGGCATTACACTAAATGTGCTGTGCCCTATGAAAAGGTCCTCTGTGGGTGCAATTTTGTTGCAACCTAGTGCTTCATCTCCCATCATGCTCCCAGCAAGTGCACCAATACTGTCATTGCCCTCTTCCCACATGGGTACCCTGAGGTTCTAGGAGAGCCTCCTCCAAGGATGTGCCACAGCCCAGCTTGCCCCAGGCCTAATTCCAGAGACTGTTTTTTCTCAACTACTCCCCCTTCAGTGACACTTTAGGACCCAATTCCTTGGCCCCTTTGTGTTCTCCCTACCCTTCCCCAAGCCACATGTTGCTGCTAATGACAGAAGACAAGCAAACAGGATGGAGGAGATGGTACCATGCAGATAACCACACACACAAGGGGACAGCAGGGATCGACCCCCTGGGACAGCTGGGCCTCCTGCATGCTGAGGTGGGAAGCTGGAGCTTATTGAATGTGAGCACACTGGGACCTTCTGGGCAGAGCCAGGCAGAGCTCCTCAGGGAAACACGTGTCCCATGAAAGCATCCACACAGATGGGCCGAAGGTGAAGCCTGGGAAGGACGTGCCGTAGCCTCATTGCCTCTCTTTCCTTCCAGGCTGACCACCCCAGCACGGAAAAGCCCATGAGCCCTTTCACTGAGCAGACCCTGATGCCCATCACCATCTTGCCGCAGCAGGGTGGGCCAGCACGCACACCATCTTCTCCTTGCACTTGTTTAAGTTTATTTAACAGTTTGGACCTTGCCTGTTCAACCTTGAAAATATCTCAACTATGTCTATACTGTGTTCTGAAGCGCTTCCTCGGACACTATTTATTAAGTCACTTTGATCTAATTCATCACACACAAAAATCTCAAACAAGTACCAAGTGTCCTTTTGGTGGTGGGGCGGGGGGGCGGGGGGGGTACGGATCACGTGAAGGCAATAAAAGGACACGTGTAAGACCCCATTTCCCGTGGCTCCAGCCGTTGGTGCCACGGGTTCAAAAATGTAATTAAAAGAAGACTGTCGATTTCACCGTTGTCAAAACGCCATGTCACCCCCTGAAGCAGAGGCGCGCTTTCGTCAATTTCCCCATCCTTGCCAAAGTTTCGGAGAGACCCTTCACTTTATAAATCAACTCACAGCTTAGAACATCCTGGCAGCCCCTTCAAGGAACCGATCGGAATGACAGGGAAAGAGAGGATAACCATCATAGCTTGACTGGATACAGGTGTTTGCGTTTACAGACGAACCACAAACGCCTGGATCTTTGACAGGCGTTGATGCTATCAGTGAATCGCAGCTATTATTGGCTCCGGTCGCCAAGGGCTGGGGGGCCCTTCCCTTAGCAACATCTCCGAGGCTGATAACATTTGGCTGAACTTTTCAGATCGTAACCTCCCTTCTGACTTTCCGCAGTCAAACCCGCCTAAACTGATCAGAAGAAGAGACACGCAGTGAGAAGACAAGTAAAATATTATTGACTGCACTGTTTCATGTCTATTAGGAAGAAAGAGCAAAGAAGGGAGGGAGAACCTTACAGCTTGACAGGCTTCAAGATAATCAGGGGAGGAATCAAGGCTGCACAGTAACCCTCAGTGAGGCTGGAAAACCACTGGCTTACAAGAGGTCATTGTTCTGTGCCGGGAACAAACAGGGCGCCGGGCACACGGGGCGAAATTGCATTTCTCCATGGGAGCCCCGCCCCTCCTTGCAGGCAACCCCTGTTCCTGCAGCAAAGTAGGGGGTGGGGGACAAAAATGGGGAGCCCTGTGGTCCAAGAAAGAGGAAGGTCCTTCTCATCCTCGCCCCAAAGGCTTTGGTTTCTGGATGCAGCAACACATCCTGGCCTCTCTGTGTACCCAGTGCCTCTTTGTGCAGGGCAGAGGTGGGACCTGTACAGACAGGCAATGCTGCTCTTGAAGAATTTGGCCTTGGCAATCGGTACTTTCCATTTGCATTTTATTTCCTTGCTCCTTGTCCTGCTGCACCAGAACTGACCTGCTTCCTTCCTCAAGTGCACATCCTGGGCATGTGGGCACAGCTGCAGTGTGTGTTGGGGGGACAGTAGCCAAGAGGGGTCCATTTGCCCTGAATGACCCTGAGATCAATTGCCAATACCTCCTGGGGTTCCACAAATAAGACATTTGGTAGAAGACATGCTTCCCACTGTTCCAAGCCTACTAGGGGAGACCACACACCCTACTTGAAAACCAAGTTGCAAGATAAAGTTCACCATCTGGGGCAGAGGTCAAGGTCTCAGACACTGACTCAGAAAACCAAAGAGTGAGGCCATGTCCAGCACTGGCCATTTGTCCTTGCCCAGTCTCACAGCCATTTATACTCAGCCCCTGGGTTCCTCGTAAGAGCACTAACAAACAGATACTGCTCAAGGAGACCCCAGGCAATCCACACAACCTTCCCCATCACCCTGTGGGTATAATGCACCACCAGGCTCTCTCTTTGGAGGCAGAGGCTATTTTTTCCCCTCCAACATGTATTTCAGCAGCCTTGATACAGGCAAACACTTTTCTAGTGGTTGTCCACACAGCATCATCCTTTAGTAAAGGGAAAGCCCCGATGTCCCCTGGAACCATGTGGCTTTGTCAACTGGAGCTTCCTAACCTGAAGGAAGAACAGGTAGAGTGGCATTTGCACACAACACCAGGAGAGAGAGACCTAGAATCAGAAGATGGCAGTATTGGGAGGAACTAAGTCACCATTTCTGATTCTTTATTCCACAGATGGGGAAACTGAGGCACGGGGCAAGGAAGTAAAACACCACCTGGGTTTACACAGGGTAAATTCCCCTGCGACCCATCCCTGCCTCACAGCTGCCTCCTAGCGCATTGACATATGCACCTGTCTGTGCTCCAGACACCCCAAGAACAGGGCCCCCCCCATCAGGAGCACTCACCACTGCCTAAGACCTGGCCAGGTTCTACCAGCTGGACCTGGGTCAGAAACTCTGGGCCAAAGAAGCTCCATGTCTGCATCACACAGGGTGAGCAGGATCTGAGGTCCTCTTCCTCGTCCCCTGACCCCTAACCACTCCCAGTCCCATGCTCTTCTCACCCTGCACTTCCTCATTCCTAATTTTCCCCCTGTGCATCACCCTTCTGATCCTTACCAAAGAGCCTTCTAGAACCCTGGTTCTGTGACATTGAGCAGTGATGATGGGGAGGATGATCATCATTTATTTATCATCCAATCCCAACACCCTGCTTTGCCTGCTGGTACTAGCAACCCCGCCATGGAAGCAGTATCATTACTCCCATTGTCAGAGGAAATCCAGAAAGGTGGAGCATCATGCCCAAGTTCACACAAGAGAGTCAGGATTTGGACGAGCCTATTCCTCTAGTTCAACCACTCTTGCCTATAACTGCCCCGGGATAGGGGACGCTGGTCTCCGAATTCCTTCATCCCATGACCACCTCTCTGCCCACAGCAGCCTCTCCTCCCAGTCTCCAGGCATCCACCTTTCTGGCTGGAGACCTCCAGGAACATGATCCAACTCCTTGCCGGTCGCATGAGCCCCCTCTTCTCTGCTGCCCCGTCCCACTCAGCCCAGAAACCACATCGATGCCTCTGAACTCACCGCTGCCCATTGGACATTCAGTTCTCTGGCCTCCTCCATCTTTTCCCAATCCTTAACCTACAAATATTAACCCTGCTCACTTCTCTGTCTCCTAAATCCATGAGATGATGGTGTCTCATGGCAAAACATACAGCAAGGGGCCCTGCCCCTTTTAGGGTCCCCATCTCCGCTGTACCCATAGCCCCCTCCATCTGGGCTCTCTCCAGCTCCTTCATTCATTTCTCCCAGTGGCTCCCCCCTGCGCCATCTTTACACCTACAAACTTAGCAACCTTCCCGGCAACACCTCCTTCTCCCTGGTCTCACCAACAGTCCTGCTGAAGACCCACCGTCCTGCCCTGCTCTCTCCTGACACCCACAGTTTTCTCTTTCCTCTACTTCAGCATCTCCCTCACCACTGACTCGGAACTCTCCCACTCTAAGACCACAAAGCACCCTTGACATACAACTTTGTTCCCCTCCCTTGCTTGAATCCTCAGTGACCATCCCCTAGCCAGACCTAATGGATTCTTCTCAGTCATCCTGCTGGACGTCTCTGCCACATTTATCACCTGTGACCACTCCCACCATCTTGAAACTGTCCACCTCCTGGGCCTCTCTGGTTTTCTTCTTACCTCCCTCAGTTCCATCCATTTCTTCCTCAATTCAGGTTCAATTCCATCCATTTCTTCCTCATTCTCCACCTGCCCTTTGATGAGGGTGGCCCCAGGCTTCCACTGACAACCCACCCTGTTTTCCCTCCACTCACTCCTCCCTGCTTACAGTGTTAACTGCCACCCCAGGCGCCAGCCCAAACTCTTCCCACAGACTCCAGGCTTCCATCCAAATGGGTTGGACATCTCCAGTTGCCTTCAGCCAAAAGATGTGTCATGATAAGGGCCCAGTGTCTATGATTTTTCTTCATGGTGATTTGATAAGGTGGTTTCAGATTACAGCCCCACTTCCTGGGGTGACTGATCATGAGGATAAAGAGTGCTGAGAATGCCAAGGGGTGCATTTCCAGGTCAAGGTCATTACATTTCTCATAGCAAATTCATAGGTAATTCCCCTAGCACCTGCAGGTGATGAGAGTCTGTCTCTGCTCTGATAACCCAGGTCCTACCAAAGATGTGACCTTGGGATTTTGAGGGAAGAAAAAATCAGCCATCTCCTCTCCTGTGGTACTGTGTGGTCGTATCCATCTGCCCATGCTCTAAGCTGATTTCCCCTTGTGCCCATTCTCAGTCTGAGCCCTTGATTTAGAGAGGAGTAGAGGGTGGACAAAAGGCCAGAGCCAGCCTCCAGTTTTTCTGGCCTCTACATTTCCAGTGTACTTAGAAGCACATGTGAGCCATAGAGAATCCCATTTATGGTGCAGGCCCTTCATTTGCATAGATTCCACTGGGAATGGGGTGACCACCAACTCCTGTTATGGAGCACACAGCCATGGAGAGTGGTATAGGTGGCCATTGAAGGGACACCTCCTAAGCAGGTTAGATGCTGCTCAGATCTCAACATCACTGCCCCTGACTTATGTCACAAACTTGGAAACAATGCACAGCCATTGCTACTCACTGCTGGACCTCTTGGAAGCTCCATGCAGGCCTGAAGACATATAGGGCCATGGAAGGAAGGATAACCAGGGTCCATTCAGAAGTCCCCTCCATCACTCACTGGTGACTTTAAAGTGACTAAGTTTGTCTGAATCTCAGAATCATTATCTAAAAAAAAATTATCACAATCCCACCCTGCACCTCACTTGGTTGATTCAAGCCTCTAATGTGGTTATCCTCTGGGGGAGGGACAGATGATGTAGCCTGCAGGGATGGAGTCTTCCCAACCCTCCCCTCAGCTGCCCTGACGTGATTCCTTGTGCTGGTCACTCATCCATTACCAGCTCTTTCTCATCCTCCAGACTTGAGCTCATGAGTCTCCTCCTCACAAAGGACATCCTGCCACCCACTCTAGGTAGCCATTACTGTCTCAATAATTGCTCCATTTTATTTTCCAAAGAAAATGTGAATAGCAATTTATCAACAACCGGAATTTTAAATTTTATTTATTATATTTCTTACTCATTTATTAGCTGGTAGTTTGTGAGCCAAAGGTCATCTTAACCACTGAAGTAGAAGTTCACTGGCTCATAGTAAGTTCTCAATAAACATTCAGTGCATAGCTAATGAAGGAACGAGTGAGTCCACATTCTCTGCCTGAGGCTCCTGATGCCCAGTTTCAGGTTCTGCTTCTTGTCACCTTCTTCCCAGTCACTAAGGAGCCAAGTTCTTTGGATGGATGTATTTCCATTTATTTCAGGGAACCCAAGACAGCTTCAGTCCTACTCTGAGCTCTTAGCCCCTTCAGGAGAGTCAGACCTGAGTACAGTCCCCCAAGACTCCATTGTCAGTCTGTCCCCTGTAGAAAGTGGTAAGTCCTCCGTTGCAGATAGGAACACACCTTGTCCCTGAAGGAAGTTTCTTCATTGCCTTTTTGAAACAGTGGACTCACTACCAAACAGAGCTGAGAGATTTGTCCCCTAAAGCCAAGTCTACAGAGCAGGAACAGGCACTCATCCATTCACATAGCCCTTCTTTGCTCCCAAACTGGTGAGGAAATACTTATTATGGTTTAATATGAGGTGTTCTCCCACACACACCCAAAGCTCCCGTGTTAATGCAGGAATGTTCAGAAGTGAGATGATTAGATTAGGAGAGTGATTAACCTTATTAGTGGATTAATCCATTTTGATGGATTAATAATTTGAAAGGATTACCAAACTCTAGGCAGGTAGGACATGGCTGGAGGAAGTAAGTCTCTGAGGGTGCGCCCTTGGGGATTGTATCTTGTCCCCTGGGTCTTCTCTCTGTGTGTTTCTGGGATGCCATGCAGTGAGTAAATATCCTTTACCATGTCTTTGCACCATGATATTCTGTCTCACCTTGGGCCCAGAGCAATGGAGTCAGCTGACCATGGACTTAACTTCTGAAACCATGAGCCCAAAGTAAACTTTTCCTCCCCTAAGTTGTTCTTATCAGGTGTTTTGGTCACAGCAATGAAGAGCTGACTAACACAACAAGGATCCAACACGTTATTTGACATGTGCAACAAATGTGATTAGTGTCTGGTGTCATTGCTACTATCTTTAAAAGCTGCATGGAAGTTATGCCCAAGCTCCTAGCTGGATAGAGCCCTAGACTGTCCATTCTGTGCACCTGGTCACCCTTTCTCTCCTCGTGGACTGTGACCCCTTAAGGGGTCAAGTTTGGGGCAGCTCCTTCAGCATCTTGGGCACAGCTTGCTTGCAGCAAGGAGACCAATGAGCCACTTTATTTGACTGAAATATATATTTATTCTGCAAATTGGCCATCTAGAGGAAGGAAGAAAGAAGAGAGGTTGAGAAACACACGTGAGATAGACAAAAATGGAAGGAAGGAGACACACATCCAGAAATGGAGAAAAGGCATGGGAAAAAGAAAAATGGAAAGTTAGTTTAAGAGAAACGCCATCCTCATGGGCTGCATCCTCTGTGCCTTGGCTTCCTACCCTGTAATAGCCCTGAGATGCAGAGGGGGTGAGCATAGGGACCTTCCAGATACCAGTAGGCTTTGGGAGCAAAGGACTGGATTTGAACTCTGGTGTGGCCCATGGGGAGGGCAGAGGACCCTTAGGGCCTCATTCTGCTGTCTCCACACTCTGCCTGCGTTAGGCTTCTGAGTGATGAGAAGAGCAGATCAGCCACACTAGAGGCCTGAATCAACCAGGCGACATGCAGGGTGGGATTGTGATAAAAGTTCTATAGGTAAGGATTCTGAGAGCCAGACAACCTTCCCCAAAGTCACCCAGCCACTGAGTGACAAGGGGGCTTCTGAATGGAGGCTTCCTTGTTACTCTTCCTCCCATGACCCTCTGTGTTTTCAGGCCAGGATGGAGCTTCTAAGAGGTGCAGTGGTGAGAAGCTATGGCCATGCATCATCTGCATGCTCATGACATAAACCAAGGGCAGTGATGTTGAGAGCTGTGCAAAAAAGAGTCATACATAGAAGCAGAGGAAGATTAAGGGAGAAAAATCTGCCAAGATCTTTCCAGAAGGGCTATTTTTTTAACGTGAGGGAGGGAGGAGATATGAACAGAAGATTAAATGGCACCGTCCAATTGGTCCAAAGGGTCTAAAGTCTTAACAGCATCCTGCCATCTGCCATCTGCATTGCTCTGTGCTATAAACTATACAAAGCTTCATTCTACTCTGAAGACCCAGAAGCACAGAAGTAGAAAAATTGTCCTCAGATGCAATGACAGCCGTCAGAGCAATGTCACCCTGAATCTTGAAGAAACTCAGGTTGGCCTAGAAGAAACTTGGACTTTCCTAGTCCCTAGCCAGAGATGTCAGAAAGCCAGAACACAACTCTCCTGATCGTTTGCACAGACTCCACTCCACCCTGGCTTCCAGAGAAGCCAGTGACTCCAAGTCACAGGGAGCAAAGCCTTGCGTCACACCTGCTGGGTAGGCACCGGAGTTCTTGGATTTCCCCCACTTCGCATCCCTCAGAAATCTAAGGAAGGATGTGTGGGAGACTCCAAGGTCCGCTGCCCTGGTGGACCACACCAGAGTTCAAATCCAGACATTTGCTCCAAAAGCTTAGCAATATCTAAAACGTCCCCGCGCCTGGCCCCTCCGTACCAAGAGCCTGCCCTTGTCTGCATGTTTTTAAAGGGGTTTTCATAAACACAGACTCCTTCAACAGCCAAGTTTGAATTTATAAACAGTTACTCTTATTCAGAAAAGCAGCAAGGAGCAGTTTTATATAAAAGTTACATCTCCATTTAAGAAAGAATATATAATTCTACATTCCACTGTCCCTCGAACTTTATTCCCGTTTATGTAGATCTTAATACAGTTATATAGTCGCGGGGCTAACGTCCCCTCTGGATGGTAATGAGGTCCTCTCGAACCCTTTAGCTGCTATAAAGTATGCAGAAGTTAAATGCACAGATGGAAAAAAATTTGTCTCAATTTTATACTTCTGCAAAATGGTAATTTTGTACTTAAAATGTACAAGATGGATGTTCAGAAATATAGGCTGATAGCCTAAATTATATTTGGTCATAATTTATGTAGTACAGTCCCAAAGAGATACAAAAAGGCAGAGCATAATTTATCTGCTGGAATCAGTGATAGCTTTGCTAAAACTCCCATTTATTCCATCCCCCATAGTTTTAAGCAGCCTCTGTCCTCAGGGCTCACTCTATTTAAGTTCCCCATACTGCTGTTTGATCACATATTGTAGTCTATAATTTGCCTATCATCTGAAGCAAATTTAGGTCCCAGAAGTTATGATCTCTACATAGCAACCACTTTATTTGGTAAATGCAAAATATTTATAGCAATATAAAAACTAGATGAAAATAAAATTTCTATAATCATTGGAACATACACACTTTATCATTGGGGCTCATAAGACTATTAGTGTAGGACTAGCATGTTGCCTAACACAATTACCTTTGGACACTCGCTTGAATTTGCTGATGCTTAGGAACCAGAGAAACTTTTTCTCCAGCATCCCTTCCATCTTGTCAATAGGAGGAAACCTCCAGGCTCGGGCTCCAGATGAGTTGGCCTAAGGAAAATCAGATGGAAGACAATGGCCAGGTGAGCCACCATTGTGCCTCAGTTGTGGGAAGGACTTTCCAAGGAGAAAGAAACCACTTGGTGAGGGCACTTCCCTGGGCTGTTTTACCCCTTAGCTCCCAAAGAGGTGGACCAGACCAAGGAACACTGACCATCATACCACCTTTGAGCCAGTCCATGAATTTCTGCATTTATCACAGGACGTGGCTCCTCCTTTGAGCTTCCCTCCACTGCTAGGCTTTCATACCTCCAAAATATATCTCCAAAATGTTCCTTGCAGATGCTCAGGCTGTTGTGGGATGTGGTCCACCAACAGCTCCTCTGTAAGGCAACTTGTTCTTCAAAAAAGTATGGGGAGAGGCAAAAGAGGTAGGGGACGGGCAAACCCCAAACTGAAATGAGCAGTTGAAAACCAGAGGGGGTGGGCCACCCTGCAGGGTAGGGCTCATCATTCCTACATGATCCACATCCAAAAGAGGAAACTGAGGATCCAAGAGGTCACCCAGCAGTAAGTGGTAGAGGTGAGACTCACACCGGGGACAAGGCACCATTCAAGCCAGCAGTCTCCCCTATTGTGTTTTACAATGAGGCAGTGCAGGCCGCTGAGTTTTTCAAGGCATCTCCGTGGAGATATTGCTTCTTTATCCTGAGACCTCTCTCCACCCACCTCGGCCCCCTTCCATCCAGCCCTCAAGGCTGCCTTCAGCTCAGTGAAGATGAAATAAAGCCTCAGATACATCTCTCTGATAAAAACTTCAACTGAAGCCTCATATATTTTGTAGATACTAAAGATCTCACGGCTCTTTGAAGACGAGTGTTAGTATTAATCATCATGGTTGTTCAGATTATTTTCTCATTTTTAACATTGTCCAAACCCTCCTACCAAGGAGCCACCATTTCTGTGTCCTAGGCAGCCAGACCCTGTGTGATGCCCTACATGTCTTTAGTTACTTCCTTCTATGCAACTGAGTTCCAGCTCCAACTCCCAAAGTCTAAGAGATTTTTTTCCATTTCAAAAAATTTTCCCCAAACATGGCTTTAACCAGAAATCACCTAAGCACTTATTTGAACAGAATCCTGCTGAAATCCAAATATCATTCTAATTTTCTTAATTTTCACCTGATTCTATGATTATTTCAGAACCTAGTTATAGGCTCATAAAGTATCAGAGAGGAAGGAAACCCAATGCATAAGAACTGTTCATTTTACAATGAGGGAAACTGAGGAATAAAACAGAGAAGTAATATGGCGGTAAGGATAATGGAGGTCTTTTTTTTGAGTCTCTGTTGTAACATGTCAGCAAGGTGTAGGACATCCAAAGGCACTAACTATTGCAATCAGTTGGGATTTCAAAGCTATCTGACACTGAGAACCATCATCTCCGGCCTAGGAGAGAAAGACATTCAGGCAAGTCTGTGGAGAGGGATGTGGGTTTCATTTGCCTGTGGCCTGTCAAGCAACGTGGTTCCCCATACCTGGGTGGAGAGAGCAGAGTGCCCTGGCCGGACACTTGGTTTGCACTTACCCTCAGACAACCCTGTGAGTGGCTCCAGTGAGATTAAGTAAAGGCCAGTTACTTTCCCAAGGACACACACAACCCAATAGAGAACTCTAATATATAATGTTACCAAAGACATGACTTTAGAGGGAGGAATTTCTAATGACACCTGGGGGAGTGGAAGGTGACGTTCCAGTTCAATCTTGCAGCATGAGATGATATTTGCATGCAGCGGACAGTTTCCAAAGACTCCAATAAATATTTGCTCAAAGACCACAGTCCAAGGAGGGGACAGATGTGCACAGGCCCAGAGGAGAGAGGCTTTAAAATCCACAGGAAGCTCCTCTCCAAGTGTTTAGCAAAGGGGAATGGTAGTTCATCACTTTCTCAGGACACATGCAAACCAGCCCTGCCTCCCAGCCACCCGCAGCCAGGAGCTCTTGATGGGCAATATTACAGAGTGCTGGAGTGAAAGGCACCACATAAAATCAAATTCTCTTCTATTTTAAGTTGAGTGGTGCGCCAGTTCAGCTTTAAAACCTAATTTCTTAAAAGTTTCAGAGGGGGGAAAAAAATGTGCCTTTGCAATTGGAATCGAGTCCACATAAATTAACAAGCCAGCTCTACGTATCCATCTTTCAGAACTTTCCTTGATTGTTCATTTTAATCAAGCAGCCCACATTCTTTGACTTTTCATCCTTCACTGCCCAGAATGATGCACTGCAGCTACTGATGACACACAAATGTTAATTTTGTTCAAGTTCAAATATCAGCCAAAAAGGGCCTATTTTAAAGACTGCTTGGCAAACACCAGCTGAAAATGAGGACGGACTGAATCAAACACCACCAAAGAAATTCAGGGGAGGGAAAGCTGCAGCCTTAAACTCAGAATCTCGCAAGTTTTCATCTCTAGGTCCTCAATCTCTCCAAGGCCAAGAGTAGAATCATTGATTTCTACAGAAGGGAACTCAGACATCATCTCAGCCCTGCTCAAGGTCATTCAGCCTGGTAGTGGAGGAACTAGTTAATCCACATGACCATCAGTACCGGAGGTTTCAGAAAATGTAAAACAACACATCTTGAGTCTTTGTGTCATGTAACGTGTTTCAGGAATAGCAGGACATATATCACACACATGTGCACACGCACATTTTTAACTAAGGGGCTTATTTTAAAACCCTGGCCTACTCCTTTCCCAACACCCACCAACCCCACCCTGCCTTCTACAGCATAAGACATCATGATTGCTCTGTGAGGGCACAAGAGTGACAGGTAGTGGAGTTCCCACAGGAATTGTGCTCTTGAATGAAGAGAAACTATCCAAGTTCATATGTCTTCATAGCTGTAATTAACTGAAACTTGTCAACTGTTTGTTTATTTGTTTGCCTTCCCACTAAGGAAAACTTCATCCAAAAAAAGGACCTCATCTGTATTTTTTAAAATATTTCTTTAGTTGTAGATGGACACAATATCTTTCTTTTATTTGTTTATTTTTATGTGGTGCTGAGGATCGAACCCAGTGCCTCACACATGCAAGGCAAGTGCTTTACCACTGAGCTACAGCCCCAGCCCTCAACTGTATTAATCACTGCTGCATCCCCAGATATACAACAGCACCTGTGTGACCAGTAAGCACACAAAGAATATTTTTGTATGAATAAAGAAATAAAAGAATTCTCGCCGGGTATGGTGGTGTACAACTGTAATCCCAGCAGCTCAGCAGGCTGAGGCAGGAGGATCATGAGTTCAAAGCCAGACCAGCAACTTAGCAAGGCCCCAAGCAACTCAGGAAGACCCTTTCTCTAACAAAATATAAAAGAGGGCTGGGGATGTGGCTCAATGGGTAAGCACCCCTGGGTTCAATCCCTGGAACCAAAAAAAAAAGAATTCTGGTCTGACTTTCCAAAGCAGGTTTGAACTATGTAAAGTCTCTGAGCAAAGAGATCAGGAGTCTGAGGGTCTCCAAAACTTTAAGAACCATCTCACAGCAATACGGCCTCAGAAAATAAATCCAGCTACAGTTAGTCCAGGGATCTCAGTGGCTTTGCCCCTAAAACACCAGCATCATGTAAACAAGCCATCATCAGTGACGATTACCAGTTTCTGGAGCCCATCAGACTAAACCATTCACAGTGGCAGCCCATCTTTGGGAAGAACAGATGACTTCAAAAAAAATACGACTGTAGCTATTCCCTGAGCGATATCTCTCGATCTTGAAAAGCAGAACATGTTTCATTTGACTTATAATAATTGTGTTCTGTCTTTTAACCCTCAACATGTTAAGTATCATTCTTTCCTCTGGGGATGAAAAGATCTGGGGTTAACAACTTTCTCTTTTAAAAATTCATAAAGGTGCAAACAAACAGCATTACATCCAGTGGCTACACATTGCAAGAAGCCAAAGGAGAAAGAAGGGAAAAAAAAAAAAAAAGGCAACAACATTACCCCCCACAGGATACTTGGCAATTAACTCCAGCTATGTCAGCAATTTTTTGAAAAATTTCCTAAACATGGAGAAGGCTCATCTCACCATATGAAAAACAAAGCTACTGCAGTGACTCTCCCATGCATTACAATGTGTGTGTCTTACTTCTTAACCAAGCCGCTAATCACGCAAATTATTGCAACTAATTACATCTGAAGGTCTAATTAATTCTTTCAGTACCACATCATTTAGTACGCATTCACAACACAGCACCTGTTTTGAAAATCCTTGCAGTTAATTTGTTTATAAACAAACACTATTTGCATAAAATGTTTAATGAATGGTTTAACCGTTAGTACAATACTCCAGTTTTGTCTTAGTAGATTTGAGGTCATCAAAGGCCACGATAAATTAATTTTAAACTATACAAATTAATTTAAATAGAATGTGTGAATTTCTCATTAATAAAGAAAACATTTCCAACATGTTAATTAATATCTCTGTAACAGGCTAATTACTCCCTGCACAACAAGTACATCTTGTAAGCAAACCTTAAAGATTTGGGGGGCAAAGGAGTGGGACTATTTTTATTCTGGGGAAAAAAAATGCAATTCAAAACACACACACACACACACACACACACACACACACACACAAGGCCCAATGACAGTGGGGAATTCACCATTTAGGACCAGGAAAGGAAGCAATTCCCTTATTTTAAGGATACAGTCATCCAGAATGGGGGAGTTGCAAAACATTTCTTTCACAGGTGCAGTTCTCTGCAGAAATGGTTAGAGGATGCTTGCCTTCTGGTAGAAACACACAATTAATGAAAATATTAGTTCTTCTGAAAGTAAAGATCCCTCCTATGAATTTAGGGCATATTAGCTGTATTTGTGTTCCAATGGTAAATATGGATTTCATTAAACAAATCTGCATCTTAGCACCAGAGTCTGAGACTCAGCCGTTATCATTCTCCCTGTGGCAGACCATGGAAAGACACCTCACACGGAAAGTAAAGAGGAACAACATTGCTCAGCAGTGAACACAGCCCCTGCAAAAGCCATCACTGAAATATGTCCCCAGCCCTAAAGTTTGTTTCTGATTTGCAAGCGTTTTCACATTTGATAAGCACCTGTTGTAAATTTACATCCACTCAGGAAGTATTCTTATGATAGGGAGCCGAGCGTTGTAAAGCATATTTATATTCTTACCCTTGTGTGGCGTTGCCCCTTAATGCACAGGCTGATGAAGTGACTAGCTACCCGGGACCCAGAGGGACCTGCTACACCACCTGCTTCTCTAGGAATCCGCCCCTGAGGAGCCACTAGTCCCCTCCTCATGGAGAGGGTTTTGTCAGCATTGATCAGCAAGCACTTGGTTTCATTTTAAGTCTGTTCATTTGGAGAGAGAGAGAGAAAGAGGGGGAAGAGAGAGAGAAAGGGGGGAGAGAGAGAGAGAGAGAGAAGGGAGAAAGGGAGAGAAGGAGAGGAGAGAAAGAGAGAGAAGAGAGGGAGTAGGGTGTAGGGTAGAACAACAGAGAAACAAAGAAGCACAAACACAGACTTCATGACACTTCCCTGGGACTGTCAATAGATTCCCAAGAAAACAATGGGAAAAAAAAAACTAAGTAAAAGTCCCATCCAAACAGCACTAGGGAAAAACAGGAACTTGCCCTGCCTCTGATTGGACCCAGATTTGCAGGTTGGCGCTGCAGTACACTGAGGAACACACTGACCATCTTGTCCCTAGGTCCTGATACCTCTTTGCAGGAGCTAGAGAATGCAACTGTCCTAAGCAGTCGCCCTTGTGAGCCCAGTGGAGTAGGAAAAGCTTTTTGCTTTGCTCTTTTGACAGATAAACATCAGGCGGTGTCCTTGTCCCTGAGAGCCTGGGGTGGGAGGGTGGGGGCTTCGGCACACCTGGGTCCCCCTGGCCCTTGGCTCTACCACAAGGCCAAACATTTCCTATAAACCTCCAGCTCCACAGGAGACTCGTGGAATGTTAGACTTCAGAAAGGGCAGGCGCTTCCCACTCTTTTAAAATTCTTTTTATTCTTTCCAAGTTTCCCACCAACAGCTCTGCTGTAAAAATTCAGCGCTTAAGGGACAAACATTTCATGAGTACAGACTGTGATGAGGAGAAATAAGCCATTGAACCTCTGTCAGGGCACAGATGTATGCCTCTTTACCCAGAAAATGTGGAAAAAATAAATAGATAGATAGATGATGGCTGTTGGCACCCACGTCCGGAACACAGGCCCATTTCCACATTGACTTATTTTTGGGGACAGGTAGCTAGGAGAGCTGTGAGAGGACTTAGTCCAGGTTCCAGCCCCACAGATAAGACATGGAGTGCGGGTGTCACCCTGGAGCAGGCACAGGGTCAGGGTGGGGATTCAGTGGGTAGCTGTAGAGAAAATTGTCTTCCATCCCAGAACAAGCAGGAAGAGGCAGGCGTGCTACTCTGAAAGACCAGGATCGAAAAGCCCTGCAGCATGGCTGGAACCCGGGAAACCCGCCCCACGGAGCAGCTGCTGGCACAGAGGCCTTGTTTACACCCAACTTGGTCCCTAACTGGTTTCTGAAGTCGGCGGCAGAGGCACCCCACCAAAAGCACCCAGATTACACGCTCCCTGCCACCCCTCTCGCACGAAATCATTCCCAGATCCGGAGCCTGGCTTCCTCTCTCCCTATTAAAAATCACCAGCATTTCGCAAATAAAGGCGATCACCCTGTGAAAAATTATCTTTTAAAATGGAGTTTAATTTGCATATAAGGAACGAGAGATTTATGACGAGCAAACATCGTCCAGTACTGCATCTGCCTAGTATCAGTCGTAATTTAGATTGTTTGTGACTGATCTTAAATTCTAAAGCTGGGAGAAGATGAAGTGCTCTGTTGCTGTATTATTGTCAGGAGTCTAAGACTTACCAGAGATTTATTAGTAATCTTATCACAAACATGTCTCAAGTTTTTGCTTTTAATATGTGCCAAGCTCCTCTGAGGAATTGTCCTACTGCAATTATACTCCTCAATGCATGCATTCCAAAGCTTAGTTGATTTCCTTCCCAAAATAAAGCGACCTATCATTACACCACACCAGCTCTTGTACATTTTTCCTCTGCTACTTAATAATCAATGTATTCATCATTAAAATCTGAGCCCTGAAGCAATGGTTTTTAGCATATTCTAATGACTAGCGACTTGCAAATTACAATGACCTTTCATGTACATTCTGTAAGCACCTTGTTCTAATGTGTACTGTATTTATAGTTTGCCAATACAAACTAGCCAAAGATTGGATAATTACTGTAATCTATTAGCTCGATTGCTTTCCCTGCTCATTTATAGCATGTGCCACGCAGGCCATTTTCAAAAGCTGGCCTATCTTTCATCTCCCGCAAGCTCAGAAAGTAAGAGATAGTTCATCTTCACAATATACACACTTAGGAATGTCTTCAAGAGCAGCCCATCTCAGCTCAAGGAGGTTTCAAAAATAAAGAATCATCCTTCCTATTAGTGTCATAATGCTATTTGTGACTGACAAAAAACCACCACTCCGAGAGTGTAAACTTTTGTTGAAGAATGTCAAGGCCAGTCCCATTTTATGCCCATGACTCTGACCTCCCAATAGCATTTAATAAGATCTGCTTGTTTCTTTGCTTTGAGAGAGGGGGGGAAAAAAAAAGATCAAGGCATTTCTCTTAAACAAGAAATCTTTTTCTTTCTTTTTTTTTTTTTTTCTCTAAGCGAATGCTTCAAGTAAAGTATTAAACTTTTAAACTTTTTCTCCTTTTTTTTTTCTTTTCTTTCTTTCTTTCTTTTTCCTTTTCTTTTTTTTTTTTTTTTTTTTTTTTTTTTTTTAGACTGTTCCTGTGTGACTCCGGAACAGATAAGAGCTATGTGTGGAAGTATAAGCTCAGGTCGCCTCCTGACCCTCTGTGACGGTCTATTTCAGGCAGTTATGGATAGATAACATTACAGACACTGGTAATTAAAACAACACTAATTTTGTCTCCGTGGCCACGCTTTGTTGTTAGAAGCCATCTATCATGGCCTTCACGCATCACACAATGAAAAGACATTTGTCCACGTACATTGTGCTTGGTCAACGGTTTTGCAGATCTCCTCACGTACCTGGACACGGAGGCACTTAAAGACATAGAGCTTTTCATTTTTACTCTCTTTCTCTGATTAATAAAACATTTTGCATGCTTAGTCAAAACACGCAGCAATATTTTCACTACATAGATTCGTGGGGGGAAAAACAATGCTAAGTCCCTTCCTTTTGGAAAGAAAATAACAACAAAAACAAAAACAAAGAAAGAAATTCTCTTTTGGATCGAAAGAAAAGAATTAAATATGGAAATATGTGCCTTCTCTGTAAAACAGAAAGCAGCCTAATGGAAAACATAATATTAAAACACACACATAATACAAAGCAGCCCCTTTAAGACTATGTATGTTTTTAACTGTACGTGTTGTTGATTCTCTCACATGCGTGCATTTGTTTGATTTATGGACACTCGATTTCACTTCACCTTCTGCTGCAAGAGCCACAGTTACATTAAGAGTGATAGCAAGTCAAATGTTTTTATATTTTGGGTAATAAAAAAAGAAAAGATCCATTCCATAGGCCCTTATAAGAAATTAGGGGTAGCCGAAATGCAAGATGATTAGTTTAGTTGTGTTGTAATAAACTAAAAGGAAACTGTAATGGTGCATTTCAGGGGATCTTTAACAAGTGACACAAACAAGAAAAGAAGCAGACAGGACCATTTAACTTCAAACTCCACCGAAGAGAACTGAATCGCAAGCTTCCCACAGCAAGCCCGCTGGCTGTTATGTGGCAGTCTTCTTCATTTCTCAGTGGAAAAGCCACCCCCTTGAGACTCCCCAGGCACCCCCAACTGCATTTTTTATCAAGTGTCTAAAAGGTGGGAGCTGTTAGAATCCTTTTCTCTATTCACAGATGATCACAGCCCTTTTTCCCCCTTTAGCTGCAGACACACATGTAGTTTCAAATATTAGCTAGAACTCCAGCCCTTACCAGTCCCTAATTGCTCTCTCAGGGAAGGTATCATAAACGCAGGTATGGATGACACAGATGTAACTTCAACTTTATGCAGGCAGGAGTGCTACATCAAAGCTATTTGCAAAATGACATAACTAGTTATTAAAAAGTACATTTTTATTATATTCTTTGGAATTTGCATTCTTCCAGAAACCACATGTATTTTTTAATGCAGTCACAGAAATGTTGGGGTAATAGACCATTAATGGTATCTGCAAAGGAAAGGCGCCTAAATATTTTTAAAGTCAGTTTAATAAATTTGAGTGTTTCTGTCGCTGCAAGTAGCTCAATCATTTCAATAAGTTAATATTAGCATGTCTCTTCTGCCGGCTGCTAGGAACAGTCCAGCTGCTGTCATTAAGCAAAAAGGCCAAGACAATGTGAGTTTATCTGGTCCAACCTGCATTTCTATTCCTGATTCTACTGAAACAAATGGGAAAGAAAAACTTACTGACTTTTGGCAAACTACAAAGGTTAACTCTATTCATCATGGAGGAACCCATGCTAAGTGCTTTCTATCTGTCCATATATTTTAAAGATTTAGAAGCACCTGGTAGTGTTCTTAGGAGGGGGAAGGCAAGAGCTTTGGTCTCTGGCATGTATGCAGAGTATCTAGTACTTTGGAAATCCTTCTTTGACTATAGAATTTGGGAAAGAAGGTTATTTTTAGTGAGATAAAAAGCCAAAGCATTTCCTTCCTAAGACCTTTCCTGAATCTTTTAAGGTTAGTGGCAAGGTCTGAAGCTACTATTAACCCTTGGAGGAGAAGTAGCTCGATAGTTTCAATGGGAGAAGAATGTAATTCTCATCACCCATATTGTAACAGAAGGCACCTCTCCCATTACCTACAAAGCCTACCCTGAGATTTCCAGGGACAGTCCGAAGCTAATGAAAGGTAAACCCAGAAGAAACACCAGGTGAAAACAACAAGGCGACCTGGTTCTTCAATCTTAAAGCAACAGCTCCAAAGTTTGAGAGCCCTAACTGCAATCTACAGCATACCCTGACAGGGGAAGGGCGAGGAAGTTAAGAATCTGACAACTGCCAAAACAATCCTAGTGTTTCCCAGCATCGGGTCGCACGGCGCACCGCACCAAACAAATCTTTTCACTTTCTATAACTCATTTGCATGAATTTACTTTTTTTGCCTTAAGAGGTTGTTGTAATGTGTGTTAAAACACACAGTGCAATTTTATCTCCATAATATCACAAAAGAAATATTATGTTAGTATAAAGTTAAAAAAAAAAAAAAAAAAAAGAAAGAAAGAAAGAAAAAAGAATGCTGCGAGATCTGCAGCGCTGCTGGCGGCAAAGCGTTGCTCAAAAGCGCCACCCAAAGGCGGAAGCGGGTAAAGGCATGCGGGGAGTGATAGTTTTTTGTTAATTTCAGCAATCCGAATGTAAAAAATGACAGCGCCACGCAAGTTGACGGAGGCTTTTGATTGAATTGACTGATTGCCTCAGCTGCACCTGCGGAAAATTGATGGCAATGCTGTCTAAACCATTCATTAGGATTTGGAACTTTACGCAGATGAATGCTGGATTCATAAATTTGCTAGACATGTGTTGTAGATAATTTGACAAAGCACTGTTTTCAAATGAACATTTCTTTGACCTAATTTTATCAAAATCATGCAAAGGAATGAAAGAACATTTGTGTGCCTGAACTCTCTGGAAACAGCTGCAAGTGAGGTCTCTCTCTCTCTCTCTCTCTCTCTCTCTCTCTCTCTCTCTCTCTCTCTCTCTCTCTCTCTCTCTCTCCGCCCCCCCTCCTCATTTTTGTCTTTCAAATACATTTAAGTGAAATACATTATTTGGAATTCCTCTGCTGGTTCGATGTGAAATATTTGTTAGAATGATAATGCATTTATTTTTTTTACTTATTACAATGTTACTCTCTGCCAGATGAAGGAAAATTATTTTGAGGTTTCCCGAGCCCCACATTTGCTAAATTGAACACAAGTGGAAAATAGATTTTAAAAATAATAATAACGTCCTCTCCACAGACATCTTGGGAGGAACCATTTCAGTACCAACTGGCCATGCATTTCTGTGAGAATTAGACTGCCTGCAGGCTTTGAAGGGAAATGAAATCCCTTTAAAATATTGACTCTTCTGGTCAAAAACGGTGGAACCAGAGAAAAAATGACATCTATACACATTTTATATAAGATTCCTGACTTGCTCTTGATTTTAATGTATCAAAGCACAATCAATATTGAATGAAGCTTTTTCTGTGTGTCCAGAAAAAAGAAAAAAAAAAAAAGGTAGCTGAGAGTACCGTTTTTATACCTGGCTTTGCTTAGCTGTACGGGGGAAGAAGCAGCTGGGGCTGAATCTGTCTCTTGGAGCAGCTATCACACTGGAGGTTTGAATTGTTAGGAAAGAGTTACATATTTAGAAAAGAATACCTGGTACTTAAGAATTTGAAATTCTTGCTATAGAAATAGATCGTACTTCTCCAAGAAGGACTCTCTGCCTAGTACTTGGACTCTCCCCCAAAAAACCAAAATGAATATTTATTAACGTAAGAAGAACCTGGCGCAGGTTTGTCCGTGCTTCCCAATCTGCCAAAATGCTTCCAGATCTCTTCCCTGGCATTTAAAAGAAATCTATTTTTATACATCCACATGCATTTGGGTTTTACTACCAATAAGGTAATTTCTGATTAGGCATCTTGGGTTTTTTCTCAATTTTTTTGTTTCCTTAAGAAACCCTACAAATACCTGAGGTGCTTGTGTTAACCCCGCACCTGGATGGAGAGAAAATGCAGGTGTGAACCAGGCTAAAAATCCGATTTTTGCCAAGTATTTTTTTTTAACTTTTGTAGTACTTACATTGAACTGGAAAACATTATCCAGACAAATCCAAGCAGAGCTCTTTAAGGATGCTATGCCCAAGCTGCACAGATAGAAAATTACCAAGTAGATATGTGAAAACCCCTAAATGCAGAACAATCCTGGTCGTCCTCTAATTGCCATGTTTCATTGTCTAATGGGGAAAATGTGCAAAACAAATAACTGGGTATCGGGAGCTCTGAGCAATAAAACCAGAACATTCTTGCATTTCTGTAAATCATATAACTCTACAGCCAGATTTGGAAAACCTGGAGCTCCAACCACCCCTAGCTTTTTTGGATCCAATGTTTGCTTCAAATTCAGGGCGATGTGTTTAAAGAAAGTTCCTAGTTTGCTTTAGATGGCATTTGCAATGAGAATCCCAGGCCCATAAAACCACCGAAGTCAAATATTCATTGACCTCCCCAGCCCACCAACAAACAGAGATACGGGCACTGGATGGGCTGCACAGTCCTGGGTATTGTGGGGCAGCCATGAGATTCAGCCTCCTCCTGTAAGATGTTATAGTCTCGTGTGTGTGTGTGTGTGTGTGTGTGTGTGTGTGTGTGTGTGTGCGCGCAGGGGAGGTTTGGGGGCTAAAATACACATAAATTCACATAATGCAAGGCAAGAAAACACACATGCCTAGAGTGACATTGACTTTAGGTTAAATCCTAGTTTTAGCAGGATTGGGAGACTTGGACGCAGCCAGGAAGTGAAAGCTCTGGGGAAAAGGGTAGCAGAGATGTATGTATTTGTGAGCCTCTGATCACTTGTGTGGATGCAATGCTGCCTGATTCTTTCTCCCTAAGTGTCTGCCCTTCTAGCTCCTCTGGAGGGGTTCAACCAAGAAAGACAAGGAGTGTCACCCAAAGGCCACCCAGCCTACAGTGCTCACATAAGCCTGTGACCCTTGATGGAGATATACTCTCTTTCTTTTCTGTCACCTTTACAGGAAGCCTTTAGTCTCTACAATGAGAAAAAGGATTTCCTTTCTGCAAGATCTTCGGCTAACAATCATTTCACACAGCCTGTGCATTCTGGTCATTTCCTTTATTCCAATTCCTTGTTTTCAGAAGCCCTGCATTGTGGGTATGTTTAAAGAATCTATGCTTCTTCCACCTTCAGCCCCTAACCCAGGGGGAGCTTTCTGTTCCTTTGTCCCAAATGCTTGATTAGAATCTACTTCCCCTTAGAACAGAAACTAGAATTTTTTAATATGAATTCCCAGTAAAATGGAGCCCAGCGTGGGTCAGGTATCCCCCTCGTGTGACTACCATCCTAGCAAACACTTGCCAGCTGTGGACTTTTACACTGGTGCCCTGAAGTCCAGCCCATAGAGGAACTTCAGACCCTTTGCCAGGAGCAAGGTCCTAGCACCATCAATGCCTGCAACATCTGGTTAGGGCTACTTCATGGAGAATGCAGGAAAAGAAGGGCATGCATCCCACTTCAGGATGGCAAGTTCTCCCTGACAATGAAGCTTTGTAGCACCCACTGCCCACAAACAGGTATAGTACGGTCCCTCCAGATCACAGCAGTCAAGGTCTAAAGGAGGCCCTAAAGAAAACAATGTTCCAAAAATAAATAAATAATGCTGTGTTCCAGGATCCCCCCACACAACACAGGTGGTGGGGAAAGGGCAAGGAATTAAGAGATCCACCAGGCAGAGTAACCTTGGAAATCTGGCTCAACCTCCTTAGAGAAGGAAATGGCTGAAAAGCAGTAAAGGTCAAGGCTAGGATCCAGGACCCATGGGCCTTCTTGGCACATCTCCTCATCCAGGCTGGATGGCTTCTCAAACCACGTGACAGATGTGCTCCATTGCAACAGCCATGGTAGTTTATCAATTTCCCCTTCCAGATGCATGGAGAAGACAGAACCAATTCTCCATGAATCTGTTGTCTGGGCATTTAGTTAGCACCAGTTACTGGGTTTATACTGGAAATATGCAGATAAAAATGACAGAGCTCCTGTCCTCAAGGAGCATCCTGTTCAACAGAGGAGAGTGACTGTCTGTGTGTCGGCAATGGGGCTGGCCTTGCACAGAACCACGCTCTGGCAGTCCCTCCCTTTGTGCCAGACAAGAAGGGCATTAACAGAGACCTCACCTGGGCTTTCTTGGCCTAGGGCTATGTTGTGCTGTGCCCTGCAAGATCACGTGCACATAAACACGTGCACACACATTTCTTACCACTCCTGAAAGAGAAAGGAAAGAAAAATAAATCACTGGGAACAACAGCATCATGAGGCCCCAAACCTTACCAAGTCCCATTTTCAGAGGCTTTCAGCGTCTCTGAATGTCATAGGAATGCACTCCTAGCTGAAGCAGGTGCATGGATCTAACTTTCCACTCCAGCTGTCGCAGATCGCGAGGGAGCTGCGCAGTAAACCTTTTACACATCAACCTCCAGGGACCGGGTTTTTTTTGCACCTGGTGGTCCTTCCAGAAGGTTAGAAGGACCGTGTTCTCAGGAGTTCAGCTGCATCCATGCTGAAAGAACAAGGCCCCATGGGCAATACAAAAGCTCCCACCTCTGAGTACCGTGGCTGACATTCTGTAGCCCAGTTGTCACTTGTAACAAACCCCAGCTGGCCACACAGTGAGGGGTGGCAAGGCTGTCCAAGGCAATGGCCAGAACAGCCCAGGAAACAGGGAACACCGTCCCCAAGCAGACAGCGGTGTTGTGTCGACACCAGCAGTGGCAGGAGGCATTGGTAAAGTCAGATGTGGACCAGCCCAGGCAGAGAGCCCAGCGTGGACAGGGCTGCCAGGGGCGAGGGGCTGTGGAGGCCTGGAGAGGTCTGCACCACCTAAAGAGTTCCATCCTCCCACATGGACCTGGGACCCGTGCACCCAGCACTCCCAATCATCCAAAGTCAGAAATCCAGATAACTCTGTGAACACTCCAATTATCAAACCTTAGCCACAAATTCGTTTTTCTTATAAATAATCAGAGACAGGCAAAACGCATTTAATAAATAAAGATATATACATACACACATATATACATATATGCATATATACATATATTCCACATATATGTATATATGTTACAGTTTCTCCAGCTATATAAAACACACATATTTATGTATGCTTTATAGGGGAGATCATGCTTCGCCCTCCCAGACACCCATTTTGTGACTCTGATAGGTCCTGGAGGATCCTCTCCTTGACCCTAAGCCAGAGACCACCATGCTAAGCAGACAGGACTATCGAGCCAGGGAAAGGGCCTAAGCAGGGCAAGGCTGGGGACGCATTCAGAATGACACTCGCCCACAGGCCACGGGACTTGTCTGCAGGACCAGGTCGTTTTGCCAGAGTGCAAAGGTTTCTTGGTGGAACTGACCCTCTGGGCCTCTGACATCTGGGGCCTGTCTTCTGGGCAGAGGCCCAGGCATTCCTGTAGGGTAGTCGAATGCGCCTAGATCCCATGATGTGGCAAGGCCTCTCGGGACAAAAGGGCCTGCAGGAGGTTCCCTTAGATGCCCCTGATCTCTGCTCACTGTTTCTCGTGGATGGAGGAAGGCTTAGCCCTCTTCACAGCAGCCTCTAACAGTAAGACCTGGGCCGTGTGAGCTTCAGCCTCTGACAACGTTAGCTTTCATCAGACTGTCTTCATTATGTCCTTACTTATTGATGTGTATAAGCAAATATCAAATTAAATATATTGAAGAATTTGGATATATATATACATATATATGTATAGTCCTTTATATATATTACAAATGTATTTATATAAAGATATTCAATAGGTACAAATACATTTATATGTTAAATATATATTGTTCTTTAATTTATTATGTATTTATTTCTATTCTTACATAAATATTCAACAGATATAAACATAAACACGCTTAAATAGACATATTTAAGCATATATTATTCTTATGATTATGCATTTATAGATATTTTTATATAGATATGAAATAGATAAATATATTATAGTATATGTATTTAAGAACATATTGCTATTTTGTATATTATATATTTATTTATACTTATACATAGATATTAGATACAATATAAATGTATTTAAATACATGCAATTAAGCATATGTATGTGTCTTTTCTATATTATACATTTGATCATGTGCATATGTAGATATTAGATATGAAGATAAATATATTTAAGTATATACATTTCTATATTATATGTTATTTAAATATACTTCTTTTTTTTTTTTTTTTTTTTTTTGGTCTCTTCTATTTTCTTGTTAACATCTACAGATTTAGCCTAACATACTAACTAAAATATTGCATTCCTCCAAATGGATTTTTATGGATTGAAACGTGATCACTGGAGCTTCGAGGGAATCCGTGTGCTCGTGACTTCCCTGATTCAGTGCCTCCGATCTCAGTGAGGGAAGCAAGGGGCTGCAGACACTGTACCTCCAAATCCTTCACAAAAGGAGGAACACTGAACAAATTCTTTTTTATTCTCTGCCAAATATCTGTTAGTGTGCACATCCATGAGTGCGTGGCATCTCATGTGTGTGTGCAAATCCTGTTTGAGAATGCCAAGGTCCATGTAGCATCATTAAAAGAAATGAGTGTAACCCTTTGGCCATCGAGGTGAGAGCATTTTGCCGTTTTTTTTTTTTTTTTTTTTTTCCAAACTGCTATTGCTATATATAAACGTAACATATAGCAATAACCATAGAAAGATACTGTGCCCTTGTGTATGGATAATTAAAATAGGAACATCTCCGGACTAAATTAAAATGTGTAAAAACCAAATCCTTATAGCATCCATGAAATTACAGAAGCTACAAGTGAATCACTAGCCCAGGGAGGAAGCATCCCTCTCATTACTTCATGAACCTCTTCCGTGATCACAGTTTTACATTTTCACAAATCTACATGGTTCTTTTTATGTCACCAAATATCTCAGCTCACTTTTACTGCCCTTCTTATATATGGATGCTGGTTGGTAACAGCACGCAAACCATCTCCAATCAGTTAAGAGAAACCACCACTTCCAGTATCTTTGATGATGCTTATGACTACAAATTATGAACTAAAAAAAATCTAAAGAGGACATAAAGAGATAAATTATACCTTGGTGAACAGAAAGGAAAAAAAGGGCATGTTTTCCAGTATCAGAAAACCACAACCCACAGATCGCAATCTGTGAATTAAGAAGACCCGAATACCAGAGAGCCTGTACACAGATTTTTGCCTTAACCCATGACCTGCACAGTTGTGTGATTTCCCTCCACAGAGAGCTCCGATATGCCCTTTTCTCCTCTGTACTTTGAGCGTAAGAGGTGTTATTACCCATAACTTTTTATTTAAAGGAATTGTGCAGCTGGGAAAATGAATGAATTTAATTATCAATGCAGTGTGAAAAAAATCATTAGAGCAAAAGCCTGGAACGCCACATATTAAAAATAAACAAAGGCTATTAAAAAACAGTTCCAAAAAAGAATGTCAGTTTTTCTTCAATTCTTAAAATGTAAATACCAAAAAGAAAACCATATGTAAACATCCATAGTTACAGAAGAAATTACTCTTTAAGAAAATGTTAAATGACTGACTGGATCATTTAACTTTAAATCTATACTTTATGTGGCAGTATAGGAAGGTCATTTGATTGCTATGCATAGAAAAATGAGAATTCTAATATGTTCTCAAAGTTTCACCTTCATAAGACAAAATTTTCATTATAAAATTTTATTTAATGGTGAGCACACAGAACTTCTTCCTCGACTGTACAGAATGGCACTTCCGTATCCCGACAGGAAGCTTGTCTTTGATTTTTGACAGCCGGCAGCACTATGTCTTTTTAACTAATTTTTAAAATAATAACTATATTAATATTCCCTCCATGACTGCTTAGTGGAAACACTGATTTAGCCAGAGTGCAGGGGATAGATACTCAGCAACGGTGCCTCAGAAAGACCCTCCTGGTTGGTGATGGCTGTGACAAACGGGATCTCTAAGCAAACAGAGATGATATTTGAGAGTCAGGATTTTCTTGCTGGGGACCAAACTGGACAAAATCCAGTGGGGTATTGACAGCAGGGCCATTTGCAAATTTCAACCTGGAGGAACCCAGGCAGGATGAATGGGGGCTTCGCTGCTTTGCACCAAGAGAAGCAATGGAAAGGCAGAGCCACCCAGGACGGACTGTGGTTCAGCAGTAGCCTGTCTCTGGCAAAACGGACAGCAAGAGGCAAATCCCATGGATGCTAGGTCATGGGTGCCAGAATGATTCCACTGGGAGGGAAGAAAAAGCAGGGTGCCTTCTTCTTCACCAATTTGAGGCAGCCCCACTCTCTGACCATCATCACAAGAGCTAGGACACTAAAAAGAAGCAAAGATGCTGGGCGCGCTGGCGCACGCCTGTAATCCCAGCACTTGGGAGGCTGAGGCAGGAGGATCGTGAATTGAAAGCCAGCCTCAGCAAAGGGCTGGGGATGTGGCCCAGCGGTCAGGTGCCCTGGAGTTCAATCCCCGGTACCAAGAAAAGAAGAAGCAAAGATGTTGGAGAGCGTGTGAAGATGCCCATTGTCACAGAAACAAGGTTACTTCCGGACAGTGAAGAATCCCCTTCATAGCCAGTGAGAGGATGGCCAGGAGACGCCATATGTCTCTCAGCTATACTTTCGCCCTTTGTGGACCACGACCACCATTTTGTGGCTGGAAAAGAGATGCACAGGCTGAAACCCACATCAGACACGGTCACTGGCCAGCATCACAAAGTTGTGCTTGCTTTTGTCAAAAGCTTTGGTTTGTAGACGGCTCACATCTCTCTGTTCTCTGCTGGGCTGCCCAATGACCCTCTGGAGGTCAGGTTCCAAGAGTGTCCAGTGGGAGCGAGCTGTGTCTCCCAGCCTCTTTCTCTTTGGTTGCCTGACTGAGTCACTGTCAGAATTGTGCACAGCACCTACACATCCCATCTCTGAGCTTCAGTGGTCCCATCTGTAAAACCAGGGCATTGGACCTGTGGTGCATGGGGCCCTGGGTCCTGTAAATGAGACCTTAGCTCCTGATAGATGACAGCCCTTTGGGAATTCAATGAAAGCTGTGGATTTTCTCCCCTAGGGGAAAAAAAATGCAATGTTGCTTACAATTTTGAGAGGTTTGTAGACCACCTGCAGCTCACTCGTGGACCCCAGGCTAAGAGCCCCTGAACTATCTCACCCATGAGTTTAGTATCAAGGAAACTGAGAAGACAAGGGAGAAGACAAGAGTTTCCCAAAGCCACCCTGAAGGTTAATGTGCAAACTTGGGTGAGAGCTGTTTTCCTACCTCCCCGGTGGGGCCTCTACCTGGGCTCTGCTGCTTTCTGTACCCCTTCCCCCCTAGCGAACAGTTTCCCCATTCCCCAGGTGTGGCCGCCCAGGTGGGAGTTTGCTATCTCGCCCCACAGGTCATTCCCACTCCAGAGCTCACCTCCCCGGGATGGTCAGGATGCAGGAAAGAAAGATAGAATACGGAGCCCTAAAAGGTGCCCTGGGTCGTTCCCCAAACCCAGGTGCCATCAGGTAATCCCTAGGCGGCCACATCTGGGAAAGGGGAGCAAGTGAGCAATGATGGGCAGAAAGGGGCCGCCTGTCCCTCCCACCCACACAGAATAAGTGGCCCAAAACTGTTGTTTCAAAATATACATTCTCTCTTTAAAAATTAAAAAAAAAAAAAAAAAAAAAAGTGGAGGAGGAGGAGGAGGAGGAAGAGGGAGAGGAAAAAAAAAAGGATGCTCAGGCTAGATAAATTCAGAATGATTTGAATACATTACTGTAGTTAAGTTTAGTACATAAAGTACCGGGGATGGCTCTGCCGTGCATTTCAATGAAGCCCAAAATAATGAGGCTCTAGCTGGGCTGTTGCAGCTTCGTCAGAGCGATTCTGCCCTAATAAGTGGGAAGGAGGTGTCCACGGCTCCCTGCCTATGAATTGTCCTCATGAGATTTGGTCCAGCCTCCAAAGGGAAGGCGTACTTTGAAGAGGAGAAAAGCAAGGCAATCAAGATGAGGGGTTTGCGCACACCTGTGAGCTATGTAGGTCACTTCCTGTCTGAACCAGCCAGTGAGTCCCCTTGAGGTGCAGCCAGAATCTGCCCCCTACCCCCTCCGGGTCTTCCAGAGCAGGGGCTGGTGTGGACGCAGTTGGAGCAGCAGGAGGGCAGCCCCTGACCTGCCTCTCCCAGCTCTCCCTTCTCTCCTCCCCAGACAACCTTCCCAGCCCAGCCCAGATCACCCAGGGAACTCATGACAATAAAATTCACAAAGGGACTCAGAGAGCTCCAGTTAATTCCTTCCAGGACCCAAGAGAGGATGGAGATTGAGGAGAGAAGGCAGGAAGGAGTGAGAAGAAAAGGGAAGGAGGGAAGGAGAAAGAACAAGGGAGGAGAGAGAGGAAGAAAAAGAGCGACAACATCTCCCAGCTGTGGCCGCCCCAGGCCCCCTGAATAGAAAGATGGGATGTGTGGCTGTCTCCAGCATTTCCGGGACCCAAGTGGCTAAATCTGCAAGAGCTAGGTGAGAAAAGACTGACTCAACAGCTACTGCATGAGTCATGTGTTCCAGAAAACATCCCCAGAGTCGACACCCAGGTTGTAAGGACAGACGTGTCTCAGAAAAGGAATGCTGGAAAAAAAAAAAAAAAAAAAATGGTGCCCATCTGTGAAGACTCCTCGTAGCCACCCAGTCTCTAACTCCATGAGCATTTGATACCCAGAAAGCCGGGACAGAAAGAGCCATGAGGCCTGACCTGATCCCTAGCCAGTGCCAGAGTCAGGTTTCCTGTCCAATCTGTCCCCAACCAGGGAGCTCATATCTTCTCCCCAGTGAGCCCAGCAGATGTTATTGAGCTTGCAAATTAAGGGCAAGGGTTCCTAGCTCCCGTGTAAAGGGAAACCCACAGTCTGGGAGCCAACCTCTCACCGAGAAAATAAAAATAGTTAAATCCGTAGAATCAGCCTCCTTTTCTGTTCTCTGGATATAACTTGCTCCTGGACTTCTGTGAATAGTTAACTGAAAAGCTGTTGGAGTGGACATCTGTTGTTTTTGCCTGCCCAGCCGCTTTCCTCCTTTTACTGGAAATAGCATCCCAATTTTCCTTGAGGACTCACTCCTCCCCCAGGCTCCGTCCATGTGGTCTTGGGTGGAGCTGAACCCACCCCCGGCTCCAGGGACAGGCAAGTGACCCAGAGCAGGACAATGAGGACATCACATCCCACTGACTGACTGCGGGTGGGGATGGGACCTAAATCAGGAACAGCCTGACTCAATAACAGGTCTTTGTGTAAAGACAGAATCATTTCACTAGAGTTTCTGAGAAGATCGATGAGTGTTTGGGAGCTGCTGGCAGCCATCTTGCTACCACAAAGAGAGAGTCCAAACTGCCTGGAAATGAAGTCATGGCAGAGGACACTGAAGCTCCGTCCTGCTGACACCACGCTTGTCCCTGGATCTAGCCATTCCTGAAGCTCTCTACACCCTGGCATTTTAAGTTACAAGAGCTAAAACAATCTGTAATTTAATAAGCCCATCTGATTGGGGCATCCGTAGGAGGACCTTGACTAAGATTGTTGCTTACTGATAGACTGAAAGACATATAATGCATCTTAGTCCATTTGTGCTGCTATAACAAAATACCCAAGACGAGGAAATTTATGAAGAACAGAAATTTTTTTCTCACAGTTTTGGAGCCTGGGAAGTCCAAGATCAAGTCTTCAGCAGATCTGATTGGTAAGGGCTGCTCTCTGGTCCCCAGATGGTGCCTTGTTACTGCATTCTCAGGAGAAAAGGAAGATCCAGTCTTCACAAGGTGGAAGGAAAAAGGGCTAAGGAGCTAAACACTGTGTGAAGTCTTTTCTTTCTTTCTTTTTTTTTTTTTTTTTTTTTTTTTTTTTTTTTTTTTTTTAATGAGATCCTTAATCCCATTCCCAAGGGAGGAGCCCTCCAGGCTCAATCACCTCTCTTAAAGGTCCCACCTGTTAATATTATCTCACTGGCTGTTAAGTTTTACTACCTAAGGAGGGGACACTTTCAAACCACAGCATAATGATTCCTATGAAGTCACAGGACCAAAGTGATGCAGAAGAGTCCTCTCTACCAGGTTCCCAGGGTCTCCAAAAAGAAGTGTACTGCCTCAATTGCATTTGGGGACGCACCGTGCCTGAAGGACTCTTTCCCCAGGATTCTATCAAGCTGTGAAGTCGTCACAGTTTTAAAATTACTCATCAAGAGCTGGATTTTTTTTCTCCTCTGCTACCTTAGTTACTGATTATTTCCAGATCCATCAGATACACAAACTCTTGTTTTTAAAATGCAATCAGCACACCCACGCGCCCATCTATAGATAGTAAAGAATAGGTAGCTGAAGCCCCTGGAAGGTAAATGCTATCACACAGGATGAAATGGAGAGCATTACAAATGTACACTCAGCAGGAAAATACTATTTAGCTGGTAATTCAAGCTGGGGATGAATAATCAGCTCATTTTGAATAATGAACCAGGAAAGCACTGCCATTTGGGAAACTTGGGGTCCATTCCTGTCTTCAAAAGCCTGGTGTGTGTGTGTCACTTGGATGCACAAGGTCACCACTCCTTGCAGAGAGCCCAGGGCACTGTCTCCAGCCAGCCAGCTGTAACCAATTGGAGACCACCCAGGCAGACTCCCTGTGGTCCAGTGGCTCCTCTGGCTCCAGTAGTTGGGAGACCCACACTCAGCTCTCTCATTTCTCCAAATGCCGGCTCTGCAAAAGGGCAGGAAAGTGCACAGCTCTGTCTGGGGTCTCTGGCTGGGTTTAAAAGTCCCACGTGTTGATTTTTTTCTATTCTCCTCTGTGCACTGGGTCCCATCACTGGGCTTCTCATGACCAGGAACTATGAGATTTTTCTAGTTTGTCCTGGCATGGCTCCAGAAAATGCTGGGGTGGACTGTGGACAATGTAAACTTAAGACCTGCAACCAGCTACTTAAAGCATATACCAGGACTCTTTTAGTACAGGAAAACATCTCAGAAGAGAAAAGCCATGCAAGACCCTAACATAGCTGCTCTTGACCTATTTTGAAGAAAATCACCCCTTTGTAGGTATGAAAGTGATCTGTTGTGTGTGGCAGACCTTGACTTTGCTGTTGTTGTTGTTGTTACTGGGGATTGAACCCAGGGATGCTTAACTGCTGAGCCACATCCCCAGCCCCTTTTTGTATTTTCTTTAGAGACAGGGTCTCACTGAGTTGCTTAGGGCCTCACTAAATTACTGAGGCTCACTTTGAGCTAGAGATCCTCCTGCCTCAGCCTCCCCAGCTACTAGGATTACAAGCATGTGCCAGCTTACCTTGACTTTTTTTTTTTAGGCATGCATGGATGGAGATGTACTACAGAGTTAGCATCACCCTTACACTCCTGCCTGACTAGCTGAGTCACCAGCCTCTTCAGGCACAGGACCTGAAACTTCCTCATGGCTGTTGACTCTCTTGAGCCAGAAACATCCCAGACCTAATGTCTGCCAGACCCAGGAGTGCAAAAACTCCATTCATCTGGGGCTGTGTTCCTGGGCTGAAGCCAAGCCCATCCAAGAGCAAGCATCTCAGCCTCCAAGGGAAGCTTTGGAAGTCTATTCCCGTGAAGCGCTGACCTAATCTTTGCATTGAGACTGCTATTTACATTAAAATTGGTCACATAATGAAAAAAAAAAAAAAAAGTAGTTCATTAATATGCTAAGAAGTGCTAATTTGAACATTGCTGAAAAGCAATTGCAAATTCCATTTTGCAACTTGCAAATGTGATGCAGTGCAAATTAGGGCTGATGGACCCATCTTCAGATACTCAAACTTCATCTGGATGCTTCTGAGCTCCCCAAGCCTCAGTCGCAGAGATTGGCTTCAAGGTCTGTGGGGTGATTTGTCCTTCATGAGGAAGATAGCCCCTGCCTCCCAGTAGTGGGCAGCCAACTACTAACCACTGTATGCAGACGTCCGGGGAGTCAGAGGAAAGCCATCACACAGAGGTTGTGGAAATAACCCAAAAGAAAAGAACAGGAATGACTCCAAACTGTCCCCACTTGTCCTCTGGCAGATGCAGCTGGGCCAGACCCACACCTTCCATCCAAGACTACACACTCCCAGTCCCCAGCCTCAACTTCCAGTGGTGACCCCCAACATTCTAGGAACCGAAGTTGGCCTGAGGTGCAGCCTGAGCCCCCCTGTCTCAGTGGGCATCGAAGGCAGCTTTGGCAGGGGTCGGCCATTACCCTCCCAGGTGCAGCTCTTTTGATGGAAAATGGAGCCATGAGGACTGTGCCGGGCTCAACTGTCCCTTCCGTCTTCCCAAGGACCTCCCTTTGCCTACACAGGATTTGTGTGAAGTTAGGTCCTAAAGTCAACACATACCAAGAAGTTGGTGTGAAATTAAAAAAAAAAAAAAAAAAAAAAAAAAATAGCCTTGGGGCTGGGATTGTGGCTCAGCGGCAGAGCGCTGCCTAGCACGTGCGCGGCCAGGGTTCGATCCTCAGCACCACGTACAAATAAACGCATTGTGTGTAACTAAAGCAAATAAATAAATATTTTTAAAAATATCCTTGAAAGTTCCTTAGTCCAGCACACCACTGGAGACCAACCTATCTTCTCCTGGTGAGAGCATATGGTCAGCTTTTCATCCATCTTTTGGTTGGCCATTCTTTCTTTGATCAAGTACTACCTGGAGTTGGCCTGCCTGTGGGATCGTACTGGTTTTGCTGTTGTTGTTGTTGTTGTTTCTTTTAAGTGTGTGTTTAAGAATCCAGGACACACAGCAGATGCTCCACCTCCAAGAGGCACCGATTGGAGGTGCCAGTAGCCATTGCCAAGGTCGTCCAGCCGCAAGGCCAACAAAGCAGCAGCGGCCCCAGGTCTTCACACAGCCTTCACACCACTCCAGGCTGTTCTCCTGGAGACCAGCTTCCCCACCTGGCTCCCACCTTCAGGACAGGAATGCCCTCAGGCCCAAATACTTAGCAAGGCCTTCCTGCCTGCCTTCCTTCCTTGGTGCCCTCTTCTCAAAACAAAAGCAACAAGTAAAGAGACAGAGGAGACTGGTTAATGTTTCTCATAGGAAAAGCAAGTCCAGGGCCAAAAGTAAGGTCAACTCATAGTCACACAGTCAAACAGTGTCCCAAAGGGCACTGTGTTGTGGTTTAAATAGGAGGTATCCCCCAAAAGCTCCCGTGTGAGACGATGCAAGACAGTTCAGAGGAGAAAAGATTAAATTTGAAGAGCTGTAACCTAATTGGGGGTTTAATCCACTGATTGATTAACTGGGTAGTAACTGCAGGCAGGTAGGTTGTGGCTGGAGGATGTAGGTCACTGGGGGTGTGACTGGGGTTTATATTTTGTTCCTGATGAGCACACCCTTCTCTGTTTCCTGATCATAATGTCCTGAGCTTCCTTCCTCTGCCATGACCTTCCACCATGTTGTTCTGTCTCACCTTGGGCCCAGACCTATGGAGCAGACGGACCATGGACTGGACCTCTAGAACCCTGAGCCAAAGGAAACTTTCCTCCTCTATGTTGTTCTTTTCAGGTCTTTTGGTCACAGCAACAACAAAAACAATCTAACAGAACACGTTGAAAACTTGGCCCTGAGCTTCCGGTGGGGCCAAAGCAAAGAGGAAAACAAAACACATTAAGAAGGACTTTTCCCTAACACTGAAAAGGCGACGGGTCTGCTTTCCCTGCACCTGCAGCATAAGAGAATTATCTCTGGTGGGTCCCCTCCAAGGGAACGGACTGTCCTCACCCTACCTCTACGAGAGATTGAAAATAACGCATTTGTCAGATGGGCTTCCTGCAGAGTCACTTCACAGAAGCCAGTGAGGATAAGCAAAGGAAATTCCGTGAGGCAGCTCCCTGCGCCCAGGCAGGGCCTCACAGGGACTCAGCTCTCAGGAGTGCCTGCCTGTTGGCCTGGGGGTATTTCTACTCCAAGACAAAGGTGGAAGGAAGGTACCAGGCCCATCCCTACGCCAGCCTTCCAGTGGCCTCTTTTTTTTTTTTTTTTTTTTTTTTTTTTTTAAATATTTATTTATTTGCTTTAGTTGTACACAATGGGTTTAAATGGGTTTATTTGTACGTGGTGCTGAGGATCGAACCTGGGCCGCGCACACGTGCTAGGCGAGCGCTCTACCGCTGAGCCACAATCCCAGCCCCTCCAGTGGCCTCTTGGACTCCACGTGTCTCTCTGGCGTTGTACACAGAGCTCTCAGTCCCCCGACAGGGCTTTAGCACATGGACACCTCTTTGGAATCCCTCAGGCTTCTTCTCCTTACATCCCCTGGCAAAGAGGCTTTCTGTGACTCTGTCCAATGTCATTCATTTCTTCATGGTATTTACAATAACCTGAAGTCACCTTTTCTTTCAGTTCCACATAGAACATAAACCCCATGTGGGCGAACACTGACTACCAAGTACTAAGAATTTTGCAGGACATGTGATAGATTTTTTTTCATATATTTTTTAGATGCTGATGGACCTTTATTTTATTCACTTAGTTATATGTGGTGCTGAGAGTCAAACTCAATGCCTCACACATGCTAGGCAAGCGCTCTACCACTGAGCCACAACCCCAGCCCCATGCAATAGATTTTTAATAAATATTTGTAGAAGAAATGAATTGGCAACAAACCCTGTCATGGCATGTCCTATGGGTCAACCACTTCTAAGCACTGTGAAAACATTAATCCTTATTTAACCCTCAGGGCAGCCCTTGTATGTAGACTCCATCACTAACCCATTTCACAGGTGAGGAAACTGAGGCGCAGAGATGCCTGAAGTCACACAGCTAATGAGTCATGAGACCAAGAGGTCTGGGTACAGAGTCAGACCTCTTGATCACCACAGCTGATGTTTGACTGAGGTAGGTGGCCTAGTGCACAGTGAGCAAAGTTTTCATCTCTTTCCTGAGCCCATAAATCTATACCCTAGGCTCCTCTCATTATTGCTGAATGCATTGTCTGATTCTGGAGATAAGTAGCCTAATTCATTTAAATTCTTTCTTTAACGTTGTTGATTTTAGCTGAAATGCAAAGTGCAGCGCGGAGGAGCCCAGGCAGCATCGCTGGAGAGTCTGGGATTAGTTCATTAATGGGTTCAACAGCTGCCCATGAGGGAGCCTAGCCCTAGGAGCTAACTGCTTCCGGCCACGCGCCACTTAGAACCATGCATTTACAAACCAGCCCAACATGCATGTCACCATGAGAGATGGCAGTGCTAAAGAAATGCATTTTTCATTTATGTATTAGTAATACCTAATATTGAATACCATCAGTGTAAACAATGCGAACAATAACAGCATTTCTCATTTGAGTTCTAACCCAGCCAACCTACCCCAAGACCGGCTTTGCTCCGTAGCCAGCTGCTGGCTGTGGCACCTCACGGAGACAGATACGCCTGGCTGGCCTGGCTGGCCTGGCCTCCTTCAGCCCTCCCAGAGCCCACACATGCCCAAGTCTAGAGCAGGGACTATTGAAAACCTCTACAGTCCGCTAAGAACCCCTCAGAACAGAATGCAGACCCTGGGGAAGGCCCTGTGTGACGTCCCCAAAGCAGTCCACTTGTCCCCTAAGACACATGCTCCGCTGTGATTGTTTTGAGTCTGTCATTGAACAAACCCTCCAGAATGATGTCCAAGATGCTGTGTCACCGACATACTGGCAAATAGACCTTGAAGGAAAGGGGTAGAGAAACGAGGTGCCCTCGAGTCCAGCATCTGCCACCTGTACATCAGCTCTGACCTCCTGAGACTCCTGCTCTCTCCGCAAAGCTACCTGGAGCATTTGTACGCCTCCTCTGCCTGCTGGTTTCTGCTTCTCCCAAGGATCAGAAACGACCCGCTTAGGAGGAGAGTAGGTAGAAAATGCTGTTGTAAGAAAATTTCTTGGCCTGAGAAAAGTCAGCTTCTGCCAACGCCAGCAGTCCAGTTATCATACCCTATTCTGTCTCACCCCTCCAGAACACGTCAGTCTCATGACCTCAACTAATGTGAGTTCACGACGAAAGGGATGATCCACTTGCATCATCTCAGGATAAAATCCAGTTTCTAGATTTACAAGCTTGAGAATCAAAACCGGAGCTGCGACATGGTTCTCAAGAACAAATGCCACCTTATAGAGCCTCTGGGAAGTACCCTCCGGAAAGCCCACCCTTGAGGGGAGAAAGTAGGCAAGGGGGCGCGTCTGCCACAGCCTGCAGCAACGATCCTCCACCCCAGCTGCACAGTGGAATCAGCCCGGTCTCACCCCAGCTATTCCTATTTAATCGGTCTGGGGTGCCACCTGGGCACTAGGGATTTCTAAAGCTCCCCAGGAGTTTGGGCTATGCAACCCAGGCCAAGAACCACAGAGAAGAGCTTTGGAAGTCCTCCATCTAAATCAGGGCCTTGGGGTCAAGAGGAAAAGGACTCGCAAGGGCTGATCAGAGGCCTGTGGAGACAGGAGATTGACTTCCACCAGGGAATCCCCCTTGGTCCTGCTCCCTGCAGGGTGGCACCTCCTCATAAGTCAGGCACCCGTGTCAGCTACCAAGAATAACTGCTTGCCCTCGCCGAAGTTCCTAACTGCCTTCGGATGCCAGTTGGAGCCTGTAATTAGAATTCACTGCAACTCCGGGAACGCGCAGCCCAGCCACAGCCGGGACTCGGGCGGCCTCGGCGTGAGCCCGGTGATTTAAAACCTCGGTGGACAGATTCGCCCCACCTAACACGCATCTCCTGGTGGGTTGCCCCCTCTGATGTCCACTGGGGAGGAAATGAATTACAGCCTCACATACAAGACTGAGAAGTTGCGGGAGGAAGTCACAATTATGCACTGACCTGGATGGGCAATTTGAGAAGAAGGTGACAAGGGAAGCTAAATCTGTCTCCCTTTCGTCCTTCAAGTCTCCTTCCAGAAACCTCTCCCAGCACCCACCCGGGGCCCACTTTGCAGCCTGCAGTGCTTGTGACAGAACGAGGCGGGGCAGGCTCACTCACAAACCTCTCTCGGAATGCCGGGATGGAGACAGCGTAATTAGTCTTCACTTTCACAAGTAATAAATACACACAAATTAAAAATACATTTGTACCACTCATTTTACCCACGCGTAGATCATAACATGTAAATACACATTCCACTTGTCTTTCGCTAATCATTTACTTTATATTTTCATTTTGGTCAACAGGGCACGCCGCCACCTTCCTATGTATCTCAATATCCTTAATATCATTAATAAGCCTCGAAAACTTCAAAAAGTTCTCATTTCAGATTGAACAGGGGGCGGCCATTGTGGAAGACATTGGAAACCATCGGAAAATCTGCGGATTCCATGTCTGGTGGGCTCCCACTTGCCAAGCTAAACATTTCAGGAAGTTTCCTTGTCATGAACAACCAAAAGTGTTTGGGAAGCTGAATCATCCCGGGAGGAGAAATGTACACATGAGAACCAAATTTGGAATCCGAAGACTGGTTTGAGTCCCGGCTGGTGCACCAAACTCCACTGTGACTTAGGTCTTCCACCAGCATCTCCTTGGGTTTGGTTTCCTCTGTGAACCAGGAAGATTGTGACCTCACCTGTGGTCACTACTTAGGGATAGTCTTGGGGTCCCTGCTAGGCGGAAGAGGCCGAGTGAGGCAGCAGGAAACAAAAGGCATCCGGAAGTGGCCAGAGAGTAGAGTGGGCTTGGTTGAGGGAGAAAATGAGGGACAGGGAAGAAGCAGTCTTCCCTGAGTGGGATGAGCCCAGTAGCCTCAGAGGGAGGACCCCCACACACAAGAGCTGACAGGCACTGCCGACACACGGCCCTAAAAAAAGAAGGGAGCTTGAAGCCGGGCGCCGTGGCACACGCCTGCAGTCCCAGCACTTGGGAGGCTGAGGCAGGAGGATCACGAGTTCAAAGCCAGCCTCAGCAGTAGCAAGGCACTTAGCAACTCAGTGAGACCCTTTCTCTAATAAAAATACAAAAAAGGGCTGGGGATGTGGCCCAGTGGTCGAGTGCCCCTGAATTCAATCCCCAGTAACAAAAGAAGAAGAAGAAGAAGAAGGAGGAGGAGGAGGAGGAGGAGGCGGAGGAAGAGGAGGAGGAGGAGGAGGGAGCTTGAGACCACAACCTACCTTCTTTTCCAATTTCTTTGGGGAACTTCCCAATGGCCATGTCCAGCTAGAACAGGCCATCACGGGCAGCTTCCTGGTCAGCCTCCTGGGACGTGGGGAAGGGCAGGGAAGACTGGGAAGTGGGAGGAGGTGGGGCAGTAGCCAGCACACAGGCCTCTGTAGAGTTAAAAATCCCTGTGCTACTCCGGGGAAGGGAGGGGTGCCGCCTCCCCACAAGGAATCTTCAGAATACCTTGGAACTCAATTCCACCACCACGGAGCAAACAAGGGGAACCCCTGATGTCAAGTAAGAAGGGAAGTGCAGCTTTCAGGAAAACAGCAATTAATAAACCCCACCTTGAGAAAGTTCCGTGTTCAAGAAAGCAAAGTTCCGCATTAGATGAGAGAAGGGTCCTTTGCTCAAGGATCCCTGCCAGGGCTCAGGGGGAAGTGCCTGCCTCCTCTCCTCCCCCCTGAGGTCAAGACTGGCCTAGGCTGGAAGAGAGCAAGACTGCAGGGCAGTGTGAGGGAGAGGCCTGCCTGGAGGGGGTCAGTAACCCCACCGCCTGCAGCTGGACCCTCAGGGCCAGCCTCTTGGTTTGGTCTCTGACAGATCAGTGTGGATGAAGGACTATGACACCAGGAGCGGTTTTGCAACACCACAATTAGCAACTGGGACACACCTGAATGCTTGTCTAGCCAGGGAAGCCCTCAGTAAATGCCCCTGGCGTATTCTACCTTCATTTCAGGAGATATCTGACCTGGCACCTGGATCTTAGAGGTTAATCCAGTCCCAGCCTCTATGTGACAGATAAGGAAATTGAGACTCAAGGAGAGGGTGTGACTTGTTCAAGACCAAAGAGATCCTGGCCTGGGACTCTTGACCCGCCAGCTAAGAAGGGTCCAAGGGAAATACATGGGGACGAGGTCTTTGTCATAACGTAGGCTGAGAGCACAGGCATGGAACCAGATGGCTCCAGTTCAACCCCTGTTCCACTAGTTCTGGGAATTTGGGCACAATTTTTATTTCATCACCTACGCCTTAGTTTCTTCATCTGTAAAATGGGTCCTAAATTTTTTTTTAACCTATCTCCAAGAGTCATTAAAAGATTGACATAGAGCACACTAGAGTGCTCAGGGTAGACATTTCTGGCTTTTTGCCAATTCATCAGAATATCACTAATTAGAGCAGCTCTGTTTTCTCAGCCAGACTGAGCATCCATCCCTTGCTAGGCTATAGGATCCAACTGGGTTAGAAAATTCATTGGAGTCAGCTCAGAGCAAATTTCCCACCGTCATTTCATGGGGAGTGAAAATACCTTCTGTTGCCGTCTTGGGGCTGAGGGCACCCCTACACATGGAGGCAGGACAGAAAGAGAAGCATGGATGGGCTCCTCCGGCTGCTGGCCTCAAGGCGGGCAAATCTGTGAAACTGACACATCCACATGTCTCTGGCATCCAGGAGTCTAAAATGGAGACACATTTATTTTAAATACCAAACTACAATGACCTCTCCTCTTGAGTCTGCAGCGGAAGCTTTTCAGGCACTCACAAATGTCTCCATGAACCCACAACAGACCCCACACAGTAGTCACCATGCTCTTCCCCTCACTCTGCTCCCCTGGCCCTAGGGCTATTTCCATGGAGACCGTAAGGCACGCCCTGCATCACCTGCAGGAGCTGTCTCCACACCTCCAGGAGGCGCTACAGCAGACCTTCTAATGGTGCAGGGAGACACTCCCTTTCAGAAGGGCCCGCATTACTTTCTTGCTTCTCCTTACCCTTCAACACTCTCCAGATCATCCCCAACCCTTCCTGCCCTGCCCCAAATGGAGTAGAGGTCCTCCACTATCCAGCTACACCTTGGGATCAATTCCTACACAGGACATAGTCAAACAGGGCTCAGCTGCCTGGAGCTGATAAATCGTTATGGATTCGGGCGCTCCAGTGTCCACTGAGGCTGGGGCTAGTGAGCCCCACTGGCCAGAGGACACAGACTTAAAAAATTAAAGAAAAAAAAATAAAATTACTATTGCTTCTGGAGGAAATATCCTGATAATCAGGGAAGGAGAGCTTGAAACCATAATCATAATCATCTTTGGTCTTTGCCTGTGTAGACCTGGCCTAAGGCTTAAATTTAAACCCATGGCGACTCTAAAAGCTGCATGAATAGTTCATTTCCCAACAAAACTGCCATACAGGGAGACAAATAATTTAAGTAGGGACAATGCTTCACCAGTATGCACATATTAGAAGTTTAAAAATCACAACCCAGGGAAAGCCAGGGAGAGAAAAAAGGAAAAACAAAACTTTCGCTTCATTTCTTCTCTCCAGAAAGTTTGCTCCATTCTGAAGCTGTCCACAGAGCCCCAGGGAGGAGTCCTGTTTTCCCTCCAAGAGAGCAGGGAGGGGGCACCTGCCACAGATGAAGTGTCAAGGTGGGAGCCCCTCCTCCGAGGGGCAGAGGGGGAAGTTGAGAGGAGAGAGGAGAAACATAGATTCACAACTGGAAATTTACTTTACAGTGGATGTGTTTGTCCTCCGGAAAAACAATCAGATGCTTATTGACATCTGCATCCTGTGCCTGAGGTCTAATTTCCAACCTAGGGGCACTTCAGCATTTGCACATGGCCACATTAAATTTTCCAAGTGTTTCACCAAACGCTCCCCCAGCCCAAAGATCAATGTATGGGTTATAGATTATTGATCACTCAGGACCCAGACCACAGTCTCTCTTTCAATGTCAGAATGAGAGCCATTGTTCCCCTTCCCAGGCTTTTAACCATGAGTCACCATACATTTCAAGACAGAGAGCCATTATTCACCGTCAAGTTATCCCACCCAAGCTTATCAAGAATTTAAACTGGAAAATATGTATATGAGCCCTCCTGGGACAGCACTGTAGATACATGAAGATAGTCTGGGAAAAAAATGTTATTGGTCCAAAAAAGAACTCAGAACCTTTGCTTTCAGTTCTCTTTCTAACACATAGTCATTCCAATGAGATTAATATTGCCATTCTGTGAACCTGCCAGCAGATAGAAGTTACCACATTATTGTGGTCTGTTTCCGAGGACAAATAAAGTATGTTGCTGCTCTCCAGTGTTCTGCAGAGCACGCCACGCTATAGACAGAAGTGTTTCAAGTCAACACAATATGAAAAAATTCAAAATAAAATGAAAAGTGTCTGAAAACAAACCAACATAAATATACAGCAGTCCTGTTAATTATGATTATTTATGATCATAAGAACTGGCATCATTACTGTGGTTTCCTTTCCAAAATCTCACAAACTTGTTACTATACAGCAGTTTCGGAGTCCTATAGGCTTAAAAAGGTGGCACGCTCGAGGAAAAAGTCATTTTTTGGCAGGGACGACGCAGACCCCGGGTGCGAGGGCTCGCTTGCACACGCGGACACACGTGTGTGATGCAGACACACAGTAAAACCTGCTTGGACCTTCCAGCATCCCACAGCATTAATCCACCGCTAATGCATTACAGATGTCTCTGATGAGCACCACCAATCTATTAAACAAAGTGCTCTAGTCGCCGGCGAGGGGCCTGAAGAATGATCTAGAAGCCCACCCCGTGGGGGGAACGGCCTATGGAACATCACCGACAACACTGAACATTTCATCAGGGATGACAAGACTTTCCTCTCCCCGTCCCCCTCCCCTCCACCGCCTGCCTGCCAGGTCCTCCCCCCCTTCCAGATCTTTCCTCCACTCACTTGACAACTAGTCACGGCCACATCACTGCCATCCCGCTGTCCTTGCGAGCTGACCTCTGTAGTGCGCGGTGCCCAGTGGTCATGCTGTCCTCGTCTCTCGCCAACCACATCTGACAGGAGACGCGGAGCACACGGCACCTGAGACGCCCTGGGACTACACAGGTAAACCAGGGGAGTCCGTGTTGTCTCCGGACTAACAACGGAGGGAAAGACATGACATCTCCAGCCAGGAGCCCACGTCCGAATATTCAAAAGGTTCATCATGCGGGTGATGAAGGCGGCGGCCCCCTCAGCCCAGGCCTGCAGGAGGCAGGAGCGGGGGTGGGAAGCAGCACCTGCCCCTGGCCTCCAGCAGGGGAGAAGAACACAGGTGTAACACAGCAGCCAGGCAGGGCACATCCGGGTCCCGAGGCAGAGGACTGGCACCTCCCCTGCTCCCGAAGCCCCTCCCAGGCAGGCTCCAAGACCCCCAAGGCAAGGGTACCCCTGAGCATCTGGCTCTGCCTGGAGGCCACACCCACCCACTGGCAGCACCAAGGACCTGAGGAAGGTTTATTAATCGAGAAAGGAAATAGATTGTTTAAAAATCTCATGGCATTTTGAGTTGCTATATTCTTTTGCAACTCCTTTTTAGTGAAGTGTCGGAGTGGAGAAAAACATGAAGTATTTTGACTGAAATAAATGCTTTCATGGAAAACACAGAGCCCCAGAGAGTATTCTAAGACTTGAAGAACGTCATACTATTTTAAGCAGGTGACAGTAATGTCACTGTCTGAGGGGTTAGGGTATTTTTTTTTCCCCCAGACTTATAAGCGGGGGAAAAAAAATAAGTTTGCTTCAAATGGAGAAAGTTAAGTAAAGAAACACACTTCCCAGTTGCATGGATAATTCACAGACTGCAGTGACATATTTCCCAGCTCTTCATCTTAGACAAAACTAACCAGTACTATGAGGGAGCGAATGTTTGCTAGCTCCAAGCAGAAAATGAAACAGAGCACAAACACACTCTTCCAATCACCCTGATTTTTTCAACTTTTATTATTACCACGCACATCAACATGGCTGGGATACATTGGTTCGAAAACCCACTCCAGCCTTCCTTCTAGGGCAAATGCAGGCAGCGTGCATTAGCCGACCTTGACCTTGACGTTTACTTCAGGCTACCCCTCCTCTTTATTTCCCTTTACTTTCTTGGTATTCCTGAATGCTCAATAAAAACGTAGACAGCATTTTGAGACTCCCTCCTAGCATCATGGGTATTAATGGAAATCATTCCTTTGCATAAGTAAAAAACACTGAAATATACAGAAAAGAGCCTTGCAGAAATCTTGTTAGGAGACCTCACTAAGACCACATCTGCTTCCCAGCTCCATTTCCCTGAGGAGCTTGTTCCTCCATGCCATTTCTACTTGAGAACGGCTCTTGGGAGGGTGGGGCGGCCCGGGTGGGGTTCCACGGTGAGGCCATTTGAGTTTCCTCCTGCTCCGGGAGCTGCAGTGGGTAAAGACACCAGCTCTAAGGGCTCTGCAGGGAAGTTTCCATCCCAATTGTCTCCATCTCCCCTCTTCCCAGGCTCAGGAGGGACAATGTCCTCCACTCCCAGAGCTGTGCAAGAGCACCTGCGGGAACCCAGGAAGAAAAGAGAGAGGAAAGGAAAATGACTTCCCTGGGTCCCTCATGCCTCTAAGCTCGAATCCTCCAGAAGATAACAGGGGCAAAAAGAGAGAGGGGTCCAAGAACACACCTCTGCCAGCCAAGCGGCTGTTGTTGTGTTAGAACATGACATTCTTTGAGCTAGGACCCAACAATCAGTCCCCCTGAAGTACCTGGCTCCCTGCAAGACGTTCTCACCCAAGCCAGCTCAACCCCTCTTTGCAGATGGAACCATTGAGGTTGATAGGCCGAACCTCTGAAACCCAGAGAGGGGTTGTTGCTAACCTGGAAGCACACACATGCTCACCTGGAAATATGCACTAATGCACACACACACACACACACACACACACACACACACACACTTTCACCAGGCCTTATCCACTAGGGCCTCTACCACTCAATACTTCACAACCGTAGACACAAGCTTTTCCTTTAAAGAAACCTCACCTCCCAACCAACTGGGATGGAGTAAGAAAAATGCTTTGACCACCCATCTGGTGTCTTTAGAGCAGGGCCACACAACATAACAATGTGCCAACAAGACATGGCCTTGGTGGCATTGAGACTTCAGGGTACCGGGTTACCCTGCTGAGGTCCAGTCCTGACTCCCACTAACACAGGAGTAATGGTGTGGTCGGCATGTGTCCAGATCTTCAGCCTGGGAAGACAGCAAGCCTCAGAACTGAGGTCCAAAGGAGAATTGCTATGCGGGGAAGCCTACGGCCCAGCAGGGTCCAGCAGCAGTACGCCTAGAATGTGGGGGGAGTTTCAGATTTACCTGGAAAAGAATTCCAAGTCCAGGCCAACACTCCGCGTTGGAATGTCTCTCCAGGGCTGTCTGCTCCCTCCCCACTTTCCTGGCCAGCCAGACATACGTGTTGGGTCACTAGCTCCAGAGAGGCCATCTCCCCCAGTGCGCCCGAGGATGCTCGGAGCACCACTCTCAGGACTTTTCTCTGTGTGTGGCCAGCGGCTTAATTGGGTTTTACCCGAGTTATTGGGAACATCCTCCTGGATCTTGTTCCAGTCTCAGAAGATGCTGCAAGTCAGGTTGAGCTGCAAGCAGATGTTAGAAATGATGTGCATCTGAGACTGGAAGGAGAGAGCACCCCGCCAAAGTGGTGGGGCCACCCAGGCCTCCTAAGGAAGACACAGACGTTTGGACAGAGGCACCAATGGCCAGGAGGAGGCCGCCTGCCACCTCTAGATGGGACACGAGCAAGTGCAAGATCCCTGAAGCAGCTCCCAAGATTTGTGTGCTCAAAGTACAGAAAGAAGATCCTGTGGCTGCAGTGAGTAAGAAGGGGTGAGAAAGGTAGGCATAGAGGGTAGAGGAAAGTACCAAAATGAAGAGATATGAGGCTTTGTAGGTCAGGGTCAAAAGGCAATAATATTTCATTTTCAATAAATCAAGTCATTGCAAGGTATCAAGCAAGTAAGCAAAATTCTTCTTTGCCAAAAAGAACAGTAGGACTTCAGTGAGGCACATAAACTATGGATGGGAAAGAGAGGGCACAGGGCCTCCTGTCCTAGGTGAGCAAGGATAACAGTTTGGGCAAGGGATGTTTGAAGGTTGTGTTAGTCAGCATTCCGTTGCTATGACAAAATGCCTGAGATAACAAGTTTACAAGGAAGAAAGGTTTGTTTCTGCTAACAGTTTCAAAGGTTTCACTTCATGGTCACTTGGCCCTGTTGCTTTGGGCCTACAGCAACACACGACATTATGGTGAGAGCATGTAGTGGGAACACATGGCTGGGGAGGTTTGTTCACCTCATGGCAGCCAGGAAGCAGGGAGAGAGGAAGGAGCTAGGGTCCTAATATTCTGGCACACCCCCAGTGACCTAGGTCACACTTCTGAAGGGTTCTACCACCTCTGAATTGTATCATGAGCTGGGGACCAAATCTCAACACGAGGGGCTTTTGGGGAATATTTTATATGTAAACGACATGTAATATTCTATATGTAAACGGTAGCAGGGATGGAACCAACTGGATGTGGTGTTGCATCATACATACATGTGGAGGAGGCTTGCAGGGGAGAGAGGAGACAAGGATATGCTTTAGCCATCTGTCCGCCATAATAATACTGCATGAGAAACACCCCCAGCTCAGGGGCTTGAACTTCGCTACTTAGACGGAGCTTGGCCGGGCTGTTCTGGTTTGGGCAGCACTTGCTCACACATTGGCAGGAAATTGGCTGTTGACTGGGAGGAGGGGCCATTGGGGCACCCGGCTCCCATCCTCCAACAGGGTAGCCCAGGCATGTTCTCATGGTGAAGGCCAAGGTGGAAGGGCAGAGGAGCCCAACCGCAAAGCATTTTTCATATTCATTAACACCCTGTGGCCAGAGCAAGTCACAGGAGAGATCTCAGAGTCAGAGCAGGTGGCCCTGCAAAGACAGCAGACAGAGACAGCAGACTCAGACCACTTATGCAATGTCTGCCAGGGATGGTCCTAGATGTTTAGCTTGAATAAGCAGGTGGAGGAGGTACCCGCTACCAGGTAGGGGAGGAGACATCAGGGATTTCAGGAGTCAGGAATTCTGTGGGGGTGGGGGGGCTGTGCTGGGGATTGAACCCAGGCCCTTGTGCATGCGAGGCAGGCATGCACCAACTGAGCTCACCAGCACTCAAAAATCCAAGAGCTCTGATACCCCATAGGATCAGCCCAGGAGTCAAGAATGAATCTATGATTGACTTAGGGACGAGTTTATGGCCATCAGTGAGGAGTTCATGGGGTTCAAACTACCCGTGTCTTCAAACAAAATCCATCAAGCTGGAGTTCCAAAGTTCCCAGACCAGATAACCTTTGATGACAATGCTAATGAGATGCCTTCAGGTGACAAGATGGCAGAGAACAGTTTCTGCCCAGTCCCAAGGTGACACCAGACAGCTGTACCGTCGTGGACATTTGTCATTTGACAAACAGGCTCCCTCTGTCTCCCACCTCCACCATCCTGTCTCCACTGCAGAATGAGTTGGAGCTCCCATCGACTCTGTGAGACTCTCCGATTTTATGCTGATCGTTAACTAAGAATATTTCCCTCCAGAGATTTATTACATTAATGAGCTCTGAAATTACTCATAGCAATTAAGTATATTGTTTTTAAACTCTTCAGAAATCATCAAAACACATTGGTTGTTTTTCAGAGAAACATAAATAAAGGGTACAACGTGTCTCCAAACAAACCCAGCAGCCAGCTCCCTTCATGCTGATTTGGGGACTTTGGGGGTCTCCAAGGTAGAAGTGTCCCTGCCCCGCTGAGCGAGGCTCCACATCCCTGTGCGGAAGCTGTCACTCTCCAGAGAGGCCAGGATGCTGAGTCTGAGCCGCATGGCTCTGTGCTTGAGGACTTTGGAAGGACTGGGGGCTTGTCCTACAAACTGTCCCCCTCTCACACACAAGAAGCAGAGAGTGAGCAGGAGACCCCAACATCCTGGTTAATGAGGCCACCTGTTCCTATTCCGAGGGCTTCTCTGGATTCTTTGGCCCCCTGGAACCAGGGCACCTCCCCAACTAACACAGCCCTGTCTGAGATCCTGTCCCCAACCTCCCCGTAACACAATCTGTAACTGTAATGCAGCCACCCAGGACCCTCAAGTGGGCCCCAGCACCCCCCGTGCTCCTCACCTCTCCTTGACAAGTCGCCAGCACCACATTCCACAGCATCGCCAAGGCCAGGTGGTGAAGGGCCGGAGCTGAGGGCAAGCACTCTGGCATCTAGCCACCCACGTTCAAGTACAGATTTGGACACACTAGCTGCCCCAGGGAGGGAGTCCACCAAAACAGTATGTGGGGCAGTATGGGATCCTCCCAAATAAAAAGGAGTGCCTCACAAAATATTTCGGGGACCTGCTCACACTCTGTCACTTCATTTTCACAACTATGAGGTGGGAGCTATCAATGGTGCTCTCTTTGCAAATAGGGAAACTGAGGTCCACGGAGAGCAAGTGACTTGGGGTTTGTGCAAGAGGCTCGGGGTGTGTGCCTCTGCAGGGTCTCCCTCTGTGTGAGGAGGCAGCCTCGCGGACTGCACCCGAGGCTCCCCGGCAGAGTCGGTGGGGGAGCCCCAGTAAGAGGTGGGATGGAGGGGAGGAGGTGGTCCCTCTTCTCCGGGCTCCCTCCTGAGGGCAGCCATCAGGCTCCAGGCTGCTCTCTCTCCCAGTGCTCAGGCTCCACTCCCACGCCCCGGGCTCCCACGCCCGCCTGCTCCTTTGTAAATGATCCGTCCTGAAATGCTCCTCAATTTGCACCCTTGGAGCTTTGAGTGCACGCTAGGCTTCCTGCAGGAGTCTCTGCCCTGGTGGAGCCTCCTCTGGGTCAGTGCAGCGAGAGACATCTTCATAAGAGCAAGCAGGGCTCAGTGAGGATCCCTGTAGCTCAGCTTCGTGGAAGACAAGGACTTGATCTGGGTCCTCCACACCACTCGCAACCACGGGCATCGCTGTACTTTATGTCTACATGAATGTGGGAGGAGGGGGTGACGAGAGGCCCCTGCAGGGCAGGCAGCCTTCTGTGTCCAGAGGGGAATGAGTAGGAGTCTTCACATCCCGTTGCTCCCTGGTTCACTTGATGTCCCTCAGGACGTTGCTGTCCCATGAGCTTTGGAGGGGACCCTCCCCACTGTGCTAGGGATAGGGATATACCGAGTGCGGAAGGGGAGAAGGCTCCTCCCTTCCAAGGCCAGCTCCCTCTGGCCATCCAGGGCCTGGAGTGACCAAGGCTACCCTCAGTGGAATGTGGAACTCACAGGCTCCTGTAGAAAAGTAAGCTGGTTTCCTTGCACCGGGGGCGGGGGTGCGAGGACAGTGGTTCCAGGAAGGGCTGGTGAGTGCCCCGGAGCTCTGGAGTCCTCCGTGCCCTGTGCACACTCTGTGGCACTCTTCCTGGACCACACAGCTTACAGTACTGTGACAGTCCTCAGCTGCATTTAAATAACGGCTCTGCAGGTTTCTGGGGCCCTCTGGGGTAGATCACCTCTAGGTGATCATGATGGTGCTCCTCCAACACAGTCAGCATCACAGTCAGCAGGCTGCCCAAAGCCTGGCCAAAGAGGCTCAGAACATGAATTAAGTCTTTTCCTTGGCTTCCAGAGGGGGAAAAGGGTACCAATGACTTTTATTTCCATCCTGGGTCAAACCGCTTATGTTCTGGAAGCCGGGACCCAGGCTGTGTGAAGTAGTAGCTGGAGTACTGCTACCTCCGAGGCCTTTTCCCTCAATGCCTCTGGCTTCTCCCCCGGCCCACCCTCCTCCCCAGGCCCAGGGTCTGGATGCACAGCCCACCCTCTAGAAATACTTGCCAGTGGTTCAGAAGCACAAAGCAAAGAAAATTGCAGATTCCTGGGGCTGGGAGAGAATCAGAGACCACCTGGGCCATTTTACCGATGGGAAAACCGACCTGCCCAGTGGCTTTTAGACAAAACCCTGGATGCAAAGCCAGAATTTCTGACTCCCCGCCCCAGGGTGCCCCGGACCGTTAGTGCTCCACCCAGCTTCCTTGCCTCCACTTTCTAAATCACCCCAGAGCTGGTGGGGACCCCAGGAAAAGCCACCCCACATAGGGGCCAGATCTGGGAAGGCCCACTGTACTCCAGATGCACCGTGGCCCCGGGGAAGTTTCACTAAGGTAAATATATGCAATGTTTGCTGCCCCTGTCGCCTCAAGGTCAATAACCCAGGGCCTTCTGCAAGTCCAGGGCTAAGCGCCATTTGACCACGTTGGTATATTAGTGAGTATAAAAGGAAGGAGGTGTCTTTAAGATAATCTGTAAAAATTAAAGCATTCGAGGAGCCAAATGCCAAATGCAGACTGCACCTCCTCTCACTCTCTGCTAAGCAGTCCTTGTCAATAAAGTGTAATAGTTTCAATACACCTTTAGATGAACACAGAATAAGGCATCCACGTTCAAGAGGCACCGAATCATCCCTCAAGAAATAAGCCAGCAAAAAAGACCCAGGGACACTGGTTTCTGTCACTTGTCCCTGAATCCCAGACTTGGAAGAGCTGTTTGGGTAGCTATCAGGATGGAAAAGGGGTATTTTCAGTTTCCAAAATGAGATGGTCATATATTTGAGTATTGGGGGGAAAAAAAAAAAAAGGGAGGCTTCCTATGCCCAGTCACAAAGATCCCACTGAAATCCCTGCACAAATCACTGCATCTGAAATGCGTGGCTGTAAAAAGCCGTCAAAATGAGTCTATGAATGGCAGCTTATGCAAAGAACTAGGAAGAGGAGTATTGAGGGAAAGAGGAGTTTGCCTACCCCACAGGCTCAGCCCGAACTCCTCACCCAGCTCCCTGGAGGACACAAAACCCAAGATTCTGAACTGCATCCTTCCCCCCCCCCTTCCCCCATCACCTCCCACCTCAAAGTAGGTGTGCCTTCATTGAGATGGTCTATTGGATCCACCTAGATAAAACCAACCTGGACCAAGGATCAACGTGGGGACGGCTCAGACCCATACAATCAGGTTTGGCCAGAGTGACGTGTCCAACAGAACCCTTGGCTAAGAGGAGCTAACGATGGCGCCACAGAGAGACCCTTAGCCACCGCCAGGCTCACGGGCACCATGATATGACAGAACTAAAACTAAATTATATCACTTGTCATCATTAAGGAAAATTTTCATCTCCGTTCTTCATTTGAAAAGCACTATATTTAATGAATGAGTACTGAGTCATGACACGTAAATGACTAAAACATAGGAATTAGACTGAGGTCAACTAACGTATTTTTAAACCATGAAATTAAGGGACCTGTTCGTGCCTGCCGAGGATGCCACTCCCCGTCGTTAAGACGCTCTGCACGGCTGCCCCTGAGCACTGGGGGACGGGGGACACTTCTATCATGGGAGACCAACCTTCCATGCAAAGGCCTTTGTGAAAGTAGAATAGGGGTCCCTGGGGGTTAGGAAGGGCAGGGGCAAGGGGACTAGAGAGAGGTTGGATGATGGGCAGCTACGTAGAGAGGAGGAATTAAGTTATCCCACTCCACCTCACAAATATGTATGATTATTATGTGTCAATAAAAAATAACTACATTAAGTGAGTTGAAGAAACCTCACTGACCTCTCATGTCTGCGTTCTGCGAGTCTCTGGGCTCTTCCTGCGTACCCGGTGACGTCATTGCAGGTCCCGCGAACCCTGGGACGTCATTGCCGGTCTCCTGCAAGGCAAGCCCCCATCCGAAGCAGCGTCCTGCAGACCTATCACCAAAGAAAGGTGGCGCTTCTACTCCTCCGGAGCTTGCAAACTGGTGGCACACAGGAGATGGTCGTTCTCAACTACATTCACCTCCTTTCATTTCTCCCAGATAATTAAAATGCCTCAAGGTTCAAACTTTACAAAAATCTGGTAGAAAAATGGTAAAGAAAAAAAGAATTTCAAGATGCCGCTATCCTCCAGGAAAGCTAAGAGGGAGGGTTCCCGGTGGGCATGGTCTATAGTCTTTCCACCCTGCCGCTGTCAGTTCTTTTCGGGTAGTTTTCTTTGGGAAAGCCCCGCCCCTTCCATTCTCGGTTATGAAATTTCCCCTCAGGTTGGCCTCACACACGGCACCAAAGCAGGATATGCAGTGTCATGAGTCAATCAATATATACCTTTACTCCGACCCCAGGAATTAATGACCCAATTCTGGCTAACTAGTGGATGATTGTGTAGACCCAAAGATTGCCCCTACCAGAAACATACGCATTCATGAAAGGAGGGCTTAGAGCTACTGTAAGGAGAAGGTAACATCTACGCAGAAGCTGCGGATGAAGCCAATATCAATATGGTCCATGGTGACATCTTTTCATCTGCTGGATCAAACCTCACCTGAAGCAGACATGACTTGAAACTTTTTTTTTTTTTTTTTTTTTTTTTTTTTTTTTTTTTTTTGTTTGTTTACAGAGTTCAAAAAAATTTCCCTTCTTGCCTAATCCAGCAGGGGTTGGGTTGTTCTCATGACATGGAGTTTTTCCAGGATGTGGAAGGCCCTGTCTAGAATCCTGTATCCCAGAGTACAGGGAAGCTGTCCAAACCTCCTTCCAATACCTGTAAAGATGATGAAGTGCAAAGCAGTGCTAGACAAGGACTGACAACTAGGGCAAAGAGAGTCAGGGAGCCCGGGGCTTCCTGAGAACACAGGTCAGGCTAACGGCCCTCCCCCACGTGCACACCCAGCCCTGCCTCCCTTATTTGTGGCTGACCTCTTTTCTTATTTGTCAAGGTCTAGGCCACCCCAGCCTTTAACACTTGGAAATTGCTCCTGCCTCAAACTGTCGCTAATTAACAGCCCCCTGCCAGCCGGGCTCACTGGTCTCTGGGATTCTGCAGGGGGCCTATGAGTGAAGGAAGAAAAATGTTTAAAATGCCTCCCACCCACAAAAAGGACTGTAGAGCTCTGTCGGAACCCCATCACATCCCATGAGGCTGCTGTGGTGTTAAAAGAAGGCTCACAAAGTGGGTGAGGCCCTCAGTGCTCCCTGCAGAGGCTGCAGCTCCCTGGGGAGGAGGGGCAGTGGGGGAGACGGCACTGATCTTTCCTTCGCGTCTGAGCGCAGACGTGGGCTGCCCGGCTCTGTCTGGGTGGGAGGACCTTCAGCACCTTCTCTCACCCTCAATCTAATGTTCAACCTCCTCCCCACCCTCCCCCGGCCGTGGCCCTAGAGACTATGTTGAATGCTCTGGCAACAGGGAACTCACTCTCCACCTCAAAGGCAAGCTGAAGATCTCAAGTTTGCTCTTGGTCTGGGCACATATCCACATCACCAAAGCTCCCCGTGGGGATGCCCAAAACTCTCTGTCCCGTCCCCCTTGGAAACCTTTCAAATGTGGAAAGCCAGAAATCATGGTCCTCTGGGTCCTCCTATGTCTAAGTTGAATGCTCCCTGTATCCCCACGTATCTCATCCTGTCCCAATCTGTGCTGATATCAGGACTTATCAGTGTGGGCTGGCCTGTGTGGCAGAGTGGCCTGGCCTGTGTGGCAGCGAGCTCCTTCCCGTCACCTCCATTGTTCTATGCTCCCATTAATGAAACCACAAGTACATTTCTGTTAAGAGAGACCTATAGGGACTCACACAAATGGAATTTCTCCTGCTTATTTTTCAACAAAGGTAAGATATTCTGTGCTTAGAAGAAATCCACGTTCAAATGCCATTAATGGCACACACCTGTAATCCCAGAGGCTCAGAAGGCTGAGGCAGGAGGATTGCAAGTTCAAAGCCAGCCTCAGCAAAGGTCAGGCACTAAGCAACTCAGTGAGACCCTGTCTCTAAATAAAATACAAAATAGGGCTGAGGATGTGGCTCAGTGGGTCGAGTGTCCCTAAGTTCAATCCCCAGTACAAAACAATAAAATGCCATCAATGACAGTAAAGCCCTGTTCCTGGCTTTATTTTACTTTCCGTCCTCCACGCCCTGCACCTTGGGCTGGTGAGAAAGTACATTATCTAGGAGCGTCAAGAGCATGCCAGCCTCCACACTGTGCGGGGACAAGAGTGTGTCTCGGCTTCCCGGATGAATGTGTAAGTAAAAGTGAAGGCTACCAAATTGAAACTGATTCATGTAGGCCACCATCGCTAATTGTCACCCAGCGATTTTGCTTCCAGTAGTCACGTGGTGGGTGACAGCCACAGACGTTGATGGATTCTGACCCAGATGAGAAATCTGGTTTCTAAAAAAACGAGAGAGAGGAAAGAGAGAGAAAAAGACAAAGAAGTTTGCGGCCCAGCGTGAGGACACATGAATGGGAACAAGGGGCACCCCTGATGGCTCAAGCTGAGGAGGAAAATTAGAAGAGAAAGCCTGCCCCACCACCATCTGGGTCGAAGCTGGCCCGGACAGCTGGAAGAAATATCGCCCGGCCCGCGTCCCCAGCCAGGACTGTGATCCATGCCTGCATACGGCTATCAATAACCCTGCATGATTAATGCTAATGATTTATGTTAATTTTGCCATAAGCTTTATTTGTGCCCAGTGTTGAACTTAAGGATGTCAAATCATTCCTTGGGAGGTTGTGAGAGATTTTTAAAAGCAAAGTCTAAAATATAAAGTCTGACATTCCATAGATCACAGCCCGGGCCTCCCCAGCGCTCTCGGAGAGGAGGGTCACCGTGGCCCATGGAGTGGCCTCCCATCCAGTAGGAGGTTCTTGGGAAAGGACTGCACCTCTGAGGAACGAGCGTCCACAGGGGCTTGCAGAGGCCCCTCTCTTTTGGGGGGTGACGGGAGGTGAGGAGTGAATTTCAGAGCAGCAAAGAAGGCAAAGTCCATCCCTGGCCACTCTTCCTCCCGGAGGTGGGGTGAGCCGTGGCGAGCTCTCCGAGTCTCATGGTAGGTGGCCGTGTCACCATCACCCTCCTCTGCAGCCTCAGCCTCCCTGCTGTAGAACGCCACCGCGGGGCAGGTGCTCGGCCCACTCTGCCGAGAAATCGGGAGGTTTTCATTTTTTTGCACCAGAGGATGCTTTGTACCCACCACACCCCAAATACAGCAGCCTGCGTCCTCCAGGTCTCCCGGGAGGGTCCTGTTGATTGTCCAGGACCAAGGCAGCAGGGCTGGGGGTACCTGCTCCCCCACCCCTATTGCTGTCTGGACCTGTGGTCGATCCCGTTAGCACCTCCTCTGTGCCCTCCCAGAAGCCCAGGTAATGCCCTCAGGGTGACAGGCCCTATACAAGGCACAGGGGACTCTGGGGAACAGGAAAGATGGAGCAAGCCAAAATGTAGACCTCAAAGACTAACCCATCACAAAGGCTGGAGCAAAGGCTGTGTCCTCCCAACGGAGGATGAAAGGGGACCGGCTCAGACAGACCATGGAAAGACAGCAGGAATGGAAAGGGGATGTCCGTGGCTAGCCCAGTGCAGAGCCACTGGGTGCGACAAGGACCCATCGTGACAAACGCCCATTGTCACTTGGAGCCACATGCAGGTCAGAGGTCCTGGGAGCTCCAGCCTTGCCCAGCTGCCCTGGCTGTCCCCCACTCCTCTCGTGAAGTCCCATCCAGGGTCGGCACCATTCTCTGCGTCCCTGGCCTCCCTAGTCAACTCTTGGATCCCGTTTTCAGGGTTCCTGCAAAGGCCCATTAGAGGTCTGGGACACTGGTCGCTTTCCCACCTGCAAACCAGTCACCCCACGAGGAACTGCCAAAGGAATCCTTTCACGGTCTCCCCTGAGCCAGGACCCAACCAGAAACCCAAGCCAAGGGGGAAGTAAAGCCCAGATCCTCCCAGCCTCCGTCCCCCGCCTCCCTCCATCACCCCCAGAAATTCATTATCTATAGCTTAAAAGCAACAATTTCTGTATGGGTTTGCACCAAAAAGGAAATCTTCTATCTGCTCTCTTGGCTTCCTGTGATGGAGCTCCATGAAACCAGCGTGGTCCGGGCTGTACGGCGAACACCTGTCAAAACGTATGGACCATGCCATTTATCAAATAATCTGCTCCAAGAACAGATAGGCACTATCAGCAATCTGGTATTGATCTGTACAGGCCCCTGCTATTGTTCATCCCTGCATCCCGAATGGCAGCAGGAATTAATGAAAGAAACAAAACAATGCATACCAATCACTCACCACACAACTTTGTTGGTCGCTCTCATTAAGTTGGGCAAAGTTTCCCCCCAGCCAGCTCGAAAGGTGGTGTGGGAGTGGTAGGCCCAGGAGGTCCACCCTCTGATAGCCCATGGACCTCTGCCGTGCTCTCCCTCCCCATGAAGCACCTGCTCCCTTGAAGGCTCTGGCAGTGACATGCTAATGGCATGCAAGAATCCCACCTGGGTCTCTCCCAGGGTCTGAGCAGGAAGTCTCCTTGGGCAGCCCCTCCATGGTTGCATCTAAGCTGCCCTTTTCTAGAGTCTTCTCTGGCAATGCGGCCTGTTTGCCTTCTGAAAGTGCAGACTGGCACTGGGGAGGGACAGATCAGCAGACAGTACCTGTAGGCCCCCCGGGGGAGCCCAGGCACCGATGGAGAGCAGAACAGGTCAAATCCTAGCCTGACACCTGCCAGCTGTCATCTCTGGGCCTCCCACTAATGGAAGCTCCTACACACACACACACACACACACACACACACACACACACACACACACACTCCTACCTTGCCATCAGTCTGTCCACATGAAAGCAGGCTTCAGGGCTCAGCTTCTGAAGGCTTCTCTAATCCATCCACCCAGAACTGATCTCTCCCGCTCCCTCCTCTGAGCTCTCCCTGAGCTACAAAGCAATAAACTCTGGTCTCCTCCCAAAGGGCTCAGAAGAAGTAGGGGCCAGATAAAACAAAACACTTGATTATGAGGCCTGCCCTCAGAGGGTTTCCTTGCAGTCCTCTTTACAGCCTACACAGTGCCTAACACTACTGAGAGTGAAGGGACAGGTGGGTGGATTGACAGCCAGAGAGACAATGGATGATGGCTAGATGGATCATGCGTGGATAGTTCTGAACCAAGTGCAGTAACAATTCCAGTGTACGACAGTCTCACGGCCACGAGCCCACAGTGAACCTGTCTGGTGTTAGGTGACACTGTGGGTTTCCCTTTCTTCCTTGAAGCCCAAGTGTCTCCTCCTACTCTACCCATAATGCCAGGGAGCCTTCTTCCCTGATGGAACAGGAGGACCTCACCGTGAGGTCCAGACAGAGGCTCTTGGATCCCACGGAGCCTGCCCTCCAAGAACAAACAGAAAGAAAAGAAATGTACTACCATCTGGTATAAAAGACCCTAGCCCTCAAATTCCCAAGGCAAACATCCCGACCTCATTCCCAGGAAGTCTCAAGGCCACGGTGGGATTAAACCACCACCCTAGACCAACCAAGTTGGCCACGGCAGCTGAGGTCACACTAAACCTGAGGGACCCAAGTCTTGTTGTCCCTGAAGGGCCCCTTGCTGAGCTGCCTTGGTGGTCTGCACGGGGGTAGAGAGGGACCAGTGTATGTCTCCCATGTGGGGACAATGGGACCTTCCTTCTCCCTTTTCCTTCCTCCTCAGCTCAGAGGAAACCTCAGCAGGAGAGAGTGGGGCTTTCTGCTCATCTCAAGCTTTGAAAGAAAGACAGCTCGCCCCTGCCCAGGAGATGAAGCAGAGACACAAAGTGGCTCCGGCCAAGGCCTCGCTCAGCTGAGCAGGGCCTCCAGAGGGGCGTGAGACATTTCCAGTCTGCAAAAGCAAGACCGAGGGGTCGGGCTGGGCCAGCCAGGCGTGTGACATGCCACTCTCCAAGGGCAGATGGCAAATCTCTACCTGTGTACCTGTGCAGAGTCCTGAGAGGTGGACCAGGTGTGGGGGGAGGTGCCCCTTCACTCCTGCCCTGAGCACGGCCTGGACACGGGGCCTTCTCAAGGCCACGTTGCACATCTGCACTGCCGGGGAGGTGAGAGCAGCAGGCCCTTCGGTTTCCAACTAAGGATGGCATGTGTGGGTGGCGAGGTGGGGGCAGCTGGGTGGGGAAGGGGAAAGAAGGAGCAGAAAATGAGCGTGTGACAGGAGAACCAATAAGGGAATTCTTGGTTCCTGCCCTAAAGGGTCTCAGAATTCAGTGGGCAGGGAGGAAACAGCTACCGTGGACCAAAGATGGCATCATCAAACAAGGTCCCCAGGCTCAGGAGCCTCTCTTCTCCAGGAATTCCGGGGATGTGCATAATGTCAGATGAGGTCCCCAAAATCCCTCTACTGGGGCTTGGTTATTGCTTGAGTGTCTCCCCAAAGATTCATGTGCTGGAAACTTGGACCCCTAGGAAGAAGTGTTAAGAGGAGGTACGAGGTCACCAGGGATACTGCTTTTGAAAGGGGTTTAAATAGTTCTCATGGGCCGGGCACGGTGGCGCACGCCTGTAATCCCAGCACTTGGGAGGCTGAGGTAGGAGGATCACGAGTTCAAAGCCAGCCTCAGCAATGGCGAGGCACTTAGCAACTCAGTGAGACCCTGTCTCTAATAAAATTCAAAAAAGGGCTGGGGATGTGGCCCAGTGGTCGAGTGCCCCTGAGTTCAATCCCTGGTACCAAAAAAAAAAAAAAAAAAAATAGTTCTCATGGGACCCTGAGTTAGTTCCCAGAGAGCAAGTTCTTATAAAAGAGACATCCCAGATAGTCCCTGCTCTCTGGCTACTTGATACCCTATGGTCACTCTGCATGAGCTTCTGCCATGATGTGATGTAGCCAAGGGGGCCCATAAGAAATCATATAAGTGGGGCTACCTGATCTTAGACTTACAGCTTCCAAAACTATAAATTGAGTAAACTTATTTTCTTTATAAAGTACCAAGCCTTGGGTATTTGTTATAGCAATGGAAAACAGACTAATACACTCTGCTTTCTGAATTTCCAAATCTCCTGCCCTATGCTCACAAGAAGGCAGGGAAGGACTTGGGAGAAAATTTTTGTCCTCCTGAGTTCCTAGAGGCAAATGCTAAAATGACCAGAGAAGGTGCCCACCCACAGTTCAACTGATCTCAGTAAAGGACTATTGTGTGAAGGTTAAGCCATCCCCAACCTCTCTGCTGCTATAGTTGAGGAACTAAAATATAATATCTCTGAGCAGACTGGTTTTGCTGGGATCCAAGGAGACTGGAATGAAGGACAGACCCTACCTTGTGACTCCTCTCCCATTCATTACAGCACAGTCTTCCAAAAATGTACCAGAGAAAAGAAGATTCAGAAGGCAGAGAAGGGACCTTCAAAAGAGGGAGTGTCACAGGCAGAAGGGAGAAGCGTGTGTTGAGTGGAGGAAGCGGATGCCCATTTCCAAGGAATCCCGCTGAATTTCCAAGGACGCACACGCGGAACAGATCCGAGCCTGGGCACCAGGCCCTGCGGCAACAGCAGCCGGTGTCCTAGTTAGCGCTCGGAGCACCAGGGCTCTGCACGTGAAGGCCCACTCTGTGGGTCCAGCCTGATTACACTGGGAGCTGGTAATGGTAACAGTGCTGCTCAGTGTTCCGGAGAAAGCCATTAGGCCTGGTCCCTGGGCTGTCATCAGCCGCTGAGGGTTGACACCATGCAGAACCCAGAGCCAACCCGCACAGCCCGGCTATGCAGCCACTGACGTCACCTTTGGAAGCAGAGGCCATGGAAATGGGACAGGCCGCCGCGCTCTGGGACTCCATCGGGACTTTGCTGGGACATGAGCAGCTCGGGCCAGAGCACACTGTGAGCTCAGCATTAGGTCTCTCACAGTTACCTGAGGTGACGGTTCTGCCCACAACCCCTACAGGCCTGGCCCGGACCCTCCAGCATTCATACGTGCCTCTGGGAAGCTGCCATTGTCCCTCGGAGTCCGGACGCTCTGACATTCCTAGTGAGCACCGGCCCTCTCATCTACGTCAGCGCCAAGAAACCTGACAGAGCAGCAGAACTGGACTTCAGGGCACCTGAGTGGCAGCGCCAGGCTGGCCAGAGACAGCACTATTGAGCCGGGAGCCCCGGGGCTAGCGCACGGTGCTCAGCTCCCTGTGGGAGGACATTGCTTGGACAATAACTTAGGTTGCCACCCACACCAACCTTGAACCAAATGGGATGGTTGCTCAATGGGTCCTTCTCAGGACCCTGAGTACCAAAGTCCTGCCCGCCTTACCACGGGCATGGGTCACTTTCACCTCATAAATGAACTGCCAGCTCGGTAGGCACACTTGCTCGGGGCGGGCTGATCTCTTCCATCCCCTCTCTCACACCAGCACGCCATCAACGCACCTCCCCAGGAAAGTAGCAGCTGCCATCAGGTATCAGGCTGGTCCAGAGCCCAGAGCAACACACGGGGCAGAGAGAGACAATACAGCGAGCCCTGGCTCCTGCCCTGCAGGATCTCAGATAGAGCAGGGAAGGAGAGTCACAGGGTCACGAGGCCAGGCAAGGACGAGGAACCAAACCACAGCCCCACGCCCCCAGCAACACTGATTGGGGGATCCAAACCTGGGGTCTGGGAAGCCACCCTGTGGCAGAACGTTCCAAGGAGCCGGACTCTGCGGCTGGAGGCGGAGGGAGGCGTGCTGGGGCAGGACGTGCCAATCCTTGCTGGTGGCATGGATATCCTGGGAACGCGGGCCCTTCCTTGACGATGGGGACACTGCATGCTGCTCAACCCCAGACTTCCTCAAGGCCCTTGAGAACCTGCTAGAGAAAACCTGGATGAGACAGTACCCAAGCAATTTCACGCCGCCCCTTCCCTGAGGCCACGCATCAAGCCCAGGATGCCAGAAAAGGCAGGAGTGGAGAGTAGCAGCCTCCGGCGGCCAAGCTTAGTTTGGCATGCACATATTCCTTCCTACTTTAATTAGCCAACAATCAACGTTTTTGTTAAATCTGCACTAGTACGCCTGTAATCCCAGCACTTTGGGAGGCTGAGGCAGGAGGATCGCAAGTTCAAAGCCAGCCTCAGCAATGGCAAGGCACTTAGCAACTCAGTGAGACCCTGTCTCTAATAAAATACGAAAAAGGGCTGGGGATGTGACCCAGTGGTCGAGTGCCCCTGAGTTCAATCCCTGGTACCACAAAAAAAAAAAAAAAAAAAAAAAAATCTGCACTAGCATTTTGTGTACACGACAGAGGATACCCATTACTAAGTCACGTTCCCATCTGGCCACGCCGGCTGAGACAAAGCAGCAGTGGCCCTCTCTAGAACATTCCACAGATGTCAGCTCCCTGCCTGGCCCCCACAGGTGTCTGGCTGGAGACCAACCATGGGATATAGAGCTTGCCCCCCAGATCAAAGCACAGTCAGAGGGGTTCCAAAGCACCAAGGGGCTGAAAGCAAAATGGTAGAATGCAGCTCAATGGTAGAACATTTGCCTAACAGGCACCAGGCCCTGAGTTCCAACCCCAGTACCACCAAAACAGAGAGAGAGAGAGAGAGAGAAGGAGAGATAGATAGATAGATAGATAGATAGATAGACAGAAAGAAAGAAAGAAAGAAAGAAACAGACCAGTTCCACTAGGGAAATGGTTGGCTATAGCAAGCCCCACCTCCTGGTAACCCTAAAATTGCGTGACCTTGGAGAATTAATTCTCCTCTGATGCTGTTCTCCTGGGCCTCATCAGGTAACCTTGAAGCTGGTTGAACTTGGCTGACTCAGGGAATAAAATTCTCCAAGAGGCAAGGCCAGGTCCCTATGGGTCTCTTTGAAATAAGACCAGCATCCTGCCCAGCTCGCCAGCCTAACGGCAAGTATTTCCTCCACTGGTGACTGTTTCCAAGAGGCAGGCAGGCTTGCTTTAAATGCAAAGAGGGGCTGTGATTGACTGCAGAGATCCCATAAACAAAGAGGGTTAAAAAAATAAAGCGAGGCTTCCTGTCTGCCCTTTGCACACTAACAGCCGCTGTTTGCTTGGGCTTCCACAAGAGTAACACAGGCGCGCTGATTTCTATTACACAGAACATTAATAAGAGAAAGCACTGACCCTCGATTGCAGAGAACCAGGTAAATGACGGGGAGGGAAAGGGGCCGAGAAATGGTAGGCATTTTACACGGCACGACTTGAAGGGGAATGCGTTGACTATAAAGATGACGGGTGTTGTAGCACTGAGGAAAAAAACATAATTTTTCATTGATGTACGGCAGCAGGGCTGGAAGGAACACAAATACTACAGTAGATCCATTAACGGGATGACAAGAAACAGTGTTCACATCCACTCACTAAACTGTTTTTGATTCTTTAGTACCAACATGCAGAATGATCCTTACATTATGTTGCCAGGAAGAAAAACCTTAAAATGCATTTATTTTATAATGTAACTTTCTCGTATTATCATAATAGAGCCATAACGGTTGTTGCAAACACTATGGGGTCTAAAAAAACACCTAAGTACAGTTATTAAATTGGAAATTTTTTAAAAGGGAGGAATTTGGAGTGTCTACACAAGGAAGGCTGCCTGTGGAGACAGGGAAGCTGGCCCGTGATGTCTCATCTTCGGCCTCTCCTTTTGGTCATTGAGCTCCAGACCAGAAGCAACACCAGTCACTTCCAGACAGGGCCTGGAGTAGCTGGAAGAGGCAAGCAGGAGGGCTGGAGGGAATGAAGCCATTGGTATCCAGTTATTGTGAGAAGTGTGATTGGCAGGGGCTGGGACAGTCACTGCTCTCATCTTTGCTTTTGACTTCTCCATCTCCACCCTTCAATCCTTCCTCTCCTTCTTCAGCTGCTGCTTGTGCCAGAGTCTATATGTCCCATCTCTACAATGGGGACAAAAATGACCCTTCATGGGATGTGCCCAGCAAGGTGACTGAGGTGGTAAATGGGGAGCTATAAGCAATACGATTGTCTCCCCTTCTATGGCCACCATGCTCAGATCCCATGCTCAGTGACTCTAACATAGAAGGGCTCTGAAGGAACCAGTCTCAGCTTGGAATCCTGACTCTGCTATATTCTTAGGACCTCCAAATTGGTAGTTATTGTTAATGTCATCATTGCAGCCAATGCATTCTATCGTAGGTACTGAAAAGTGTCAGGAGTAGTGTAAGGAGTGGCCAATCCTACCTGGAAGGACTCAGCGAGGGAAATGTGGAGGGCCACAGCAGAAGCAGAAACCAAGTACGGGGAGGTCAAAGAGGCAAAAAGGGGAGCTTCTCAGAGAAGGTATCGGGAACTGGGAAGGCACTGGGAACCCTGGCACTGAGCAGACATGGCAAGTAGAAAACACATCACGGCAAAATGAGCCGGTGGGCTGCAATGGCAGGTACAAGTGGGACAAGGGACCGTCTGGGGCAGCAGGAGCCCACATGTGCATGGAAAGCAACTGGTCCTGAAGTTGGAGGGAGGAAGGCCACCATAGTAAGTGGGGACAACCTGCTTCTAAAGGCAGCTTCTGAGCCCCCTCCCAAGTGCCTCCATGATGGATTGGGGAAACCTGGTGGGGTGGGAAGGAAAGGGCAGGAGCGACCTTTCCATTTATTTTCTTCTTTGGATGTCTGAGTGGTTGGCTTCAACATAGGGAAGAGGAGCTAATTTGGAGGGGGTAATGAGGCAATGAGATGGAGGATGATGGCAAGACCGGCATCCTTGACACCGTTGGTCTTTCAGTGCTATGAACGAAAATGCAATGGGATGTGTAGCAACAGCAGCAACTAGCTTTTACTGGGCACTCACTGCTGGGCAGGAATAGAGCACCCATTCTGTGCCCATTCTGTCAAACCCGCTTCCCAGCGCAGAGAGGGTTGTGGCTCCACAGTTCATGGAGAAGGCCAAAGCTCAGAGAGGGTGGATAAGTCATCCCAACTGCACAGCTTGGGGACTTGGTTCCCGAAACAGACCTCAGCAGCACCAAAGTACAAGACTGTTTCCTTGAATCTGATAAAAAGTTTAGACAAATCTAACAGAGTTGATATGAACAAAGTATGAACAAAGCACTTAGAACCAGAAGAGGTTCAGGGAGACCTATTCTGCAAAGCAGGCTGTATTTATAGACAGGAAGAGGCTAAAGAAAACAGAAATAAGAAACAAAGACCAGATTGGTCATTTTGGTCACTTTCCCTGTAAAGGTTAAAGCAGAGGTGACTTCTTTATCATGCTGGCTACAAGTGGGCTGTGAGGGTCTTTTTCTACTAACTCTTTCCCCTGGTTTCTTGGAAGGTCAGATATGCAGTTCAGTTTCAGCTTGGTGGCCTAGGACATGGGCAAGAGTGACTGCATTTTGCTTTGGTCTGTTGGGGCCCAGTGCAGGCGCTCAGTCCAAACTGACAACCTCCTGTAAATTTCATTTAACAAATCTCAGCTTTTCTGTCAACAGGGAAAGATGTGATTGCCAAAGCAGGAACTGTGAACTTCACAATCCAGCAAGGCCCACATGACATCACTGCAGACAAGCCACTTGGAAAAAAAAATTAAATGCATGTCTTAGCCATACTTTACAACACTATTCAAATTTTTAAAAGAATAGAGTAATCCCAGGCAGATTCACGATAGAAAAGTAGAAAGAAAAAATAAATAAATAAATAAATAAATAAATAAATAAAAAAAACAAACCCCAGGTGAAAATTACAGGAACATTTTTATAATGTTGGGAAGATATTTTGGATTTACAAAATATCATTCTAAAGCCACACCTGCTGCCTGGAACCATCACATCACCTGCCCCTCCCTTTGGCTGAAAACAGCTGGCCTTGAAGACTTCTTTATTAAGATGCAGATTTTCCCTGAGAGCAGGGATCCTTTCTCCTGAAGTAGCCTGTGGCTTTTGTTGTTGTTGTTCTTTTTTATTTTTTCCCCAACACAACAGTGCTTGGGAGTGGGGCTGGGCCTTGGGTGAATACATACAATTTGATTTCCATATGAGGAGAGAAGCAGGGAGAAATTATCCCTGGAACTGGAAGAAGGAGAAGGGAAGCCCACACGGTTTCTAGGTTGCAGAAGGGAATTTTCCTACAGACCCCTCCCAATGGGCAAGCCAGCCCCTAGACTCAAGGCAGCTAAATTCAAATTCTATGAATCCACAAATCTCTGCAGAGGTCTCACTGTGGGCCATGCCCTGTGTCCTCGGTGATAAAATAAGAATTAACGAATACAGATAAAGTACCCACCCAGGCTCAATGTCCAGGGGTGAAGGAAAGACCCAGACTCCCTGACATCCTAAGGCCAGGGGGATTCTGAAGCCACTCCATCTGCCAGCTCTCCTGTTCCTCCGGTCTTCATGGAAGTGGCCCATCAATGTGACTTCTCCATGTGTTAACAATCCGATTACCTAGCTTGGTGCAAAAGGGACTCATAAGAGGACTCAGAAAATGCAGGTAAAACTATTCGTTATCTACTAACTGCTGTCTGTGGTTCAGCTCTTAGGCTTCCACAAAGGGGAAGGACTTCCATGGTCAGGTTCAGCCCCCAATCACTATAGGCTGCCTAGAACCCAGTGATGAGATGCAGAAACCTAATCATCAAGCAGAACATGATCCATTCCCTGATTGTTTTATTTTTATTTTTGAGTTTTTGTTTTTTTCTTTTTTGTAAGTTGTCGATGAATAATGTTTGCATGAATGTGTTTGAGATTTTATATATGCATGTGTATATATATATATATATATATATATATACACACACATATATACACACACACACACCTGTTTCTTGTGTCATTCTCATGACTAATCCACCATGAAATGTATGTCTTGAAAAACCATCAGATGCATTCCAGAGCCAGGAGCTGGATCAAAGCTAGAAGGTCAGCCATCCAACACTGTCATCTGTCCAGAAGTAGCCTCAAGTTCACTGCAAAAAGCAAAATCTCTAGTTCCAAGGAGCAGAGGGTTGCTGGAAGCAAAGTAGAAGGACAAGGCTTTATTTAATTGAGAACTAAATGTCTCTGGGATTGTTTTCTCTCTCCCTGGTAGGTCACTTTGCTATATAAGCATGTCAGCGCCTCCTTGGTGCTGCTGTCCCCTGATCAGACACAGATTCCCTCTCTGCATTATGGGCTCCCTCTTCTGTACTACAGGGACACAATCTGCCAAGCCAATATTTGGATTTCCAACATCACTCCCCACCCCACCCCCAGGCCCAGCTCGCCTCCTTTCTCCCTCAGTCAGGTACTCAGAGGCCCCACTCATTAGCCACGGAGTCACAGAGACTCACATGGTATTAAGATGGCAATATCATCTTATTGGCTATTAACACAAATGTGCCAATAAACATAGTGCATAAAAATTATACATATTCCCTCGGAGTCCATAATCCCGAACTGATACAGCATCCTGCAAAACACACTTCCCCAAAAGTAGTGCTTAAAGTCATGATGTACAAATTGAATTTTAAATAAATTTCCTGAAACATCACCAGTGGTTCTAGCCACATTAGCTATACACATTTGCTAAAAATAAAGCTCAGGATGGCCGTGCCCACCCCAACCCCAAAAGGTTAGAACAGGTGGGGATTTATTGGAGGTGGGCTCACCACCCATGCATTCGGGTGCACTTGTTAAAACAACCCAGTATCTTCCCCTCAAGGATTTCTCCCAATTATCAGTGATCATCAGGTTCCAAAAGTCAGCTTGTCCTCACCTCATTCTCTATCAAAGAGGAGATGTTAATTGTATTATCGCCTTGCCAACACCCTCTGAAATGATGGTAGTGATCATTAGCAGCCTACCACAGAGCCAATCAGAGACGGCCCAAATTCAGAGCCAGCCAGTGATGTACTCCCCAATCCCACGTGTGTATAAATGCTAAAAGCACCACAGGAAAGGGGGTGCTGGGGAAGCGGGGAAGCATAAGACCAGAATTGCCCTCAACCACCCCATAAAATCTCCAGCCAGGTGGGCTCTGGAATCCAATTCTAACCAACACACACACACACACACACACACACACACACACACACACACACACACTCACTCACATGCACGTGCGCACACACATGCATACAGCTGTGAAAAGCTACCCTCTGCCTCCCTGGCCAATTAGATGGTCCAGAATTGAAAAAAAAAAAAAAAAAAAAAGTGAAGCCAAGTTATGTTGTTTTGTTTAATGAAAAACCTCTCCAAGAAGGTTGTCAGCTGCCTCCTTTCATAGATAAATATGCATTTATGGTTACTTACATGTTATTTTTAGCAGAGACCAAGATCAAAAATAATTTGCCCTTGCGCGCTCAGTTTATATTTTTAAATGTACAAAGTGATATTGTGGTTTTCCTAAGAGTGCTCTTTCCTATGACTCACCTAAGCAGGTGCCTTTTGGACTGATACAAAGAGCCAACTAAGAAATGCCTCCGACTCCCCAAGGCCTGGCTCCAGCCCCAACTCTCTATGTCTTTTCTTCTCAGCCCCCTTAGAAAAGAGAGGATTAACCATGAACAGTTGATATATTCATGCTGTAAAGAGCTCTTGTAAGGACTCAATCCTTAAGAAAAAAAATGGGCAAATCATCAAACACTTCCTAGGAGAAGAAATACACATACACCAGAGACAGGAAAATGTATTCAACCACAATCATAAAAGAAATCTCAATTTTAAATATTTTTATCTATAAAACAGGCAGTTTTGTAAAGACTATCCCTGGCTTGGGAATCCAGACTCTCCCACACAGCCTGCAGGGCCAGCCTTCTCTGAGGGACAAATTTTTTTTTTTTTTTTTTTTTTTTTTTTGGTAAAATATTTAGTCCTATTTAGAACTTCCTCTTCTAGAAATTCACCTTAAGGAAATGAACAGAGAGGCACCCTATAATTCATATTAAGGGATAATTATCACAAATTCACTGATAATGTCAAAAAATTAAGAACAACTCAACATTAACTGAGAAGGGAACAGTTAAACAATATGGTCTATTCATAAAATGAAATTCTTCAAATTCTTAAAATTAAACCAAAAAAAAAAAAGTTTGCAAAAACCATCAAAGACATGGGAAGTGTTTGCAATATGTTAAGGAGGCGGGGACAGGATATAAAAAACTATATGTGTAGTAGAATCCCAATTTTGAAAAAATAATAATACATCTAAATGCCCATGGGCCTGTAAAGAAATGCATAAAAAATTTAACAATGTTTATCTCTGGATGGTGGAATTACAGGCAGTTTTTATTTTCTTCTTGAAACTTCCCTAGGTTTTTGAATGCTCAAAAATAAATTTGTATTACTCCTATATTCAGAAAGCAATGTTTTGCTTTTGTTCTTTGCATGCTCTGAACCCCTACAGCACTTGCTGTCTGAATGACTTACTGCAACCTACACATTACCCCCACTTCTCCATGAACTTGTTTTGGCATCTCCTCCGGGCTGAGCCTTCCCTGCTCCATTCCTTATTTTCATTGTTTGCTCTCGGTTACCCCCTCTCTGACCACTTCTCTCTTTCCAGTAAATCCCAGACAGATGCCATACTTCCCCTGGGCCAATTGGAGGACAGAGGTAAGGAAGAGGGACAGAAGCAGGAAGAGATGGGAGAAACGCTCCCTGCTCCTGCTAGAAAATCGGGTAGAGTAGACTTAGTCTGTGCAGGTGTTGAATTTACACAGATTTTTTGATAAGTGCTTGTTAATACAGTGATGGGGTGCTGCTGTCTGCCACCCCATTGGTGACTATATGTTAAAATCTTGGTCCCCAGGGTGGTGCTATTGGAAGGGGACGGAACCTTTAAGAGGTGGGTGTTGTCGCCTGAAGCGATGGCCGCTTGGAGCAAAGAAGCCGCGGGAAGAAGTTTAGAGACGAACTGGAAACAAACAGCTCTTTATTCTGATAACTTTTCTCTCTGGCTCTAACTACACCCCGACACGCCGTCCACGCTTCTCTAACCTCCAAAAATGGCGCAGACTTCATCAGCAATCTCGCTCAAGTCCCTCTGAGATCTCCGGCCAAGTCTCGCAAGATCCCGGACCAAGTCCCGTGAGACTACGGAAGGCGCCAATGCCCAAACATGTCCAAAGCCCGTAGTCAACCGCAATCTTAGCCATCTCCCCAAGCAGGGCTCCTGCACGTGGGGCTTAGTGGAAGGTCTTTAGATCATTGGGGGTAAGGCCTTGAAGGAGATTGCAGGACCCCAGTCTTCTTCTCCTCTTTCTCTTTTGCTCCCTGGCCACAAGGTGAGCAGCAGTTTTGCTCCACTGGACACTCCCACCATGGTGTACTGAGTCGCCAAAAGACAACCAGGCCAACTACCTGGACTGAAATGTTTAAAACCGTGAGCCAAAGTGAATCTTTTTCTTTATTGATTGATTATCTCAGGTATCTGTTATAGTGATGGAAAGCTGACTAACAGTGTTTCAATTTTTCTGAGGTCCTGGCTGACTGGTCATGTCATCAAAACCAAGTGATTTCAGTGATGGAGAGAGAATAGTAGATATTAGGCTGATTCTGAAGCTAATCTAACGTGGCCTATCCTGGATACCTCCCCAACAGGGTCTCAATGGAATTGTGGCCTTTTTCTAATTTTACCTTGCACATTGGCTTTGGATCTCACCCCGGGTCACATGAGAATGTACCATATTATTCTGACTTGGAGTCCTGCCAGGTCCCTGGGAAGACCCACAGAGCCTGAGATGCCACGTCCCTCCCTCAAACCCTTCCTTCCATTCTTCCCCTGGTCAGCCATGGAAAACCACCTGTCCTAAATTGCAGCATTTCCTGCACCAAACAACAAGAGGGTCCTCCTCCATCCATCACAAGCAGCTGTCCCTCTACACAGGAAGTGCCCTTATGGAAGGGAGAGAAGAACTCCTTCTAGCCATTCTTGAACTTTGTGCCACTGACCTTTCCTTCCATGGACACAAGGACAAAGATACTTGTTACATCATGCACACTCAAGACACTCGCTGGCCCTGGCACAAATGGCTATTAAAATTGTAATTTCGGCCAGTGGTTGCTCACAGATGGGCACCAGCTCCAGCCAGGCTCTGTCCCTGGCTGGTTTGGTCAGGCAAATCAACCATTCTCTCGTGGCCTGCAACATGCCAAGGAAGTTGATCCAAGCTGGTGGGTTCCCAAAGATGGCTTTTTCCAGGCCTAAAAGAACAGAGGGCAATAAAGGAAGATGAACTTTCACCATCCCACCTGAGCCAAGCCTTCCTGCAAAGGAACCAGGAGATACCAAATCACCTCCACTAGCTTCTGGCAACTGCAGGTACTGTTGCTCTTTGCTGAGCGCCAGGGCACCAAGCCCCTTCTGCCAGAGAAAGCTCCCACCCGGAACGTGCTTCTCAGTACCCAAAGTGCAACAGGCAGGGAATAGATTTGTGCTTCATCCCGGCAGTTTGTGACACGATGCCTCCATCTTCCAACTTTCTGCACCAGCAGGGTCAGGCCGTCCACTGGCCTCCACTGCAGTTAGCCTGACATGGCAAGGAGCCTGGAAACAAATTAAATGAGTCAGAGGGGCCGCACGGTGATCATTCCATTAAGTCCCCTCTGCTTCCTCTCCACATGTGACTCACACTATCACTTTTAGAAGGTGAGACATCTTATTGAATCGACACCGAATCTCCACACAGTGTCGTAGAGGCAGGGCGAGGGGAAAGCAGGTGCTTTCTCCCCAGTCCTTTTATTTGCCGAGGATCTCGCTTGCAGACAGCCTGGGTAGGGGGAGGATGAATTGTGGGGAACCCTGACCCTGTTTCAGGTAAGCTGCTGATTTACAGTTCATTGTGCTTCCTAACGAATAATTTTTATATAATAATTCCACCAGTAAGCGTGCAACCTTCTTCTTGGGAATGCAATTAAGGGAAAAATTAGCAATAAATTGTTTTCAGTACTTAACCCAGCTCCAAATTTATGGTTGCTGGAATTTATTGTTTCAGAGGGCTGAAAAATGGCGATTAATTTTATCCCATTTCCTGTCATTCACCCTCAAAACTGAAATGTAAATAAGGAAGTGTTCACAGACTTGGGTTTTTCTGCTTGTTGCAAACCTCAAATCTAAACCCTTCTTCCAATTAGCTCCGAAGGTTCCAGAAACAGAGAGGGAAATGCTGTTTTATCGGCCATAGTCTTTTCTTTCTCCACCGCTGGAGCTGCCCTGGGTGTGGGGATGTTCTCCACAGAGTGAGGGTAAATGAGAAAACACTAAGTTAGGTTCTGACGGCCAATGTTGGATGTATCAGTTTGCCCTATAAATAAGCACTGATCACCTCCATTTTATTGAACTCATTTTCCAGGCAAGCAAAGACCACGAGATTCCTCTGCACATTTTCTCTTTACACCCTCTAGTACTGCTACTAGTGTCAACTCCGACAGATTTATAGCCCATTCATTCATGGGAACAAAAACCCTGCCACGGCTGGTCATGGGACACGCAATAGCAGTTAGTTCAAAAGATAACAGCTGCAATACCTCACCTCTCCATTCAGCACTACAGAGCCAGCACTACTTTGGACGTAATAAATGCGTCTTGTTTGTGTGCTTTGAGTCATAATCTGGGAATAACCATGGTGGGCTTCACCCCAGGCCCTGCTTCTAGGGAAACTGCTTTCTTCCAGCCCAGGCCTTAACTCCAGCCCGTTTGTGCACCCAAAGAGAAACCGTAGTCTCTTCTTTCCGGTCCACACAACAAGGGCTGTGACTGGTTAGCTGAGCCTTTGCAACTGAAGCAATTATGCAAAACTGAAAGGCCAGGGGCTGGGGTTTTGGCTCAGAGATAGAGCACTCGCCTAGTAGTGTGAGGCCCTGGGTTCAATCCTCAGCACCACATATAAATAAATCAAATAAAGGTATTGTGTCCACCTACAACTTAAAAAAAAAAAAAAAAAACAGAAAGGCCAGGTTTTCTCAAGGCAAGTGGCAATGTAGGTGCATGCATTAGTTGTAATGTGACAGATGACCCTGGGCCCCCGCTTGGTTGAACATTTCCTCCTACCATCTTGTCTCAAGAAATAAAGGAGCCCTGACTCAGGGGCCACACTGTCATAACCAAATTGAGTCCTGAATAGAGTCAGTGAGCCTGATGGAGAAAAGCATGACGGTAAACCGTAAAAAGAACTGGGGCATAGGCCCTGTCCCCACAAGAAGAGGGGACAGTTGATCTGAGTATCACCATTCCCAGAGCCTGAAACTTGCTGGTATAAGGCAAGCACACAAGAAGCATGTATTCAATGCACTAAAAAGGAAAAAAGAATGACCTGTTCCAAACCTGTTCTTATGGTCTGGATGTGAGGTATCCCCCAAAAGTTCATGTGTGAGACAACGCAAGAGGGTTAGAGGTGAAATGATTGGGTTAGGAGAGCATTAACCCAATCCGTGCATTAATCCCTAATGGGATTAATTGAGTGGTAACTGAAGTGGTAGGTGTGGCTAGAAGAAGTGGGTCATGAGGGGTATGGCTTTGGGCTATATATTTTGTATCCTTTTTTTAATATTTGTTTTTAGTTGTTGATGGACCTTTACTTTATTCATTTACTCATATGTGGTGCTGAGAATCAAACCCAGTGCCTCACACATGCCAGGCAAGTGCTCTACCACTAGGTCACAACCCCAGCCCTGTATTCTGTATCTTGTAAGTGGAGTCTCTCTCCGCTTTCTAATCACCATGTGAGCTGCTCTCCTCCACCATACTTTTCTGCCATGATGTTCTTCCTCACCTGAAGCCCCAAGGAATGGCCAACTATCTATGGATCAAGATCTCTGAAACTGTGAGCCCCCAAATCAACTTTTCCTTCTCTAAAATTGTTCTTGTCCAGGTGATTTAGTCACAGCAGAAAAAAAAAAATCTGACTAAAACACATCTCTTTTGACAGATAAGGAATCTGAAGCTCAGAACTGGGACAAGTTTGGTCCAAGAAGTTCAAACCGTCTGCCTCATGTTGAAGCTAGATACCATTTACAAGCCTCAATTTATTCATCTGTAAAAATGGAGGGATTAATGGTCCCTAACTCATGGTATTATTACTGGAATTAAATACAGCTGTCCATCAGTACAAGGGGACTGGTTCTAAGACTCCCCACAGATAGCAAAATCCAAGGATGCTCACATCCTTATATAAGATAGCATAGTATTTCTGTCTAACCTACTCATATTTTCTAGTATACTTTAAATCAACTTGAGATTGCTTATAATACCTACGTGCTGTGTAAATAGTTGTGACATCACATTGTTTAAGAAATGATGACAAGGAAATTAAGTTCATACATGCTCAATACAGACAGAATTTTTAAAAGTATTTTTGATCTGCAGGATAGTTGAGTCCTCAGATGCAGAATCCATGGATAGAGAGGGCCAGACCTCTTTAGATGATAGAGATAGATGAACAGACAGATAGATAGATAGATATTTAAAACCTTAGCACAGTGCTAACCAAATAATATGTGTTATCAAATAAGTTGGAGAAATAAAAGATTCACAAAAGAAATTTTAAGAAAGATCAGTAGAAGACAGAAGGTTGTGGAGAATGAAATAATACTTTAAGGCAAATACTTGCAATTTTCGAATCCCTCCAAAAGGACACAGACACCTGCCCTTACCCTCCACCCTGCCAGCAATGCTCTGTGGCCCGTGTCCTTTGGAAATGAGTTATTGTTGCTTTTATCCTAATGTGCTGAGAAAAAAAAGCCAATAATGCAGGAATCCAGTAGCTTTCTCCCTGGGTTCGGCCCGCCCTAGCCCAGGAGTCATCTTTCTTTGGGTCTGGGTAGGAGTATGGCATGCACCTAGGGCCAGTCTGGATTGGGCATTGGGGATGGAAGCCAAAAGCCTCTGGGCTGGAGAAGATGCCAGAGAGAGAAGCCAAAGTCAAACTCTTCACGAAAACACCAAATGCAGTGCGGATGGAGGGGACAGAGGCTGTGAAATGCATAGAAAATGACATTGGGCATCAGTTGCTGTAAGTACATTCCTTGCTAATCAATCAGCTTTTATTGTGACGCCTCTAGCTCAGCTCATAAGGCCGGAAAGCAGCTTCAGCAGCAGTTTAAAATGTTTCCAGTTTAATAATCCCTGCTAATTGAAAGTGGCTCGGAAACGGGGGAAGGTGGGGGAGCTGGGGGCACACCAGCCCAGTTTATGGCAACAGAGCTGTTCCTATGGGGAATGCAATAACCTTTGATGCTGGAGGGGAAACCTGCTTCCCCATCCCCAAACAACTAATTCCTACAACTGCCTGCTTTGGCACTGGCGCCTTCCCTCCTTATGTTTTAATTGTGGAACGTTATAGCAGCAGAATTGCCGTGAAACCTGTTTTTATCTGTGGAAAATTAACCACCCCCTGCTGCAAAAACTGGATTTTTTTTCCATTCGACAGAGAATTACATTCATTTTTATAATTGTTCTTTCCTTTCAAATCACCTAATATGACAAATGCGGCCGACGTTATAGTTCACCTGCTAAAGAGCATCTTTATGAATTGAGGCTTCAATGCTTTAATGGAGAAATTGCCTGATTTAAGTAAATCATGTCACTTTCACCCTTGCAATCATATTTGTTGCAGACGTCTGCTGACCTAACCTGCAGAGCAAAAACAAAAACACATTTACATATCCAGGCTGAGATATTTGGTTCAAATGATGTACAAATAGGTCATAATGAAAAGTAATTTTAGCACACGGCAAAGGTACAATTTAAGCATACTTTTGACAGTTTTTACACATACATAATTATTCGGCATTGTAATTTAAACAGGTAAAAGACAGATTTTTAGCACAAAAGCCTCAGTCCTGGTTTCTTTGGTTTCCCAGGCAGAGCTCACAACCGGGGATATAGATATATAGCAAAAGGATGTCATCTGTCTGATGTGCCAAGAATCAGCTCTGCTGTCGTACTCCACTTGGATTCCACAAACCTATCCTAGAAGGTGGATCTGGGCACACAGATCTTGGTTCTTCGGATCTCTGTTCATATTGAGCCTCTCTGGCTAATTTTTAAAAGGCATCACCAGGAAAGAAAGAAAACAAACCGTAGTTCACTCAAGGATGGTGTATTCGTCAGTTTTCCGTGGCTTGTGACCAAAACATCTGAGGTAATCAACTTTATTGTGGCTCCTGGCTTTAGAGGTTTCGGTTCACGGTTGCTTGACCCTGTGGCTTTGGGCCTGTGGTGGGTACACATAGTGGAGGAGGTCTTCTCGCCTCGTGTTGGACAGGAAGCAAAGAGAGAAGCAGACAGGAACCAGAGTCCCGTTATCACCTTCAACAGTACAATCCCAATGGCCTGACTTCCTCCCCCGTGACCACATCCGCTAAAGGTTCCACCACCTCCCAGTTAAAGGCTGGGACCAAGCCTTTAACCCATGGGCTTTTGAGAAACATTCCAGACCTAAACTATAGCAGATGGGAATAGATGAACAAGGTAGTCTCAGGAAGTGGGAAAGTGGAGACATGAAGCAAGGTCTTCCATGACGTAACCACAGGGTACAGTTCCTTCTTCTCTCAGGAGACCACAGGTGAGTAGGGGAATCTAAGATAGTGGTGGCTAGTCACTGAACGGTGGTCCTAAGGCACTCATACCTTGAGTCAAAATCTTTCCTTCTAACCTGTGGTATCCTAAGGAATCCTTTGCTTTCACAGAAACTGTAGTACTCATTTTAAATTCCTGTGTTGGAAGCAAGAAGATAATGATCCTGCCATCCAGAGAGTCCCCCATGTTGAGGGAGGGAAGAAACCAAGATGCGATTGACTCAGGAGAGATAGACAGACTGATAGCCAGAGAGAAGGGAGCAAGTCTAAGGGTTGGTGTGCATGTCTCACATTCCCAAATGAACACTTGGGCATACACCTGTGGCCACAAGAGGGTGGCTCCGTGTCGGGACATCTAATATGTAAGTCACGATAGAGGCATCATTTGAGGGTTCCCCCTTTTCCAAACCCAGAAAGATTTGAAATGCTGAAACTGGAGGACAGCAGACTTTCTAGGGTGACTGTAAGATGTGTTCCTCAGTGAATTAAACACAGTCTACATTTTGAGGAACACAGTGGCCAGGACCAGGAGGTACCCTCCGTAACATATTTGACTAAACTCTAGTTGGGTGGTTTCTCCCCAGATGGAATGTGCCTGGGGAGGAGCAAACAGGATGGCAAGAAGGCTATGAAGTGTGATAACTGAACAACAGATGGAGAAACTGGAGGAGAGGAAATTTCAGGGAAACACGCTTACCATCTATAAATGCCTCTGGATAACCACTCTGGAGATTTTGCTACCAGAGCTGAGCTGAGTCCTTTGCACATGACCACCTTCATGTCCACTGTGTTATGCCTTTAAGTTAACAGGACTGTGGTCCTCATGTTATAGATGAGAACCCAAGAAAGACATAGGCAGGGCACGGGGGAAGCTAAGGACTCACTCAGGTTCATCTGCTATGACATGGTAGAGGGAGAGTTTGTACCCTCCTATTTCTGATTGTCAGTGTCAGGAGCATGAATTGTCTTGAGAAGACAGATATGGGTGGCCTAGAGCAGGTTGGGATTATGTGACAGCAGATTTCAGCCCAACATATGTCCTTTTTGGTATCAGAACCCCAGGAGTGGAAATGCAGTGGCTGGACACCTGCCGACTTGTGCTAGCATCACTACCACCAAAATAATCAAAAGGAGGAAAGCTTTATTTTGGTTTGTGGGTTTGGTCCATGGTTGGTGGGCCCTGTTGTTTGGGGACCTGTGGCAAGGCAGAGCATCGTGGTGGGGAGCGTGTGGTGGAGTAAAGTGTCTCACTCATGAGAAAAAAGAAAGGGTCAGAGTCCCAGTGTCCCCTTCAAGGTCATGTCCCTAGTGACCTTACTTCCTTGCACTAGACCCCACCTCATAAATATTCTACCACCCCCAACAGCACCACAGGCAGGGGGGACATTTCAGATCCAAACCACAACACTATTGAATTAGGAATTTCCCTCCAGTCCCAAGATTCTACATTTAGGACAAAGTGCCACCCTGCCATTTTTTCCCAAGATTATATACACCAAAATCATTAATGAGATTGAAACAAGTTTTGATATAGTAGTCTTTACACCCATACCAGATAGTGCACTTGTAGCAAATTATCCTCCCTCCCTATACAAGCCATATTTACTCACTCTTCATTCAACAAATATTACTCATTCATTGATTAATAATTATTCCTCTTGGGGTGTTAGTGGTAGAGCATTTGCCTAATATGCACAGGATCCTAGGTTGAATACCCAGCACTGTAAGAAAAAAACAAAAATCCTTCAAGAGCCTGGTATGTGCTGAGGCATAGTGCCTTGGGGACATGGGGATCACGTGGCCTTGATGCTGGGGATTTACTCTAGTCCACAACAAGGTCATCTTCCCAGAGATACACAGCAGGACATCTGGGGCCCTGAGACCACAGTTCTCCCAGTGCCAGCTTCTTTGGGGCCATTTTTCTCACCCAGATTCAACCTTCTGCCTCTGCCTTTAATGATGCCAATTACTTGTATCACGTAGTAGGGAATTAATAAACACCCATATTTCACTGTATAATCGTCACCACTGTATTAACATATATTCACAAGTATTCTGTGCATCCTAATGTCACACCAAAGACAAGTAATTAATGACTTTTAAGTAAGACTGGGACAATTTTTTTAAAAGGAAAAAAAAAACTTTACATAATGAGCACACCCCCACTTTTTTGCAAAATGATTGATTTGGCATAAAATCTGCAATGACTCTACAGTGAAATACAGTGTTTGTTGAGTGGATAAATAAAAATGACCAAAGTTGGGGAAAACGTACCTTTGCAAGCAAGGGTAGAAGGAATGGTTTCTTTCATTCTTTCATTTTTCCTTTGCTACTTCCAGACCCCATGGAAGACTCTAGAAAAAAAACATTCACATGTTCTGTTTTCCTCTGATGCCAACAGGACCTTCTCTAACTGCCAGAAATCTAGAAGAAAGCTGAAGTTCTTACCTCTTGGCTCCTTCGGTAACAAGATGATAAAGTTACACATTAAATTGGTAAAATTTTAAGTATTGCCTAAATAAGCTTTACCTTTATATTAAACTGAATCAGTCCATCTTTAAGGCATCATAAGATGATGAGGCATTGTAAGTTCCGTTTCTTACTCTAAACAAGGTGATTTTAAATTTGTAGCCAATACCTTTAAAATATTATACACAGTTTAGGCTCAAAGTTTCAGGTACCACACCTCTACCCAAGAAAATTTGAAATAGGAATGCGAGTTGGGGACTGGAGTGTAATGCCTGCATTTCTTTTAAAAACTTCTGGAATAGTTGCAATTTACCTTCAACTGAGGTCACTGATCAGGGAACTAGATTTCTTTCCAGGCAAAACAGATTTGTTTCTTGGGGAAATGGTGCTGGTACCACAATACCTATGAGCAGCAAGGCCCTGCTTTACAATCATGGGCCAACAGTCAGAGAGCCCGAAAATCAGACACTCTTTGGCATTCAAGGTAGAGTCAGTGACACAGAGAAGCAGTGCCCAGTCCCTGCTCCCAGCCAGGCCCTCCATCCCCCAGCTGTCCCTTGGATCCCCTCCATTCCATTCACATGAAGATGCTGGTTCCAGAAAGCCAGTCGCCAGTCATGGCAGCAGGGTTAAGAAAGAGAACATGATGGGGCTGGGGTTGTGGCTCAGGGGTAGAGTGCTTGTCTAGCACGCGCATGGCCCGGGTTCGATTCTCAGCACCATGTAAAAATAAAGGCATTGTGTACAACTAAAACAAATAAATAAATAATTTTAAAAAAAGAGAGAGAGAGAGAACATGATAATCCATGTGTGTCCACACAGGCATCCTGGGAGACTCCCATCAAGCCTCACCTGTCATCAGATGCTGGTAGACTGAGTCCCTTCCCTGCTCATCACAGTTCCCCAAAGAACAAACTTCCCTTGACTTGGGCAAATTGTGCTCTTTTAATCTGGATCCAGAGTTTCAAAGAGATTCCCCCTAACTCACTCTGGAAATGCAGTATAAAAGAGGAGTTCTCAGAGCAGGGGCAGGGGGAAATCTTGTGGGGCCAGAAAGTAATTAAGTGCTCAAGTAATGGGGGCCTTCAAATGGAAATATCTCAAAGACAAATTGAAGGAGTTCTTAATAACCAAATCTGGGATAATTTAAGCAAGAAAATAAGTAGTGGCAATGAATTAGAACCTACACAACAAAAGTTATATCCATTTGTCTTTGCTGATATACAAAAATAATTCAAGAAATCAATATATGGGGGAGAAGGGACATCTGTCTCTTTCTTTAGAATTCCAATCCATAGAAAGAAGGATAGGAATGGAAAAGTCACCATTCGTTAAACACCCCGATAATAATTGTTGAAGGCAAGAATGAGTGGTGGATGCTAAAATTGGTGGGCAAAGTGTGATCAGAAATAAACGATCTACAGAATCTCTAAGTATCTCTCCAGTAGATTCTTACAGTGAAGAACCTGATAGATGGCTCCTTAATCAGGTGATCAAACTTAACATCATTTGTTATATAACATATAGACATAATGCACCATGGAGATACAAATGCAAAATCTTTTTGCTTTAAAAAGTATTACCCCTATAATATTATTGGGTATTGTTATATAATAGGGGTAATATGACTACATGAATAACAATGTAACTTAAAAACTATAGACAAAATATTTGGTGTCATCATTTTATAGGACACAATATAATTCAACCAATAACATTTTATTACTTACATAGTTTGAGCATACAATTTTTCTAGTCCACCTTTCTACAAATTACTGCAAATTCATTTAGCAGATCCCAGCAATTTAGACTTCTCGTAAGGTTTTTTCAGTTGATGCTATGGAAAGTCAATGTTAGTCAATCTTGGCAAATACAAGATTACAAGTAATATTTTATCATTTTTAATTTGAGAATGATCTCTCTGTTGATGCAACTGTTACGGGCACTTTTAGTATTTCACAGGCTGTGACAGCATTGGGACAAGTTTCTGATATGTTCGTACATCTACAGCACAGGATTCTCATGGAATATTTTTCTAAAAAGATTTAACTCTTCATTACAATCAGTTTTGTGTAAGCGTGGGTTTAATTTTCCATGTAAATTTACATGATGGCATTTTAATGCTTCCTCTGACATTTCCTGTAACTTGTGGGGGTCATACCAGAAACCAAAAGTGGCTTCAGGATTTGGATATCACTCAAAATGCCTGGTCATGCATTCTATCACTGTGTCTTCAATTACAGGGGAAAAATTAATTTTAAAATTGACTCCCTCAATAACAATTGGTTCATCCGAAGCATCACATGAAAATAGTATTCTTCTCCATCAAACATGACAACTCTTAAATCAAAGCTGTGGCTATTTGCTTGGCAATGGGGTCACAGTTTGCAAAACCAGAGGTTCTAAAGTCTTTGAGGATTCTGATAACTCTTGGATACACTTTATTGCAACACCCACATATACATTTTTCTTTTGTAATCATTTACTTACAAAGTTTACTGTCTGAGCCTCCCGAGTTCCTGCCCTGGTGTTCAGGTCAAAGAGTTACTGTTTATGCAGACAGGAGAGGGATGGGCTCCAGGAGCAGATAGATAAGCCTGCCACCTACCTCAAGTCCCACTGCTGTTCCTGGCCAGGACTGCTGCCACCACCACTGCTGCTTTGGCTGCTAGTGATGCCATCATCCCCGCCATCTGAGTCCAGTCCCTGGTCCACACAGCTGCCCAGCGTGTCTCCTCTGCCCTTGTGCATGTTCCATGTCTCATCTGACTTCACTTACAAACTACAAGTTCAAAGATAAATTTCTCAAGAATTTCCAAAACTTCCAAAACAAGAACACTTTGGGAGAATATTCATATACCCAGCATTCCCAGGTCACCTGCTCTGTGGGCAGATTAATTTTGCGGATTTATTTATTTATTTTTTTTTACATAATGTCATCGTACAGATGTTCTGTTCCTCGAACTTACGTTCTACTTAACATAGATCTTGGAGCTCTGTCCAAAACCAGGTTACGAACAGAACTGCCTCATTCTCTCACATTGCAGCATAGCGCTCTGTGTAGGAGGATACACCATTGTTTTGGGTTTTATCTTATTTTTGATTGACGTGATAATTATACATATTTATGGGGTACAATTTGATATTTCTTTGTGGTGAGAGCGTTTAAAATCCTCCTTTCTAGTTTTTCTGAAATACACACTACCTTATTGTTAGCTGTAATTACCTACCACCCGACAGCGCACCAGAACTCGTTCCTCCTATCTAACTGTAGCCCCGGAACTGTCGACCAACCTGTCTCCAGCTCCCTCTCCCTTTTGCCCTCTGTCTCTGTGAAATTAATATTTTTAGATTTTACTTTGTAAGTAAGAACATGTGGTTATCTGTCTTTCTGGGCTTGGTTTATTTCACTCAATATAATGTCCTCCAGGTTCATCCGCCTTGCCCCAAATGACAGGATTTATGTTTTATAGGTGAATAGTATTTCAATGTGCATATATACCACAGTTTCCTCATCCGTTCATCAGTTGATGGACACCTAGGTTGATTTCATATCTTAGCAATTGTGAATAGTGGAGCAATAAACATGGGAGTATAGATGTCTCTTTGACATACTAATTTCATTTCCTTTGGGTATATACCCAGAAGGGGGGTTGCTAGGTCATAGGGTAGTTTTAGATTAAATTTTTAAAAAATATTTATTTTTTTAGTTGTAGTTGGACACAATATCTTTATTTTATTTATTTATTTTTATGTGGTGCTGAGGAGAGAACCCAGGACCTTACACGTGCTAGGTGAGCGCTCTATCACTGAGCCACAACCCCAGCCCTAGATTTAATTTTTAAGGGACTTCCATACTGCTTTTCATAATAGCTGTACTAACTTTCCTTGTGTAAAGTTTCCCTTTTTTCCACATCCTGAACATTTGGAATTTTTTTTTCCAGATATCCACACAGCGTTACAAACAATTCTATAATCAACATCCTGTGAATTTGTTCTATTGCTTTTCTGGAGCAAATACTTGGAGGTGCTACTTTTTTTTAACTTAAAAATATCTCGCTTTTACTAATTGTGCTGTGCATCAGGCAGTATGCTAGGGTATTTACATATAGCTTGCATTTAAAGTTATTATCAGAACTATGCAGTAGGGAATATTTAATCCCTGTTTTATGAATGAAAAACATAAAACTCAAAGAAGCTAAGTAAATTGCTCAGGATGTATTGTCAATGAGAACAAAACCAGAATATTTACACAGAAGTCCTCCTCTTTAGAGAAGGACACAGAGGTACAGTTTCATCTTTGGCATTTCTCAGGTAATAGTTCCTTATCACCCAAGGTCAAGGTTAGGTAGATATGACCCTCAAAAGGTCTACAATAATTTGAGAGTTCAGTTTGGACAGAACTGGAAAACATGTTCATACCTACAGTCACCTCCCTGTGTCTGTGGGTTCCACATCTATGGATTCAATCAACAGACTGAAAATATTTAGAAAAAAAAAATTCCAGAAGTTTCCAAAATTCCAGAAAGTTCAAATCTTGAACTTGGCATGTGTGGCGTACTATGCTGAATCCATGTGAATGAAGTGATGTGTAGGTATCATATTAAATATCACAAGTAATCTAGAGATGATTTAAAGCATAGGGAAGTTATGTGAGGGTTGTGTACTAATACTATGCCATTTTATATGAGGGGTTTCAGCATCTGCAGATGGTACTTGCAGGGGGCCCTGTAACCAGCTCCCCAGGTATGCTAAGAAACAGTTAGCTGTACACACACACACACACACACACACACACACACAGAGTTTCCTATGTTCCAAAACAAATCAAACTTCCTGCTTTTACCTTGATTCTCCCCCACACGAGAGTACCAAATTTGAACCTCAGACACAAATAAGAGTGAAGGGTAGAAAAGAGAACACCTTTGGGTTGTATCCACTTGGCCCTAATCCATGCGGAGGAGATAAGCAGGGCACAACAAACTGGTAGCCACGGTGGCAAGATGGCCGTTCCTATGTCAAATCACCCGCGAGTTGAAGAAATTCCCTGCCAAAGACTTTTAAACTTACTTTTTCCTCTTACGTAGTATCAAAACACTACAAGCACATGCACCTTCTGGAAGACTTGAAACCATTAAATACCACTCTAACCTCTGCCGTGGCAGATACGGAAGGAAGACCTTGTTCTCATTAACTTGGGGCCATCACAGCAAATGAGAAACAGACACACCTGACCACAGAGGAGAAACCCCGGCCCAAGCGCCTCTCTGACTGGCGCCTCACAGGAGCTAAATTGGCAGAGGAAAACTACGGTACATCTGAATTCTCTCTCTCTCTCTCTCCCCACCCCCCCACCCCATTGGTTCATATCAGTTATGAAGAATGATGGATCTCACTGTGGCATACTCACACATATATAAAAACATAATCTGATCAATTTCATCCCTGCACTCTAATGGTCTTTCTTTCACTTTCATGGCATCCCTTTTTTGCCCAATTCCCCACCTCTAGCTTCCACATTTGATAATTTTATCACTGAGTCTGACTTATTCTGCTCGAAATTTTGGTCTAAGTTCCATCCATTTTCCTGAAAATGACATAATTACCATGGCCTTTGTGGCTGAATAAAACTCCATTGTGTAGCTGAACTATGGAACCAGATGCCCTTCAACAGATGAATGGATAAAGAAAATGTGGTACATATACACAATGGAATATTACTCAGCCATAAGGAAGAAGGCAATGATGGCATTTATGGGTAAATGGATGGAAGTGGAGACTATCATGCTAAGTGAAATAAGCCAATCCCAAAAAACCAAAGGCCAAATGTTCTCTCTGATAGGCAGATGCTAACTCACAATAAAGGGCATGGGTAATGAAGAACAGAATTACTTTGGATTAGATAAAGGGGAATGAAAGGAATGGGGGTAATGGGAATAGGAAAGATAGAATAAATCGGACATAACTTTCCTATGTGCATATATGAATACACGATCAGTGTAGTTACACATCATGTACAACCAGAGGATGAGAAGTTGTACTCCATATATGTATAATATGTCAAAATACATTCTACTGTCATGTATAACTAATAAGAACATATTAAAAAGAAACTCCAATTTATATATATGTATATATATATAAATAAAATATTTTCTTTATCCATGCATCTATTGACAGACACCTAGGCTGATTCCACAAATTGGCTATTGTGGATTGTGCTGCATAAGCATTGGCATGCAGGTATCTCTAAAGCATGCTGCTTTAACTCTTTAGGATAAATGCCAAGGAATGGTGTACCTGAATCATATGATAGATCTATTTTTAGCTTTTTAAGGAAAATCCATATTGTTGACTGGGTATCCACAGATACTTTTAACATAAGCCCTTGTCCTCTTTCTAAGAACCCCATCATTAAATAACCCCCTGACATGAGAGAGAAAAAAGAGAAAAGTCACAAGACATGTGGAAGTATTTAGCCATTCACAATGCATACATAAATCTGAGCAATTAGAGCAAACGTCACATTATATGGCAGAGTTAGTGCAAGAAAGAGGAGAAAACATGCAGATAGTCTCTGGGTTATCTTCAGGAGACCACTTCAACTATGAAACTAGAAAAGCCATGTAGAAAAAAATCTCTGCAAAGATGGCTTTGGGGATGAGACACATGATTGACACATTTTTAAATGGAGAATTAGAAGACAAGCTCACAAGATATTACCAAGACTCAAGATAAATGAAAATGAGGAAGAAATAAGAAACAGAGGCACTTAACATAGATGTAAGGGTAGTTCACAATGAATGAAGAGTGGATTTCTCAATACACATATACAATGTGTGCTGATCAAATCAGGGCGATGGACCTTTCCATCTCCTTATCCTTACTGTGTTTTTGGAGACTCAAGCTCCTTTTTTCTAGTAATTTGTGAAATATATACTTCATAAATTGGATAATTATTATGTATTACTCCAAAAAAATGGGGGGATGGGCACCAGGAATTGAACCCAAGGGTGCTCAACCACTCAGCCACATCCCCAATCCCTTTTTCTTCTTTTAATTAATTAATTAATTTTGAGACAGGGTCTCACTAGGTTGCTTACAGCCTTTCTAATTTGCTGAGCCTGGCTTCGAACCTGCAATCCTCCTGCCTCAGCCTTCCAAGATGCCAGGATTACAGGCATGTGCCATCATGCCTGACAAAATATTTTTAAATGTTTAATACCATGGAAATGCTATCTTGATTCAACCATTGCACATTGCATACATGTGTTAGATGATCACATTGTACCCATAAATACATGCAATTAAAATAATAATAACTAACAAAATAATTTTAAAGAAGAGTAGAGAATTAATAATTAAAAGGAAAACAGGGTTGGGTGTAGCTCAGTGGAAAAGCGCTTGCCTAGTATGTGCAAGGCCTGGATTTGATCCCCAGCACCACCGAAAAGAAAAAAAAAAAAGGAAAAGGAAAGCAAAATCTTTTTTAGGGTGCATGAATATGGAAGTCTTCAATGTGTAAAGGATCCCTGGGAACAAAACCCTTACCCAGAAGAAACTAATACAGGATATGCTTTAATTTCACATAAAAAGAAAAAAGCCACATAAGCAACTAAACACAAAATGCAAATGTGGAAGGGAGCTAAATGTTTCTATTAAAAGACTTAGTTTGGGTCAAAAACAAAATCCAGTTTTGTGCTATAATAAAGGAACAGACCTATGATAAAATGTTCCAGAAAGTTTTAAGAATTCATTCATGCATTTATTCATTCAACAAATAAATACTGAGTTTTTTCTATGTGCCAAAAAAAAGTGATGGGCAAAGACTTACCAGGGCAAACATAAACAAAAATAAATCAGAGATGATAATATTAATATTTAACAAGGTAGAGACAGAAGTAAAATGGTCAATGTGAATTTTTTCTCTCTCAGTCTTTGCAGATTTAGAGGGCAAAAATCAGAGGATCTGTCAAATACTATTAATAAACTTGACTACATATACATTATATGCTACATATATAAACATGCAAAAATCAGCCAAGCATGGTGGTACACACCTATAATCCAATGGCTTGGGTGGTTGAGGCAGGAGGATGGCAGGTTCAAAGCCAGCCTCAGCAATGAAGCAAGACGCTGTCTCAACATAAAAAATAAAAAGGGCTGGGGATGTGGCTCAGTGGTTAAGTGCTGCTGGTTTCGATCTCCAGTTCTCAAACAAATAAATTTTTTTGAAACATGCAAAAATCATATATTCAAAGGTCCAATATAGTATTTGAACCAAATGGATTTGACCAATATTATTAATAAACTTGAACACAAACACACATAACCCATCTCAGAACTTCTACCCAAAGGTAGCCACTAACCACAAATGGCTATTGAAATTCAAATTGTAGCTAATTAAAGTTAAACAAAAAGAAAAATAAATCAGTTCTTCCTTCTCACTAGCAATGTTTCATGTGTCTAGAGGATGTCACACCCATCAGCACAGATACATAACATTTCTATCATTGCAAAAAGTTCCGCTGGACAGAGCTGCATACAGAATGCAGTTGTTAAAATGCTACATAGCATTTACAAAATTCTCCTATAATATAACATGCACAAAGAAGGATAAACTTTTTAAAAATTTAATTGAGATGAATAATTAAAAATCACATCTTAGCACAAGACATGCTCATTGCTACTGGCCCTCTCAGCAGAAAGCTGGAAAATATGTGTATGTGTATGTACACGCAGATGACACAGGCATCAATATTTATTTTTGTTATCTATAGGTGATAGATAAGTAGACAGACAGACAGAACGATAGATATTGAAAGCCATGAGTTCATCTGCTACCTTGGACTCCAATCTAGCACAACAGGGTACATTTTTTGGTCTCCTCCTTTACGTAGTCCCCCAACAATGAGAAACTCAGCTCCCATTATCCTCAGTATATGTATTCATTTGTGCAACCCTATAGTGCACAGAAGGTGGGTTCAAAACTCTAACCCATTCCCATTAAAAGAAGATGAAACTATACCCACTAGGGGTCGTTTTTGTTTTGGTTGGTTGGTTGGTTGGTTTGTTGGTTGGTTAGTTATTTGGTAGTTTTATTGATTGGTTGGTTGGTTGGTTGGTTAGTTGGTTTGTTGGTTTTCAGCAGGGATCCTTGGAGAAATAACTGAGCCAATGCAGCAAAAGTACCAAATGCACCCAAATGTCTTTCTGTACCAGAAAATAAGGAAGTATGCACAGAGACCTGTCAAGAAGAGACAAGAACCAGATTGAAGGAATCACAATTGCCAACTCTGGGACAACTCGAATATCAAAATGTTTCTATACAATGATTGTAAGGGATTATATTCACTGGATAAATTAAGAGTCCGTGACTTCATAGTGATATAAACTTGTAAGTGATCTTTTAATAAAGGGCGTTGGGAGAACAAGCTCTCCTGAGCACTCGGATGCTGATTCATAATGTAGGATGAATGACAGAGTGGGGAAACCGTCATCTGATGAGGAGTAGACAATTTACCTGGCATGAAAGCATTGCCCCACAAATTAGTTATTAGTTTCAAATAAGAAAATAGTAACTTTACCGTGGAGGATCCAGATAGACAACTTAACCAAGTGATCAAAGTCAACAGCACCAGTCACCACTACATGCCTCTCAACAAGGTACACGGAGTAGGTACGGTGTCACTTTTGTGACATTCCTGCCAAAGTGCACAAACCGCTTCTATATGTGAGGAATCATGAAATGAAGCCAAAGAAGAGACAAAAAACCAGCCTCTACTCTTCAAAAACGTCATAATCAAGAAATACAATAAAAGGTTGAGAAATTGTTCCAGATTAAATCAGGCTGAAGAGACAGGACATCTAAATGCAAAACTTGATCCTGGATTAGATCCTGCAAGGAAAAAATAACAGCTATAAAAGACAGCATTAGGACAGTCGACAAAATTGGAATATGGACTGTGGGCTAGTAACAGTACTGCATCAGAATTAAATTTTCTAACTTGGGAACTAGGCTGTGGTTATGTAAGAGTGTTCTTGTTCACAGAAGATAACATTGAAGAATTTAGGGGTCAAAGAGAATGATGTCTCCTATCCTCAAATGATTCAGAAAAAAAAATACTGTGTACCTGCCAATGCATCCTGAGTATAAGTATATGCATGCTAATTAACATAATCAGGATAGTCTACTAATTAGTTACATGTACAGAGATGGGGCAACTTGAAACAGTTAAGCAACTGGTAAAGGATACATGGGAGTTCCTCAAATTACTACAACTTTTATGTAAGTTTGAAATAATAACAAAATGTAAAAGTTACCAAAACTTTTTAAATAATTAGCAATTTAATTTTTGAAATGTTGAATTACTAAATAAATTCAAGAATGAGCTCCTTAAAACAAATGAATACCTGCCAAGTCTAGTTGGAAAAAAAATTATAAGAATAGAAAAGGAAAATAATCGTTGACATGGGGGGATGATGTTGTTCTTATAAAAGAATATGGTAACTCCACACCAATTCCTTTTCAGCGAGATTCCAGACTTTATTTGGATGTCAGCAATTTTCCCATAATTGTCCTTTCTCTGTACGGGAATCTTGTCCAAGATAACTCCATCCACTTAGCCATGGTGTTTCCTTCACCACCCCTGGTCTGTGACAGTTTCTCAGCCCTTCCCTGTTGAACGTGACCTTGACAGTTTAGAGGAGCACTGCCCAGGTATCGTAAAGAATGTCCCCCAATTTCACCCAAGTGTTTTAAAAAAATCTCATAGGATGTATAAATTTCTTAGAAATATATATAGGTAGATTATCAAAACTAAACAAAAGAAATATTGAAGACTTTTTTTTAATTGAATACATGAAATAACTAGAAAAACTATTTAAGAGCTGATCCCCAAAACAAGTCACCGGATTGAAGTTTTAAGGGCAATTTCTTCCAAACATGGGGGTGATCAAGGCCTGGAGAATTCCCGTGCCATTTAAGTTATTTCAGAGAAAAGAAAAACTTGGAGAGTCTCCCAGTCCATTGTCAAAAGCAAGCACAATCTCAAAGTTCCAAATATATAACAAAAATAAAACATAAAAAGCTATGAACAAATCGATTTTATGAATACAGATATAAACATTTGAAGTAAAATATTACAACTTAGATCCAACAAGATCAAGGTTTCCTTGCCAAGATGCAAAGATGCCTCAACATAAAATCACTATTAACCATAATTCATGTCACTGGAAAGTTAAAGAAAAACTGTGTAGTCACCATGGTGGGAGCTGAACAGAATGGTATGCATTCAAAACCTCTTCCAATAAATTTGCAATAGAAGTATCTGGTCTGAAAACCATACAAAAGAGCTACCCCCAAACCACAGACAGTAACCCATATGACCATGGAAAACTAGCACCATTTCCATCCATGTCAAAAATGGAACAAGGTTACTCGTCATTGTCATGAACAATGTTCTCTCTGTTCTGGGCAGTTCAATAAGACAAGGACAAAAATAAAATTTATGATCATCGGAAAGATAGAAGCAAATTTTTCACTACTTCTCAACGTTTGTTGACCTAGAAACCCCAAGAGAATTAACTAAAAATAAAAATTGGAACAACTAAGAGAGGTCTGGGGATGTGACTCAGAATATTTGCCTGGCGTGTGGAAGACCCCAGGCTCCATCCCCAACACCACAAGAAAAGAAAAAAAAAAAAAAAAGACTAAGAAACCTCAGTCTGGTCACTAGTTATAGAGAAAAATACATGTTTTTAAAATGTGCTTTCCTATTTGCCCACAATGACCAGTGAAAACTAACCCCAATTAATAATAAAAAAATAATGTTTTCTACAAAAATGTTGAAAATCTCACTGCATAGAATAAGCTATACAACAAAAGTGAAGAATTTCTATTAGCAAAATAAAAAATTAAGAATCTTCAAAGAAGACATGGATAAATGGAGAGATTAATCATGTTCTGATAATATTATGAAGATAACACATTTTCAATTAATTTATAATGTGATTTCATTCAAAATCATTGTAAGAGATAAATGCTCATAAAATTTTTGAAAAACAAAACAGGAATTAAAAGGGATTATTATCCTATCATATATTAAAATATTTTACAGAATTGTGGGATTAAAATGGCCCACAGAAAGATTTTTAAAAAGTCATGAACAAGAAAAGTCAAGGAACATTAATAGTATGTTTAGCTCATTAGTAACTAAATACAAAATAGCACTTTTTGGCTTTCATATGGGCATGATTGGAAAGGATGATAAAACACAGTTGCTGATAAAGAAACAGGAAACTATGTGATTCATATGTACTTTAATATGAGGACAAAATTCTGACTTTTTTTGGAAAGCAATTTGGAAATACACAAGAAAAATTTTTAAAGTAATACAAAGTTTGACTATGAAATTTGGTGTTTTGAATGAGAAGCAACCGTGCATGTGCTTTTGTGGAATAGTATGCAACCATTTTAAAATTGCATTCTTTTTTTTAATTATTTTTTATTCTAAGATGATATAAATGACAGCAGAATGTATTACATTTCATATTACACATATAGAGCACTTTTTTACAAATCTCTGTATGCAAAGTATATTCACACCATTCGTGACTTCATACATGCACTTAGGGTAATGATATCCATCTCATTCTACTATCTTAAAATTGCATTCTTGAAAAACATTAAGTGTAAAGACACTCACAATACATTAAGTGGAAAATTCAGGTTAGGAACCACTTTATATGGTAGGATCCCGCCTTTTTATATAGGGAGGTTATAAAAAGAAGGTTAGTGAACAGACACAGAGATTCAGAAACCTGTGCCACATCTTTTTACCTGCAGCTAGAGTGTTTGAATTGTCAATCATTCCTGCTGCTACTAGTCTTTCCCTCCTGGGCTCTATGTCCCCCTTTACTTCGGTCAGTTTCTGGATGGCAGGGTTGTAATTCATTCATTCACTCATTTATTGTGTGACTCAAGTGTGAAAATAAAACCAAGACCACCCAAATGAGAGAAGCAAAGGCTGTTTATTCAGAGCTTGCTAAGTCAAGGGGTCAGATAGCCACCATCACTTGCATTTGGCAGAGATTCAAAGGCAGGCTCAGGAGTGGAAAGTTTTACAGAGAAGAAAGGAAAGGTTTCATGTGCCCTGTTGATATGGGGAAGCTGTGGATGGGCAGAAAGAAGCAGGATATCCTATGTGATTAGTTAGAAGTACATATTTACCTTTCCGCAACTGGTCCTAGATGGGAAGCAAGGATAAAAATAGGGACAGTGACAAATATTACTTAAGTCCTGGTCACTTGGGGCCAGATGTTACAAGGTTTATTGTTTGGTGTCCTGCTCTGATAGCTAAAGATAGTCATTTAATTTCTTGGACTGTTTACTGCAAATAACCATTGACTGGGTGCTGCCAACTGTGGATCAGAGTTTTGTTTTTATATAGGCTCAGGTTATTGTTTGTGTATTCAGTCTCTGTTAGCATTGAGAAAGATGCTGGGTTTGCAGAGGTCCATGAAACACATTGCTGCCCTCAAGGAGGCAAGGTTTAGGTGGGAAAAAACATCCCATTGTTTTGAAATTTCCTGGTTGACGTCCATGTTCTATGGTGGGGAGGTTTGTCCACCTGGCGCTACGAGAGCATGTTGCACTTGAGATAAGTCACACCCATCACCAGGAGCTCTGCGCTGCCTTCCCTGTTCTGCAGACAGCACTGATCATTCTGCCTGTGAAGAATCACCCGAGATCCATGTGGTGAAGATGGGCAATGCCTACAGTAGAGTATCAATGTCACCTCACCACGCACTGGCCATTCTAAATAATACCAGTGATCAAAAAATACTCTGCCTGGGATTGGGTCCCATCGCTTTTATTTTTGATAATATATATGCAAACTTCAAATTAGCATATTTTTATCATTTACATTTTAATACACATTGATTTCTGCATGGAACTTAATTCAAACAGCTCCCAGTAACGTGGGACTCAACTGCATAAGTTTAAGAGTAAGTTGGTAGCAGTTTGAAATTGCTGAATATCAATCTGGGCACAGAACCTATCTCCAAGCTCAATGGAACTACACATCCCTACATTTAACCCATTAAGTCCCTAGTTTATATTTCTCTAAATGGCTCAATGAAATAGACACAGCTGCATTAAAATAGGTTGGATATCAGGCTCTAGAGCTTATGTGTTATTTTATTAATATTAATTAATGTTATATTATAATTTTATTATTATATAATGATGTATTAATACTCTATATTTAAGTTTTTATATGTGCTCTACATCTGGAACAATAGGACAAAATGGATTAAACAGCAGATTCAAAATAAACAATGAAAGACTGGTCATTGCAAAGAAAAGAAACAAAACTTCTATCATTCCAATTCTTTCATCCAAAGTGAGCATTTAGAAGTTCAGGTGTGCTTAAAATTATGTGTAAAATTGTGTGACATTTTTTTATTTGATAAATACAATTTTTGGTTCATGCATGATTTATTGAATTTTAATAGCACCCTTAAGACTTTCTGGGCACAGTGGCACACACCTATAATCCCAGCTGCTCAGAAGCTGAGGCAGAAGGATCGCAGGTTCAAAGCCAGCCTCAGCAACTTAGTGAAGCCCTAAGCAACTTAGCAAGACCCTGTCTTAAAATTTTAAAAAATAAATAAATAAAAAGGTCTGGAGATGTGGCCCAGTGGTTAAACACTTCTGGGTTCAATCCCCATTACCCAAAAAAAAAATTTTTTTTTTGACATTCATCATTGTCAATTGCTAATTGTTTGAAAAGCAGAAGAGAATGATGAACATTTTATAGCAATGGTACAATTGTGTACTTTTCTCCTGGTGTGACGTTACAGATGAGGTTAATCAGTCACAACAGCATTTATAAACAGCCAGATTCAGCCTTGTACAGGGAAACATTAAACTTTAAAATAGTTCCTTGAAGATCCATGTGCAGAAATTATGGGGAAGGCCTTTACACAGCAAAGAAAGGTAAGGAAATGGACAATTACATAGAAGAAGAATCAAATTTTAAGAAGGAATTCTAGGAAAAATGACAAAAGAGACTGGTCTACCCTTGCCAAGAAAATTGAAAAGCAAAGCTTAAACATCTTGGTTATTTTCGTCAAGAAGTGGACACTCAGCCAAAAGCAATGGATCCATTAATGTCAGGTCCACTATCGCTCAACCATTTTTTCTGATTTTTGTAAAAGGAGAAAAACTCTGAAAGTTTTTACTGAATAAAATAGAAATTTTATGATGAATTTTCTGGTGATGATATCTTAGTGATTTTCAACAAGGGGAGACATTTCAAATGGGATTTTTATAAATCTCTGCTATGGGAAAGAAACTCTTTGAAATTAAAATTAATAAAGAAGTGTTCTTTGCCCAACCATAGGTGAAGACAATCCGACCGAACTGGCTGTAGTGACTACTGAACATGAATATATGGGAAAAGACGGGCAGAGCCATTGGCAAATTTACAGAAGTCAAGTCTCAAAATGAGAAACTATTCTGTTATTATTCACAATACAGCAGACTAACAGGTAGGAGTAAGTTTGTCCACATTAATGTGATTTAGTGGTATTAGTCTATTGCATATCTTTCTTTTATGTAATTCTATCATTTTTTCTTCTGACATGATGATACATAGGAAGTTCAATAACAAAATTTTTCTCACTGTATTCATTTCTTGTCATTACTGTTGTTTTTGTTTTGTTTTTTTTGCTTCGTTTCTGAATTACCCCTGAAAATCATTTTGACCTATAGAGGAAAAGGGTGTTGGAAGAGACACGCCTCTGTTTGTCAAACCCACCAGCCTTGCCTCTGTCCTGATGCCCCCTGGGATACATCAAGCTTTTGCCCAACTCCCAGCCTTTGAACCTGCTCTTCCTCCTGCCAGGAATTACTTCCTTCCAGATCTTTGAGGGGCCCAAATCTCAGAGGGGCTTTTGCCTGCTTCCCCAAGGCAGGTCTTATAGTTTTGCGTCATTCTGTTAATGTCCTTGCTATTCAGTGTTTGTGCTCTGCTGCCAGCATGGAGCCCCCCAGCCCCCTGCCTTGGGTGTGGGAAGTACTGCCCCGTTTCCCTGTCTCCCTTCAGCACAGCAGCGGGCGTACAAGAGGTCTGCAGGAAATACCTGCGGTATTGCCTGTGAACTCAGAGGAGAAGCACCTGACCTGGAAGGCCAGGAGAGTGGGGTTGCATTCACCAAGTGCAGGTCCCTGAGGCTGGAACTAGAAAAACAAGCAAGCAAACAAGGGGCGGCCGGAGGCAGCAGGGAGGGAGGGCTTTCGGGGAATTTCAAGCAGACAGTGTGTCTGGAGGGCACTGTTGTGGCATAAAAATGGCAGGGACTCTGAGACGGCCATCTGAACCCAGGGCAGACTGACAAGGGATTTTAAGGTGTGTGGGTTTTCTGCTCGAGAAACTAAGGAGAAGGTTTTCAGCAAGAGAGTGACAGGATCCGATTTGCCCTCTGGAAATATCACTGTTGCAGCAGAGAAGGAAAAGAGCAGAGGGGCAAGGAGGGAAAGCAGGTAAGGGCTGTGCTCTCTGGATCTTCTGGAAAAGAACAGCAGCTGAGATGCGGTATAACCCCCCCACCCCTCCACTCCAGGCTGAGTCACCTGCATCTGTCCCCCAGCAACAGGACAGTGGCTGGTCCTGGAGCAGAGGCAGGATGACCCTGAAAGGAACATGACAGGAGTGTCCTCAGCCTCCTCAGCAGCAGGCAGTAGTAGGCAGGGGCAGGCCAGAGGGTTTGTGATGAGGGGGAGGAGGAGGACAAAGAGGGGATCAAGAAGGACACTGGTGGCTGTGCCCAGGACGGGGTGCGTCCCAACCAGGTTGCTGAGTCTAAGTTGAATGACAGAAGATACATAGATGCAGAACTCACAAGAGACCCCACATGGGGGAGGCCACACAAGTGACACAAATGCAGAATTTCCAAGAAAGCCACTGAAAGGCGCAGGGCCACTGCTTCTCCTTTATTAAAATCCAAGCCGGGCGCGGTGGCGCACGCCTGTAATCCCAGCACTTTGGGAGGCTGAGGCAGGAGGATCGTGAGTTCAAAGCCAGCCTCAGCAATGGCGAGGCACTTAGCAACTCAGTGAGACCCTGTCTCTAATAAAATACAAAAAAGGGTTGGGGATGTGGCCCAGTGGTCGAGTGCCGCTGAGTTCAATCCCCAGTACCAAAAAAAAAAAAAAAAAAAAAAAAATCCAGTTTGGCTGCACAATCTGAGCCCCCAGAACCCATGCCCAGCAGCCACAGTGGGACACACAGACATGGCTCAGGAGCTGGCAGATGCTCCAGGAACCCCCTCTCCTCCCCCACCCCCCGCAGTGCTGGCCAGCACTCTCCATGTCCCCAAGTCAGCTGCTGATGTAGGAACTCTCCTGGGGCAGGGAGCAAGGGGCACACTTTGAATCTTTACATGCCACAAGGAAGAAAATCAATTTCAATGCCCAAAGGAGGGAATTACTGCAGCAGAAGGTCACCAACCACTACACGTCACTGTATTGTCTTGGAGACTTGGACAGGGGGAAAAATGCCTCGAAGTGAGGTAAGGATGCTCCGAGGTCTTCAGCAAACCCCTCTCCCCAAGAATTATGTGCAGGAGTCCCCCGGGGAGAGGCCACACAAAGGAAGAAGTTTCTTTGTGTGTGCACAACTGAAATGAAATTCCAAATTCTGGCTCCTACGACTCAGGCAAGACATCCACTTGAGCTACTGAGCTCTGACTCCCATTCAGTCGGGGAGGAATCAGCTGACATTTTAATACTATTGTTGCATTAGGAGCAAGCCCAGGGGCAGTGGCCATTCACTTGAATGGGCAAGATATACTTCACAACCCAGCTTCCAAGCCCCGGAGCTCTCTTGTTAATACCAGATTTGCCAAGCACTGATTCGAGGATGCTAGGTCTGGACTGTGAATTTGACTCTTAGACCTGCCGTGGCAAAGTCGGAGAGACCCCACCTATGCCCAAGAGCCTTGTCTTTCCCTAGGGCCGGTGCAAGAGAACAGAGCCAAAGCAGAAGTCAAAGGAGCGGTCCTGAGCCCGACACCGAAAATCCCAGGTAGAGAATGGCCATGCCATGAGGCAGCTGGTGGCTGGTGTGGTCAGTACACCAGAATTAATAAAAAGGGATTTTGGAGGTCTACTGAAGCTTCCAGTCCCTGGACACTACATCAAGTCCAAAACCTTTCTTCGGATGAGGGGAGCAGTAAGTCAGCCTTGTTTCCTGATCCTCAAAATTGGAGAAACCCATGGCATGGATGGAGTAGTCCCAGCTGAGGCTCAGGACCTGTGAAAAATGATGAAGCTTCTGGACTGAGAAGACACCTAGCAAAAAAGGGCATTCAGGCAGGTAAGCACAGTGTGAGTATGGGAAGTCCCCAGGAGGAAGCCGTGGAGGGACCGACCGGGAACCAGCTTCCCACACAGCCTCTGCCTGGAAAACACAACCTAACACTGTCCATAGCCTGAGGAGAATTAAAATAAAATTAAAAACTGGTGGAATGACACCATAAGCATCATCCATAAAAGAATGATAAATTGGGCTTCATCAAAATTAAAAATGTCTGCTCTGCAGAAGACACAGTCAAGAGAACAAAAAGACAAGCCACAGCTTGGAAGAAAATATTTGCAAATCACATATTCGACAAAAGACTTGAATCCAGATTATACAAAGAACTCTCAAAACCTAAGAGCGAGAAAATAAACAGCACAATGAAAAGAAATGAGCAAAACTTTTAACAGATACTTAAGCAAAGAAGATAGACAAACAGCAAAGAAGCACATTAGAAAGATGCTCAACAACATTATTCATTAGGGAAATGCAAATGAAAGTCACAATGAGGGACTCCTACACACCCATTAGATTAGCTAAAATTAGATTTTTTTTATAAAGTGATAATACTGAGTATAAAACAACTGGAATTTTCAGACATTGTTAGTTCCACATGGTACATCCATTTGGGAAATAGTTTGTCCATTTCTTGTAAATTATAACCCTAGAGAAATGAAAATCTAGGTCCCTTCAAAATCCTAAATCCAAACCTCTACAGTGAATTTATTCATAATCACCAAAAATATTGCAAACAACCCACATGTCCTTGGACTAGTGAAGGATAAAGAAGCTATAAAACATCAAGAACCATAGAATACTACTCAGCAATAAAAAGGAACGAACTATTAATACAACACAGGTAGAGGTGGGGACATAGCTCAATTGGTAGAGCTCTTGTCTAGCATGCATGAGGCCCTGGGTTCAATCCCCAGCACCACCATAAAAGAAGAGTAAGAACACAGGTGGATTTGAATTGTGTCATGGTAACCTGAAGAAATCAGACACAAAAACTACACGCTCTGTGTTTTAGACAGGTTTTGTATCACTGTGTCCAAAATATGCAACAAGAGCAACTTAGAGGAGGAAAAGTTTATTTTGGCTCATGGTGTCAGAGGTCTCAGTCCATATAGAGCTGACTCTATTTTTCAGGGACTAAGGTGAGGCAGAACATCATGGCTGGAGGATTGATGGCAGAGGAGAGGTTTTCCCCTGGTGGCAGCCAGGAAGCAGAGAGAGAGAGAGAAGACGGAAGGGGCTGCAAGGAAGATGTACCTTTCCAAGGCATACCCCAGTGACCCATCTCCTCCGTCCCCACCCCACATGCCCACAGTTGCCATTCACACTGGGATGGACTGATTGGTTACAGCTCTCATAATCTAACCGTTTACCTCTGACTATTCCTGCATTGACACAGGAGCTTTGGGGCAACAACTCATATCCAAACCATCACGCTCTGACTCTGTCTCTACCACATTCTGAGAAAGGCAAAAGCTGTGGGAATCCGAAAGCATCCATCATGTAAACTAGTACAACCACTATAGAAATCAGTATGGAGGCGCCTCAAAAGACCAGGCGTGGAACCACTGTACGACCCAGCTGCACAGCTTCTCGGTATTTACCCTGAAGAATTAGAGGAATCCTACTACAGTGATGCATGCAATTCACAATAGCCAGTGTATGGAACCAGCCCAGGTGTCCATCAACAGATGAATGGATAAAAATATGTGACATATATAATATGCATATTATATATGATATATATACACATCTATACATATATTACTCAGCCATAAATAAAAATGAATTTATGTCTTTATAGGAAAATGGATGGAACCATCATGTTAAGCAAAATAAGTCAAATGTCAAAAGGTCGAAGGTCCTGTTTCCTGTCATGCTGGGAAGCTGGAGAGGAAAAGGGAAAACAAAGATGGGGCAGATCTCATGAAAATCAAAGGCGGATCAGTAGAGGAAAGGGACCAAGAGGTGAGAGAGAGAGGGGGAAGTGCTGGGGAGGGATACTGATCAAATTATACTGTTATAGTGTGTGCATGTATGACTGTGTAACAACAAATCCCATCGTTATATACAACCATAATGCACCAATAAAAAAATGTAAAAAAAAAAAAAAAAAAAAAAAAAGAGAGAGAGAGAGAGAAAAGCATCAGTCAGGAGTCAGGGATATGGGACAGCTTGATGAGAAAAGGGCAGTAAGAGAATTTGGGGGGTGATGGAGCCATGAGGTAGCTTCACTGTTCTCTTTCCTTTGGACTCCTACAACTGTACACCAAAAAGAAACCCACAAAACTATATACCAGAAGGAGTAACTTTTACCATAAATGGAAAAGCTGGCCAATATACTCAATGGAATATCACTCAGCTTTAAAGGGTGAAATTATATGGCATTTGCCAGTAAATGGTTGGAGTTGGAGAATATCATGCTAAGCAAAATAAGACAATCCCACAAAACCAAAGGCCAAATATTTTCTCTAATATGTGGATGCTAATTCACAATAAGGCAGGGGGCACTAGTGAAATAGCGTTACCTTAGATTAGGTAGAGGGAAGTAAGGGAGGGGAGGGAGGGGATGTGGGGATGGGAAAGATAGTGGAATGAGACAGACATTGTTGCTGTATATCTATGTGTGAATACATGACCAATATGATTCTGCAACATGTACACTTAGAAAAGTGAGAAATTATATCCCACCTATGTATGTTATATCACAGTGCATAAATGCATTCTACTGTCATGTATAACTAATCAAAACAAATAAATTTGAAAAAAGGCACTTAAAAAATGGGTGATAAAAAGCTTCTCAACATGGGCTCACCCCCAAATTCAATGCACATGGCAAGAGATCCGACCCATTTCATTTAACCTACACAGACAGGAGAAGCCCCTGCATGGCCATGGCCATTTGGAAGGGTCTAGAGGGTGTGAGACCCACCCCCACCACCCCTACCAACTCTGTCTTCCAGGGATAACTCCAGAGCAACGTGGAAGCAGAGAGAAAGCCCGGCTGGAGAGTGGGGCTTTTGCAGAGGAGGCACAGTTCAAAGTGGGCCCCGAGGGGCTGGGATTGTGGCTCAGCAGTAGAGCGCTCTCCTAGCACGCGCGCAGCCCGGGTTCGATCCTCAGCACCACATAAAAATAAACTGCGTTGTGTACAACTAAAGCAAATAAATAAATATTTAAAAAAAAAAAAAAAAAAACAAAGTGGGCCCGGAGGAGTGGGCACCATCCAGGGGCATGGACGCTGGTGGGGTAGGAGTGCTTGAGTGCATACAGAAGAGGCTGATTCCTTCATGGGGAGAGGCCAGTGGGCATGTGCCTGGGAGGCCAGACCACACAGGCTGGCGGGAGGCTCACCGAGGGTCTAGTCGGCACAGCCCCCAAGGACCCTGTGGTAACTGGTTTGGGAACCAGATGGAACACAAATAAATATCAACTGCTTAAATCAAATGGAGCAAGAGGCGTGGGGAAGGCCTCCGTGGCAAAGGCTGTAAATAGCCCATCAGAAGGAAAAAGATCAAGGAGAGGTCACCGTGACCCCAACAGCTGACAAGGACAGAGTGCCTACCACGTGGCAGGCACCGTGGCAGATTCTCCACATGCCTTGACTCATGGCGTCCACCCGCAGCTCCAGGAGACTCTTCCATTACTCCCATTCTGCAAGTGAGAAATGGGGCACAAAGGGACGAAGTCACCTGTCCAGGGTCACACAGGGGTGCAGAGCTGGGGTTCCAATCCAGGCATCTAGCTTTGAGCATGCCCTCTGCACTATGTGCCAAGCCACTATCTGATCCCGGTAATGGCAACTGCGTGGACAGCTCAAGGTGTGGTGTGTCTTTCCAACCATCTTTTTCTTTGCTTTTGTGTCAACACCATGCCACCCGCCCTTCCATTTTAGAGTTCCCATGCACACCTATGCAACCGTGCTTGGCACACGTGTGTGCACCCATACGAGAACACACGCACCCCAAGGCCATCGCTCACCCCCGAAGCAAACCGAAACAGAATCAGGCAAGTCAAATGCCACAGAAGGATCACAAGACACCCAGTATTTTAAAATAAGAAGGCTTTTCTAAAAGAGGCAAGGACATCCAAGCAGCAGCAGGAGCCAAATGACGTCTGGATAGTACAGCCAATAAATTAATTTCATGTGGAAAAAAAAAAAACTGGGTTGGACCAGGGTTAATAAAGATCCCGTTGACATAAAGATCTCATTATGACAGTCTTCTCTGGCAAGGGTCTCATCTGCTGGAGCTGTTTTGGATTCAAACTTGTCCCGGGTCCCCTGTGCCTAACAAAGATTCCACATCAAATGCAGAAAAGATGGACCTGTCTAGACATCCCACTGTATATTTGAAACAGGGCTGGGATTGGGGAATAGCTTTCTTTTCAGCCACAAAGAAGTCAGCCTCCTCCAAAGTTCCCTCCTGCCGACAGCTGGCAGAACTGGGGAAGAAGGGCAAACACAGCCATTCTGACTCAAGACTAGTATTCAGACATTTTGTAGGAATTATTGTGGAGCTTCTAGAAGATTCTGAGGACTCCCAGTGAAAACTAAAGGGGGAGTTTTTGTCGCAGAGCCAACAGCCCCCTGGGAGAAACAGAGACACATCAATGACTCGTTGATGAAAGGCAGGCGAACTCCAAGTCAAAATTCGCAGTACTTGAGCCAGGGCTGAGCTCAAGGCTCCATTTGGCATGGCCAGAAAAAACAAAAGGCTTAGTGAGATCACGGATCATGTAAACAAGGAAAGGGGGTGGAGATCTAGTTAATCTCATTAATATCAATAATGGTCATTCAGCATTCACAAATGTTGATTCAACACCTGCTCTGCGTCAGGCGCGCTCTAGGAGATGGTGTTGGGTGGTGGCGGAGGAGAGAGTAGATTCCCATCCTCATTGTCACAGCATGCGAGGAAACACAGGGCCGGCTCCAGATGGTGGACTGGATTCTGCCCACCTCTCCACCCTCATCCATACTTTCCTCACTAGGCAAGGAGAAAGCCTCAGGGTTCAGGACTTTGGAAAACAGCCAGCGTCTTTCCATTGCCTCTCCCTCCCTGGAAGGCTCTTGCCCCAGCCTTTGCTCATCTGGTTGTTCTCACACTTGAATTTGTGTTCTTAGCTTCTCTTCAGGGAGCCGCCCCATCTGCGGGTGGCTGCAATTGACCCTGTGTATTTCCTTCACGTAACACATTAAGGTCATTATCTTAGTCCTCTGTGAATTGCTATAACCAAATACCTGAGGCTGGGTAACTTATAAAAGTAAGGAGGTTTATTTGGCTAATGATTCTGGTGATTAGAAGATCTAAAGAGCACGGTGCCAGCAACCTGGCCAAGTGTCTTCTAGCTGTGTCGCAACACAGCAGAGAAGTCAAAAGGGAACTAGCTGCATGCAAAAGGAGCCAAGGAATGGGGTAACCTTGCTTTATAACAACCTTCTCTCAAGAGACACCTTAATTCATTCCTGAGGGTGAAGTCTCCACGGCCCCACCTCTTAAAACTTCTACTACCTCAACACCTCCACGCTGGAGACCCAGCTTCCAGAGCATGAACCTTTGGAGAACACACCCAAACCGTATCCAAACTGTAGCAGTCTTGTACACCTATTTTTGCTCTCTGTCTCTCGAGCTAGATAACCAACAACCTGGGGGCAGGAAACTAATCAAACCACTACATCCAGGGGACACGGAGTGCCAGGGCCCTGGTAGGCATCCATCAGGTACTTTTAAGCTATGAAAGGAAAAATAAGGTTCTGAGACAGCCTGTGAGGTAGGGAGACCTGGTCTAAATGGACCTCCCCAAACGGTGGACATCTCTGCCCAAACCAGACATCTCTGGGGCTCACCAAGCAGAAGAGGAGGCACAAAGACTCCATGCAGGAAAAGTCTTGTAGGAACTGAAGGAAGGGCGTCAGGCTGTGTAGTCAGCTTTCCATCACGATCGCAAACACCTGAAATGGATAAAGAGAAAAGGTTTACTCCAGCTCACAGTTTGGGTGGTCCTAGTCCCTGGCCAACTGGCCCAATCACTCTGGGGCCTGGGGCCTGTGGCAAGGCAAATACAAACATGAAGGAAAACAAAACATTAAATTAAACATGAAGGAAAACAAAACATTATATTTTCTTTGAGTACAAAAGTGGAGTATCTTCTGGACATTATCCTAAAGAGTAATTGAGCACGCGTTACACGCCAAAACACGCGCACATTATAATCAACACAATGACCCTCCTGGTTTCTATTAGTCATCTTCATATCTCCCATTTAATGGCTGAGAAAACTGAGACTCAAACAAATGGAACAACCCGATCTTTGGCACAACTATTAAGCGGCAAAGCCAGAATAAAAACCTAGAGATGTCTGACTCCGTGAACTGCAGGGGTAAGACTGAGATCTTGAGATAGTTAAAGGGAGGAAAATCAAAAGCAGCCCAGCACATGCCCCAACTTACCATTCCACCCCAGTAGAGGAAACCAGCATGAAGGACCCCAAGCTCCAGATCCTGGAAAGAGCCATCTTGCCAGTCAAGTCAGAGACCATGAAGCACGCTGAAGGTCCAGGTGTGCTGGTACACGTTCTCTGCGCTCGTGCTTGTATCTGATTCCAAGTTCCCAAGACACAGGCAGCAGAGGAGATCAAAATAACCATTGATTCATGCCAAAAATCATCATTTCTAGTTGGATATTATTTAATTATCAACACGCACACAATTTTAACTCTCAAAAATATCACCCTCAGAAGTATCTGTGTCTGCATAATAAATTGCATAGTCACCTAGTCCGTACCAGAGCTGCTGTGATTAGAACTGAAAGTTCTGTGATTTCTCATGTCTGAGGAACCCCCTCTTAACCTGAAAGATTAAAGCAGCAAGCTTCCCATTAGCAGTAGCTGACCTGGAGCAACCCAGGTGTACTTGCATGGAATTCACATCCAGAGTCCTAGGTCCTCTGGGCCCGTTGAACTTCTTTTTGCATACATCATGGCCATCTAGCCTGGCCTCCAGCCCCACTTGGGTCTCAATGGGAAAACATCATCACTGACATCGATGGACGGTGTGCCAGTACCACCGCAGCACAGGAGATCAAGGACTGGTTTGTCTTCATCCGATTTGCTTAACAGATGGATCTACGTGGCCTTACACCTGCTTGGGAGCTCTACAGCTGACATCAGACCTAAGAAAGGATGAGGACAGGAGGTTGTTCAGGCAACCAGAGTCACAAACACCCAGAACAGACCCTCCAGGCACATAAAGCTGCTCTGGCAAGAGTCAGGGGGCTTAGATGTTCCTCCTGGCATCTCTGCCAACTGACGTGGCCCCCAGAGACCAGCCCGTCCCTCTTCCTGCCTTGGCCACAAAGCCCACACTTCCAGAGTTACCGAAGAAGAGCATGATGTTCCTGGGTGAGGACAAGGTCCTAGAATTCCACCCAAGTGGACCAGACAGGACCACATGGTTCATGGTGAGTTACTCCAGTTCCCCCTGATCAACACTGGAAACTGCTCGCTGTTAGAAACTTCCCCTAAATTGTTCATAAATTGCCAGCCCTGGGTACTGAGATGTTCCAATGTCCCCATGCAAGTTTTTCTTGTTTTCTCTGACTTTTCACGGTGGTCTTTTCCCCTGAGACAGGAAAGGCAGAAGCAGCTAAGGGGAGCAACAGGACAAATGAAGGGATTTTTGTATCTTTCTGTTTGGTTGTTTTGGAGGGGAAGGAGAGGCTCAGAGGGGCCCATGTGACATGACTCCACTCGAATGTAAGTCACCTTCTGTGTTAGTCAGCTTGTCATCACTGCGACCAAAACACCCAACAAGAACAAGTTAAAGGAGGAAATGTTTATTTTGGTTCAGAGTTTCCTACTCACGGCAGCCAGGAAGCAGGGAGCGAAAGGGGAAGAGGCTGCGAAGAAGATGAAACCTCCTAGGACACACCCCCAGTGACCACCTCCTCCAGCCACACCTCACCTGCCTACAGTTACCACCCAGTTAGTCCATTCAATCTAAGGTGAACTAATTCAGTTACAGCTCTCACAATCTCACAATTCACCTTTGAATATTCCTGCATTAACACAGAAGATTTTGGGGGAGACCTCATATCCAAACCATAACACCTTCCTACCACAAAGCACAAGACCAGGGGATCTAAGGTCAAAATTGTGTGTGGCATAATAACTCTTGATGTTAGAAGAAATTTTACCTTATTTAAATTAGGGGGGAAAACTGGTCTTCTTTCTATACCCCAGCAGACTAGAAGACAAGTGACCCAGATTTTGGTGTTGGCTCTGCCACTAATTCATGGTGACACTGTGAGCAAGGCTGCCCCTCTCTTTCCTGGTGGGCTATTGACCTGGGTGACTCTGGGAGCCTGATGGGGCCTGCCCACCCTGAGTCCCAGCAGGAGACAGCCCATCAACTCCCACTTGGATTTACTTCGGCGACCCAGACAGGAAGCTGTCTCTGCAGCTCCTTAGTATGTTGACAAGGCCTGAAAATGTCTCCTCTTCTAACAGAGCAAGCCCTCTGCTGAGCAGGCCCCAGGGACTCAAAGATCAAGACTTGATCACAGGGCTTTTGGGTGTTAAAGAGAAATATCAGGCAGGGCTCAGATGGGTTATCTGCTGGGGTCCCAGCCTCCTGCGCACTTCTTCCTTCCCGAGTCTCTGAGTGAGGGTCTCCAAGGTCAACTGCTGTCTCCACTGAACAGCAGAAAAGTAAGCAGCAGGTGATGGTCAAGGAACCCTCTGGCTTCACCTCCCCCCATTATCCCTAAAGGATGGGTCCTGTACCTGCCCAGGACCTGAAAGGTGGGGAACCTGCCCTGCACCTGCAGGCAGCTCCCAGGCAGGGTGGAATTTTGTCCACAAGCAGATTTAGGAGGTGAGAGCCAGGAAGAGCCTCAGGTCACCAGCCATCTGACTCCCAGCCATTGTAGAATCTTAAAAGCTGGAATCAACCCATTCTGCAATCATTCCCCAACATACCTCCAATCCCAGCACAGAGCTCTGGGAATTCTCCTCATTGGTCTTTTGATTTTTGAATGCCTTGGCTAACATGGTGGGTTCAGAAGGAACCCAAAATCAGTGGTCTTTGTCTCATTATCAAAAGCTGAGGATGTTGCAACTAGATTTCCTCCCATCCCAGGATGAAGGGCAATGAAAGGTTAGCCATGGTTCTTTCAAGAGAAGTCTTGGGGATTGAGATTCACCATGTTTTATCAGAAGCAGCCCTCCTGCCCTCAGTATATCAGTTCACAAACTAGATGATGGGCAGGGGTGGAGGGTAAAGACTGCAAAACACAGAGTTGGAGTTCCCAGGAGCAACTGGCCATTAGCCCAGCACCCAGATGCTGAAAAATCCAGTCCCACAGGACAACTCAGCCTCCCCTGGAGCACAGCCTGGTGCAAGCTTCCCTAGGGCATTGAGTTGCAAGAGAAGCAAGAGGGCACATGCCCCAGGATGTGAAGAGAACTGAGCTCAGAAAGACTCAAAAACCTGAAGTAATAAAAATCAACTCCACAATCATTATCCAACACCTTCTGAAACCATATGTCATTTCTTCTTTCCAGAAATGTATAGACACAGAAGAAAATAATTGAAGGCAATTATTAATCTCCAACAGTTAACGCCAGCTGCTAATCTATTCCAGCAGATGAAAAAGAGTATTTCCATTCTATTGATCAGAAAATTTTACAACTAACATTCATTGGATGTTAAGTGTCTTAATTCAGTTTCTGTTTCTATAGCTGAGTACCTCAGGCGGGGTAATTTATAAGGAATAAAGGTTTATTCAACTCATGGTTCTGGAGGCTGAGAGGTCTAAGATTGAGGAGCTGTGCTTGGTGAGGTCCTTCCTGCTGGTAAGGACTCCCTGCACAGTCTCAGAGTGGAACAAACCATCACACAGTGAGAGGGCACATTCAAGAGAGAGAGCTAGGCTGGCTTTTATAACAGACCCACTCTCGAGATAACCCATTAACCCACAAATACATTAATCCATGAGTGGATTAATCCATTCATGCATGCAGAGCTCTCATGACCTAATCACCTCTTTAAAATCCCACCTGGCCACACCCTTGAATCATTCACAATGGAGATACAATTTCAACAGGAATTTTGGTGGGAAAATTCAAACCACAGCACTAACTATAAGTCGTAAGGGCTTTCCACCTACATTTCCTGTCAATTATCACACCCACCGGTGGTAGGTTCATTTTGCCTGGGAAAAGACTGGGGCCCAGAAAGGTTAAGAAACTTGCTCAAGATTACACAGCTCATAGGTGTGATCCACAACTCAGGCTTGAACCCAGCCTGTCGGATTCACCCTGTACTTTCACTGCCTCACATAAAAACCAGATAATGGAATTGGTTTCTCAGCTGCATTATTGCTCTGCTGAGGGGTCCGGCCTGAGCACTGGCATTTTCAGCTTCTTGGATGAGTGCAGTATCCACGGTGCATCCTGGACACAGAAGCCCATGAGGATGTGCACCCGCCAGTCTCAATCCCAGGTGGGGGGTGTCCTCGACCACTAGGTGTTCGTGAGACTTTAGTAGAGTCCAGGGATGAGAGTTGCTGGAGCTGAAGTTGCACCCCTGGTCACCACCTCCTCAGGAAATTCAGGCCACTTCCTCCCTGGAAGTCCAGTCCTGGCCTCCCATGTGAGACCGCCATCTTGCCTCTCTCTCCCAATCCCCCAACCCAGCTCTCTGGCTGCGGTCTACACTCATCCCTCACACCTCCGCGGGAACCAAGGGGCATGAATCACTTCTCTCTGTCAAGGTTATATTTTCTTGTTTTAAAAAGAGCACCTATTCTTCTTATTATTCTGAGGAAGGAAAAAAAAAAGTTGCCTCCTTTTTTGGCTTAGAAGGTGGCTGAATTTTTCAATATATTCATGCAAACGAGATATTTCATCTCATGGATTTTATCCCAGTTCTGTCTATGCACATTTTAAATAAATTAAGATGAAATAAATCCATTTTATTATATTACCCAGTGCCATCTCCATGAAATAATGCCCATATTTGTATTTCCTAAGGAATGTTGACGTGGCTAAAAATGTTGCAGCAAGTATAATCTTTGAGGATTGTGCTGCCAGAAAAAAAATAAATCTAGGCCTTTGTTTAGAGCCTAGAGTGGCCCCACCTTTGATTGAAATGACTTGAAATATCCATCCCCAAAACATGGACGAGGCAGTAAAGAATGCAGAATTGATCACCACTGGCTCAGAAATGAAAGTGGTGTGCCTTCCTTTATTTTCTTAACATCTGTTCTCTCCCTCCCTGCATAAACTACCCCCACAGAAATAAATTACCCAGGATCCCTTTCTTAAGAAAGAAGAAATGAGGGTTTGCAATGGTCAGCCCCGAAGTACCCCAGGCAGTCCAACCAAACTCTCAGGGTTCTGCCCCTCCCCATGCAGCAGCCGTGGAGACTCCAGACATCCAAATCCCGGCATCTCTACCACCCACTTCCCTCCTGAGACAGAAGGAGCTGCATGGATCTTGAGAGAAGTCTTGCTCTCTGCTGCATCTCATTTTCTTGTAAAGGGTAAATGGAATGGAATTGCGTCCAGTCAGCTTGGACACAGTGGCTTCTTTGAAGCCTGTGACCATCAGGAATGAGAACCAACAAGACAGAACCAAGTTGTGGCTTAAATCACTCACCTGCCTCTTTGGTCCAGGAGATACACTAGGATCACAAAGAATGAAGGAGATTGAATGGAAGCCCCAACTATCAAGAACTACAGCCAAATCTTTCTAAGGCTGTGGTTTTCCATAGAGCTTATAGTGTAGAGATAGAAAACTACCTGACCTCAGCCCTGGACTGTCTGCCCTACACGCACCTCCTCCACATGCCCCTTCCCACACTTTACTCCCTGTCCTGTGCTATGCTCAACATTGGTTGAATGGATGGACAGACCAACATACTACTCAACTGCTTCCAGCCCCACTCTTTCTAAACAACCACTCCTTGGCATGGTAAACCATGGCAAGAATTTCTGGTTGTATGTCCAAAGACAGGGGCTTCTCACATATACTCACTTGTAGTATGTCAGCCTTCAAGGTCAAAGCAAGTGTCCCAACATACCTGAACATCACAGCCAAGAAACCCTTGTTTTTTTTCTTTTTTTCTTTCTTTCTTTTTTTTTTTTTTTTTTTTTTTTTTTTTTTTTTTTTTGGTCATTGAGCTTATCAATAGGATTCCTGTGCTTTCAGGAAAAATTAGAAGCCTTATCAGAGCAGCCCACCATGGTCCCCATCAGGAACCCAACAATGTACAATGGCCTCCCTATAGGACAGTCTGCTTCCCATCTCCACAACAGGCAAATGCTTTCACTTGCCAGAGAGGCGTCAACAGCTGGAAAGACATATTTCACCTTGCAGAAAATTGTTTCTTTCTAATGGCAGGTATTGGATCAGGTACCAACAGTAGAAAGAGCTTCTACATAATTTCATGTGCACACTCAAATATCCTGACGCAGTGGGCAACCCTCACTCCATGAACACACAGAGACATGGACTTCCTTTTCCAGGACTTCATCAGGGCTTGCTACAGGAAAACTCAGTGAAACCTGCTAGCACATTCTCAACCCTCTTGTGCTTGCACAGCCAAGAGATATTCTGGGCTGGCTCCTCCTCCCTCCACTGCTATTAGTGTCAATTAAGTTCAGCGCGACAGGCCACCTTTGACGAAATGCTGGAGCAACAAAGACATAAACAACGCCAAAGCCTTTGGAGTTGATGTATGGTTGCATTTAATAAACATTTGTTTGCATATTTTTTATCATGCTAATGAATATAATTACTTTAATTTATGTCATCAAGCTATGATTCTGTTCTGATCTATACGTCACTTAAATGTGTAGCGTTAGCATTTTGCACACACTGGCAATTTGAAGAAGGGGAAGGATTCGCCCCTCCTGTGAGACCTTGGAGCAGCATTCCACAGACACACACACTCTCTCAGAGAATGAACCCTGCTCTGCAGCATAGTGCCCCCAGAAGAATGGAAATGCCCTCCCCTGCCTTGGAGACCTTTCCCAATGAGCACACTTTGTCACTTCTCTGGGATGTTCCCAAGAGGAAGCCACTGAGCACCTACCCATTGCACATGGTCAGGAAAAACAAAAAAAGAATTTTAATCATATTAATGGGTTTTACTGATTATAAAAGTAATGCATGTTTATTTTAGGAAATTTGAGAAAACATAGACTCCAAAAGGGTTTAGATAAAAGACTAAACATTTATTCTCAAAATCGGAAACATAATGACACTTCAATCAAAGATGGACTGCAACATTGTCTATACCACATGGTCTTGGTGTGTGGCGGGACATATCTGTCTAGGTTTGGGTAAGGTCACTCTATAATATGTACATGACAAAACCTCCTAAGGACACATATCTCAGAATGTATACCCATCATTAAGTGACATATGACCATATACATATTATTCTAAACTGCTCTGGAGTATAGGAAGGGCCAAACATGGTAGAGCAGAAGGCATGAGAACTCCCTGGAATACAAAAGGAAGATTAAAATTTAATAAGGAAGACACACACTCAGAAAAGAACCACAGGAAACGATGCAAGAGACACCAAGAATGTACCAAGCTTGGATTGGGGCTCCCCTGGGGCACCTACAGAACATTGGTTAAGGAACCCTTAGAAGCCAGGAGGGTTGCCCTAATCATTTCCTTCTCATGGACAACATATGGACAGGTATTGGCTCCTAGGAGTGGGAATGTTCATAAGAACGGCCCTAGAGAGACTAGGCAGTGCTCATGTGACATATGGGTCAGACACCTCCTCCACACATGAGAGCAAGCGGCAGGAAAAGATTGAAAACTAACTGAAGCTCTGGGCCTGACCCTCCTCTCCTGTCTACCACTCCAAGATGCCATGCAAGCCCCACCTAGAGGCACTAGCAAGATGTTCACACCATAACATGTAACCCTAGACCAAGAAGCAATCTCCTTCCCCATAGGACCTGAGATTCCCCTCGCCCACCCAGAGATATTGAGGCCAGAAGAAATCTTGCCATAGCAATCACAGGGCCCAGGAAGCTCACTCAATCCCCCACAACTGTGGGGAACACCCTACACAAGCTTCCAGTCTGGAGACGAGGGGACACCAGAAAACTGGACCACGGCGTTAGGCAGCAGAGCCATGCAGACTAGGGCCCTCGGTGACCGCTCCAAGAGACCGCACCTCATCGGGACAAGGCAAACAGGGCTTCACCATCTAGCAATGTGAGCGCAGCCCCTCGAGCTGATGGGTAGAACGGTTAGCGGCCCTGGGGTGGTTGGTGTTCGTTCTACCAAAGGAACAAAGGGTAGAGGCACACACCGTATGAGACCAATTGGAAATGCCCACCACCCTTTGGGGAAGATGTACTGGTGGTTTGTAGAAGGCCTGTGGATGCGATAGGGAAAATCTGCTTCTCCGCCCCCCCAACCTTTTAAAACTTTTGCTACATCTGGATATTCTAAATGTAAAGAGGTTGCTGACATAGGTTAGAAAATAACATCTTGTAAATGCCCATTTGTTTTAAAAAATCACAAATGTCTTCTGGAAGTGACTTTGAAATGGATTCATTAGACCACCTCTAGGAACGACGCTTGTCCACGTGGGTTCAGTGGGCTAGAGAGGACACCGAGAAGACTTGACCATGAGACGAAGGAGGCCCTGTGCCAGATCAGTTATATGTAAAAGACACTTTCCATATTATAACCATTGTATTGTGTGCCTTTTATTTCTCATTACTGTGTATATAGTTGACAATGCTAAGTACTTTTTTAAAAAATGTCTAGACTTTCTAGATGTTCTAAAGTGCCTGATATATGTTAAAAGTAAAAGTGATAAAATATAACACATTTTCTAAGTTTCCTTTTGTCAAAATTCTTATGAAATGGGCCTAGGGTTGTGGCTCAGTGGTACAGCACTTGCTTAGCATGCGTGAGGCACTGCATATAAATAAATGAATAAAATAAAGGTTCATCAACATCTAAAAAATATTTTAAAAAATATTTTAAAATAATTATTAAGAAATGGGGCTTTTGGGGGGGGGAAGGCAATAGCCAAACCCCCTGTTGAGTAGGACACATTGTGTGCTGATTCTCCAGAGCACTGTGTCAGTGTACTTACAAGGAGGCAAGAGTAACCACTGTTCCTTGTGTCGATGGGTCATGTTTTACTTTGCTGTGTGCATAGTATATATAAAGGACAAACGAGTCCTAATCTACAGCTAGTCTTTCTAGATGTTAAAGAGATTGCCGGCGTATGACAAAAGTAGAATCAGTAAATAAATTTTGTACGTTTTGTGTTAAAATTCCTAGGAAGGATTGTCTTCTGAAATTTTGAGCATTATAGCCCATTGGGTCAGTGAAGGGCCAGAATGCTCACATGCTGAAGACACTTTCTTATTAGAACTATTGTTACATGTGTGCAGTTTATTCAAAACTGTCATGTACACAGTGGACAAATTGAGTCCTCACTTAAAAATTCTAGTCTGTCTAGAAGTGCCTGATGTATGTTAAATGTAGAGGTAGTAAAATACCACTTTGTAAATATCTTTTTGCTAAAATTCATATCAAATATTGTCTTTTGGGAATGGAGCTGTTAAACCACCTCTGTGAGCAGTGTAGTACTGTCTGTAGGTGTTCAGTGATGTGGAGGAGGTGGGAGGGAAGCAATTGCAGAAGGTAATATGTTAGTGTGTTCCTACTTGGACATTTTCAGACATGACTTTTCTGTACGTTTTGTGCATTTTGTTTTGCTGTGCACAAAGTGTATAAAATAGACAAATGATTCCCAATTTTGCAACATCTAATCTCTACAAGTTAAAGTTGTTGCCAGTGTGTAACCAAATAGTAAAATTAGCACATTTTGTACATTTTGTGTTGAAATTCACAGGAAAGTTTGTCCCTGTTAAAAAAAAAAAAAAAAAAAAAAAAAAAAAAAAAAAAAAAAAAAAAAGCTAACTTCCAGTATAAAAAATATTCTTTATCTCTGTAGAATATTCTTCTACAATAAGATTTCCCACTCAAGCACAAGCAGGGACTGGTAGAAGACCCTGAAGGAGGCAACAAATCAAACAGACCAAAATAACACCACAGAGGCTCTGAAAATTAGACTGTCATTGGGACCATGGCCCATGAAAGTAGACCTGCATGCCAAACCTACACAGGGTGGTTGTCTGCTAAACTAAAAATTTAAATAAGATCCAGAGTCTCCTAACATAAAAGCCAAAATGTTCAGGATACAATGAAGTCACCCATAATGTCAGTAAACAGGAAAATTATAACCTGAATGAAAGATAATCCATACAGGACAACAGAGAAGAATCCCAGAGGATGACAAAGAGTGGGACTGAAAGAACATTGAAAGAAACAAAACTTCACAGATTTTCCAAAAGATACAAACCTACAGATTCAAAAAAGGAACAAACCCCAAATTGTTAAAAACCAAAAATGTCATGCATCATAATTGAAATCCTGAAAATAAAGACAAAGGAAAATCTAGACGTCAGCAAGAGAAAACCAATGACTTACCTAAGGAAAACCCAAGTTGAATAGCATAAGGTGCCTCATATAAATTCATGGAGGCCAGAAAGAAGTGGCACAATTTTTTCAAATGCTGAAAGAAAACACTTGTCAATTAGAATTCTATGCCCAGCCAAACTAAACTTTGGGAATGTAAGGGGAATAAAGAAAGTCTCAAAGAAAACAAAACTTAAAGAACTTATCCATAAACAACAGCTAAAAGAAATTCTTGAAAGAAAATAAAGAAAAAAAAATCTTACAACATTAAGAATAAATAAAAAATAGAAAGATAAGTGTAAATATAATGTACTATCCTTCTCCTCATCAGTTTTGATTTTCTAAATTTTATTTTATGGCAGTACTGGGGGTAGAACCCATGCCTTCATGCATGCTAGGCAATTCCTCTACCACTAACCTACAACCCCAGCCCTTACACAATAATATGAAAAGTGGAGCTAGTTCTTTAAAAGGACCTAAATTTAAATAGCTTCCACTTGAATAAATAATGTTGATATTATTGGTCTTTGTTAGTAGAAATAAGTCACATGTTGATATTGTGATATTCATAGCAATAACTAAGAAAACTATACAAAGTTATATATTCATGACAAAATTCTTAAAAATGTTCAAATAATCCATAAAGAGACAAGTACAGAAAAACAGAGAAAAGAAATAGAAAACAAAATAAAATGACTTAAATACATCAATTAAAAGTCAAGGATTGAAAGAGTAATTTCTAAAATTCATTAACCAAATACATGTTAACTCATTATGTTGATAATAAAAGAATAAAATATATATACCATGAAAGCATACATTTCAAAAAAACAGAAGTGGCTATATTAATATCCAATTAGGAATGAAAAAAGAATATTCTATAGTCTTTGACCCATTTTTAAAATAATTAGAATACTACATATAGGAAGGAAGGGAGGGAAAAAGTCTGGGAGGAAAGAAGGAAGGAAAAAGAAAAATAAAACTAAGGAATATTATGTCTCTTAAACTCAGACACAAAATTTCTCAATAAAATACTAGCAGATAAAATCTAATAATGTATTAAAATAATTATATACCATGACTAAATGCAACTTATATCAGGTATGCAAGACTGATTCGCCATTCAAAACTCAATCAAGGCAGAGTGGAAATGTAGCTCAGTGGTAGAGTGCTTGCTTAGTGTGTGTAGGCCCTGGGTTCAATCCCCAGTACTGAAAAATAATCAATTCAATATCCCATATCAACAAGTTAAAGAAGAAAAAAATCAGATGATCATATTCATTGACAAGTAAAAGCATTTGGCAAAATTGAATACCCACAAAATCTAATAGGCATTTAGTATAAAAACTCTCAACAGGGAATAGAGGACAACTACCTCTAAAGAGCATCCACAAAAAAACGCTAAAGCTAAGATCATACTCAATGACATAAGACTGAATAGTTCCCCTCTAGTTTCAGGAACAAGGCAAGGATGTCTTTTGGGAGAGGAGGGGGGATACAGGAATTGAACCCAGGGGTGCTTAACCACTGAGCCACATCCCAGCCCTTTTTATTTTTCATTTTGAGACAGGGTTTTGCTAAGCTACTTAGGGTTCCGCTAAGTTAAGTCTGGCTTTGAACTCGCAATCCTCCTTCCTCAGCCTCCCAAGCTACTTGGATTACAGGTATGTACCACCACACCTGGCTAGGATATTGTTCTTAACACCCTATAGAGCATAATACTAGAAGTTCTGCCACTGCAATAAGCAAGTGAGAAGAAATAAAAGGCATGAAGACTGGAAAGAAAGAAATAAAACCATTCCTGTTTGAAAATGACATGATTATCTACCTACATAGAAAATACAAGAGATATACAAAAACATTTCTACAATGAATATGTGAATTAACAAGGTCACAAGATGAAAGATCAACACAAAAATCAATCACATTTCTATATTCTAACAATGGATATGTAGAAACAAAATGTTACAGCATAACACTACTTAGAATCACGCCAGAGAAAATGATATTTAGATATTTACCTAACAAAATATGTATGTGACCTGTAGGCTGGAACTTATAAAATACTAATGGAAGAAATCAAAGAACACCTAAATAAATGAAGGTATATACCAAGGAATTAAGGTATATATCAAGGAATTAAGACCCAACACAGTAAAGATCTTCTCTCCAAATTGATTTACAAATCTGTTGCAAGTTCTATCAAGCTAATGGAAGGATTTCTGTAGATGCTGACAAGCTGGATAAGCACAAACCTTAGAATAACTAAAATAATCTTGAAAAAGTAAAGAAAAAAAAACTTTTAAAATAAAAGTAAAGAACCACTTTGCCCAAAAGCAAAGCTTACTACTTTGCTAATGCAATCAAGACATGGTGATATCAATGGAGAAATAGTCACATAGATCAATAGGACAGAATGGAGTACCCCAAAAGAGAACAATACAAAGAAACACAACCAATTTTGACACAATTGCAAAAACAATTCAGTGGTGTGCTTGGAGCAAGTAAATATCCACAGGGGGGAAAAATGAACTCCAATTTAAACCTCCCACTTAAAAAAAAAAAGTTCAAAATGAATCTCAATCACAGACTTAAATGTAAAAGGGAGAGCTATAAAACTTTTAGAAAGAAAATAGGAGAAAATCGTTAGGACCTAGGGCAAGGCGAAATGTTCTTAGACTTGGCACCGAAAGCATGATCATAAAGAGAAAAATGGATAAAGTGTACTTCATTAAAATTTAAAATTCTCCTCTTCAAAAATCAGGTAAAGAGGATGAAAAGACGAGCTACAGACTGAGAGAAAATATTTTCAAACCACATCTCCAACAAAGCACCAATATCCGTCACATAGTAAGAACTCTCAAAAACCGCAGTGAAAATACAAGTAATCATATTAGAAAAATGGACACAGGACATAAGGAAAGACCTTTCACTGAAGAGCAAGTACAGATGTCAAATGCAATGAACATTATTATTTGTGAGGAAAATGTAAACTAAAATCATAATGAAATATTACTGCACACCTATCCGAACCCCCCAAATTAAAAGAGTGACAACACCAAATGTGGATGGGTATTCAGAGTAACTGGATCATTCATGCATTGCTTGTGAGAATATAAATGGTAAGCCACTTTGGGAAACAATATAACAGTGTCTTTAAAAACTAAACATGAAACTCCCATAAGACCCAGCAATTGCACTCCTAAGCATTTATTTCTGAGAAACAAGACTTATTATCTTCACATAAAACCTGCATAGAAATATTTACAGCAGGTTTATTTGAGATATCCCAAATTGGAAACAGCCCAGATGTTCCTCCATAGATGAACAAATAGTTAAGCACACTGTGGTACATGCATACCTTGGAACACCACTCAGCAATAAAATGGAAGAAACTATTGATAACATGCAACCACTTTGGTAAATCTCTGGGGAATTATGTGGTGTGAAAAGGGTAAATCCCAAAAGGTTACCTATAATTCCATTTGAATAACATGGTTGATTCCATGATATTGCATTCTTCCACCCACCTCCCCAATCCAAGCTTACTGACCCGGGGATAGGATTTATAAAGATGCTAGGTGAGATCATCTACATGCAGAAAAGGAGTTTTGGTGGCCTACTCTTTAAGGACATATTTCGCACAGCAACAGAGAATAAAATTAGTGATTGTGGGAGCCAGGGCCATGGGAATGGAGACAGCAGCGTGAGGGATTCTCATGGGATGGAACTGCTCTGTGCCTCAACCAGTTCAAGGTCAAAGTATTGGTTGTTATTTTACACTTAAGTTTTATGAGAGGTGACTATTGTAAAAAACTGGGTAAAGGGTACATGAAAACTTCCTCCGTCCTTTCTTACAACTGCATGTGAATCTACAATTATCTCAAGGTTTTTAAAAGGAATGGCGAATTGGAAAATAATTTGAAATTTCTTGTAAAGTTAAAAAACTACTTGCTACTATAGGACCTAGCTGTTCTACTCCCAAGGTATTTGCCCACCAAAAATTAAGACATATGCAATTACTTCTGGTCATAAAAAATGAAAAAAATCCACATGTCCATCAACTGGTGAATAGACTAACCAATTGTAGTATATCCACACAATGAAATTCTACTGAGCAGTAAATATATCTATCGATATATACAACAATACAGATGAAGCTTGAAAGCCTTATGGTAAATGAATGAAGTCAGCCTCAAAAGGATACATATTGTATGATTCCATTTACATCTTGAAGAGAAAAAGATGTGACAGCTCAAATTTAAAAGAAAAATTTCAATGTTTCTATTGTGTCTCTTCCCAAAGTTCCTATTCTTTTTGTAGTTTCGCTTTTTGCTTTGAATCTTTAATATACCTGGGACTAGCTAGCTTTATGGAAAGGCTCTAACTTATTTTTGTTTCCAGATAATTAGATGGTTCTTCCAACACCATTTCTATTTTTTCTGTTGATGTTTGCTAAATTCCATTTATTTCCATTACATAATAATGTTGGAGGGGTTGGGTTGTGGCTCAGTGATAGAGCACTCGGCTAGCATGTGCGAGGCCCTGGATTTGATCCTCAGCACCACATAAAAATAAATTAATTAATTAAAGGTATTGTGTCCAACTACAACTGAGAAAAATAAATATTAAAATAATAATAATATTGGAATATATCCTTATTGTAAAAATCAAACTATCAAGGCAAAACAAAAATTCCTCAATTTCCAATTTCATTTTTTCATTGGAAATAAGCACTAATTGGTTTGATGTGTGGAAACCTGGGGGTTTTTTCCATAATAAAAATACAGGAGTGCTTACCCCATGCCAGGCAGAGTTCTAAGTGCTTTATATTATTAACTCGTGTAATCTTCCCAACAGCCTACAACATAGGTAGAACTGCTATGTCCATTTTACACTTTGACAGAAAAAGAAACTGAAACACGGAGGTTGAGGAACTGAGAAACCTGCCCAGGAATACCCAAGTACCAGAACAGAGATTTGAACCCAGAGAATCCAGCTTCATAATCAGCCAAAATACTAGCCAGTGTCCTGGCATTTCACAACACACCCACATGCACTTCAGTGAAAATTACATAGCACTATAAGAGACCTTGAGAGTTATGGGTTTGATACCATACTGTACAAATTATGCGGCAACCTACTTTGTTCAAATGTCAATAGATCTTGGCTGTCTTTCCATATCAATTCATGTAAATCATTGTGTTAATGTTACATGTATGATTTTTCATAATTTAATCAACACTTCTATGTATATTTAGGTTGTTTCCAGCCTTTTAACATCAACAAGGCTGCAAAGGACATCTTTAACATGACTCCCTGAATGTTTTTGTGAAAGTTTTTCTTGATTTTTCTTGGGTTGTATAATGTGTGCATTTTTAAGTTTAATAGATATTACCAAATTGCCCTCCAAAACATCTAATAAAAATAAAATAAAATAAAGGTATTATGTCCAACTACAACTAAGAAAAATAAATATTAAAATAATAATAATATTGAAATATATCCTTATTGTAAAAATCAAACTATCAAGGCAAAGCAAAAATTCCTCAACTTCCAATTGCATTTTTTCACTGGAAATAAGCACTAATTGGTTTGATGTGTGCTATATTTCAATGAGCAAAGTATGAGTTTACTTATCTCTTCAGACATTCTCCACAGTTGATACTATCAAACATTTTTATATAATATAGTGGATGAAAATGGTAATTCCTTGTGTCTTATTTTTAGATGTCCTTCACTACTAATGAAATTGAGTAATTTTTTTTAATTATTTTGGTTCTTTTTTATGAATTACCTATGTGAATATTTTTAGTATTTACCATTTGGTTCTTTTTTATGAATTACCTATGTGAATATTTTTAGTATTTACCTTTTGGGTTAATGACCTCTTCCTTACAGACTTGCAAATTTTTACATATATCTTTGGATATTAATCCTTAGTTTATTACAAACATTGCAAATATTTTCCAACAGTGCATGTTCTTTGAATTTTGTTTATGATCTTTGTCACATGGGAGTTTTTAGTGTTTTTATTTTTAATTGATACATTAACTGTACATATTCATTGAGTATAGTGTTATAATTCAATGCATGTATATAATGTGCAATGATCAAATCAAGGTAATGAGCATTTCCATTTCCTTCAATATTTATCAATTTTTTATGTTGGGAAATTTCAAATTCTTTTCCTCTAGTGCTTTACAAAAATGTATTTAATGAATTGTTGGAAACTATACTCAACCTACAGTGCTAGAGAATACTTAAACTTATACCTCCTATATAACTGCTTTTTTGGTAACTATTATTCAACCTCCCCCTCTCTCCCTTATGCCCACCCTTCCTATTCTCTAATGGACATACTCTACTTTCTCATTCTATGAGATCAAATTTATAGAAGCTTTTAATTTTACTTAGACATTTTCCTTTATATCTTGTGTACATTTTTTTCCACTAAGTTTGCAGACTTTGTTTTTGTAAAATATTCAGTTCTTTAATCCATCTGGAATTTACTGTGATGAATAGTGTAATGTTAAAAATGCAATTTTATTTTTCCAAATAGTATCTGATTTTTTCACACAATTTATTCACTCTTTCCTTAACTAAGATGAAAGGTCATTTCTTTTCACAAAATAATATTCATATATGCAAGGATCAGTTTCTGGACTTTATTACAATGGTCTAGTCAAATCTTTAGCATTGATATCATTCTATTTTAATTAATAAAGCTTTATAGTAAGACTTGACATTTAGTAAGGCAGTTTCACCTCTTCTTTTTCTCCTAAGTAGTCTTGGCTCTTCTATGTGTTCGCCCTTCCATATGAATTTTATAATCAGCTACTCAAGTTCCATAAAATAAATATTGGACTTTGAGTTCATGGACTAATTTAAGGAGAATATATTTACAAAATTAGCCATTTTCATCCAAAAATAAGGAATATTTCTTTCTTAGGTCTGTTATGCCTCTCAATAATCTGGGTTTTTTTCTTTTTTTCTTTCTGGATGTGTCATAATTTCAGGCTATATGAATTAGGTAAGTTTGTTTATTAATTTTTCTAATAACAGTACTGATGTATGAGAAGCTATCAGGTTTTTTTCTTTTGCATTAGGCCACTTTGTAGGACTTTCTTATTTACTGTAGTGGTTTCTCAACTAATTATCTTTTTTCTTCTAGAGACCTTTGTTGAAAAACAATCCAAATGAAGCTATAATCTTTTCCTTTCCATTATCCATATGACTTTTTAATTTTTTTTCTTGTTGTATAGCACTAAGACCTCTATTATAATATTGAATGTAAAACTGATAGAAAACCTTGTCTTGCCATCTTTTGAATAGAAGTATATTTCATAGTTTCACCATTCTATAGATTTCCAGTAGAAATCTTTCCTTTGATAATGAAATTTTCTTCTATTGCTCATATGCAAGAACATTTGAAGGAAAGTTGATAGCTTATTACAAAAGAATAATTTTGAATAAAAATGCTTTAACTTTGTTATGATTTTAATATCACAGTTAATCTAATTGGAAAGTTGAGCATCTGACCAGTTCATAACAAAGATCTATTTCTTTATTTCCCCCAAGTCTTCATGAATTTTACTGGGTGGGAACATGAGGATCAGAACTGGCAACACAACAGTTGACCATTAAGTTCTTATTTGTATTATTTACTTAGTGGTTCTTTTTAATTATGTATAACATTAGGATTCATTTTTCCATAATTGTATAATTTGCCTAATCCTATAATTTGCTCTAAGAAATTGTCTATTTCTTGAAAATGTGGTAGAATTAAACAATAAAGCCATGCAAGCTTGATGCTTCCAATAAAAGTATATCTTTGACTAGCTTTCCAATGTATTCAAAAGGAATAGCATATTTAGACTTTCTACTACTTCTTGAGTAGGTTTTATTAATTTATACATTCTTTAAAAAGTCATACATTTTATCTATACTTTCAAAGTTATTAATTAATGATACTATTTTATAAAATTTAATTCCTTCTGTATCTGTAATTATATCCCCTTATCCCATTACTGATGCTGTTTATTCATACTCCTTTTTTTTTTTCCTAATCAAACTTAAGGAAGGTTTTTCTGATCAGTTTTACTGGCTTTTGTTGATCTTGTTTATTTTATTAATGTCAGTTTGCAATCTTTTTGAAATCCTTTCTTTTACTTTCTGGAGATTTGATTTTGGTAGGCTTTTTGTTTTGTTATGTTATTTTTGTTTTGTTTTGGTTTGGTTTGGATTTCAAGTAACCTGAATATTATGTTTCATCCATTTTATTTCAGTTTCCCTCATTTTCTAATGGATGCATTTAAGTCCATAAATTTTCCTCTGATAACTGCTTTGGCCACATCTCACAGGTTTTAATAGTTAATGCTCTAAGGCTTATTTCTAAATTGTAATTTTCATTTTTCTTTCCTTATTAGCATAAGCCTTTTTATAAGTTTTTCTGTATTTATGATTATGGAGATTAATTTAATCTCTCTTTTGGTTATCTTCTCATTTTTTCAGGGAATAAAGACTATATAATTTCTACCATTTCAAGTTTTCCAATATTTCCTTTGTGGTCTAACATATCATCAATTTGTGTGATTTATTTGTGTTTTAAATGAATATGTCTTTTAAATTTATTAATACAAAGTTGCTCATTGTGTCATTTAATCTATATATCATTGTTTTTGTACATTTGAAATATATATTTCTTAAAGAAATGTAAAATGTGTCCTGCTATAATTGCAGATATGTCAGTTTATGTTTGTATTTCTACTAGTATTCTTTTATATTTTCCAAAGCTCCATTGTTAAGAGCATGAAGAAATATAATTACCATATTTTCTTGGTGGATTGATCTTTTAAACTATAAAGGCTATTCTTCTGTGTACTTTTTAATGTGTCGCCTCTTACTTAAAATGTCACCTAAAACATATTACAAATTTTTAAGACAGTTCTGTTTATTTGGGGCTCTTTCTTTCCATTGATTTAACTGATTATTTTTGAGTATCACACTATTATCCATGTGGCTTTATAAATTAATTTATTATCTAATAGATAAATAACTGATTATCATATGCACCCATCCATATTAACTTTAGACTTAATATTATTGAACAGTTATGGCATGGGAGTATTCCTGACAGTGTTCTTAGGTTTTTTCATATTATCATAAAATAATAATTCTGATTTGATCATTTCAATAGTTACAACTCACTTCTCCTTATTACTTTGTTTATAGAGTCCATTGTATAATTCTCTTGGATTTGTCACTGTAACAAGAATTCCTCCAAGTTTTCAGTTTTAAGTTTGGGGCAGGTTGTTGTTTTGAGATAAATTACTTTTATCACATAAACCAGGGCTTCTTAATCTTGGTATTTTCAATATTTGGCACTGGATATTTCTTTGTAGGGAAAGAGGGAATCTTTTCCTGTGCATTGTGGGAGGTATGGCAAGCAACATTCCTGACCTGTACCCCTTAGACACCAGTAGTACCATCATGGCAATCAAAATGTTCCTAGATATCACCAAATGTCTCCTGAAGGGCAAAAATGTCCCTGAGAATCACCAATACAATGAATTATCCTTCTATTTTTATTCATAATCACAGTTGGATGTTGGACTGGATATTGGATTTTTTCAAATGTCATCATATGATTACAGATTTTTCTACAGTAACCAACAGATGTGATAAAATTTTAATTATTTATTTCCTAATTTGGTACCATCTTTACTGTAGTGGAATAAGGTTTTATTGGTTATGGTACATGTTTTCTTGTTTTGTTTCATTTTTGTTTGGGGGGGTGTTGTTATTTGTTTGTTTGTTTGTTTTTGAGCCCAGGGGTGCTTAACCACTGAGCCACACCCCCAGCCCTTATTATTTTTTGGTTTTGAGACAGGGTCTCACTAAATTGCTTAGGGTCTCACTAAGTTGCTAAGGCTGGCTTTGAACTTGCAATCTTCCTGCCTCAGCCTCCTGAGCTGCTGGGTTTACAGGCATGTGCCACTGTGCCCAGCTACTTTTTTTTTTTTTTTTTTTTTTTTTTTTTGGTACTGGGGATTGAACTCAGAGGCACTCGACCACTGGGCCACATCCCCAGCCCTTTTTTGTATTTTGTGTGTGTGTGTGTGTGTGTGGTACCGGGGATTGAACTCAGGGGCACTTGACCACTGGGTCACATCCCCAGCCCTTTTTTGTATATATTTAGAGACAGGGTCTTACTGAGTTGCTAAGTGCTTCGCCATTGCTGAGGCTGGCTTTGAACTCACAATCCTCCTGCCTCAGCCTCCCAAGTGCTGGGATTACAGGCGTGCGCCACCGCACCGGGCCCTTTTTTGTATTTTATTAGAGACAGGGTCTCACTGAGTTGCTAAGTGCCTCGCCATTGCTGAGGCTGGCTTTGAACTCTCGATCCTCCCGCCTCAGCCTCCCAAAGTGCTGGGATTACAGGCATGCGCCACCGCGCCCAGCTTACATTTATTTTTTAATATAAAGGTACTGTCTTTTTTGGGGGTGGAGGGGGCGGTTACCAGGTATTGAATGCAGGGGCACTCAACCACTGAGCCACATCCCCAGCCCTATTTTGTATTTTATTTAGAGATAGGGTCTCACTGAGTTGCTTAGCACCTCGCTTTTGCTGAGACTGGCTTTGAACTAATGATCCTCCTGCCTCAGCCTCCCAAGCCACTGGGATTACAGGTGTGTGCCACCATACCCAGCAATGTCCCTTTTTTAATCATTTTCATATTTATGTTCTTGTGTGAAGTTAACCTGTAGTTTGGTTTGTTACTTTTGTTAGCCTCTGATATAATGATTATACTTGATTGATAAGTTTTTCATCTCTGACTATTCACATGATCATTTTCTGTTCCTTAAGAGATTTAAGTGGATTTGCTCTACAACCATCTGTTTTAACACTTTCTCACTTTCTGCCTTTGTTTTTCAACTACTCTACAATTAAAATTAGTAATTTAAAATTCCCTAGAAAATCATCCATTTCAACAAAATTTTCTGTGATAATATATACTGTATTTTCTACCTTTTTCAATACATGGATATTGGAATACATGGATTTTTTTTTAGAATATATGGATATTCTCCTTTTTATTTATAATGTTGTTACATGTGATTTCCTACTCTGTCTTACTTAAATAACTTGTCAGATGTCTTTGACTAGTTCTAATTCTTAGATTTGGCAATCTACTATCTGTTTTCTGCTTTAGTAAAGTATGTTTTAACTTTATCAATTTCTCCCTAAGGTTATTTAATTGTTGTCTTTCTAATTTATTGAGTTGAATGTTTGATCATTTATTTTTATTCTATATTAAATAATAGTGATATATTAGGCTATTTGTTGTCTCTCTGACCATACACTGTGAGTTCGGATATTTGGTATTTTCATTGTCATTATTTCATAGTCTCTAAATATAGTTTTCATATCCTCTTTGTTCTAAAAGATATTTCAGAGAGGTCTGAATAGTTTTTTAAATGATTAAAAATTTTAGTGATCCTTTTTTTGCTCCTTTTATAAAAGATGGGATCTGCCCATTTTCTGATTATTGGAATATATCCAATCTTTATTTATAGCCAGCGTATATCATTTTCTGACTATTTCATAGGCTTTAATGTAGTCTCATTTTAAGAAACATCTCAATCTAAGAGAAAACTTCATTGCTCGAAATCATCTAAATCCTTAGAATCTTTGCCTACTAGATCTGTAAAATACCAAAAGCACTTTCTCAAAATCTTTTCATTACACTGCTTCTAAAATTCTCCATTTCTTCTCCTCCTAACAATCTCACTTTCTATATTTCACTACAGGATTCTTTGGCATATTAGGACCTGTGACTAAGCGGGGTGCAGAGGCTCACGCCTGTGATCCCAACAAATGGGGAGGCCGAGGCAGGAGGATCACAAGTTTGAGGTCAGACTCAGAAACTCAGCAAGGCCCTAAGAAATTTAGGGAGACCCTGTCTCAAAACAAAAATAAAGATGGTTGGGGATGTGGCTCAGTGGTAAAGCACCCCTAGGTTCAATCCCTAGTACCAAAAAATCAAAATTAAAAATAAAGCCCTCTGAGAATCTGTGACTAATTCAGTCTGCTAGACTGTAAGCCCAGTGAAGACAGGAATCCTGTCTTCCTTGTTGAACCAGCCCCAGGTCCAGGACTCAATGAATAAACATAAGAATAAATTGACAAGGACTATATCTTCAGTGTTAAGTCTACCCCTTCCATCAATATAAAATAGTCTCTCTACTCTATCTTCTTTTTTATTCTCAATTCTGTTTTTGACACCAAAATTCTGTCCCCATATTTTCTTGATTTGTTTTGCCTGACAAATATTGTATATCTTGTTATTTGGGGCTTTTTTGTTTTGTTTTGGTGTGTTCTGTTGTCCTTTTTGCCTTACCCTTAGATCTATGAAATCTATTATCTTTGTGATTGTCTTCAACATAAAGATCCAGTTTAGAATTCAAGCAGAAGATGATTTTAAGTGGTCCCAAAGTACTACTTAACCCATATCTTTAACATCTTTTTTTTTTTTCTGATTTTTAGGTCAGAAAGACAATTGAGTCTTTTACTCTGCCATTTAATACAATATAGTAAACACATTTTTACTCTCCTCCTTCGGACTCTGTGTTGCTGCTTTTTCTCCAACTTCACCTCAGACATTGATTAAATAAACTTGGATTCAACACGTAGATTATTGCTAATTTTTACATCATATGACTTCTATTCAAAAGTTCATTTTTAACGGTTGAATTTAGTTTTTTCAAACAATGTCTTGATTATTTAGATCCATAAAGCATAAATGATGGGTTAGAGTCTGTCCTCCCTCTTCGAGGCAAAGCTGGGTCCTTGGCCACTGAACCCACACCGTTGATGGCTGTGGACTACGCAGAGAGCTGGGGCAGAGCTGTCTCTCTCCTGATAGGCCAGGTTGTTCCTGTGCCCAAAAGGCAGACCTCTGAGAAAGACGGAAGGGAATCTGGACAGGGCATCCCTGCATGTGCACCTAGCAGGCTGGAGAGGTGGCCCTGAAATCTCCCAGATGGGCCAAGCATGGGACCGCTGCACCCATGCTGGGGATACTCTCAGTCACCTTCTCACCTGGCCTTACTCTGTCCACTCTTCCTGGAGGGTGTGAAGGTGCAGAAGATGCCACACGCTCGGATCTCCCGTCACCACCGCACCACCGGACATGGCACCAATCACATGTCAGCAGATGCTTCCACGAATGGGTCATTATGTTACCTGCAAAACAGAGGAAAGCGGGGAAGGGGGGACTGCTTCTAAAATTCTAAGGTGAAAACTGAGCCTGTCAAATGCAGGATGTGCAGACACAGCGACCATGGAGTTTACCACTTTATTAAAAAATTGTGATTGTTCACATAAAGACTCAACCAGGTCACATATTAATAATTATCACTGACAATCTTTAACATCAGCCAAAGCCCACAAGTGAAGCAATATTACATCTCCTGGTCTCATTTATCTTACTGCTTATGGCCCCTCTGTGGTCAGCACGCTGTGAGCTTCTTGGACATTTAATTATGAGCACATCATAAATGTAGCTGACAGGGCAGAGGCTGCCCAGGGATGCTCCTGGCAAAGGGGTCGCTGTGGAAAGTAGTTAGTTGATGCACCCCACCCCCACCCCACGACAGAAAAAGCAAAGACCACTCCTCCAGTTGCCCCTCCACACCTCCCTGTTGCCCGCTGGAGAAGGGCAATGAATGGGTAGGCTCATGCTTGGTTCTCAATGTCCCTCTAATTCTCAGATGTGTCAACCAGGTTGTCCTAAACCTAAGACCAGCCCCAGACTCTCTCCTGCCCCGTCCCGCTCAGAGAGTACCTTGGCTTACCTGTCTGTCTCTGGCTGTTTCCAGGGGTCCCCAAGTGTGGGTTTTAGTCTGATGCAAATGAAGAGTTCATTCTCCAGGGGTCCAGGAATCCCACTGCCCTGGTCCCCAAACTACTTAGCTCTAATGAGGTGCAAAGAACAGGACCGTCCCCAACCACATCCCACCATTCACCTCCACCCAGGAAATACCTTTCTACTAAATCAGGAAAAAAAAAAAAAAAAAACCGGGAGCTTGAAATGGCAAAAGACTGAGCAGGAAGGGCTTCCCATTTGCTCCTAATTAGCCACCCCCCTGATCCGCCAGCCATGGCATCGGGCACTAATAAGGCTGCATGCATCTCCAAACGGGCTTGGGGCTGCAGGACCCTGCTGTGTCGTGTTTCAAAGCAAGTGTCCTCAGAGGGGCTGAGGTACGGATTCCTCCGCTGCCCCGGCAGGCTCAGATGGGGAAGACAAAGCGTATAATAAGGGACGCGCAATGAAGGGGCTCCGAGAAGAAAGCTGAAAAGTAACTATCATGTTGGCAGATAAATTCTACACACAATTATTCATTCCTAGCCTCTTGACATGTAGATTAATGAGTTTGATAACCCAGGCTTCTAAGAAGTAGATTCCACTCTTCGCAGACTTTCTCCCCCTCTACCTACAAACAGCACACGGGTCTGCGGAGAAAAAAAAAAACAAATCGATACATTTGCAATAGCCATCGCTGCTGTCTCGTGATTGGAGCCCTACGTCAAAAATATGACGTGTCTTCTCTTTCCCGGTCGGGGAGAAGCCAGCAGTGGCCAGAGGGGCACTGGAGGGGACTGAGGGCCTCAGATGGTGGACTCTACCAGGTCCTGGGTTTTGTACAATAGGCTGGTTGGGGGGAGTTTCCAACTCCAACCTGAGAGAAAGGGTCATTTGTTGACCCGGCAGACACTTGCTGTTCGACTTTAGGATGGAGTGCCCCACTGGCACAGTCCCTCACTGGCACCAAGACATCTTCACTGAGAAAAAGGCCACATGAGAAAAAAGAGCACCCAAGGATTAGAGAGAGGCATTCCCTCCCACTCCAGGCATTTTCTTGAAGATAAGTGAACCGCTCAGAACCCCAGGTTGCAGTCCCTCCAGTCCAGACCAAGAGTAGGTAAAATTTTGGAGATGCATTTAGATTGTCAAGTATATATTCCTTTGGCTTCCTCATTAGCCATTTGGCAAAACAGCTTCTAGGTTCCAGGCCATTTTATTTTCTCTTCAATACATTTGTATTCATACTCTAAAAATAAAGGGTATTTAGGGAGGTGCTTTTTGTTGTCCTTCAGTTTTTGCAACAAATACAAACAATATGACTCAAAATAACATAGGTGAATGTTTCTCCATTCACCCTCCATCCCAATGATGGTATCTATCCCTCCAGATTTTCCCCTTCACCTTGACTCAGCTGAACAGGGTTGGAGCTGTGATGCAGAGGTGTAGGGGAGGAGGAGAGGGCAGAGGGGAAGGCCTCCCATTTGCTACTCTGCTAAGGGTCCTTGCTGCCACCCTCCTCTGCCAAGCCCATCCCTCTGGGAAATGGGGCAGACCTCAGAACTCTGGACAGAGACCCGCCTAGGTACTGGGGGAGGAGAGTCAATGTGGTGAGATGTTTGTGAATACTGCGGTGGAGGAGCAGGTGCAGGGCAATCATTAGCATAAGCATTCTGTAAGACACCTGCTTTTATCCTGCAGAAATAGGAACGAATGGAGTTCACTCAGCTCACAGAAATCCGGTGAGATCTTTGATTAGCAACTTGGGCCAGGTGAAGCATTTGTGGCGGTGCCACTGAACCCTAAAATGACTTCCCTCCTTCTAAAGGGACAGCCCTAAACTATGCAAAGAGGGAGAAGCTTCTTCCCTAATTTGAGCAACTTTGAGGCTCAAGGTGTCTCACAGAGTCTTGGAGGGAGGATCACCAGCTTTTGCTAATAAAATTTCAGAAAGCCCAGTTAAATTTGAATTTCAGATAAACAACAAATAGTTTTTAAGCATATCTGTATCCCAAATATGCATGGGACCTATTTATACTTTTTTGATATACACTAAAATAATATACTAATAATATTTTAGTATTAGTTTGCCCCACACCTACTTGAGACACGTTTATACAAAAAAAAAATTATTCATTATCTGAAAATCGAATTTAAGCAGACATCCATGACTTTATCTGACAACCCTATTCAGAATGTCCTTGTGAAACTGCTCAAAGAAGAACCAGGGGTGACCAAGGAGAAGGGAGCAAAACAGGCTCTAATTTTAAGACAGCTGTATGAAGGAGACTCCTCTCCCCTAGTGTCTGACCTCTCCCCAAACATCCTGAGCCCAAAGCCCAAAGCACTAGAGCAAAACTTGAACCATTGTTCCTAAGTAGATGCAAAAAGTCCCCATCTCTGGATTCTGGAGCTTGGTTTAGGAGAGCATAAACTTGGGGGAACTGTATCAGGTGGAGGTGACATCAAGGTAGGGCCACAAGGGTCCAGAGCCCATAAAATCCCTGCTCTAAGAATGCAGAACCCAAGCACTGCACCACAGCCTGGTGGGAGCTTTCTCGAAAAGATGGTGGAGACTTGGAAGTTCTACTCTCCCTCCTGGCCGGACAGCAATCCCAGAACAGAACAACATAATGCACCCGGGGCAAGGGTTGGGGAGAAAAGCCAGCCCTGCTGCCTTTACCAAATCAGTTATGGCCAGACGGACTCACCCTTTCTCCTAGATCATAAGTCCCAAATCTTATTGCCTCTTAATCATACGGAAATCTACATACAGACATGCCTGCAGAAGGGGGGTGCCTGAGAAAAGCTGTGTCCTCGTTCTTCCAAGGGAAGAACCACTTTCTTCTGGATTTTCAAATACTGGGTTGCCAGGATATCTTTATTAGGGTCTGTGTCCTCAGCGGTGATCCTCTCAGTGTGGCCAGAACCTGCACCTGCCAAGGCACCAGCAATGTCGCAGACCTGGCTCCACGTGAGCTGCCGCACCTGGGTCCCCACCAACACCACCAACTTCCTACTGGATAGATGTCCAGCTTCCATCTCACCACGATGCCGTGAAGGGAGACGGAAGTAAGGCCCCTTGGCTGCATCCATGCAAGATGTCTTTGCCAGGGGAACCCTCACTGCCACCTGTCCTTGAGCATCAGTCCAAGGCTGCAGGCTGCTGAGAAGATTCCAGCACAACCGCCCTGTCAAACCTCAGGCTGCTAGCTGAGTCTAGAGCACAGCAGCCCCAGGAGCCAGCAGGACCAACCCCTGCAATGTTCTGCTTCTGCAGCCTGCCTTCCCTTCTTTCAATTCCCAGAAATAGCACAAAGGATGCCTTTGGGGACATAGAGCTCAATCTCTTTGAGGAAGGGTCTGAGAAGTTCCAAGAGCTGGGGCAAAATAGCAAATAGGCCAGTGCTGCAGAGAACAGACATGCAAATGAGATAGGCATCCATAAGACCCCAACAAAAGGCAGATTGTCCAGAGAGAAAAATTGTAGAAGAGGTCAAAGGTCATCTTAGATTAGCCACTAAAAGCCTTTCCAAAGCACAATGGCGAAATTAAGCAGCGAGAATCATGAGACCAGGGAAGAGGGTCCAATGGCCTGGGATTCCCTAGCACAGTGTGAGTGAGAGCAAAATTAGGACTTCACTGCCAAGTGACTGTCCAGACCCGGTGCAGCAGGCAACTGGAACAGTCTAATAGAGCCAAAGAAGCTTCCGCTAGATAATTCCATGTCATTCCCTAAACACAATACTAATGTCCCCTGGCATCCCCAGACTAGAGGTCAAAACCTGGCAGCTCATGGACCTCAATGCAGCCCATGGTCTCGTTTGGTCCACACTATGGTTTAAATATTTGAATTAATTGCCAATCTTTTTAAATCAGGGATTTCACAGGCAAATCCAAACTTCAGGGTTTCCTTGAAAAATCAGAAGATCTGACAACACTGGGCCTGGGTCCATTTGAGGGAACCAAGGTACACTGCACTGTCCAGTTCTCCACAGTCCCCCACTGCTCCCTACTGTCTGATGCCTGCACCATAGGTACACTGTGGAAGCTCTTCTTGGCCCCCAAGGACAACAACAGAGTCTTTCCCTGTGGTCTCTGCCATCCTTCAGAAGAACCACTATTAGACACTTCTCCCACACGTTGGCACCCCATCAGGCTCCCAAAGTCCTGTGGTTTACCATCTGCAACTCCAACAGCGGCATCAGTTCATAAGATGGACCACCCAGAGTCTTGGAAACCATCTAGAAAAATAATATAAACAGAAGAATCAGCACATTGTGGAGAAAGCCCTAACAAATTCATGACCAAGGCCCAAGGCAACCTACGCAGCAATTACAAAAGCAAGCACCACGTGCCCATTTCACAGACTGAGGCTGGCATCAGAGGTCACAGTCCTGCCCCCCTCACCCCATGACTTCCAGGATGAATGGCCACTGGTGGGATGGAGGGAGGGAAGTGCTATCCAAGTGTTCAGTGCTGAAGGGGGCAGAACGTTCTGATTGGCTGATTCAGGAATTGGGATTCTGGGCAGAGCTTTACAAAAGGATAATGTATCTTTAAGCCCAGGTGCCCTTCAGGGAATGTATTGGATAAATGTCTTCTGAAAAGCCTGTAAATATTCCATCGCCTCACTGTCATTACTACCATGAAATGATAATGAAGCATGAAAGAAATATAATTCCATATTCAGATGACAGCATTAGCTTCCATAAGCAAACTGAAATATTTATTAGTAAAATGTTCAGTATCTACGCCTGTAATCTAAAAAAAGGACAAAAATGTTTTATAATAAAAAAGAGATTGAATGCAGAGGTAAAATCTGGTTGGCTGATTTTATTGCTTATTATTAAATCCTGGCAAAACAATTATTTTTTTCTTTTCATTAGTAAGACACCCAAATTAAAACTATGCCCTCCGGCTGCAAGGTTTACAGTAGTGATTAAAAACAAGGAATTGTGATGCATGGGGCTTTTGACAATGGCATAATCAAATTCATTCATATTGTTCAATCTTTCACTGACAAATATTTTTACAGTGAAATATACCAAACAAAGAATCACATACAACAACTATCAATACAGAGAAATTAGGAAACCTTGTTATTATTTAAAAAGTGAACTGATACAACGTTGCCATAATCCTGAATACAAACATTAGAGTGTAGTTAATTAGGGTAATTATTGCCTAAATTGTGCTTAATTGTCTTATTCTGAATAGGACGTGTGAATGAAGCCTTTTGAGCTTTCCACAATGCATAAGTGCCGCCAAACTATTTTGTTATAATTTAATAAGTTTTGATGGTATTTCCTATAAGTCAGAAAATACATCTGAATACAAGCTAAGAGATAAACATGAGCCATAGGCCCTGACCTCTGTTTCACCTTATTGAAAAAGAGGCGTAAGAGAGTCATTTAGTATACCAGCGTCACCGAGCCTTCCGTACCCTGAGCACATTCCTTAGAGGAGAGAGGGGAGAGGGAAAAAAAAAAAGCCAGGGTCTTTGAAGTGAATGAAAAATTAGAAATTCAAGTGACCACGATCAATTCTGAAACACTGCACAAAATTAATTACAGTTTTGCATCAGAAGCAAGAATGTAGATTTCAGACAGTCGGTGTCATTTATCTCGAGCTGCACAATATACAAGGCGATTAAAAAGCCAAATCTGTCCCCACCTCCCAAGTCTAAGGCCTCTCAGAGGCTGTGAAGTACAAATGATTAACTTCAAATTATGCAAGGGATTGTGCAGACGCTTCAGCTTGAATGGAGTGTGTGGAGGCAAGTCACAGAAGCTGGAGAGGCACAGATTTGCGGCTCTTTATCAAAATCCAGTCTGGCCACCTCTGACGGAATCCAGATAAATTGCACAGAGATCTGACAGTGCTGCAGAAAGCCTTGTACGGCCGGAGCCGAATCTCAAATTTCTATCTGTTTTTAATTGCTTGTCTTAAATTTGCATTTTTATACGATTGGGTTCAAGGATTTATTCAATTCTATAGGCTACTCTGACCAAATGGCTTTTCCAGTTTCACACAGAGTTGCAGGAACTTGTTGTGGAGGTGGGAGAAGATTTGGCTTTTTTTTTTTTTTTTTTTTTTTTTTTAAGCAAGCTAAATGTCTCAAATGCACATTGGCTGGGGGGGATTGTCTGTAAGGTGAGGTTCAGTTTACAAACCTTAAAATGACAGATTCTCACTTGGCGATCTCTAGCGTTAATAGCCAGCTATGAATGCGCTCACCCTCTCTGACCCTCGGGATCCGTCTCAGAAGCCATCAGTGTCCAGGTGACACATAGATGCCCCAGGTGTCTGTTTCCAGAAGAAGCCCAATGAGCAGAGACCCCACACACACACCAAGAAACCCAACAGCAGCCCCCTCCCTCATCTGGGTCCCCGCTTTCATGAGTCCCCCTTTGGAAAAGGCAGGATGTGCGTGTGTTCAAAATACATCTTCTTCTGTTGTCAAAACTCACTCAGTATTAGAAAGGCTGACAGACTCTCCTCAACTCCAAGAAACCACACGTGGTGTGCACCATACACACACACACACACACACACACACACACACACACACAAAGCTGGGTGCCTGCTTCGTTTAACCCTGCGTTCATAACCGGGTTATTAACACTAGAGATTGCCAAGTGAGAATCTGTCGTTTTAAGATTTGTAAATTGGACCTCACCTTAGGCTGTGAACAACTGGCTCCAGCTTTCGCCGTGAAACCTGGGCTGCCCTCTCCAGCTCTGCCTAACTTAACCCCCAAGTCTCGCCACCTGCTCCTGTAGAATAACACCCACACACACACACACCTGCCCCTAGGGGATTTCTTAAACATGGCTGGAGACCTCCCATACGAGCTTCTCTTCAGCCCACTCCTCCCCATGAGCGAGTCTGTCTATCCCAGTGATCTCAGACCAGGGAGGTCACGTGGGAGGGATGAAGCGTGAATGGGAGAAGAACCCATCTTCCATTTCCCCTGCTGTTCCCTGGAAACAGAGAGTTCTTCATCTCCTGGAGAAAAAAACAACAACAACGTGAACACAATAGAAACAGCAACAACCCCAGCCCACTGTTGGTGACACTAGGGAGTGGTAGGGACTGAGGCTCACGTCAAACCCGGAATCTGTCGGAACGGGGCAGCAGCACTTCCGTTGAACAGACTTTGCTATGATTAAAAGGCAGTGTCTGGAGCCAGATATTCTGAATTTTCAGGGAAAAGTGAATTTTTCTGAATTCTTTCAGAAAATTCCTTCACTTTTTTTAACATTGGATCATATTTTTAAAGTAAATAAAGTAACACTCTGCTGACTAAATAGAAATACTTTTTGATGGCCAAATCCAGCCCAGGACCCCCAATTCATTACCTTGGGTCCTTAGGTACTTTTATAGTTGAGTGGTAATAAAGGAGACTGTTAGAATTCCCAAAGGTGCATCTCCCCTCATCTCACAGGGGCCTATGATAGTCAAGGACACTGACCCAACATCTCCCAAGTTCCTCCTACCCTTCTACTGACCCCCTCACTCCGCAATGGCCTTACCTTAGAGCAGCCACCAGTGCCCTAACCTTGGAATTGGAGACCTTGTGGGGTTTGGCCCAACTTAAGGTCCATTCCCAGGTTGCTTTCGGGTTCTGGGACCAGGATTGACCTGCTTTTTCATCTTTGTACTTTTAGAGAAGTTACATAAATGCCTAAAAGCTGTGGATCCACGCCGGGTGTGGTACTACACGCCTGTAATCTCAGCAACTTGGGAGGCAAATTCAAGGCCAGCCTCAGCAACTTAGCAAGGAGCTAAGCAACATAGCAAGATCCTGTCTCAAAATAAAAATATGAGAAGGGAGGGTGATGCGGTCCACAGTTAAGCACCCCAGGGTTCAATCCCCAGTACCAAAAAAGAAAGAAAGACAGAAAAGAAATTTAAAAAGCTGTGAATCCAAGTCAGACACAAAACGTGCTCCCGCCTGTCCCAGCCCTGCCTGCTGCTCCAGGCCACGCCTTCCTCTGCTACCGCCCCACAACTCCTCTGCCCCCAATGCCCAGGCTGCTGCGTCCCTCTCTAAACTAACTTCCCCATTGCCGTGAGCAACCCACTAGTTCCTATTAGAGAGAAAATAATGCTCCCAGCTACTGCAGGGTACCTTCAAGCTGCATCTTGCCTGTGCCCTGAGTAACTCATACAGAATGAGGAAGACAAAGGAGAGAGGCTCACAGGGTCCCCAAACAGATGCCTCCTCAAAGCAACCAACATCTCACTCCTGATTGCCGGCCAAGAAATCACTCGGCCCCAGCAGCCTGGCTACTCCTTGCCCTGGCTTTCCCAGCTGCAAATGCCATGACAGCAACCTCTGGAACCCATAAGTGCTGGCAGAAGACCACGTTCTTGCATCGAACTGTGTTATTGTTTAGATGTGGTGCCCCCAAAACTCATGTGTGAGACACAGTGCAAGAAGGTTCAGAGAAGAAATGATTGGGTTGTGAATTAACCCCCGATAGGGATTAACTAAGTGGTAACTGAAGCGGTAGGTGTGGCTGGAGTGGGTGGGAATTGGGGCGAGGCTTTGGGTTATATATTTGTATCTGGCAAGTGGAGACCTCTCTCTCTGCTTCCTGATCACCATGCGAGCTGCTTCCCTCTGCCACAGTCTTCCACTATGTTGTTCCTGTCTTACCTGGAGCCCCAAGTAATGGAGCTGGCTGTCTAGGGGTTGAGACCTGTGAAACTGTGAGCCCTCAAATACACTCTTCCTCCTCTGCAGTTGCGCTGGTCGGGTCATTTAGTCACAGCAGTGAAAAAGCTGACTAAAAAAAAGTGTCAGGCACCACTCTGTGGCTGAGGTAGGAAGGGGGTCCAATGGGAATCAGAGTCACGTATTGCCTTGGGTAAGTCCTAGGGACTCAGAGCTTCTATCTGAACACATAGAAAGAGAATTGGTAGGGGCTGGGGATATAGCTCAGTTGGTAGAGTGCTTGCCTCACATGCTTACATAGGCCCTGGGTTCAATCCCCAGCACCACAAAAAAAAAAAAAGAAAAGAAAAGAAAATTGATCATAACACCTGCCCTACAGGTGCTGGAGGAATTAAGTTCACAGTTCAAGATGCCTAAACACCAAGAATAAATCTCTTTTTTTTTTAGAGTTATACAGCCATTATGGAGCATGCACAGTGACAGGTGCCAGCCCCAGTCACAAAATTTCCCCACAAAGCAGCAGCGCAAGGCCCCTTTGAAATGAAATTGGTGGAAATAACTCAGTCCGTAATAGTTTCGAGATATGCTTATTGGGCCCTTGGCAGCGGGGACTTAAGAAAATGAGAGTGTATGGTTCCTGCTCCCAAGGAGCTTCTAATCTATTTGCAATGCAGAGATGGTCGTGTTAAAGTTGCTGTGAGCTCTGGGAGTGGGGAAAGCCAAGTCCCACAGGCCAGGGCCACAGTCATTGCGAGTTGTTCTTGCTCAGTCCTGGGGAACACGTTTCCTAACAGCTCACACCAGAACCAAACCAGGACATTACTTCAGAGCCCATGTAATTTGGATCCCCTGAAAATAAACATTTGCTAAAGGCAGGGATATCCCAGGCAAGAGGAGTCTCTTGTTTTCACATCCCAAGGTGTGGAGAAGGAATTTCAGGTGACTTCACTGCCCCAAACTAAGTCCACCCCCAGCGTCCTTGTGCCAGTACAATAAAAGGACATTTGAGAAAGATCTTGTAAATGGTTATCTTTATCTTTCCAGTGTTGTCTTCATCAAAAGGATTCTATTCCTTAAACTCAAAATATTAAAGAGAGAATGGAAGGGCTTGGCTTTGGGAATCTGTGAATCAGAGAGCGCTAGGCTAGGAAATCATCTTTTTAAATATCACAAGTATGAGTGAGTTCGGGCAATGTTTATCAATAGCATTTTTTCACTCTGCATTCATGATTTAAGCTTCAAGAATTCATTATGTGGAATTAACACAATGTCTATCTTGCCATTGATCACATGAAATTGGAACCACTGACGTTCATGTTAATACCTCCAAATTACCACTCCCGACAGGATGTCACAAATTAACTTGAATCACAAAATTATCTTCGAGGGAGGAAAAGACAACACTTCCATGCCTCAGAAGAGACTAATGCCCAGTTCACCCTCTAGAGCAATACCATTTGTAGTTTTCAGAATCAGGATGTGGCCTTACCATGAGGAAACAAAAGATCAGAGAGGTTAAGTGACTTCCAAAAAGACTCACAACAAGTGCATGACCAACCTGAGAGTAGAATCGCCATTTAAAGCTCACTCTCTGCCCCCACAGAGTAGGGAAACACATCTATTGACACCTGAGTATCTCCAAGTTCACATGGGGCTTGTCCTAGGCCTTGGGCAAGGTTAACCATCCTCAGGTCTGAACAGAACTTGCCTGACTGTGGTTCTTTTTTTTTTTTTTTCTTTTTTTTAAATATTTATTTATTTGCTATAGTTGTACACGATGTGTTTATTTGTACATGGTGCTAAGGATCGAACCCGGGCCGCACACGTGCTAGGCGAGCGCTCTACCGCTGAGCCACAACCCCAGCCCCCGACTGTGGTTCTTAAGCTCCTCATGAACTAAACTCTATCAATGGACCTTGTTAGGTAGGAACCGTGCATCAGGGGCATGTCAAGTCCTCTGCTGAGGTGAGAAGGGGTAAACATGTATGAAATACTCTCAAGTTCTTTGGGAAAACATGGGCAAGACAAATTTCAAACTACAGAACCATTTTCCAGAGCATAGCCATTTACAGGGTGCGTATGTGGCCATCTCTGGAAAATTCCAGAGAAAAGCAAACCCTATTTAAATTAAAAGGGGATCCTCAGAGATAAGTTCACAGGACATTTTTCATTGACTCTGTACTTGGCAATGTAACTTAGAGAGACTCTGACAATGACAATGCAAATAGGGTGATTTTCATTTCAAATTAGCTGTTGGATAGCTCAAAACCCAGAGCTCAGTCCTCTCAGAGAATACCCCCATCCAAAAGCAATACATCATATTGTTAAAAAAGAGCCAAATAAGTTTCACTATAAAAGACAACGATCTAAGGGTCACAGTGGGCTGCTACTGAGGCTGAGTCAGAACCAGAAGGCAAGGTGGCTCCGTGCAAGGGAAGTCAGCCCCATTCTGCAACTGACACTGGACAGACCTTTCCGTGGTTCTCCGTCTTGTCAGCCATTAAAGGTGGATAAAATGATCCCCCTGCTATCTCTCTCACAAGATTGATTTGGAGGCTCAAAAGAGAGGACACGGGTGTCTGCACTTGGAAAGCCTAAGGCACCACACAGGTATGAGGGGTCACTACCAGACGCTGGCCCTAGGGATCAGCAGATAGATGGACCGGATCCCCTTTGACATGATCATTCACAATGTTTCCAACATGGAATTTTCCCTGTGTTATTTCTTTATTCTTTTAAAATAGGAATACACAAATCACCAGTTTCAATAATAACAATGGCCGTTAATGTCATTATTATTAGAGAGATCAGTCCAAGTCCAGATGATGAGAAAGATGATTTTTGCAATACAGAGTAAATAGAGGGTGGGATCAGAAGCCCAGGTGGAGTGGATAACGGAGAAGGCCGGTGCCCACTGTCCGACCCATTCCCCTGTCCCATGCTGGAAGATGATGATCCACATACAGGAGAACCTAGGTGCCCTGCTGAGTGACATGCAACCTCCAGATATGTGAGTGAGGCCATCCTGGCCACCCGCCAGCCTGCCTGCTGACTGTAGGGGTTCTGACTAGTCAGCTTTTCCACAGCTGTGACCAACAACCTAACAAGAACAACATAGCGGAGGAAAAGTTTATCATGGCTCCCCATCACAGAGGTTCAGTCCATGTCTGCCAGCTCCACAGCTCTGGATCCCAGGTGGGGCAGAACACCATGGCAGAAGGGTGTGGCAGAGGAAGGGGCCTCAGGACACGACACCGCCCCAAGAAAGCAGAAAGAGCGCTCTGCTCACCAGGAAAATACAAACCCAATGGCGTGCCCCTAGTGACCCACCTCCTCCAGCCACACCCCACCTGCCTATAGTTACCACCCCATTAATCCATATCAGTGGATTAATCCACTCATTAGGTTACAATTCTTATAATAGAATCATTTCACCTCTGAACGTTCTTGTGTTGTCTCACATGTGAACTTTTGGAAGACACCTCATCTCTAACCCTAAGCAGAGATCTGAGTCAGCCAATAGGCACAGACCTGCCCGGCTGCCCTTGTAATGGTGGTTGCTTCCGGCTGCTAAACTTAGAGGTGTCTGCTTGTCCAACCTCCTCATACAGATGAAAATAGTGAGGCCCAGGAAAGATTCCTCCTTGCTCCTCCGCCGCCCATTTCACAGCTTTTAATACTCTTAATTATCATTTGGGAACAAAAAATCCTAGAAAAAAAAAATTGAAAAGACAACCTACCCCAAGTGCAGCCTACCAACGCAGCTGGCCCAGATAACAGCCCTCCCTGAACGTGGGGTCAATCGCAGATGCCTGCGTTGCCTGCTCAAGCCCTACTCCAAGCTTCACCTCCTGCCCTTCAACCACGTGCTTGGCAGTGTCACGGAAAATATGAGGAGCTGCTTTAGAAAACTAAAACTGCAATTGTCTGACCAATAAAAAGTGTTCCTGTATGTAATCCCAGTAATAGATTTTTTAATCCTCAGAGCTGACACACTGTTATGTGTTCACAGTTATTATCTGTCCACTTCCAAACCTTAAGAGGTTAGATTGTTTAAAGATTTGTTAGCTATGAACTGCTTAAAGAAGGCCAAGTATAAACTCCCAGCTAATTGAAAAATAGGGTTTTATCAGATTCTCCTCTGATATTATATTGTAATGGCTGTACTTAGAGTACTCTCAATACTTCAATAAGTGGTGAAATTAAAAAAATAACATCTTCAGGGCTTTGCAGAAAATGTGGCTGTTACCAATTTATACTGCTTTTTTAACCATTATTTTCTTATATTTCCCACAATGCCTCGGATCAGAAGCAAACAGAATCTGAGTGATTACCCCAAAGTGTGCTAGATGAACTGGAAAAAGTCTATTCAAACAAAGCTCATTAGTTCTGATACCTCCAGGGCTATGACAAATTAAGCTGCTGGTGTGTGAGCTTGCAGACAAAGGGTGATGCCGAAAACCAGGGCTGAGCTAGGCACTGTGTCAATAAATTCCCCTGAAAAAGGTAAAAATTACAATTGGAGCTAAAATGGAATCCCTTTAAGGAGCATGTACAAAATAGATCATCCCTTCCTTCTTAAGTACATTTGTGAGTCCGCCTGTGATGAATTATTGCAAGGAGGAAGTGGCCACTCCTGGCTTGGCCAGGTGCACACAGGAGGCACTGGCTGCAAAGACTTGGCCCTGCCCAGAGGTAAGCAGGTCCAAACCCGGCAAGCAGAGCGCACACTTTCAAGTCCAGGGTCTCGGGCTCTGGCCTCCCCTGCAGGCCCCAGGTGAGAGAACGCTCTATTCCCAGGGCCAACCAGCAGCCTCCCAGCTTGGAAGGGCCCCACAACCTTCAGCTGAGCTCATTTTCCCAACCAAAGGAGGATTGTGCATCACAACCACGGGCTTTCTTCTTCCCAGTTGGTGAATCTGTTTCTATAAGGAAGCTTCGGAAATTCTAAAACATAGTTGTAAGAAATTTGGCATCAGTGGCTTTCATAAGTATGTGTTGAATAAATGAGGCATGTGAGTTGGGCCACATGAGGAAGGAGTGGGGGGTATTGGGACAGGGCCTGGATGCTCAAGGCAGTCCTTGGGTTTTCTAGAATGTTCACATGACTAAGACTTTGGTGGGTGACTTACAGTGCTTTTTGACCTCAATGGCAGAATTTCTGTGCCATAAAGAATCACAACTTAGTGATTCCTAGACTGTCAAAGTGAGCAGAACCCTCAGAGAGTAGCCAGCGCCAAATCGAACGCATAGGTGTTTTGGGCCCCTACAGTGTTGCTTTCTCATCTTATCTGAAATATTTGACACTTAAAAAGTTGGACATTTTCCACAAATGTTCAAATTCCCAGATCCTACAGAAACTTGAAAGACCTAGTCAAATGGGACCAGTTTTGTCACATGGCACAAATGTCCAGGACAGAACTACAGACGCCCCATTTAATAAACATGCGTACCCCAGGTTGCCAGGGGGCCCCTCCAGCCCTCCGTATTATCAACCTGCTGATATGCTGCTGACCTGGTTCCTGAGGACGTTTGTGTTCACAGCCTCTGGTCTAGTTAACCATCAACCTAATAGATATGGAGAAAATAAAACCCAGAAAGCGGGGGTGACCTGCAGAGGCCACAGTGACCCTGTGGCAGCTCCAGTTCTAGACTGCATTTTCTCAGTGCCCTGGTCACTGGGGTCTTCCACCACCCTGGCTCCAGTGCAATGACTCTTTCTCTCCTTTGTCTTTACTTCCATGTCTTGTTCGTATTTCTCTTAATCCCATCAACTAGCCATCTGCCTGTCCAGTCCACGTGCCAGACTTGGGACCAGAAATGATCATGTAATTATTTGTATATAGCTCTGACTTCCCCACTAGACTATGAGCAATTTGAAGGTAGGAGAGATGTGGCAATTATTTCTATCTGCAGAGTCTGGCACACAGTAGGTCTCAGCAAAATCCTGTTTCCCTTTCATCACACTGTTTGAGTAATTGCTTCAGGCTCTAGGTCCTATATCTTGATGGACATGGACCATGATGACCACAGGTCCCTTCAACATTTGAATAACCGCCCACCTCAGGCCGGACACAGACCTCCGTAGTCTGGCATTTCTTAGGTCTACTGAGTTCACCAAGAGAAACACCTGGTGGTCCCATAGTATTCATCCCATCCAGGTAGTCAGAAAATGACTTCCTTCTTTATGCACCACTCATCTTCATTTACATTTTACTTGTATTTCCAGGATAAAGGACACTGATGGGCAATTCTTCTCGAGTGCATGCATACTCTCACCTAAACTTGAACTTACTGTGGCTCGCCTAGGTTTGTCCTGGCCGTTGCTTGAAGGCACACCATCATGGGGTCTGAGGACACCAGGAGGCAAGAAGCAGAGACTGCAGGTACCCATGGCGGAAAACACCAACAAGGTGAAGTCTGGATCCCTGTATTCTCTCTCTCTCTCTCTCACACACACACACACACCTGCCTTCACTGTGCAGGTAGCTCTGGGCAAGGCATTTGCTGCTGTGCAAAAGTTACAAGCAAGAGCACGGCACTGAATTTTTGACCTTCGTGTTTCCAAAGTTGAGAAATAGGTGAGGAAACAATGAAGAGTCACGTGTAATCTGGGCGTTCCATCAACACTCGTCTGGGGGGAGGAGAGGGTGGGGGAAGATCCATGCAGACCATGGGCTGCCTGGGAGTCTGAGAATGCCCAAGCATGACCCCATCCCTGGCTGGGATTCAAGGTCTTACAGAACTCCCTGCTCTCCCAGTTCAAGGACAGTACAGAACAGAAATGATCTCAGGGGGAAGGAGGCAGCCAGGCCACGGTCAGTTCCGTCCAGCTCCCAGAAGCTCCAGAGTAGCACAGGGAAGCCACCAAGTCTCCCCCTGCACTTGGGAAGAAGGTGCAGCTAGCTGGGAGAGGAGGCCCACAGAGCAGGGAGAGGAGGCCCACAGAGCAGGGGTGCAGGCACAGCACAGACCATGAGAAGTTGCTGGGCAGCAGCAGCAAAGAACACTTGGCTGGCCTCAATGCCTGTGCACAAGCCACCCCCTATCCCATGGAGAAGGGAGCAGAGAAATCCCTGACCCAACTAGGAACCCCAGACTAATGGTGTTTTCCCAGAACTGATGAGAGTGACTTCCTACCCTTGGGCACATGGGGGTTTGAAACAGACTCGCCTGATTGATAGAAGCATAAAGTTGCCATCGTTCCCCGCCCACGCTGGTACACCTGACTTTGTGGGTGGACAAGTCATCCCCATCACACAGTATGTTCCACAGTGTCTTGCCATGGAGGAAGGGAGTTGAGGGGAAGGAGAAAAGCAGGTCCAGCCGGGCGCGGTGGCGCATGCCTGTAATCCCAGCACTTGGGAGGCTGAGGCAGGAGGATTGCGAGTTCAAAGCCAGCCTCAGCAATGGCGAGGCACTTAGCAACTCAGTGAGATCCTGTCTCTAAATAAAATACAAAAAAGGGCTGGGGATGTGGCCCAGTGGTCGAGTGCCCCTGAGTTCAATCCCCGGTACCAAAAAAAAAAAAAAAAAAAAAAGCAGGTCCAGTTACTGCCTAATGATTCCTGGGCATTCAAAGGTGAGCATAGTGGGGAAGAGGACAAGGGCATGGGCAGTGGTGGGCCACCCAAAAGGTTGCTTATCCACAGGAGAGGCAGAAAGGTTCTAATGGCTATAGCCTGTTGGCAGTAATACTGGGGCAGGGCTTTGGCAACCAACTGGGCTGGCATCCTAGTGCTGGGCTTTGGGACTCTCTACTGCCCAGTCCCCCTGAGTCAGGGGTGCAGGGATGACTGGGAGGAAACTGGAACATCCTGTCTTCCTGGAAGGCTGGTATCCACTTCTGTCCTAGGCCACCTGAGAAAGGGCATCCCCATGGTTGGTGCCATGCCTGAGTCAAGACAGGAGATGGATGGGCCTCAGGGAGGAGGCGGCCACCCAGCTAACCAATTCTCCTTCCCCTCTCCATCCTCCTCTCCACCCCCAATGCCCTCTGCAAGCCCCTGCTATTTCCTTCTTTGGATTTGTGAGGTCCTTCTCCCTTGCTTCTCCCCTAACCCCTGGCATCCCCTTCTCAGTCCTCCTAAATGTCAGAGTCCCCTGAGGTTCTATCCTCAATTCCCTCTTTCACATCTCTCTCCCTGGTGGCGCCATGCCCACACCTTCCTCAGCACCATGCCCACACCTTCCTCAGCGTGACCTCCAAATGTCCAGCCTCTTTCCCCAGCTCAGCCTCCCACTTTTACCCACCTGACATGCCCACTCGAGCTTTCTATTCTCACTCGGATGTAGGATCAATCTCTCCAATCTTTTCCCACAAATAATCTGTTTTCTATAAGAATGTCCCCACTGCCCCATCAAATCCTCTCCCAGAGAGGTGGCCAGTCTGGACTAGCCAGGTGGGCAAGAGCAGAGAGTTGGTTAGTTGTAAGGTTAGTCAGGTTGTTGGGGAGGGCGCCTTCTCCACACATCTTGCTGTGGTGTTGTCACTGTATCTCGCTATCGTGTCTTCAATATATTCTCACCATTTCAATATGGCGCCCTCGAAAAATCCGTGAACAAGAGTATTGGAGAATGAGGTCAGGAAGAGCATCACCCGCTCCTTGCTCTGCTTCTACCACCCACCACATTCTACTTGTTCTTCTGTCTTCCTATACCTGCTTCCATGCCACTCCCTTGCCCTACCCACTGAGACCCCGTAAGTCTTCTCATCACATGTTGTCTTTCTTTAAAATGTTTAAAATTTTTAAAAATATGCAGACGTTTCTGATCAAGTAGCAATTGTTGTGATAATGGTTCTAGTATGTTCCCTCACCCCTGTTGCAGAGCAGTTTTCATGATGGCTGTGATGAGCACTCTCCAGCTAGCATGGTGCCTGCACACAGTAGGCACTCTATAAATGCTTGGAATGAGAAGGCACATTTATTCATTCAAGCATTGGTGAAGCAGGCCATAGACAAATTGGAATTTTTATTATGTATCTTTGTTTGTGATAAATTTATATTCAAATCACCTATTCAGGAATTTATCAACTGGACGTATAATCCCCACAACTTCTAGAAAGATGGCCGTGCCTCCCGCCAAGGAACACAGGTAAGTCATCCCACTGTGCAGCCCTCACCTCAAAGAAGAGCTCACCAGGAGCCAAGCTTCCTAATCCCATTTAAGCTCTGGTACCTCAAAGGAAACACTAGTGAGTAGCCCATAACCAGCAGCCCTAAGCCTCAAGACACCCAGAGGCTCCAAAATGTCACAACCTCCCTGTGGGCCCATCATTCACAAAAGGCAGGAGAGCAATGGCCCAGGGAGAGGCCCAGCATGGCCAGCACTGAGCACTTCTTTAGAAGCCATTTCCTCCTTCTGATCAGCTCCTTCTCTGAACATTCACCCATCAACATGACAGTATCTTGGAAATGTGGGGTTTTTTCATTGCACAAGTAATAGACTCATTCTCAAGATAAAAAGTTAGATAGAAGATAGATAGATAGATAGATAGATAGATAGATAGATAGATAGATAGATGCATGGATAAGCAAAATAAAACCATCCAGGGTTCCACCACCCACCTGAACCACCACCACCACTGTTGGCATTTTGTGTAATCATTCCACAGTTTCATATTGGTAGCCTCTCATTTCGCTTCTTCTCGGTGAAATCTACGTTTTGTGGTATATGGACATATTAGTCCATTTTCCATTGCTATAATGAAATACCTGAAGCTGGGTAACATGAAAAGAACGATGTTTACTCAGCTCACTATTTAGGGGGCCTGAAAGTCTAAACAGCATAGCATCAGCTCTGGAAAGAGCCCCCTAGTTATAGCATGGTGGGTAGCACCATGGCTGGAGAGCCTGCAAGAGACAGGATCACAAGACAGGAAGTTACAGAGAGACTCAGGGATCAGGCTTACTCCTTTTTAAACTTGATCTGGTGAGAACTAAATTCAAGGTCCCAGGAGAACTCCCATGATCCCTTCTGAGGGCAGGGAGCCAATGGCATAGCCAACTCCCACTAAGCCCCACCCCTTAAGGGTCCCACCACCTCTCAACATGGCTGTACTGGGGACCAAGCTTCTAACACATGAAATTTTGAGGGACCAGTCTCTGGACTCATCTCTAACAGCACTCCTATACTTGGTACTCTCTCCAGCCCCACAACTAAAAATACCAGCTTTTTCCTGTCTACTCCCAGGTGTGTAACCCAGCCCAGCCTCCCCCATCCAACTCAAGACACTAAGCTCCTGATGTCCTGTCATCACCACCTGGATATCTGTTCCATGTCCCAAAACGACGCTGCTGACACCGCCTCCCCCCCCCCCCAAAAAAAAAAAAAAAAGAAATAAAGGACAAACAAAACATCAACATTTTAAATAAAGACAGGTTCCCTCCCTGGGCCGGCTGGCACCTCACTTGCTTTAAACTTAATTCCTGATTTTAGGATCCTGACTTTACTTAAAATATTGACATTTTGTTCATCATGGGGTTTTGCATTATTTTTTTACTTTTTAAAATATCACATTAAAATTTGATTCAGCTTGATTAATTCATCGGTGCTTCCTTAAACTTTGAACCTGAGGTGAGTATCTGGCTAGCCTCATCCTGATCCAAGACCTGCCTTCCTTTTGGCCACCCCTGTACAACCAGTAGCCCAGCCTCATGCCTAGTGTTCCTGGCATCTCCAGCCATTTCTAGAGTTGCAGGAAACACCTCAGCTTTGGATATAGGGCTGATGTCACGGCCAGCTGCCTAAGGGGCAACCCAGAAAATGCAATGCAGAAATGTGGGTGGTACCCCCCCACAGGATGAACATTAACCAGTAAGAAGCAAGAAAAGAGTGGGAGCCAGTACAAAAATTCTTCCCTTTCACCCTCTGTCTACTCTGAGACAGAGTTTCTGCACGCAGCCCACCTGCAGAAGAAGGTGACACCAAGCACAGACACCTGCCGCCCACCTGTATTGCTTCCCTCCTGTCCCTCCTTGCCATGCTTCCCATTGCCCTACCCCCTCTGCTCACAGCTTGCACCCCTCAAATGAAGCAGCAGCACTTTCATCCCTGCCTCAAGCTCTGTTTCCCAGAGAGCCTGGGCTCTGGCAGTTTTGCTTCCGGAATTTGTGTTTGTCATCTTAATCTATTTTGTGGCTTTAAAATGCATTTTAACATCTGATATGAATTCTTCAGTGCTCTTTTTTGTTTCCTCCAAATTTCCTCGCCTCTTATTATTCATCTGATCATTCAGATAGACTTTCCCAGAAGTCAAATTGTGGGGAGGTAAAAAAAAAAAAGATCGCTTTGTATCTTTCAAATCATCTTCATTTATTTCTTTTTCCAATGCAACACAGATATTCATTAACAACTTGGATGTAAGAACAGTCCTGGGTTCTATGTGACCCTGAGGGAATTGTAATCTAGCTGGAAAATGAAAGATAATAATAAACAACCTTTATATAAGCCCTCAGGGTAGGTGTCGGTGTCCCTGGTTGTCTGCTTGAGAGAGGGAGGAAGACGAGGTGAGTTGAGAGTCCCGGTGTCCCTGGCCCTGAAGCCCATCCTTTGTCCACTCACTGGAACACTGACAACCACAAAGATGTGAGCACCAGAAGAATTTCTACAAAGGGCAGCTTATGGTGAAGCAGGGTCGGGGGTCACGCCATGTCTGGGTGGGGCTCAACAAAGCCTTAAATAAATGAGGTAAGCTTTAAGGCAATGAGGGAAAAAAGACATCATTCCAAGGAGAGAGAGTAACATCTACACAACATGCCCCAAAGAAATTGGCATTGGATTCTAGAAATAACTCTAAAGCATCCAGACCCTAGTGGGCAGGAAGAGCATACAGCAGGCACTCATAAATGTTTGGGGTGGACAGCTGGCAGCCAGCTGGGGCTTCCTCCTGCCTGTGAGTACTCACTCCTATCCCCTTCAAATCTTATTATTGACTGACTCCCCCATATGGCTTGGAGTGGGCCAAGCCTTCAGCTTGTCCCACACTCTGCTTGGTGGCCTGTATTGCCTTGCCAAAGGGATCTAAGGAGATGGCCCAAAGCCAGGGCGATGGGACCCCACCCTTGTTTTTTAGAATTTTTTAAAAATTGTCTTCAAATGTTCAATTCTTCTTGGAAAAACAACACCCTGACATTGGCAGTTTCTTTGGTGTTTGTAAAAGTTCTTCAGTCAAAATCAACTCACTTGACCATAATGTGTTGTCCACCTACTAAGCACAAGATACCTGACTGGCAGAGGTGGTGCCAGGGGGTCCACTTTTGAGAAATTCATGGCCTGCCTCTATGGACAGGAACCTTCTGCCTCATTCAGGCTACATCCTGAGCAGTTATCATAGTAAGTCAAACAAAGCAGATTTTTTATTGAATGAATGAATGGATACAACTCACTGAGCAGACTCTGAGGCGATGGTGACTATATCAACATACTGCTATGGAAATGCAGGACAGGGAGCAGCTGCGTACAGCAGGTGACACTGGGTGGCTCATGACCATGGAAGGGGATGCTGTTGAAACACCAACCTTGTCACCCAATTTTTGCTTAGCTGCCAGGGGCTTGGAATTGCTCTTGTCATCCAAAAAGCAAAATGAACGACTGGAAAATTCCTCATGCCTTAGTATCTCCTTGGACAATGTTCCAACAGTACTCTAGGCAGGTATGTGTGTCTCAGTGAATGTTCAGAAGACAATGCCACCTTAGGGGTGACGTGTGTATATTTGGGGGCAAGGGGACAAGTTCTTGAAAGAGGACATTTAAAGCCCTCTGACAGACCCTAGCCTCGAAGCTTCAGGCAGGTGGGAAGTATCTTTACAGACAAATGAGGCTAAAGCTCTGGGGCTGCTTTGCACTTGCAAAGTGGTCTGATGTAACTTGGAGCCACTGACCACAGGGGTGCAGGGGGTGGGGGACACAGAAGGAAGTCATGGGTAGAAGAATGGACAACTGAATGCTGACGTGGAGAAGGGGATGCTCTGGAAATATTCTGAGTATTTCTGTGTCTGTTAAGCCTCCCAATAACCCTAAGAAAGACTCAGAGACGTACATTCATTTGCCACATATTGACGGCACACTTCCCACAGGCCAGGCATTACTTGGGTTACTGCAGCCCCAGTGGACAAGACAGACAAGTTCATGCCTTTACAGAGCTGACATTCTAATGGGGAAGACAAAACCTCCTAGTGATAAGAGCTATGGAGAAACACAACAGTGTGATGTGACGCAATGACAGGAAGCCCCGCGGAAGCTGTGTGATCAGGGAGCCGAGACCTAAATGATAAAAATGCATTGCAAGCAGGGGGAACAGCACATGTTAAGTCCTGAATTGAGACCTCCAAAGAATGTCGGTATCTGAGGTCAGAGGTCAAAGGTAAGCCATCCCCAAAGCATGGAGCACCTTGGAGGCTGTGATGAGAACAAAGGGGTTATTCCAACAGGACATGGAGTCATCAGAGGATTTACGTAGGGCAATGGCAGGTCCAGATTCCTATTTAAAAGACCACTATGGATACTATCTGCAGAATTCCACAGTGGAGACAAGGAGATCCACAGGGGGAGGCTGATGGTGCAGTTCAGGTGAGAAATTACTGTGGTTGGACCAGGGGGCCGTGGAAATAGAGAGACTGGCCTATTCTGGATCTATTTTAGAGGAAAAGCATTTTAACCAGCTTTGCATTTCTGTGATGAAAAGATCTGAGAAGAACAACATAGAAGAAGAAAAGTTTATTTTGGCTCACAGTTTTAGAGGTCTCAGTCCGTAGTTAGCTAACCCCCATAGCCCTGGGCCCAAGTGGTGTAAGACATCATGGAGGAACTGTGTGGCAGACAAAAACAGCTCAGGACATGGCAGCCAGGAAGCAAAGAAGGCTTTGCTCACCAGGGACAAAATAGAATCCCAAAGTCACAGCCCCAGGGAACTCCTTCCTCTGGCTACCTGCCTACAGCTACTTCCCAGTTAATCAGTGGATTAATCCACCAATCATTTTACTTCTTTTATATTCTAAGCATATCACCTATGAAAATTATTACATTGTGTCATACCTGAACTTTTGGAGTACACGTCATATCTTAACCATAACAAAGAATGAACTCAATAGCTGGTGCACAGTTTCAGAAATGGAGGGAAAGGAAAAAGGCGACGCGGGGTTGGGGGGTATGGTTCCTGTGTCAACCAACATCTCCTGTGTGCAGTACCCAAAGCATACAGTACTCGAAGTGCAGGGCCCATGGTCACCCAACTCCCCTCCCCTCGCCCCCGTACTCTAAGGGTACTGGCTCTGGGCTCTGGAGCTGCTATGAATTGAAGTGTATCTCCCCAAAATTCACATAATGAAGCCCTAGCTGCACATATGACTCTCTCTGGGGTTAGGGTCCTTAGGAGATAATTAAGGTTAAATGAGGTCAAGGAGGGTGGGACCCTAATTCAACAAAAGAGAAGAGAGCCCTCATCAGAACTGGACCATGCTGACAACCTGATCTGAGATTTCTCAGGCTCAGAACTCCGAGAAAATAGATTCCCGTCATTCAAGACAACCAGCCTATAACACGGGTTATGGCAGCCTGAGGTAAGACTGAGGTCCCACTGCCATGCTGAGATTTGCCCTGCTCTGCCACTTCCATGGCATGCCATGGAGTGTTGGGGGCTGAAAATGTAAAAAGCACCAAGAAGGCAAAATCCCTGGCCATTCTTTCTACCCTGCAGAGGGGACCCTCACCCTTTCTGGCTGTATTGAGAGCTCATTCATATGGCTCATTAATCCCTATCAGATATGGTCACAAAGCATCAAAAGCTCTCACAAGAGTTTATTCTAAACATAGCAAAAAGAGAAAGGAAGGGCCGGTAAAGGTATAAGTGGCCTCAGGTACTCTAAGCTGCTTCACGCAGGGCAGTGTCAAGAAAGACCACAACTCTTGCCACTTTGAGTCATTATGTAATCTGACCTTGCACACCACCCAGATGGTCGGCATGTTGCTTATCCACACATGTTCTTAACCATGCATACAAAGCACACAAATAAAGCACAAAAGGGCAAAAATAACCACCTAGGAGAGCAAATCTGCCTTGGCCTTTACCTCTAAAAGATGGTCTAACAGCACCTGCCAAGACCACTCTGGCCAGCCCACAATCCTGCTGCAAGACCCCTAAATTTCCTGTTTTTTAAAGGTCTCTGCAGGATGCAGAGTTTCCTTGGATCTTGATAGTTGGATCTACCTTTGTCTCAGCTGGGGAGTAGAAATGCCACCAGATGTCTAACAAGGGAGAGTTGACCATCTGTCTCCTGGAGGTGACTCACGTTGGCTCTCTTCCTTTCTGTGTCCTTTCCAGCTCCTGAGAGCAAGAACACCACCCCCCCCCCGTCATTGTTTCAGGTGCTACCTTGTCTTTGAGGACCCTCCCCCATATGTGAGAAGGACAGAGGGCATAATGAAGCACAAGGTAAACCAAGGAACAAGTGATCTGGGGACCCAACTGAAGGAACAATTCACAAGGGGAACACAAGAAGACCTCAGAGAGTACACAGGTTGTGCTGCGGGTCTTAGAGATCAATCGGGGCTTCATAAGCAGAAAATTACCCTCTGTCTTTTTTCCTCTGTTCCATTTCTCTTTTTATTGCCAGGAGGCTCTGGGTCCTCTTGACAGACACAGACTGTCACTTTCTCAATATTTGTCTCCACACACATGCTCAGAAGTGTCCATGCCAGCTTCCTCCTCCATGAGCATGCTCAAAGCCCTGGCCTCCCCTCTCTACGTGTGGTCCCTCTGCGGCCGCAGGTTTCCAAGCCTCCCTCCTGCTCAGCTGAGCCCTCACCACCTTTGTACACATGCAGCACCAATTTCACCCTCATTGTCACTGTCAAGCTCTCCCTGAGGGCCAAACAAAGGCACCTGGAGCTACCCTTAGCCCCTGGACTCTGGATGTCCATTGCCCCAGCAATGAACTGTGAGGGAACACAGCAAAGAGAAAGAGAGAGAGCAGAGAATCCAGTCTGCTCTACAAACTGCCCAAGGGAAGGGACATCGCTGGTCAGGGCGATGGATGGACAAGGGTACAACTGGCTCTTGTACAGCACACTCTGAATCCTGTAGCTTTGTAATCTTGGAGCCTCGGGATAACTCTACAAAGTAGGTGTCTTTATTTTTTTTTCCCCTTTAACCAGGAGAAAACTATGGCTCAAAGAGACAACATATATCCTCAAAGAGGTCACAGGCTACTACAGGTTCAAGTGGATATTTGACTCCAAGCTCCTCATGGTTTTTCAGGTACCTGGTGAAGCAAGGAGCCTGGGTGGGCTTCAAATGCAGACCCTGCCATGCACAGGTCTGCATTTAGCACCCACTCCATGCCTGGCAGAGCTCCACACCGGGTGGGCTGTGGGGAGGGATGTGTCCTTCAAGCCCGCTCCAGAAGTTAGGGTAGGCAGAGAGTGCTGATAGGAACGGAAGAAGCTGTTAGCATGGCAGATGTCACCACGATTCTGTATCCGTACAGTGACAGACGTACCGTGATGTCACTGTTATGTGGAAGCATATCGTGAAGCCTCACAAAGGGTGGCTGCCCCTTCCTTGTGCTTGCCTGGCCTCCCCACACCTTTGCTAATACTTATCCCAATTTTAGATCCTGACCCACCCCTCAGGCTACAGGACCATGCCCAAGTAAGTTGACAAAGTACCCACTTTGCCCCAGACTGGGAAAGTTCCCAGAAAGTAGAATTTAGGTCTAAAACCCTGAAAGCCCTGGAAATCTGGAACAATTTGCCAATGCCCACAGACCCTGTAGAGGAGCAGCCCACCCACCCACCCCCCTACCCAGGAGACCATCCAGGGCAGAGTGGGAACTTACCTCAATCTATGGGGCTTCACCTTCACCTGCAGCCTCGAAGTACGAGCCAATACACCACTAGTAAGGCTGAGCACGCTCTATGCAGCTACTTTTAGACTTCATAGGATGTTTTGGCCTCCCCAGCATCTCCTTCCTTGCTGGAAATTTGCTCAAATTGTCAAACAGCTCACTTCCCAGAAGGCCTTGGCTTGGAGTCACTGGAGACACCAGTAATGGCTGCCATTTCTTATCATCTCTGACTTATGGAGGGGAGCAGGGATCCATGCAGAAGAGGCAGCCAGGTGTTGTCAGAGAGCTACGTTTATAACCGCTCTCCCCTCTGATCCTCAAATGGTGGTACCGCAGCTCCAACACCCTCTGGAAAGGGATGAGAGACCCAGAGCCTATCTGATGCACTTGGTGTTTTGTTTTGTTTTGTTTTGTTTTGTTTTGTTTTGTTTTGTTTTGTTTTGTTTTGTCTTTTTGCTACAGGAGATCTGACCCAGGAAGAAAGGTCCAAGGTCCTGGGTGGCTGACGTTTCAAGGCCAATGCTTGTCCTTCACTTCGCCTGAAGGCTACCTGCTGCTTCCCTAATCCACTTGACCTCCAAATGGAATGGTTTTTAACAGCAGCCCAATTTTCCATATGGCAGCTTTTCTGAAAACTGGAAAAGGTTCTCTGAAGGAAGTGACATCGGAAAGCAGGAGGATGTCTCCTCAGAGAGCTCCAAGGGGGAACCATACCGAAACAATTTAATTCCATTTTCCAGCTAAGGATCCCAAGAACTTCCATGGTATATGCATGGTTACAAAGCAAGCTGGGGTCTGAAATCCATTTTTAAATGATGGTTATTACTCCTTAGATCTCCTTCTCCTCACTGACAGTCATAAGAATGGGCTTCAGAATTCAGGGTAGCATCATTCAGCTGCCTCAGACAAAGGGCCACATTGCATAAGCCAGCTGCAGAAACCTCATCAAAGGAATCCTTGAGCCTCCAATCCACCACAATGCTGGGAGGAGCAGGGCTTTCTGGAAACAGCGTTGTCCATTAGCTATATACACAGCAACATCTACCCTGATGTTGAAGGATGCCATATTCTCACTTCTACATACATCACCCTTTATTTCGTTCATCGGGTCCCAATCTTCTACCGGATGACCAGTTAATCAGAAAACATTTGAAAGGCAGCTTGCTCCCTTAATCTGACACCATAGTAGTTATTCTTCCTGTCCTTGAATTCATCATTTTTCTATTAATAAGAAAACTTAGTCCCTGCCTGGTCAGAACTGCAAGGTAAGTCAAAACCTGCAGCAGAGCAGAGACCCACCCTACAGAATGGCATGAGAGACAAAGTGAATTTGTAGGAGGCGTGTTCTCCTCCGGAGACCAAAGACAAGAAACAACCCCAGCAAGAGACTCTTGGGCAACGTGCACCCTTGACTTTGCCTCTGAACTCTTAGGTTTATGATGTCTAAAACAAAGGGACGGTGTCCATCCCACAGGGCATAGGTTTCTGTTTGGGCAACTCCCATGGTCAGCTCTGCTGACCTTCCCCAGAGAAGATCACTTAGAAAACATTTCTGCTCTGCCCTCCTCCCTCCAGAAGAGCCATGGCTGTCTCTGCCCTTCCAGCCTCCCTCCTGCCAGAGAGACAAGTTCTGGGCACAGGATGAGGTGGACCTCAGGGCAGTGGTCACTGTGCAGAGCCAGAAACTCAGTCCTTTTTGAAGAGGTCTAAGAATGCCCTGTTACAAGCTGCTACTGCTCTCAATTCTCTCCTGGGGCACAGGCTTCCCAGAGTGGAGAAACAGATTCATAGAATGTTGTTTTCAGAGATAAAATCATAATATGGCCAATTCACATTTCAACAAATAAGGGCAGAAGGCACTTGGCAAAATACTCAGGGCAGCCAAATGTCTCCTTTCCTCCTGCCCATGATTCTCTCTCCCTACCTCCTCTCTGTCTGCTCAGAGTGAGACAATGTTCCCATATTGCTCTCAATAAGGAGTAAGAGCTGGGTTGTGGTAATGCATGCCTGTGACCCTAGCACCTCAGAAGGCTGAAGCAGGAGGATTGCAAGTTCAAGGCCAGCCTCAGCAACTTAGTGAGAACCTGTCTCAAAATTTAAAATTTTAAAAAGGCTGGAGATGTAGCTCCATGGTAAAGCACCCTGAGTTCAATTCTCAGTACCAAAAAATAATAAAATAAGCAGCCAGAAATCTCTGGTCCAATAACTAGATCATCTGGGTAAATCAAGTACCTTCACAGAGTTCAGGGAGACAGGAGGAAACAGATGGCATAGATGCTTCTTCCTCATCCACACCTCTCTAATCTCAGACTCTGAGGCCATCCATGATGAGCAAAGAGCCTCAGGAAGCTTCCAAATGAAGAGACAAGAGGCAAAATGCCAATGGGATCCAGGTGGGCAGCCAAAATGGGTGATACCAGTCAGAGATGATAAAAAAAAAAAAAAAAACAATAATGTCAATCAAAGGTCTAAGGCAATCGCTGCTTAGTGCTAAATTGGATGTGGCAGCAAAGTGAAGAACAGAGCCTTGTCTAAAAGAAGCAGTTCTGCTCCAAGCCCCTCAATCGTGGTCATGAAGAAATAACCCTATAGTCCTAAGAGAAGCCAGAAATTTGTTTTTTCATGTGTAATTTTCTGATTTTTAAACACTAGCATCCAGTTCACCTTTTGTTAAGACAACGCACAGGCCAAAACTAAAAACCCACCTGGGCCTGAAGACGGCCTGTGGTCCTTCTGTTTGCCACCTCTGCTCCACATGTTTTCCCACCCCCGAGGGAAAGGCGACCTGGCTGAAGGTGTCCGGGGCAGGCTCGCTACTGGCACAGCCCAGCTGGTTCCCCGCGATGACGGAAGGTCCCTCTCCGCCAGGGTCGTTGCTTATCCACATGCAGCACAAGCAGGTAGAGAAGGTGTGGGTCCCCTGCTCCATGGCCCTGCTGTCTGACACCCCAATTGAAAAAGGTGTTTGCACAAATTAAACTTCACACCAAAGTTCTGTGTTTCCCTGTCAAGTCAGCACCTAATTCCAGGCAATGATGATTGACATGACTCTTAATGTGTATTTCTAAATGTGAAACCATTTTGTGTGCAAATATTGCAGGAAAGAGAATTCCTTGGTCCAGCGATCCCAAGGCTTCCTGTCTTGGTTAGACGCCCAGAGATGAAATTGCCCTTGAATATTATCCTCTTCTATTATTTTTATCTTGGGTTCCAAATGAAGCACATTGGGAAAATAAGATTCCGTGTGGCTTCTGGGCCAGAGGCCCCATCAGATGGCCTGAATGCTCACTAAGAGGCATTTGGACGAGGAAGCGTGGGGCTCTTTAGTCAGAAGCAGAAGCTTGCAAATGGGTTGTAATGAAAGAAATGGCTTTCATTTAGTACAGAGGTTAGGCGGGCCCTTTAGGTAGGGGGTGCTGCCTCCCAGGGTGCCCAACCTGGCTGTCTGACTAGGGAGGGAGGGAGCAGCAAGGCGAGTCTGTGTCCCACCTCCCCGCGGGCTCAGCAACAACTCAAGACCACAGATTAATGACAGAGCAGAATGGACATCCCCTGACCATGTGCCTTGGAGCCCTGGCTGTAGCGGGGTCTGTAGAAGAGCTGGCAACTCCACTAATCGGCATCCTTCCTGGCACAGCTGCCAGCTCACCTGGCCACAGCTGAGGCAGAATAAGACCCAGTGCTGTCCCCAGGGGTCTCTTCTCTCTGACCAGGGAGCAGGACCAAGCTTCATGTGCCTGTGGCCTGTACCATGTTCAGGCCCCACACTCAGCAGGGCTCAGTACTGCGTTTGATGTTCTGCTGTCATGTCTTGAAATTCTTCATTTGTCTTTTTAACAAGAGGCCCTGAGCCCCCAAAATCATGCAGCCAGTCCTGCCCTGGAGTGGTCATACACTAACTTTTGGACTGCCATAGAATTCAGCTCTTAAGGGAATTCTTCACCAAGGGAAGGCAAGCTGGCTTGGACTTGGGGGTCAAGGTCATAACCAAAAAAGTCGCATCTAAAGCTGTGTGTGCGTGACTACAGAGTGACCAGCAGGGACCAGGAGGCTGAGGGGACAGTCCAGAGCCTGCAAAAAGGGAGAAAGGTGCTCACATGGACCTGCACACACAGAGCTGGAGGAATAGAGAAAGGGATGCTGGGTGCTGGGGCCTTCCTGGAGGAAGATCCACAGATAGGACTGCGGAGAAGCTACCAGCAGGGATGCACGCATGGGTCACAGGCAGCAGAAGTGGAATCAGTGGGGTGTGGGCTCTGGATGGGAGGGAGGGGCTCCCAGGACCTCTTTTCCCTGGTCACCCTAGCCACTGCAGGAGCAACTTCACTCATCCTCCTGGGTCACAGCACCTGCCACCTCCCAGGCACCCCCAGCCCCACATCTCCCAGCACAAAGGCTGCTCGAATTCTCCTTGCAGCCCAGGTGAGAGGCAGTCAGGGAACAATACTATCTGCGCGTGGTGGCACCCAAAATACGACTGTCATTTATTTCGTTATATGAAATTAGAGCACGCCTTGTAGCCATAATGAATCATTTCCTTCCTGCCTCGGCCACGGTGTCAAGCAGGAGCTCGGCATCCTCCATTCAGGGCCTTTCACTTCATCGCAGGCTAATAATAACCGACCCGGGTGAGCACACGTCTTCCCCAGACAATGCAGGGCCTGGATGGGCACCGTGAGCAGCAGAGCAGCATCCAGGGGGGCGGGGCCCGGCCAGGCTGGATAGCAGGAGGAAGATGATGCCCAAGGGGGGGAAGGGACCGTGCCCTCTAGGGTAGGGGCCCAGTGGGAACCCAGGATGCCAGGTCCATCTACCACCTGCTCCTGATGATGGGCAGGGATGGGCTTACCGCAGACTGCTTTTCCGCCATGTCTTCTTCCCAGCCATTTCTCAGATCCAGCTAACTTTTGGACTGTCAATCCCCTGCCATGACCTCACTCTCCACTCAGTCCCCAGCTTTCAAGGCACTGGCTATTTCCACAGCCTTGTGCCAACCCCACCTGGAACCTGGTCCTTCCGTGAGCTGGCCCCATGTCTGTCATCTCCCATGTCCCTGTCCTGTGCTGGCTGTGCAGTAGCAGGGGCTCAGTAAATAAACAGATATGTCCTGATGGAGTCAAATCTCTAGATATCTCCCTCTGGGATTATGACCTGGGGATCTTGTTCAACCCTGTGAGGGAAGCCAATACCAGGTTCAGAAATCTCAGGGTACAGATGGCCAACCCAGTTGCTTTGGGCACAAGGTGAGGCAGAACATTGTGGCTTAAGGGGACAGAGGAAGAAAACAGCTCAGGACATGGCAATCAGGAAGAAGAGAGAGAGCTCCCCTCACTAGGGACAAAATATATACCCCAAAGGCCCACCCCCAGTGACCTACATCCTCTAGCCACACCCTACCTCCTAAAGCTACCACCCAGTTAATCCATATCAGTGGATTAATGCACTGAATAGGTTAAGACTCTCATAACCCAATCATTTCACCTCTAAGCTTTCTTGCATCATCTCACACATGAGCTTTTGAGGGGCACCTCCTATCTAAACCATAACAACAGTGAAAGGCTACAAGCTACTGGCCAGCTGGCAGACATACCTCAGTCCTTCCTCTTCCTGTCTTGAGAAGACCTGCTCACGGAGAGCCAGATGGCCTTGCCTGCAACTACCCGTCAGTGAATGGTCCCATCTCACCAGCCTCCTTGCTCACCCGTGGTTCTCAGCACCCACCTCTCCAGATCCATGCTGGGTCTCTAAAGAATTCTGCCCATCCCTAACTTAGGGCCTTCATGGCCCAGAGCTGCCCTGTCTTTTGTTTGTTTGTTTGTTTGTTTTAATTTACTTTAGTTGTACACAAGGCAACGCATTTATGTTTACGTGGTGCTGAGGATCGAACCCGGGCTGCGCAAGTGCGAGGAGAGCGCTCTGCCGCTGAGCCACAACCCCAGCCCCTGCCCTGTCTTTTACTCTTCCTGTGGATCCTTACCTCTCAGCCCATGTCACCCCTCGGGAAGCCTCCTGACTTGCCATCCTACTTCATCTACCCTTATATGACCTCATGGCTCCCTGTACCTACAATCAGCACTTAACTACACACACCAGCAAGCGGCCTGGTTACTGAGGGGTCAGTCCATCTTGCCTGTCTCTCCCAGTCATAAGCTGGGAGGAAAGGGGCCCTGTGTCTATTCCGCTCTCCACTCTATCTCTTACACCTACCACAATACCAGACTCACAGAAGGTCCTTCTGAAATGCTTGCTGATTGAGTGAATGAATTACTACATTAACAGGGAATTCATCAAATCCCAAAGAACCCATTCTATTTTATTAATTGACTGTCTTTGTAAATTACCACAAAAAATTAAAGCATTAAAATAAATCCATAATTTAAAAAAAAATAAAATTAAAATGCAGAAAACCGCTATTAATATTTTTGTGCATTTCCTTCCAGTTTTCTCTACAAATTTTCACATAATTAAGATCCTCTGCAAAATGGAATTTTCTGTCCTTCTTATTCCACAATGTAATAACATGATTGTTTCTGAAAGTCAGTAAAACCTAACAAGGATCCTTTTAATGACTGCATCATGCATTACTTTGCTTAAAAATTCACCAGCTAAATTTATAAGCAGGTTGTAGTTTTTCAGTATTTTAAACAATGTTGCAATGAACATCTTTGCATATAAAATATTTTCTTGTCTTTTTTTTTTTCTTTTGCAGTGCTGGGGATCAAACCCGGGTCCTTCTGCATGCTAGGTAAGCTCTCTACTACTGAGAGCTACCTCTCCAGCCCCTTCCATGTTTTTAATATTTTTCAATTATATTTTGAGGAAGATATCCTGGGCCAGAGCTGGTAAACATTTTTAGATTTATTGATAATTATTTCTAAAACACTTTTTCAGAAACTTTGAATCAATGTACAATCCTACACTATAAAGTGTAGGTAACCAGTTTCATCACCAGCCTGCCAGCACTGACTACTTGATTTTTAATCTTTCCTAATTAGTCAGGGAAATAAAGAAGCATTACTTTATTTCATATCCTTTGTTGTATGTCTTTGTGAATTATGTGCACATATATATGTTTTTCCCATCTTTCTTGGATGATCCTTTTCTGTATAGCTCTAAGTGGGACCATGAAGGAGGGGGAGCATCCCAGTGAATGACAGGTGGAGAGTCTAGGCATCAACCCTCATGAAGCTATGACAAGGGACTCCAACATCTCTGCTGAAGCCATGCCAGAAAAGACCAAGAGTGGAGACTTCATCCTCACTTGGTGTTCATGCTCCAATGGTGTCAGTCAAGAGGGTAGTGAGAGGATCCTGTTCTCTCCAGTGTCAACAGAGGCTAAGTGGAGAACTGGAGGTAGATTGTATTCACACCCAATAAAATAGAGAGACAGAGGACATCATAAGAATTATAAAGGGTCAAGCTACCAAAAAAGTAAACCAATCCTAAATGTATGTGTGCCAAATAACACAGCTACAAAATATGCAAAGCCAAAGTTGATAGGCAACATCTCTCTTCCCCTAATAGAGCAATGTCAGAGAAAATGATCAAACCCACAAAATTTAAGTATATTCAGAGTCTCATATTATAATGTGAAATAAGTTCCCAGATTTTTCTACCAAAAGTGTTATATAGATTTAATGCAATTCCTATTAAAATTCCAATGACATTCTTCATAGAAATAGAAAAAGCAGTCATGAAATTCATATGGAAAAAAAATAAGAGGCAGAGAATAACCAAAGCAAGTCTTAGCAAGAAAAGCAAAATGGGAAGCTTCATAATACCAGACCTTAAATTGTACTACAGAGCTGTATTAACAAAAACGGTATAGTATTGGCACCCAAACAGACATGAAGACTAATGGAACAGAAATTACAGAGAAAAATACAAATAAATACAATTATCTCATACTAGACAAAGGCACAAAAACCATACATTAGAGTAAAGATAGCCTCTTCAACAAATGGTGCTAAGAAAACTGGAAATCCATACATAGCAGAATGAAATTGAACCCCTGTCTCTTACCCTGCACAAAAATCAACTCCAAGTGAATCAAGGACCTAAGCATTAGACCAGAGACTCTACACTTGATAGAAAAAAATATAGGCCCAACTTTCTGTCATGTCGGTTTAGGAACTGACTTCCTCAACAAGACCCTAATGTGCAAGACATAAAATCAAGAATCAATAAATGGGATGGTATCAAACTAAAAAGCTTCTTCACAGTAAAGGAAATAATCAAGAATATGAAGAGAATGCCTACAGGATGGGAGGAAATCTTTACCACCTGTACCTCAGATAGAGTATTAATCTTCAGGCTATATAAAGAACTCAAAAAACTTAATACACACACACACACACACACACACACACACACACAAAAATAACCCAATCAATAAATGAGCAAAGGAATTGAACAAGCACTTCACAGAAGAAGAAATACAACTGGTCAACAAATGTATGAAAAAATGTTCAACTTCTCTAGCAATTAGAGAAATTCAAATTAAAACTACACTGATATTCCATCTCACCCCAGTCAGAATTACAATTATCAAGAATACAAGTAATAATAAAGGTTGGTGAGGATGTGGGGGGGAAAGGTACACTCATACATTGCTGATAGGACTGCAAATTTGTGCAACCACTCTGGAAAACAGTATAGAGATTCCTGAGAAAACTTGGAATGGAACCACCATTTGACCCAGTTATTCCACTTCTCAGCATATGCCCAAAGGACTTAAAATCAGCATTCTACAGTGAAGCAGCCACATCAATGTTTATAGCAGCTCAATTAACAATATCTAAGCTATGGAACCAACCTAGGTGCTCTTCAACAGATGAATGGATAAAGAAAATGTGATATATATACACAATGGAATATTACTCAGCCATAAAAAGATAACTTTATGACTTTTTTGCCAGTAAATGGATGGAACTGGAGACTATCATGCTAAGTGAAATTAGCAAAACCACAAAGGTTGAATGTTCTCTCTCATATGCAGATGCAGGTGCTAACAACACGGTAAGAGGGAGGGGTGGGTAATAGAAGTTCAGTGGATTAGGCAAAGGGTGATGAAGAGAAGGGAGGGGAACAGAAATGGGAAGGACAGTAGAATGAATTGGACATAACTTTCCTATGTTCATATATGAATACACCACCAGTGAAATTCCACATAATGTATAACTACAAGAATGGGATCCTAATTAGAGTAAGTTATACTCCATATATGTATAATATGTCAAAATACACTCTACTGTCATGTATATCTAAAAAGAACAAATATTTTTAAAAAGAAGTTCTCAGGTTTCAATTTTTTAAAAATAATCACTCAGCATACCACAAAAAGGAAGATCTCAAACTGAACTTAAAAAGACAATTATAAGTGAATACCCACATGACAGAAATGTTAGAATTACCTGATAAAGACTTTAGAGCAACCTTCATGGAAATACTTCCATAAGCAATTATACCTGGTGGAAAATGGGGGGAAAGTCTTGATATAGAAAGAAAGCACAAGGACTGGAGATATAGCTCAGTTGGTAGAGTGCTTGCCTTGCATGCACAAGGCCCTGGGTTCAATCCCCAGCACCACAAAAAAAAAAAAAAAAAAAAAAAAAAAAAAAAACCTAAGAAGAAGAAATAAAACATAGCAGATGGGTTTAAGAGCAGAATGGAGGGGACAGAGAAAAGAATCAGTATTCTAGAAAAGAAAATAATGGAAATTACCTAATCATAACTACAATGATTAAAAATAGACTGAAAAAATAACAGAACCTTGGATTATGGGACTGTCAACAAAAGGTATAAGATTGATTTCATCAGTGTCTTGAAATGAGAGAAGAATGAAGATAGAGTTGAAAAGTGTTGAACAAAACAGTGCCTAAAAATGTCTCAGGTTTTGGAAGAGCTAAAAATCTAATGATTTGAAGAAGTGAGTTTACCCAAACAGAACAAATACAAAACATCCCATGCTAAGACACATCATAATTAAACTTTTGAAAAGTAAAGTCAAAGATAAAATCTTGAAAACACTCAGAGAAAAATGTCTTGCTAACATGGGGGAAAGCAAATGGAATAACAGTAGATTTCTCTTCAGAAAACATGGAGGCCAGAGGAAGTGACACAATGTTTTTCAAGTGCTGAAAGAACTGCCTACCCAAAATCCTATACCCAGAATCCTATACCCAGCCAAAATACCTGTCAGTGATTTAGACATTCTCCAATGAAGGAAAACTAAGAATTTGTCTCTAACAGACTTATTCTAAAAGAATCTCTAAAGTAATTTTTCTAAACAGAAAGGATGCTGAGAAAAAAATCTCAAATCAATAATCCAAGCTCCCACTTAATGAATCTAGAAAAGAGGAGCAAAATAATCTCAAAGCTATCAGAAGAAAATACATAGTAAGGAGCAGAAACAAATTAAATTGAAAACAGGAAAACAATAGAGAAAATCAATGAAACAAAGAACTAATTCTTAGATAGGATCAATACAATTGACAAACCTCTAGCAGAATCAACAATATTAAAAAGGGAAAAATGTAAATTATCAATATCAGGAATAAACCAGGAATATCATCACACTATTTTCAGACCTCAAAAGGATGATAAGAAAAAACTCTATGTAAATTAACCAACTAAGACAAAAAAAAATAGTGTAATTGCTCAGAGAACACAAGCTATAGTAACTCAACCAATATGAAAAAGATAATGTACTAAAGAAATTTAACTGTAATTTAAAACTCACACACACATTAAAAAAAAAAAAAAAAAAAAAAAAAAAAAAAAAAAAAAAAAAAAAAAAACTCCAGGCTTAGATGTTGTTTTGTTTTGGCAAATTCTATCAAATAGTTAAGGAAGAATTAGTACCATTTTACACAATCTTTTCCAGAAAATAAAGAGAATAAAAAGAAGCAAACAGTTTAATATTATGAAGCTAGTATTACCCTGATACCAAAAACAAATGACTACTTGAAAATAGAAGGAAGAAGGAGAGGAGGAAAATGAGAAAGGAAGGGAGGAAGGGAGGGAAAAAATATAAAGACAAAAATTCTTCACAAATATTAACAAATAGAATCCAGCAATATATAAAAAGAATTACATGAAATGAATGTAAGGCTGGTTCAATATTAGAAAATCAAATAATGTAATCCATGTTGACAGACTAAAAAGAAATCACATGATGATGTTAATTGACACAAAAAGAACATTTTACAAAATTCAATACCCACTCATGATTTTTAGAAAGAAGCAGCTCTCAGACAAGAAAGAAGAGTGGGGAATTTCTTCAACTTGGTAAAAGGCATTCACAAACAACCTACAATTAACATTGTGCTTACTGGAGAAAAAGCTGAATATTTTTCTCCTGTTTGGGAATCAGAAAAGGTGTCCACTCTCACTACTCTGATTGGACATATTGTTGGGAGTTATAGCTAGAATAATAATGAAAAAAGTAGGGGTAGGATAGAGACCATAAACAAAAGGCATACAGATCAGAAGAGAAGAACAAAACTGTTCCTATTTACAGATAGCATGATTACTTATGTGGAAGATCCCAATAAATCTCCTAGAATAGCAAGTGAGTTCAGCAAGGTTGCAGAATAAAACATAAACATACAAAAATAAGTTTTATTCCTATATGCAAGCAGCCAACACATGAAAGCAAAAATAGACATGTAATAAATACTAAAAAATGAAATACTGAAATATTCAGCTAAAATATGCACAAGAGTTGTAAAAAACATTATACAATGCTAATAAAAAAAGATGATCTAAAAAAACGTGGAGATATATCACATTCATAGATCAGAAGACTCAAAATAATAGTCTTTCTCCTCACATCAACATATAGGTCTAATGTAATCCCTATCTAAATGCCAAAAATGTTTCCATGTGTATGTATAGATAGATAATATTATTCTAAATTTTGAGAAGAAACAGAACTAGCGTAGCTGAAATTATTTTTAAAAAAGAGGAAGAAAATGGAAAGAATCAGTCTATAGTAATCAACACTGAGGTACTGGCAAAATAATAGACAGGTATATCAATATAACTGAATAGAAAACCCAGAAATAGACCCATACTACTGATTTTTTACAAAGACACAAAGCAATTTAATGAAGGAAAGATAGAACCTTTTCTACCAATTGGTGCCAAAACAACTGTACATCTACAGGCCAAAAAACAAACAAACAAAAAAAAACTGATCAAAATTTTACACTGTGTTAAAAAAATAACTCAAACTAATCACATACTTCTATAAAAAACAACAAAATTTCTAGTAGAAAACATAGGAGAAATTCCTCTGAATATAGAGTTAGGCAGAGTCTTTAGACTTAATACCAAATGCATGATCCATAAGCAGAAAAATTGATCAATGTTCTTCATCAAAATTAAAAATTTTTGTTCTGAAAAATACCCTCTTAAGAGGATGAACACCAAGCTACACACTAAGATAAAATATTTGTAATCACATACACCTGACAGGAAACTAGCATCTAAGCTGTAGAAAGAACTCTCAAACCTACACATACACACACATACACACAAAAATAAATAAATAAATAAATAAAAACCATTTAGAAAATGGGCAAAAAAAAATGAAGAGACATTTCACCAAAGAGGATATACACATAGAAAATCAACATAAGAAAAGACGTCCACCAGCCAGGTGCGGTGGCGCACGCCTGTAATCCCAGCAACTCAGGAAACTAAAGCAGGAGGATCGCAAGTTCAAGACCAGCCACAGACACTTAGCAAGGTCCTAATCAACTTAGTGAGGCCCCGTATCAAAGTAAAAAATAAAAAGGGCTTGGGATGTGGTTTAGTGATAAAACATATCTAGGTTCAATCCCAGGTGCCAAAAAGAACCCAGAAAGAAAGAAAAGATATCCACCATCATTAGCCATTAGGGAAATGCAAATTCAAACTATGATGGGTATCAGTACATGTAAGTCATAATATCTTTTGAATGATAATACCAAATGCTGGATCACTCATCCACTGTTGGCAATAAAGGAAAACAGTAAGCCACCCTGGAAAATGGTTTGAGAAAAATAAAAAAACTAAATGACAAAATATGCAATTACCATATAACCCAACAATATACCTCCTGGGCATTTATCTCAGAAAAATGAAGACGATGTTCACTCAAATACTCATATCTGAATGTTTAGCTTTGTGTGTAATAGCCCCAAACTGGAAACAACCCAGATGTCCAACATGGGTAAATCATTACACAAATTGTGGCACGTTTATACTGTAGAATATTACTCAGCATAAAAGAGTGACAATTTGAATGGATCTCCAGAGAATTATGCTGAGTGGAAAAAAAAAATTCCCAAAGGTTGCATACTATGTGATTCCATTTATATAACATTCTTGAAATGATAAGATAGAAATGGAGAACAGAAATGGTTGTCAGGAGTTCAGTAGGTGGAAGTCGGGGGGAAATAGGTGTGGCTGTAGAAGGGCAACATAAGACATGCTTGTGGTGGCTGACTGTTTCCGTATACTGACTGAATCAAGGTCAATATCCCTGATTCTGCTATAAATTGTGCTAGTTTTGCAAGGTCACCACTGGTGGAAAATGGGTAAAAAATGCACATGGTGGTCAGACATGGTAGTGCATGCTTGTAATCCCAGCAACTGGGGAGGCTGACGCAGGAGGATTGCAAACTCAAGGCCAGCCTCAGCAACTTAGCAAGGCTCTAAGCAACTTGACAAGACCCTACCTCAAAATAAGAAATAAAAAGGTTTGGGCATGTAGCTCAGTAGTAAAGTCCCCCTGGGTTCATTCCCCAGTAGCAAAAAAAAATGTTATCTTTCTGTACTATTTGTTACCACTGCACCTGAATTTATAATCGTCTCAAAATAAATGGTTAATTTTTGCAATCCTTAAAAATCAAGGTAGGCCGGCTGAGGTGGTGCCACGCCTGTAATCCCAGCACTTGGGAGGCTGAGGCAGGAGGATCGCGAGTTCAAAGCCAGCCTCAGCAATGGCGAGGCACTTAGCAACTCAGTGAGATCCTGTCTCTAAATAAAAATACAAAAAAGGGCTGGGGATGTGGCCCAGTGGTCGAGTGCCCCTGAGTTCAATCCCTAGTACCAAAAAAAAAAAAAAAAAAAAAAAAAAAGGTAACTAAGCAATTGAAGACAGAAAACTTATTCTTTTAGAACTAATCCAGCTAATGAACTAGGAAGAGACAATAGAATATAATCATTTTATCGCCTTAAAAAAATAATAGATATAGATGAGAAGATTTTACTCTGTGAGGTCGCCTAAAAAGTGTGCATCCCTCTTCAGAGTAATGAAATAAAATATATAGGTTACAAACTGTTGAAATGGTTATCAAAATATTTTACAGAAAAAAAATGTATGAACTATAAACTGGGTGTGGTGGCACAATCCTATAATCCTAGCAACTCAAGAGGCTGAAATAGGAGGATTGCAAGTTCAAGGCCAGCCTTAGCAACTTAGCAAGACCCTCAGCAACCTAGTAAGACCCTGTCTCAAAATTTAATTTTTTTAAAAAGGACTGGGGAAATGCATCAGTGGTTAAGTGCCCCTGAGTTCAATTCCCAGTACCAGAAAAAAAAATTCAAAAACAAATTTGTAATAAAAAATAAATAAATAAATGTGTAATCTTGAATGCAAACTTTCACCATTCCCTATACCCCCCAACCCTCTGCAGTCTCTGGAAACCACTGTTCTATTCTCTACTTCTATGAGATCCATTTTTTTAAAAATCTCTTTATGAAGGAAATCATGCAATAACAGTCTTTCTGAGCCTGGCTTCTTTCACTTAACCAAATGTCTTTCAGAACCATCCATGCTGTTATGAATGATTGAATTTCATTCTTTTTATGGCTGAATAGTATTCCATTGTGCATATATGCCACACTTTCTTTATCCTTTCATCCTAGAGTTAACAATAATGTATTGCATATTTCAAAATAGCTAGAAGGCTAGATTTTAATGTTTTCCTCCAAAGAAATGATAACTATTTAAGGTGATGGATATGATAATTACACTGATTTGATCATTACATAATGTGTGTGTGTGTGTGTGTGTGTGTGTGTGTATATATATACTTCTCAAAACACCATATTGTACCCCATAAATATGTATAACTATTATGAATTAATTAAAATTTTAAATTAAAAGAGAACAAAAGCAAACTTGCAATAATAATATATGTACATCTTCATTTACTTATCAAATAGCAAGGACTAGTGGTGGGTTTAACGATTTTAAAGTGGAGATAAGCATGCATTATATTTTAAGATACCTAAAGTAGCTATAATGCCATATAGAAATATTCATGACTTCTAATGGTGACAATCACAGGATATACAGGATGCAGAGGAACTTGTTAAATGGCACAAAAACAATGCAAACAAAATCAAGTTTGTGGGAAACCCAGCAATGTAATACATTCAGTTCCTTCAACAAATTCCAAGAGAAATGGAGTATGAGAGTGGGCAACTTAGAGATAAAAACAATGTGACATGTCTTCTGGGCATAAGGGATGGACCTTATCTGATTCAAACAAAGAAATGGTTCTAAAGAGAGAAAGGTTATGAGACAAGTAGGAGAAATTGAATATTGACTGAATATTTAACAATATTAGGGAATTTTTGTTCACTCAAAAGTGAGATAAAGGCATTGTGCTTATGGTTTATTTTAAGGAGTTCTTATCTTTTAAAAATGCATTCTGAATTATGGAGAGATGAAATCACATAATACTGGGATTTGCTTCAAATAATCCAGGGGAGCAGAGGGGACCCAGGAGTTGACACTGTTGGAGATGGGCAAGTAGGTACATGGAGGGCCAACTTTCTGCTCATGTTACTTTTGTATATTTTTTAAAGTTTTCTATAATAAAAATAAAGCAGCAATAAGCATCATTGTACATGATTCTGCTTTCATCTAGGATTATTTCCTATGGACAGTTCCTAAAAGTGGAATTTGGGGATTAAAGGACATTCACATTTTATGGCTTTTGATGTGCATTGCTCCAGTGAGCTGGTAGAACAGGAAAAAAAAACAGTCAGCACCTAAGACCCCTCCTCGCAGGGAACTGGGGGGCATTTATAGAGATGGAATTTGCCTGTGTCCACCCTAGCTCTCCTCTGTCTTGCCCAGATGTTTCCTTCCTCTATGAAAGAAAACAATTTTTAGCCAACACTCAAATCCCAGTTCTTGCTACCCAAGTTCCCCTGGTTCTTGTCACATCTGTTGGGTGTAAAGTCATTTCTTTTTCTAATCTAGGTGAGAGGACACCTACATTTACCCTGTTTCTTTTTCCTATACAAAATTCTGTAACAACACACCTGTAGTAAATAATATGTAGTAAATTGCTATGGTCATTGTCATTTATTATTATGTCCCCAGCTTAAATTCCTAGAGGAATTCTTTAAATTCCTAGCCCCCCACAGCCTCAGCCTCACTCTCCCTAAGCCAAGATTCCCAGTGTGTGGCTCCCAGACCCAGATGTCAGAACCACAAGGAGAAAAGGTCTCTGGGAAAATTCAATTCACAGGCCCATCCCAAACCTACAGAATGAATCAGTTTCCAGGAGTAGAGACCTGTGGGATTCTATTAAGACTCCTGACCAAGAGAGAATGGTCCCAGTTCACCACCCTTAAAAACAAGACTGAATTATTCATGATAGCCAAGATATGGGATCAATCTAAGTGTCCATAAACAGATGAATGGATGAATAAAATGTAAGATATATAAAGGTATGTGAATATATGTGTACATACATACATACACATACATACACACATACATACATACATACATACATATATACGTACAATGGAGTATTCTGCCTTAAGAAAGATGGAAAACTTGTCATTTGCAACAACGTGAATGAACCTGGAGGGCCTGTGTTAAGTGAAATAAAATAGACACAGGAAGACAAATACTGCATGATCTTACTTATATGGAATCCAAACAAGTCAAAGGCATAGAAACAGAGTAGAATGTGGTTTACCAGATGCTGGAGGGTGGGAGTTTAGTAAGATGGAGCTCAATGGCTGTGAAATTTCATTTAGACAGGAAGAATAAGTTCAAGAGATCCATTGTACATCATGGATCACATGTTGTTACATTGTACATCATGGATCGTGTTGTTAGCAACAGTATAGTGTATACTTGAAATTGCTAAGAGAATAGATTTTAAGTGTTCTCACCCCAAATATGCAGGATATGACATAAAGTATATGTTAATTAACTGAAGATCACCATTTCATAATGTGTACAAATATCTAAACATCATGTTGTACTTCATAAATAAATATGATTTTTATTTGTCAATTACAAAAGAAAAATGGGGTTGGGACAGCAGTTGGAGACTTACCCAGGAGGCAGCTGTAAACACTGACTGAACCCACAGTGAACAAGTGAATAAATGAAGGAAGGAAAGAAGGAATGAGTTACCTAACCAATGAATTCATGAATGAACAAATTAACTCATTAACAAATAAAGAAGTGAGTGAGTGGTAGGTTAATAAATGAATGCTTGCAAGGAGAAAGGGAGAGTCGCTGGGTCCATGCAGGGAATTTGGGGACACAGTAGAGAAGTCTGCCAGCCTGCCTGCTGTCCTCCTGCCAACCCAGGTTGCAGGAAGTTTGGAGGGAGAGAGAATCCACAGTGCACATCCACCTTCCCGGATCCTCCTGGGGACGATGACCAGTGTCCCCCTATACAGAAGCACTGACCAGCACTCACAGTGACTCCAGAAGTAAAACAAGAGCTTTATGTTTTCTACACATTTTGTAAGGAATTTTTGTATGTGTCCTAGACTGCAAATAAGACAATCATTTGTGGGGAGAGGAAAGCTTTTGGCATCCTAAATGTAATACAACAAGCACCACGCTCGCCTTCTGAGTTAGCAGAATGTATTTGCAAAATCTCCAGCAGTGATCAAAGGTGTGTGCAGCTTGAGAACCGAAGTTCCTTTTCCCCTCCTCACCTCTCTCCACTTCCTCCCCTTCCACCTTTTCCTTCTTTTCCTCTCCTTTCTTCTGGAATCCTTTTCCTAAGAAGGGTTAGAGTACCAGGCGGCGGTGGAAAAAAGCCTACCTCCGCCCTGTATGGCACCCCTCCTCTCCACACCAGCCCCACCCTCCTGCGCAATCTACAGGAGCCAGGCCTTCGCTTCAGTGCTGATCCTTGCCCAGAGGTTAGAGGAACAATGACATCTCTGGTCCCCAAGCAGCTGTACAAGGACCTCTGTTGCAAGGTCTGTGCTGCCCAGCTCGGAAGCGGTGCTCACCACCTCCCCAGGGTCACACAGGCAACAGGGGATGAGTAAGAACTCAGACTCAGCACCCAAGGATCAGCCAGTTGGTCAGGGTATGGGCCACTGGCAAGGGGCACACTCAGAAGGGATGCTTCATGCTCCTGGCAGAACACTCTGAGCCCTTGGTCATGGACACTTCCTTCCCTAGAAGACCCAGGAATAGCTTTCAAGACCGATTCCTACAATATTCACGAAAAGGGGTGTCCCAGAATTGGGGCAGGTTTCCCAAGGATTTCTGACACTCTTCTGTCCCAGCCGCCTTCTAGACTACCTGACATAGTGCCTGGGGGCTTTGAACCCTGGGAAGACAGGAAATGCCCAGGATTAGCGACTTGGTCAATTTTAGTTTTATTCTAATGGTCTGAGCATCACCACCTTCCTGTGTAACATTTTCCAGTCCTGTGGAAAGGAACCTGCCCCTGTCGCCATCGCAGAAGCCCAGCCAGGGAGGCAAAGGTAAGGATGCCCTCCTCAGCCCGGAGCTGCCCATGTCCTCCCGGCCACGTAGCCACCAATCCCGGGCTCTGACTTCCCATCCTTCCTCCCTACCATCATGGAACTCCTCTGAGGACATTCCTCTTCTCTCCAATGTTATTTCCACTTCTCATCATAAAAATGGAATGATTCGGTGTTTATGCTTCTAGCTACATTTATCTTTAAGAGCAAGATGTTGAGTTTAGTTTTAATGATGAAAAAAGCCTTTCAAAGGATAACTCACTGAAACTCATTATGTCCTATAAAGGCCACTATTTAAAGATTCGGTAATTCCAGTGATAATCTTTTTAAAGCAGATTTATAGCAGAAAATAGTTAGATTCTTTGACTTCAGTTATAATTTTCCATTTTGTAATTTAATACTCCTTTAGTTTACATTTGCACATTAAAAATATAGCATCTAAAAGTCCATCATTAAATACTTTTAATAAGTGCAATAAATAAGTTTTACAGTGTGCATAAATCTAAAAACAAAACCCAACATAAATTGTTAATCTTACACTTTTTCTCATTAATTGCAATACATAAACATATGTTTTATACAAAGATATTTGCTACAAAATAAGTATAATAAATACAGTTTACCACATGTATTAATCTTAATAGTTACAAGCTGTTAATCTTATATATTAGGTAATAATTTGCAATAAATAATTGTTTATTATCTTGATGTTTGCTTGTCTTGGGTTTTAGCAATATGCAATAAAGAAATGCAATTTTGAATAATTTGATTGTAAGACTGCTGGGGAAATACTGTATGTTATAATTAGCTGCGAGAGGATTCTGTTCATGAGAAAAAAAGCGTGGAAAAGGGGTTCAATAACCCAAACATATGTTATTGAGTCCATAAATAATTTTAAAAGTTGAGTTCAGATTCAAACAAAACACAAATTTTGAAACTTAAATACAAATGCAATTAGTGAAACATCCCATTCTTTAGGGCTTTCATCTTTATTTATTTAAAGGAGACAAAGAAAGCCGCAAGTCCCATGGAAACTGCCCAGCTCCAGGCTGAGATAAGAATATGGCTGCCCTTGGTTGGAGGAGTGGGCTGCGTGTCCCACCCACACCCTCTGGAAGAGCCAGCAGGTACGGGCACCAGCCCCCCCCCTCCAGACCTCACCTTCAGCTGGCACTTGCTGAAGCGCACACATTTTTCAGGGAGGGGTTGTCACCTTTAGTAAGCTTAATAGAAACAGCTAATCTTATATGTAAAAGTAATAATTTGTCATTAAAAAATTGTTCATTATCTGGGCATTTGTTTGTCTTGGAGTTTAGCAGTCTGCAATAAAGCTGTGCAATTTGGAGTAATTTGATTATAAGACTGCTGGGGAACTATGGGGGATTGTATTGAGAGGAGGGAGGGTCCTGTGGGCCAGAGACACCACAGAACCAAACCACTGTCTCCAGCGAATGTAAAAGCAGGGCCCTCACCAGCAATGCCATGGGGTTTTTAAATAGGCACTCAAGGACAGAGAGGGAACCAGTTTTCCTGGCTTTTGTTTCTGCTGGAGAAAATTTCATGCAGAGAAAACCAGTTCTGGCTGAATTGAGACTCAATCCCTCTGTGAAGGTGAGGTGGCCCGGGGCAGCTCAGGTCCTACATATAGGTACTGGGGGTGCAGCCCCAGAGGAGGGTCTTGGCTGACACCCCATGAGGTGCACCTGCTGGCCAGAGAGCACCCAAAATTCACCTGTGTGCCTGGCAGAAGCAGCATGAAACAGTCACCTCTTTCAAGTGCTCCCAACATCTCTCAGGGCAGCAACCATAGCCAGTGCCATCAACACAGGCACAGAGAACCGGAGCACAGTCCCAACACAAGGACCCTGTGCACTTTGTGTTCCTGGAATCCCATGGCATAAAGACCCACTTTAGGAAAACCTTCCCCAGCCAAGGAAGGAAGAAAAGGAAGGAGGGAGGGAGGAGGATGGGAAGGTAGGAATGAGGGAAGAGGGAGGGAGGAAGGAGAGAAGCGGAGAAAGAAAAAGGACAGGAAGGAAAGGGAGTGTGGTGAGAGTAGAGGGGGAAGGAAACAGAACACCAGACTATTATGGCCAGGAACAACTCTTCCTAATGCAGAAAACATCAGCTCCCCGTAAACACACAACACGCATGCTCACACACTGACATGCAAGTGATACGGAGGTCTCCACATTAAAGCACACGCTGCACTGTTCATGCTGTTAGTCCCTGTGGTGTTTTTTTTTTATTCAAAGTTGTTGTATTTGTAATAGTAGTATGCATTGCAATTCATAATACACATATAGAGCCTCTTTTTTACATAACACTGTTTGTACACAAAGTATATTCGTACTATTCAAGTCTTCAATCATGCATTTAGGATAATGATATCCATCTTATTCTACCACCTTTTCTTTTTTTTTCCCCTCCATCCCCCCTTGCTCCCTCCCTTCCTTCCCTCCCCTTTGACCTTTCTAGCCTTCCTCTAATCCTCCTATGTACCCCGACCCAACACCACTATGAATCAGCCTCCTTATATCAGAGAAAACATTCGGGTATTTGGATTTTGGAGATTGACTAACTTCACTTAGCATTATAGTCTCCAACTTGATCCATTTACCTGCAAATGCCATTATTTTATTCTCTTTTATTGCTGAGTAAAATTCCACTGTGTGTATATACCACATTTTCTTAATCCACTCATCTACTGAGGGACATCTAGGTTGGTTCCACAGCTCCTGTGGTTTTAACACCTCACTTCTTCCACATCTCTGCTGTTAAGGGCACCAGTGAACAGCCCTTCCAGCCCCACTCAGGGTGCAAGTCCTTGGCTGCCTCTACCAAGTTCAGCATGCCATAGTCCATAGCCTGCAAGGGGTTCATTCATCAGGGAATAGAATAGCTCAGTTCATGAAGGAAGTCACATCCTAGGATTGGACTTCAGGAAGAGCTGGTTCCAGGTCCCCAGGAGCAAGTTCTGTGAGCCTGAGACCTAAGGCATCTGAAGACACAGCCAGAGCTCACTGTCAGTCCTCTCCTTCATCACAGCAATCATCTCTAGTCCTTTCCCCTAGAGCCAGGGTCCCTACTCTCAGCCAGGCTGGAAAAGAGATAGATTCCACCATCTGCTGCCCTTCCCCAAGAGACATGCATCTTCAACAAAGCCCTCAGCCCTCAGATGTCCCTCTTCCAGCCTCCTCAATTCCAATCCTTGGATATGAGACAACAGGTCTCGGGATGCAACCAGGGGTCTCATGAGAAGGGACTCCCCCGACCTCCATGTAGTTATCTGGACTCCCTGAGGGTCAAGAGAGTGGGCAGCGCCCTTTCCCCACCCCAGCTCATTAAGAGAAGGCATTGCAGGAACACCCCTGGATTGTTGAGAAACACAGACTGGACCCAGCATGCAGTGGGGACGACAGTGCCACCTCAGAGGAGCATGTGTATGTCCCAAATAGGGGACCTTGGGCTCCTCTCAAACTCAAGGGGAAGGAAAAGGAGTCTGGAAAAGTCTTCGACTCAGAGGCAACTGCCACAAAAACCCAAGATGAGGAGCACTAAAGAGCCGTTCCGGCAGATGGAAAAAAGCGCCTTCCCCCTGCCTGAAGATGCAAAAAGCAATCCAAGTCCCTGGGCGGCGTCGGGGCAACTGCGGAAATCACGCAGCCAGATGAAGCTCATAAATTTCCCCTATGAACAATTGTTTTCATTTCCCTCCCATGCCACTAGATATTATAAGTGGAAAGCAAAACACAAGTAAATATGTTCATTCTACTCTTGTGATCAGTGATAAACGAGAGGCTGCGAAGGCTGACAAAGGTCAACGGGCGGCACGCAGCGGGTCTGCGAGCAGACACTGCCACCCTCCGGCCACGTCTGGAAATGCAGCGGCTGGCTCCTCCCGGTTCTCCTGCCTGCCAGGCCACCAGCGCAAGCTGCAGACTCAATCCCCAGGAACATTCCCGGTTCCAGTTAGGACGTCAATACAGGCAAACTGCAGAAAAATTAGAAAGCCCAAAAAACTTCAAATTAAAAGTAACCGATATCCATAATTACCTCTGTCCCAAAGACAATCACTCATGAATATTTTGATACCTTATCTCCCAGTCTTTTCCCATGGGCGCGTTCTGTAATGAGCCGGACACCCAGAATACAAAGGTGTTTGCACAATATTAAATCCTGATTTTTTTTCCATGAAAGGTTTAAACCGATTTCCATAAACATCTCATAAATATCTTTTTAAGGGCCACATAATATTTCAACTTGTGACTGTATCAAAAGTTATTTAATCATCCCCCAATTGTTATTCACGTAAAGTGTTTATTATGTGTTCATCATTAGAGATCATATTATAACTGAAATATTTATTCATAATCTTTTGCTCACACTGTTTACATCCCTAAAGGTGAAATTACTAAGTGAGAATAATATTTTTAAGGCTTAATAACACTGTTTTCTAGATGTATAATATGTATATAAAGAATATTACAAGAATTGGTAGAACAGATAATAGTGCTCAAATAAATCATGATACACTGGCTTCTGGACAGGAAGATTCAGTTTTGTCCACCTATCAATCCCTGTTCATCCATTCTTCCAATTTACATGCAATTCCAATCAAAATTTCATCAAAACTCTTTTGATACTTGTGTCACACTGATTCCAAATTTCATTAGAAAGAATAAAGAATGTCCAAGAAACCTTTTTTTTAAAAAAAAAAAAAAAAGGGAAAAAAAGGAATGGAGGATTCCTGCTCAATCAAATATGAAAATATATTGCAAAAAGCTATAGTGATTTAAAAAAAGAAATTCAAAATAATGCAGACATAGGCCCAAATAATAATTTTAACACAAAGACTTTTCATGTCAGTGGGAAAACAATAACTAATTGATAAAGATATAGGTACAATCTGCTGCTTATTCAGAAAACATAAAATTAATGCCCCACATCACACACACCACACATTTTTTAAAATCTTTGATGATTAAATATTTAAATTTTAAGCAAAACTTAGAGGCACTATTTGCATCTATTATAATAGTTAAGCTCCTTCTATGTCCAATTCCAAAGACAAAAATCAGAAAGAAAAAAATAACTAGAATTAAATTGTACAGATTTAAAAGATTCACATGTGAAAAAAAATAACTAGAATTAAATTGTAAAGATTTAAAAGACTCACAAGTGAAAAATACAATTTTTAAATTGAAAGGGAAAACTAAACCAGGAAAAAAAAAAGATTTTCAACATATATAACAGAAAGGAATCTAATGCCCCTAGTGTATCAAGCTCTCTTACAAATGAATAACAGGCAAATATTTCAATAGGAAAAAAATGGATCGAGGACATGAATAGCAATTCACAAAAGAATAAATACAAATGATAAATACACATAAAAGATGTTCAACCTTATTAGTAATCAAAGATATGCAAATTAAAACAGAAATGAGAGATCATGTTTGTCCTTATATTGGTAAAGACAAAACAATGATAATATAGAATGTTGTCAAGGAATGGAGAAATGAACCCTTTAAGTGCCAATGGTGATGGAATAAATTAGGTAACCTGTATGAAGGGTAATTTGACAATATTACCAAAATCCTTAAAAATGCATGACCTGAAGATTCTAGTTCCAAAGAAATCAATCACAGATATGTATAAAGATTCAGCTAGGTGGTTTTTCATTGCTATTGGAAATAAACCAAAAGTCCAACAATAGAAGAAAACACACACACACACACACACACACACACACACACACACGACGATATATAAACAGATAACACACAAGACTTCTTAAAAGTAATGTTGTAAGAAAATGTATTTAATTACATTTAAGGATTCTTCACATCATGTTGTTCTATAACAAAAAAGCAAGTTGTAATGTAACCATGCTTTTTACACACACACACACACAACACACACACACACAATAACTATAGAATATTCCTCTAAATAGTAATAATGGCAGAAAGGATTCAGGTAAATTTTTAATATTCTTTCTGCTGAATGATATTTTCTAACTCTCTGCATTTAACAATTTCCTACCCATCATTAATTAGAAAAATATCTTTTAGTGATGATCATGTTCATTTGTTCATTATTAATCCAACAAATCCCTCAGAAGTCATGCTCCAAGCAAGGAACATTCTAGAAGCCAGGTAACTCCTGGAAACGAGACAGAGCCTGTCCTTGTGGAGCCGATGGATTCCAGGGTTTAGAAGAAAAGGAATAAACCAATAACACAGCACCCGGGTGGCTTTTGATACGTTCTGTAGAAAAAACAGGGACCGAGGCAGTGAAGGGCTGGAGAAGGGAGCTATCCTCAGAGGAATACAGGGAAGGCCACTCTGAGGAGGTGACAATAAGGGGACCTGAGTGAAGTGAGGAGCAAGAGACCTGAAGGTCTGGACAAGCATTTCCTGCAGAGGGAACAGGAAGGGAACGAGCTCAGTGTGTTGTGAGGAACAGCAAGGAGTCCTGCAGGGCCAGCGGAGAAGCCAAGGTGAGGAAGCAGGCCACGGTGTCAGAGAGGAGGGGTGGGCAGCAAGATCCTGGAGGACCTTCAGGGTCACGGTGGGGAGCTTGCATTTTCTTCTGGGCACGATGGAAGCCACTGGAGGTTTCGTGCGGGAGAACGAAGTGATCCAATTTCATTCTCCTACCATGCCACTAGTTCCAGGCTGAGAATGGAGTGTGGAGGACAAGGACAGAGTAGGAGACTAGTCAAGGGGTCACTGAACGAGCTGGACCTGGACCAGAGCGCCCTGGCTCGTGGAAACCTGGCAGTGCTGGCCATTCACACTTGCTCACTTAGCACTTATGAAGGCATCAGGGGGTGGAATCTTGATGTGTCTCTTCTCCTGGTTAACGAGGACAACTTATTCCCTCAGAACAGAGCGGCCCAGGCTAAGAAGGCTGGCTGTGGGACACACCCTCTCCAGCCCAGAAATCATCCCAACCAAAATGTTGAACAATCAGTAGTTAAACAGAGAAAGGAGAACATTCTAGTGAGTCATAGCCGTCATCTACACACAGACACCTCCCCTGGCTTCACCACATGTGCCAGAGGACACACTCATCAAAAAAAAAAAAAAAAAAAAGAATCCAGATTTATCCTGCTATCAGTGCTCCAGGTCATGAAAAGAAGCATAAAATATATGTGACATATTTTTTTTCAGGGCTCAGTTACTAATGGATTTCCAGGATTATTTATCCTGGGTTCCAGTGTAAACCCACTAGATTTTTTTAAAAATTTTTTTTAGTTACAGATGGACACAACACCTTTATTTTATTTTTTTTAATTTATTTATTTTTAAATTGCTTTTAGTTGTAGATGAACACAATACCTTTATTTTATTTGTTTTTATTTTTTTGTAGTGTCAGGGTTCCAACCCAGTGTTTCACACATGCTAGGCAAGCACTCTACCACTGAGCCACAACCCCAGCTGCCCACTATATTTATTTAAGAAAGAAAATTCTGTTTTCCTTACTAAATCATTTTAAAGTCTTTGTCTCTCCTACTTCCATATTTTTGTTGCTCCATGCACAGGGTCTCCAGTTTCTACAAAGATCTGTTTCTCTAATATCCCCATCACACCTCTTTTTTGTTGTTGTTGTTGTTGTTGTTTGTTTGTTTGTAGTTGTAGATGGACAGAATGCTTTTATTTTATTTGTTTATTTTTATGCAGTGCTAAGGATCGAACCCAGAGCCTCATACATGCTAGACAAGCGCTCTGCCACTGAGCTACAGCCCCAGCACCCCCATTGACCCTTTTGAGGAAACTGCTCCTTTGTAGCTGGAAAGACCCATTGGTGTGCTGAGGGTTGGAGGAATCGTGAGCCAGACCCTGGGGACAAGTCTGAGGTGAGTCCTGGGCCTCCCCAGGGGCTCAGACACTGGGGTTCACCACCTATGTGTAAATATGTCAGAGATGAATTTGTGGCTTCCATCTTCTTCACCCAAATCAGGATCTTGCTGCTCTGAATGTATCTGGAGGACCATATGCTCGGGACAGTGGGCACAAGATAACTCAGGAGTTTAGCCAGTGTCCTAATGCCAGAGGCACCGCCCAATTGAATAAATGCAAAGGTTCCAGAAATGCAAAGGTTCCTGTGTGGATATAGGTATCAGGGACTAACTGGTGGTGGTCCTCTCAGTCACTAAACTAAAAGTCCATCTGTCCCAAGTAAGGTATGTGATAAGATAAGGGCAGCCCCCAAAGATCTCAAAAGAATACCCTGGCATGATGCTGCCTCACAAGCTCTCTCAGGACTAGCCACTGAAGCATGGGAAAGTCTCATAGGAGGTGACATTCAGTGCTGACCAAGCACATCTTGGACACCATCTCCCCTAGACCCCAAAGTATCACAGCTGGCCAGAAGCCACTGCCCAGCCCCATAGATAACCCTGCCACCAAGACAGCCACAGCATCAGGTCAGAAGGTTCTTCCTCTCTGACTGCTTCAACGAAGGAGCTTGCTTAAAGGAAGCCGTGGGGATACACGTGGGCACGTGTGGACACGTACATGTGTGAGCACCTCTCCTCTGGACTTGAGCCCTGTGCTCTACCCTGGCACTCAGTACAATGCCTGGCACACGACAGACACTTGGTATTTGGTAAATACATCAAGGAACATGGGAGAATGGAAGGGTGCATAAACATAATCCAGTGTCTTGCTTCTCTACCGGTTTTGGATCCAGAAGGAACAGCATTTCTGGTGGAGCTCAGCTCCTGTCACTCATGTTGTCCTGCGCATCAGCTACGGGAAAGAAGAGGGACATGCCCAGGGTCTGGGTGGCTTGTTACTGCCATAACAACTCACATTCCAAGGAACGCTGCCCATATTGTACTGAGGAGGCGCAGCAATGTGAAGTGCCCACCTGCAGAGAGGGCCTACAGAGCCACTGGTTCCGGCTTGAAGCCCTGGCTTGGCAGGCAGGTGAAGTTGGACCAAACCAGGCCTCCATTGCTTCATCTGGAAGATGGTGCTAATTACCCAGGCATGTCCTGAGACTCTAATGGCATGATAAGCACAAGGCCCCTTATTGGCCAGGGGGCTAAAGGCATCATCATGCCATGGTTAAGGGAAGCGGTGCTTGCGACACAAAGACCCTAATGCTCTTGGCCCACAGCCTATCAGCTTACATCTGAGGCTGCAATCTTTGCCCTTGGGCCCAAGAGCTGCCTCATGGGTGACTCGGAAGAGCCAAGAAGCAGCTGCAGACACTGGGCCATGGCACTGCTCCTAGAGGAAGGGAGGGCCCATGGCTAGTGGGGACAGGGAAGATGGCCCCATGTTTGAGGATCTGTGCTCCGAGTAACCTCCATGTGCAGGGAAAGGGTGGGTGGAAAGTGGGCTGCCAGGCTGTTCCCAGTCCCAAGGTTTCTCCTTTGATTCAGCTTCAGCCACTGGACCCTGCTTGATAGAGACCCTCTACCCCCGAGGGCCTCTCCAAGCTTGGAAATGGTCTCCAGTGAGACTCCTCGGTCCCAGAACAGGGAAGGGATGAAAGGTGATATATCTAAGGAAATAGAAGAGCGTATTTAATAAACAGAGGTGATCTCATTCCTTTTTTGACTCCCACATGAGATTCCCGAGCAGAGGCTCAGCCATGCCCGCCCCACCCCCACAAGATGAGCACGGAAAGGAAGAGACCAGGCACCCTGACTGCTCTTCTCTCACCAGGCTGTGAGCTCTGAGAATCGTCTGTGTCACCTGCTCCCATGGCTAGGGAAGGGTCTCCAAGCATGATGTGAAGAAGGAAATGGAGGTGACCCCACACCCTGACAGCAAGCCCCGCCCATGGTAGAAGCAGAGCCCTACAGTGCCAGGGCCACCTCCTGTACCCCATGTTTGGAAACTGACCTGAATCTGCTTAGGGTACCCTCTGATCATCTGTACTGCACTCAGGTTCCCCCAAAGAGAGGCATCACATTTTAAATCAGGAATGTTGAGCTATTTATTCCTTTAAGGGACCTATGGAGGAAATGGTGAAGTTAGAGATTGGAAGGTGTTTCCCGAAAGCCTGCCCCACTTCCACTTTGTTCCGGGCTGAGGAGATCACCCCCAAAAGAGAGGAAGAGACAGCCCCAGGAGCTCATGGTAAGTCTGCAGGAGAACATCCAAGCAGCAGTGCAGGAGGCCTACGGTGGTGAGCGTGAAACCAGATTCCTGTGCTGTGTGGCCCTCACAGAGCTCCTGGGGCACCGGGGGTGGGGTGGGGGTGAGCAGAGGTTCACATGGCTGGGCAAACAGTGGGCACACCCTGAAGTTCAATAGCAGCTCCTGAACTTCAAGTCTATAGAGTTGTTCTTCAAATTCAAGGCCCTAGAGGAATGTTCAATTAGCAACCCATGACCTGGGACCATGCCTGGTGGCCTCGGGGAACTGGCTCAACCTCTCCAAGTTGCTCCTTGGAGAAAGGCATAAGAACCAAAGACCTTGTTCCACCCAGGAGACATCCTGGGGGGCTCCTGGGCTCTGAGACTGGCCCAGAGTCCCCTTTTGCAAGGCTGAGGCTGCATGTTCTGCTCTGGCCTCTAGGCCAGAGGCACACAGGAGGAGAAACACCAAGCTTCTTGCAAGAAATTGCAGGTGGAGGTGGAAAAGCATCTTGCTGGGAGATGATCAGATAAGTTAACGACCCATAAAGTCTAGGGGTTCATTCAGTCCCTGGGTTTACCCCATTGGCACCTCAAATGGAATACCAAAAAACTCAATTGTCAAGGTATGGCCAATCTTTCCAAAGATCAAATTTAAGCTATTTTTTTAAAACCTCGTGATAATCAAAATTTTAAATCAAGACAGGCTCTGACCTTGCACAGCAGGACCTGGCCATTTTATACTCTCATAGCACTGAGCACGGTGTCCCCCCGTTGCACTCAACGCCATTGTCATTAAATATTCATTGGGGTGATGTCTGGATTAATCTCTGACCCCACAAGGAAGAGAGCAGTGTGCTTCAGTAGCCTTTGTGCACCTGGCCCCTAGCTTAAACCGAGCACGTGATACAGAGGCACCCAGGAAGCACCAGAATGAGCATCACCCATGGAAAATAACCTGGAATGCCATACTGAGAGCTGCCCTCTGCTCAGATGCCACCACGACTTCTGCTCCCAGCCCTGGGGGACAACCCACTGGACCCCATCACTGTCACCGTACATGTTCCTACCTTCCCCTTCTGGCAAGCAGGAATCAGACCTGGATTCTGATGACCCCTTTGCTGTCATCTGTGAAAAGATATATTAATCAATTAAGTCCCCTAAATTTTCAATTGTATGTAGGACAATGGGACATAATGGGTTAAGTGCAGAGCTGACAAGAGGCCTTAGAGTCTCACAAAACAATCAGGCAGATCCTGAGACAACGAGTGACAGATTTCCTGTGGTTCTCTGACTTTTCTCCACCTTCTCACGGGGGGAGGGGGGGAGCCACCACTCAATGACCCTGGGAGGGTGTGTCCTGCCATCCTTGGCACTTGGGTGCCTGGGCTTCCACCCCCCCTCTGGAACCAGGTTGGATCCATTCCAAGGCAGTCGCTCTCTGTCCACTTCTTCACAGAGAACATTTCTATTTTGAGGAAGTTTAATTTGAGGCCAGTCGGAATCACAGTGTACGGGTTTGCCTGAAACATGCTAAGATGCAGGCAGCTGCTAAATAAAAATCCCCAAATAGCCATGCTCTATTTTTGCATTTTTATATTCTTTGAAAGGAAAAAAGAGAGAGAGAGAGAGAAAGAGAGATTAAGAAATATAAAATTTCTCCCTTTTCCACCTGACCTCCCAGCAGCAAGAGAAATAAGGAAGGGAGGTTTTAAGTAAAGGGGGAATCCCCACATCAGTGGCTTGCTCCAGCCAGCAGCCTCTGCCCAGCATGCCTCCTCTGCAGGTGGCATTGCCCCCCACAATGCCAACAACAGGCACCTTCCTTGTCCTATTTGGGCAGAGGATCAAAAAAGGGAGAAGTACCCCAAGTTTTCACCATTCACTCTCCCAGATTCTGGAAAGATACCCAGCTGGAGATATGCCTATGCACGGCCCTTAATGCCAGCAGACCTAGTCCCCGACAGCACTGGCTCCTGGGGACCCAGGCCAAGCTGGAGACCGGCTTGGGCTCGCTGTTGGAGTGATATGAATAAGAAAGGAGAAGCCACACAGCATTTTGATTCTTTTTAACTAATCACAGGGTCAGTCTCCCTTCCAGAAGGAACATTAGGTGCCATTTTCCTGCTGGAAACCCCATAAATCCCCATGTCTCCTCGATATACAATTCAAAAAAGGCCTCCAAATTGCCAATGCTGTCATGCTAAGCACTGGAAAGTTCTGCTTGACCTTTTATTAACATTTTTCTAAACCAATATGTTTGGTGGGCTTTTTTTTTTTCTTTTTCTTTTTTTTTTCTTTTATTTTTTTTGCTACAAGCACCCTAAGGAATTATGAAAAATACTTTTTTCTGTAGTTTATCCCATATGCACTTAATAGGCTTGCAAATATAATACCATTATAAAAAAGAAAAACTGCCAACTCTGCTAAAAAAATTGTCATAACACTAAATTATTATATAAATATAAAAGGAGTGTGTCTGTAAAATATTCACTCAATGAACATCCCAAGGTGATGGTTTTGCTATGTTGTTTTTATTCCTGAGAGATCCATAACGCATTTGGATATGCCACATGTCACCACATGAATCAGGCAGTTAATGCATGTGCTTTTTAGAAGCAGGGATGTCTTCCCCATAGAATGTGCTATAAAAAAATGTAGAGATCTGGCTGCTTTGTCTGATAGGCATAATTTAATGTCTTGCTTATAATACTGCATCTTAAGGAAAAATACACACTGTCCTATGTAGTTATTTACAATATATTGCTAAGTCTATGCAAATATGTTTCCCTGAGCCCGGGATTATATAACAAAGGTCAACAATGTTTGAAATATTTTGAAGCATATTCCCAATATGCTTAGTGTATGGTGCTAATGTCCAATATATGCACATATATCTTAATATATTTCCAGATATTTCTGTTCATTGTTCTCTCCGTAGCTTCCCACAGAATACTATTAGGGGAATGTTTTCTTGTGAAGAAAACCAAACATTGCCTATCCATCTTGGAAAAAATTTATTAAGGTGGCTAATTATGTGGTCCTTAATATTGCATTAGTATGGAGGTTTCTCGACGCTACTGCAGAAGAAAAAAAGATACAGCCAGTTCAATGATACTGAAACCAGAGATTCAACATATGCAAAAGCAAGCGCACACCTATGTGATCTTATTTTTCTGTCACAGATTTCCAAATCAGGCAATTATACTCAGGCGTCACACGTGTGTGGGTGCGTGCCCACACGCACAGGCGCACGCGCACACAGACACACACACACACACACACACACACACACACACAAACACATGCTTGTTATGTGATGTATGCAAAACCAAGATTAGAAGCCACACATTCTACTCCTACCTTACAAATACTGAAAATTTCATCTTTATTGTTCTGGGGTTTGTTTTTTTTTTTTATCACGTGCAAGCTCCACTCGGATTACTAAGGAAAAACAATTTGATGAACAGCACAAGGGTGGGAGAAGGGTTGTAAAAAACAGACCTCCAGTACCTAAGCCATGTCTAGGAAAGAATGTAAAAGAGAGGTTTTTTTGGTATCAAAGGTATCTGAAATTTAAGTCCTCAATGCTGTCCCCTATCCCAAATCATGCTGTTACCTTGTCATTCTCCAATCACTGGGTTGGATCACATTAAAGAAAACTACACATTACTCAGACACAAACCAAGCAGCTGGCCGGGGGCGTGGTGACACATGCCTATCATCCCAGCAACTCAGGAGGCTGAGACAGGAGGATCGCAAGTTTAAGGCAAGCATCAACAATTTAGCAAGGCCCTAAGAAACTTAGCAATATCTTGTCTCAAAATAAAGGGCTGGGAATGTAGTTCAGTGGTTAACCACCCCTAAGTTCAATGTGTAGTCAAAAAAAAAAACCAGCTGAGGTCATTAAATTGAGGCCAATTCCAGGAAAAGATACCCACTCCTGGTATGAAGACCAGACTGGCCTGGTCAGCTGGTCTTTCATTTTCATGCTGCTGTGACACTGCATAGCTGTCACAAACTCTGAGCCACAATGTCACTCCAGAGGTTCACTCTGCCAGCTTCAAACTGCCCCAGTTTTTAGGATCCTCAAAATTCCAAGGCAAAATCCTGCCAACCAATCCATTTGTTAAGACACCACCAAAATCACCCACTTTCAAGGACTAGAAAGTGCATCTGGACATGGCTATGGAACTGGCACCTTTAATTAGAATCCTGTCCATATTATCAATCCAGCCAAACACACAGCCTGCCTGATGAGACCTTTGGAAAGGGCAAAAGCTGTGAAATCAGCTCTTCTCCAACTGATGCTTTGCAACCCCATCACTGCAGGAATGAGTTACCCAGAGCCTTCCAGAACAGGGTTCTCCCAGGAGAGTAATCACAGACAGAGCATGCAGTTCTCCTCCTGGGGAGAACTCTCCAGAAGGAAGGTCATTACCAGAAGCTATTTCAGAAGCCTCTCTTCTTCCTCTGGAGTGGGGTTCCCTGAGCCCTAGGAAAGTCCTCACAGGTAAGGGGGAGATGAGAAGATGGCACAATACAAATGCATATTGAATACAGTCCCCTATTTCTTCCCAAACCACAAACAGCTTCATGGAGCATTCCGGAAGGTTTTGAGAAAGGGTTTTCACCAGGACCAAAAGAGCTATGAGCATCTTTGTTCTCCCACTGGAAACTCAACTGTATATAAGAGAGAGCAAACGTTAAATCATTTAAAGAGAGCTATTTTTCATAGTTTCCAGTACATAAATGTGTTTCAGTACATGTTATTGTAAAATAGTGTTTCTACTTACGTTCTTATACATCTGTTGTTGTGTTTACTCATCTCTAGTTCTGACTTTTAGAAATAGCAATAAATCTATTTTTTAATCCCCTCTCCTGATGACTGATTATTCATCGCTAAAAGGGATGGAGGGAAGGCCATGTGAGGAGTGATCCACCCTCCCGAACAAGCTCCACTTTTACAAGATAAACAGGGTCCAGGGAGATTCCTCTCCTGTCCTGGGTAGTTTATGCAAACTAAATAAGGAGTTGGTGGCAGCTCAAATAAATATAAATTACCCTCCAGTGGAAACTCCAACCACTTGTTACAGTCAATTTCAGCAAGGAGGAGCCAATGGTGACATCTAAATAAACAATACAATTCATTTTTATACTGCATCCCTAATACAAAGATCACAAATGGCTTCATGGAGAGTCAGTCATCACTGAGCTAAACAAAAAAGATGAGAAGACAAAAAGGTTAAAAAAAAAAAAAAAAAAAAAGGAGAAGAATCACCATTTCTGGACCCTGGGAAGAATAAAGGAGTTGACATAATAAGTACCTAGAGAAATATATAAGTCAAAATAGGTTAGTCTTGTGCTGCTGTAACAAACAAACCCCAAATCTTAGTAGTTTAACAGAGCAAATGTTAATTTCTTGCTCTCATGAAATCTGTGGAGAGACTGAGAAATTCCCAAGGGCAGCTGTACTATATGCGTCTCAGTGATAAGACTATATTGATCCTGTGGCCTCTGGATCTCAACACATGATTGCCTGGGCAGAGGAAGCAAGAGGGAAACACAGTTAGTTACTCACTTGCTCTTTTAAGCTTTAGCCTGGAAGCAGCCCTTTGACCAGAACAAGACACACCCTCCTGTTTGCAAGGAAACTAGGAAATCTGAGAGAATGTAAAGGATCTTTAGTGGACAGCATTATCTCTGCCACCAGGAATAGATCATTTCAGAGTCAATAACAGCATGGCCAACATGAGAAGGAAGACAATCCCCAAGCAGAATGCACAATAAAGAAACTTCTAAGCACTTTTCCTAAATGCCTTGCGTTATCTTTGCTCCCTCTGCCTGCAACTACACTGTGATTTCACCAGACTCCTCAAGCTAAGTGATCAAGAAAGCAATTTCCTCGCCAGGTGCAGGGGTGCACACCTGCAATCCCAGCTGCTCAGGAGGCTAAGGCAGTAAGTTCACGAGTTCAAAGCCAGCCTCAGCAAAAGCGAGGTGCTAAGCAACTCAGAGAGACCCTGTCTCTAAATAAAATATAAAAAAGGGTTGGGGATGTGGCTCAGTGGTTGAGTGCCCCTGAGTTCAATCCCTAGTACCTCCTAAAAGAGAGAAAGAAGGAAGGAAGGAAATAAATAAATAAATAAATTTTCTCATCTGTGAAATGGGAGAACGGATTCCAATCAAACAGGTTACCATAAAGATCTAAGACTTCATGCATTTGAAAAGGCACATTGTTAGTGCAAACATAGGAGTTGATGGAAATAACAATCGTGGCTATTTGGCCAGCATTTCAGCATACTGGGACAGGGCTGCCCTTGGTTCAATGGCTAGAACTGTATCATCCATAGAAGTTACAAAATAGTGACACCCATCTGGTTCTATCTCATGTCTAGCCAGTTGCTTTGGAATCACTTCTGCTTTTAAGTGCCTTTAAAATGTACATTTGCTTTAACACCTCTGCTGGTAATATGAAGTTCCCTATTTTATCTCTACTGGTTCATACCCTAGACTATTGGCTAGAATTTTATTTTTAATGAGTTCCAACTCTATCCCAAGATAACTTACAGCTGGAATTCCCTAGCAGATACTTAGATTTGCACAGAGTACATGGCTAATCCTATTCCTTTTCCTACACTCCAAAGTGCATTATAATAGATCTATGAGAGAGCCACAGGGTCATGCTATTTTTCCAATGGTACAGTCCTGATTTTCTTGTTTTTCTTGTACCAGGCATTGAACCCAGGGGCACTTAATCACTGAACCACATCCCCAGCCATTTTTTTTTTTTACTTAAAAACAGGGTCTTGCTAAGTTGCTTAGGGCCTCTCTAAGTTGCTGAGGCTGGCTTTGAACTTGTGATCCTCCTGGCTCAGCCTCCTGAGCCACTGGGATTACAGGCATATGCCATGTGGCAGGCTGCAAACTATTCTTCCCCAAAGTTTCTCAACTCCTTACCATTTCTGGTCCTATGAGAAATGGTCAATTGCAAACAAAATTATGTTGAGTCTTGGCAAAAGGAAAAAAAGATGAGATGGAATCTTCTCGCTGTGTTTACTTAGAGATGGCATGGCAGAGTGGAAGAATTTTGACCTTGAATTTGAATTCCGATCTCAATCTGCCAGTTGCATCCTTGGCCTTGAGCAGATGGCAGGAGAGGAAGGCAATACAGGAAGGGTTCCATAAGAAGGCATGCCAAGAACTGTGGCTTGGCTAGTCACGGGTGTATCAGTGAATGCTTGTTCTCTTAAGCTTCTGGTTAATACACGCATCAATGATGACATCCAAAGCATAATGGGACTGTGTCCTCATAGGTGTCGTGGGCAAGTTGGTGCAGGGTACGCACACGAATAGTCTTCACTTAATAACTTTTTGTCAATAAAATGGAGCCATCTCCAGAAAGGAGCCCATGAGACCCTCGTCAGGGCTTGAACTGTGACTTCCAGAATCATCCTAAAACAAAGCCATTCACCCTTGTAGGCTTTCCTACCCAACACTCCCAAGTTCAAGTCTGGACTTGGCCATTGCTACCTTCACCAACACTATGGTAGGTGACCCTGGCAGCAGAATTGGAATTATTCCTGAAATCAGTGCTTTGTTCTCTACCGGACAGGGCCCAGTTCAGCTTTCTTAACCAAGCTACTGGCTGCTTCAACCTAATTACAAAAACAGAAAGATAAAATAATTAGAAATGCAAATTTGTCACTGAAAATCCAGCAAGCAGGGCCCATATTTTGTGAGCAGTTTTAATATTATACTTTTGTGCTTTCCTAAACTAATTTAGCCTACTAATTTTCTATAATTACCTGAATGCTCTTAGCTTCCCCTGGTCAGATGAGTTCTGAGACACTTATATAACCAGCATTAAAAAGATGCATTTAGCGGCTTAGATTGCTAAAGTAACAAAGCCTATAGAATCCGGAGGTTATTGTATTCTCCCAAAAGTACTTAAATAATAGCCTAAAATCTGAAGAATTACTTTAATACTTCAATAAAAATAACCCAATTCAAAACATTTTCAAGGAAACATAGTTCTTTGCTCTAGGCTACCAAGTAATGGCTGAGAGAAAGTATATGGCCTGTCACTTCTGATTAGAGGACTGTGCCTCTGTGCTTTGAATGAGGGGCATGTCTGGTAATAGGAAGTGCAGATATTAAAGTTAATAAAATAATGTGGAATACGATATATATGAAACTTGACCAAGTATAGCACAGAATATAACATACATTACCCTGTTCAGTCAACTCCTGTGGCCCAGCATCTAATGACAAGCTTAATTTCTGTTTCCAATGAGAGTACAGCTAAAAATACAATTTCTAGATTAGACAAATATTTTATCCGACTCCCTAACAAACGTAACCAAGAATGGCTGACATGTCTACACAGATGCCCAGCGACCATGAGAGAGAATTACTAGGATTGCAAACTGCTCAGCCTGAAAAGTCCATGAAACCCCATCATCTTTGAGGTCATTATAAATAATTAGTTGCAAACACGGTGATGTTGAGACTTCACAACTGGAAAAGGACAAGGGCGGATCCATTTCTCTCCTGCCCTGAGAGCCTTTCAGCTCCCTCTCAGCACAATTAGTTCTCCCCAAACAACTCGGCACCAAGGCCCCTGCACGCCCATTATTGCATCTTTAATCCAAAACCCCAACACCAAACATAATGGTTTTGTTTTTCGATACATTAACCTTCAACTTGTATTTTCACTATTAAATATCCAGCTTTGAGAACCTCCTAGAATTTTTTTTCCCAGTCACCTACAGGAAACCATGCGGTCCCCATGATGTGACCCTCTTAAGGGATTTAAAAGCAATTCAATGAGCTAATCTCAGTAAACCTAGAATTAAAGTTCTTGTTTCCATATTTCACTTTCAAAATATTTAGAACTTTGACAGATATGACATTATGTTTTCATTAAAACAGCTGATTTCAAAATGCTGCTCTGTGCAGAAACGCCATAAACAGTTTATGATGAACTGCCACGCTCTTAATTAAAACAATAAATCCAGCGCACAATATTTGCGCAGCCTCCGGTCTGACCTTTGCCTCTTGCTATCCACCACCAAGCCGCGGCTGCGTTCCCAACGCCAGACGTGGAAGGTTTTAAAACATGATCTGAAAGGCACTAAAGATAAAATAAGAGAAAACGTACCATTAGTCTTCGCAGTTATGATTAATTCAGTTCATATTTTACAATCTGGTTATGGAGTAAAACTGCAGACTTTACATCAAGTATTTGCCATTCACTATACCTAATGTATAAAAATGCTTGATATTTTAGAAAATGGCACCAAGCTAATTCACCACAACCCCATGAAGGACAGGAATTGAAATAATAAAAACAGAGAGTGATTCGCTATCCATCTGATGTGACGAACAGAGCTCACTCGTTGGATGGTCAGCCTTGGACGATAAAGATGTCGATTACAGCCCAGCTTTACCATGCCACTCCTAGCTCTGTGCTGTGGATTTCAGATTCAAATATTCCCTAAATTTCTCACATCTGCTCCCAGAGCAGGCAGCAAGAATGTTAATTACCAAGCAGTAATGACAGTAAATTTGTTGCACTGGCCTGGAGTCAACAAGCTAACCTTGGTCCTGCCAGCTCCTGGGCAAACACTACATGAAGTGGGTCTCCATGCACCCATCAGACAGGGCAGTGGGGTGGCAGGGGAAGCTGATGCTGCAGCCTCTCACTGAATGGATGGACAGATAGATAGCATCTGGGCTTCAGGAGAAAATGACCCTGGAGCAGATACTTCTATCAGGAAGGGGAGGGAGTGTCCAGTCTCCTTGGTGGGTATAGAGACTAACTTCAGGATACCTTCAGCAGGCTGTTTCCCAGGCATGGGTTTCTGTGATGATGGAGAGTTGGGAAAACAGAGGAATGGAGGTGGGGCAAGGCCCAAAGGAAGGGCTCCTCCACATCACACCTGACATGAGTGCATGTTCCTGGGCCCTTCCTTTGGGCATTCCTCCAACTCCATACCTATTTTCCCAACTCTCCATCACCACTGAAACCCATTCCACATTCATACAGAGTTAGGTACTACAAATCCTCTGAGGCTGGGGGACCAGAGGGCAACAGTGAGCCCGAGCACTCTCTGTAAGTCCTTGTCCAAGTTATAGGTAGAAACCATCAGGGTTCTAGAAAGAGGGAAGTAGTGCTGACCACAGGAAGCCATGCAAGCTCTCAGTCCAGGACCTGGGTCAGTTCTGCCTAGCTTGGAAGGGGTGGTGCTTTCTACCACAAGGACAAGACAAGACTCCCACCTTGGCTTGCCTGGCCCTGGTCATCACCACTTCTGAAGCCTCATCAGGCCTACCTTCTGTCCCATCTAGGCACCTCACTTCCCTCTAACAGCCCTTCTTAAACCATACAGCATTGAAGATGTAGCAGTCCTCACCAGTACCCAATCCCTGGAGGGAACCAATGCTACTTGCCATTGCCCGTGGAGCCTCCAAAGGTATCTGGGCTCCCCACGAACAGATGCCAAGCAGAACTTCCAAATCCTTTTCCCCACATGACCCTAAACACATGTGTCACCCCTTGTTTGGTTGGGAAATTCTGTCCCAGGCATCCTCCAGAGGAATGGTCCTGTAGGAAGGCTGGGCTCTGGGAGGTCCTGAGCAACATCCAGTGTTCTTGTCCCCACCCCAGGCCCAGCACGGCCCTCTGCAGAGACCGTCATGCAGTGTCCTTACCATTTGGATCAAGGATCAGAGTTAAAATGGGGCCCATCCTCCTCCCCATCTTCATAAAAGAGGGTTTTCAGCAGGAGTCAAACTCACTTCCCTCTGCCAGTCGCCCCAGCACTCAGATACTTGGGCCAGGAGGAGCAGCCCCAGACACTGGGCACCTGCCATCCCCCACCACACACACCTGCCATGCACCACAACTTCCAGTTGTACAGCCTGTCCTGGCTGACCAAGTTCACACTATGTGTATCCTTGGGGTTGTAGTTGCCCCTCCCCACCATCTTGTGAATACCACCATTATTGCAGCATTATAGTTCTACATAGGCGTTGGGTTCATTCTGGCAAAACAATACATGCATGGAATTTGATATACTCCAGTTCAGTCCCCCCACCCCACCCCCACTTTCCCTCCCCTCCCCTCCTATCTTCACCAATTCTCCTTCCTCTACTCTACTGATCTTCTTTTTTGTTCATTTATGTATTTATTTTTGATTGGTGCTTTCTACATAATTCCACAGGAATTCCCTCTGGAATACTTATATAGGCACGTAGAGTGCATCCTCTTTTCCTCCCCTTTCCTGTCCCTCCTCCTCCCCTCTCAATCTCCTTCTTCTACACCTCTGATCTTCCCTATATCTTTATGATATCCAATGACCACCCCCCACCTTCTCCTCCTTATTTTGCTCTAGCTTTTGCATATGACAGAAAACATTTGACCCTTGATTTTCTAAGTCTGGCTTATTTCACTTAGCATGATGTTCTCCATTGCCATCCATTTACTGGAAAATACCATTATTTTATTTCTATTTACAGTTGAGTAAAACCCCATTTTCTTAACCCATTCATCTATTGATGGGCATCTGGGCTGGTTCCATAATTTGACTATTGTGAATTGTGCTACTGTAAACATTGATGAGAATCATAGCATGCTTATTTTAGTTCTTTGGGATAGGAACCAAGGAGTGAGAGAGCTGGGGCATGTGGAAAACACTATTTTTTAGAAATTTGGTGGCCCAGAAGAATAAAGTCTCCACCCAGATGTCACCCAGGTTGTGAGTGGCACCACAGAATGAAAATCACACCTTCTGCTTTTGGTGTTCCTTCATGATCATGCCCTGCCATTGTCTCCTTTGGGCACATTGGAGTTTCTCAAACAAAGACCCACAAATATATTCTCAGGGGTCCACAACACTTTTCAGGAATTTTTAATGTTTGGAGTGTTTTATTCACATCATGAAAATCCACCTAAAAGACATAATGAGACAGGTGTGGTGGTGCAAGTCTGTAGTCCCAGCTACTTAGGAGACTAGTCAGGAGAACAGCTTGAGCCCAGGAGTTGAAGGCCAGGCTGGGCAACACAGCAAGACTCTGTCTCAAATAAAAATTAGCTAAAAAGATATAATGAATATAAACAAATGTTGCATCACCTAGGTGATTTTCATCACATAATGATTTTCATACCAAGTTTGTTTTTTTCCATTAAGGGGTGGCAAAATATACTCTTCTAACCATCTGGGACTAAAGTGGGCAGAATTGATAGGTGCTTTCACCAGAGCGAAAGCCAAATGGACCTAAAGAATTCTGTTCATGTAAGTATAAGCCCTGAGTTGCTCCAGCCTCATCATGTAGAAAAGTAGGCATGTACCCTAAAAACTGGTCTAAGATATATAACACATCCATGCTTTTTTCCAAGTTTTCCCCATTGAGTGAATTTTCCATAAATTCAGAATCCACCCAGGAGGACAATTGGAACCTTCTCTCTCTGCTGTCTCTGCCTCTTCTCTCCTATAATTTCCTCTATTTCTTTACATCTGCATGTGCTCCCTCTGCGTCCATGCCCTAGACTGGAGGATCAGGGTCACATCATTCAACATTATATTGAGAGTTTTAGACACCTCAGATTCTTCAGACTATATAAATGACTTTTTCTTGCTAATCTCGATAGCTCTCAGACTATAACTTCATGTGCTAGTATACCAATAAATTATCTTCTCTTTATTGGTTCTTTAGCAAGGAATGAGAGAGGTTAAAAGGGGGGGAGGACGAAAGAAGAAATCTCTATCCTGTCACCAATGGCAATTCCAAGAAAAGAAAAATGGTGGAAGAATTGAGTCAGCCCTACCCCATCCCAACATACGTGATCTCACCAATCTGGAAAGGACCTGGGACATATTTGTCAGTTCCAGATTCACGTGGTATATGGTGGCTTAGTTTCAGTAAAACAGCATCATCCTTTCCATTAAATGAATGTTGCTATTTTAAATTGTATTGGTTTTATAATTTTGTTTGTGTTTAATTTGCAAATGTGACTTGGTTTTATAGTTGTGTAAAAGCTATAAAAAGGAGTTTAAATCTACTTTTGTAAGATCTGTAGTCAGGAATATTACTATCTTCTCTATATAAGGATTAAATGAAAATGCAGGAAAATGTGCTTAACACAGGGCCAGGCACACAGGAAGAACTCAATAAACATTGTTGAATTTAGATGTCATTTTATGCTAATATATATGACAACCAAAATAATTCAAGTTGTCATTGAAGGTCTGTAATTTTTTCTTAACAAGTGATCTTAATCAAGCTTCTGGAATATTGGGCTAAGGTACTGGATCATGAGGGGGCCCAGTGAGGGACCGAGTCCATGATTGTCTCCAATAGAGAAGTCGCCATTAACTCATGAACCCCCATTACACTTTGGGAGGAGCAAGAAAGTGTAAGAAGGTAGAAAGAGAAGAAAAAGCAAGAAAGAGCAAGGGAAGAGCATTGAGATCAGAGAAGGAAATTTTCTACTTCTCCCCATTACTCAGGAATGGATGAAACCCCATTTCTAAGAACCCGCCAAAATGCCTCCATCAAAACCAGACCTACAGCTGAAATTCCCTCATCTCAGTGATATTGTTAGAGCACACTGCATGGAGTATCATCGCCAAGATCCTCATCACCTGCCAGAAACTCTACCTCTCCTCCCCCCTCACCCACATGCCTGATGACATTCTGCTCATCCTCCCAGACTCTTAGCACAAGCAGAGAACAGGTAAGTGAACTTGGATAGAGCTGGTATGAAAATCTCCCCAAGCGAGCAACATTGGTAGATGAAAGTTACCATTTCTATTCCTGGTTAATAAGACAAATGACAGCCTGGAGGGCATGACCCTGGAAGGTAGAATCTGCTGGATGGAGCACCAATACCTCAGAGAGCAGGATCTTCAGGATGAAGGGCCAATGACCTGGAAGGTAGAATCTGGTTCCCTGGAGAGCTCAACATGTTCAACCATGGACATTCCCTTCACCTGCTTTGAAAGGAGGTGAGAAAGGAAGGAAGGAGGAATGGAGATATGAAGGAAGGGAGGGTAAGGGAAGGAAAGAAAGTTGGCCAACCCCTAAGCGTGTCTAAGCTCTCTCCATTTTCCCCTGGCTCTCCCTCCTATATCTCCTCTTGCCAGGGGAATCTTTGGATTCAGAATGAAGGTTGAAAGTCTCTTCTCTTACTCTGTATTTCTTCTAAATCTTTTGTTTATGTCCCCCCAAATTCATATGTTGAAATCGTAAACCCCTAGCCCCTCATAAGGTGACTGTATTTAGATACAGGGTCTTTAAAAAAGTGATTAAGTTAAAAATGAGGTCATTGGGGTGAACCCTAATCCAATATGACTGGAAAAGAAGAGATTAGAACACAGATACACAAAGAGTAGACCACAGAAAGAAACAGAGGAGAGAGGCCTCAGAAGAAACCACTTTCATCTCAGACTTCCAGCCCCTAGAACTGTGAGAAAACTAATTTCTGTTGTTTAAGTTGCCCTGATTATGGTATTTGGTTATGGTAACTCTAATAAACCAAAACATCTTTGAACCCCCAAAATCAAAACCTGATTTTCATTTCTCTGTGTTCAACTATGCCATCCCCTCTACCAGGGGAGTACTGCCCGGTTGATGTGAGAAAGGTAATATTTTGGTTTGAATATAGGTGTCCCCCCAAAGATCCTATGTTAATGCAGGAGCAAAAGGGATTAGATTATGAGATTCATAACCTAGTGGTGGATCATCTATTTGATGAATTATAATTTGAATGAGTTACAGGATGATAACTGTAGGCAGGTGGAGTGGCTGGAGGAAATGGGTCACTGGGGCACATCTTGGGGATTATATCTTTTGTCCCTGGCCCTTCATGCTCTATTTCCTGTCTGTCATGAGCTGAGCAGCCTTCCTCCACCATGCCCTTCTGCCATGAGGTTCTGCCTCATCTCAGGCCTAGAGCAATGGGCCTAGCTGAACATGGGCTGAACCTCTGAAACCATGAACCCAGATAAACTTTTCCTCCTTGAAGTTTTTCCGGTCAGGTATTTTGGTCATAGCGATGAAAAGCTCATTAATACAGGTGGGGAAACTATGAACATGAGATCTGAAGCCCACCTTCCAGCCACTGTTCCCTGCCTCAGGCTAAGCCACCAGACCCCTGGGCAGAGCCCACCTTCCAGCCACTGTTCCCTGCCTCAGGCTAAGCCACCAGACCCCTGGGCAGAGCCATGTCTTGCCCTCTCCGGCATTTCCCTCAGTGCCAATGTCAGCAGGAAGCACGTGGGGCAATCCCCACACATCTGCCCCACGTTGGGCACTTCATGGCATCTTCCCACTGTGATTGTACCTCCTGGGCTGGTCCCTGAGTGGGTGTGAACTTGGGCTGGGTGGTCAGCCCAGAGCACCCTATCATGCCCCGACCACTGCCCATCCGTTTGGGACAGCTGCCTCCACACCTGCCACTCCACTGCTGTGCCCAGCCCTCTGCAGGGCTCAGCTCAGTTTTACAAGGGGACAAATGGACCATGTCATTTCCCAAAATAGCTTTCCAGCAGCACTCCCAATAGAGGGCCATAAAGGAAGGTTTAGAACCAAGAACTTTTAGAGGGGTTTTTATCTCTGTGAGTGTCTATTGGGTTTTATACCTCTTCAGGGCATCCGTCGACTGTGGGCAGAATGAGGAAAGGCCTTTCACTAAATGCAGGAGAAAAGGAACAGCCAGAAATGAGTTGGACTTTTCACCTTCTGGGTTTAAGGCTGTTTAGTAGTTAAGGAGTTTTAAAACTGTTCCTAGTGTAAAACAGATAACAGACTGAAGGACAGCGCCCTCTGGTGGCTGATGGTGTTCTGAGTTCTAGCCAAGGTCCAATCAGAGGCCCTGGGACCCTGGCCAAGGCCTTCTGAGGGACAAAAGAGGCAGGCATGATGCCCTGCTGTGCAGGTCATGTCCAGGTGCTTATGTGCACATGTGGGCATGCAAACCACACGGACACGTGTGCACATTGCACACACACGTGCATGGGGCGTGCCTGCAGTCATCTCTGAGGAGCAGGTCACTCACAGGAACCCGTGAAGCATAAAATCCTCCTTTTCGTTGGACTACCTCCCCTGTTGCCAGGCAAGGTGGCCAATTCCACCAGTGGTCCTTTGCTCGCTCTTGAACTTCACTCTCCTCCTTCCCTCCTAGTGACCAGGTGCTTCTTTCAGAAAAGATGCTCAGCGGGAAGCAGGGTCACTCCTGGCACACTCAGGGCACAGATCCACTGAGCACACCCTCCTGACCCACAGGATGCCAGCATTCCCTGAGGCAGGTCCTGATGCTACTGGGCACATGCAGCTTGCTGTGTCTCCGAGAAAGGGGTGACACAGAACCCATTCACACCTCCTTCCCCAAGACACAGTCAGCAACACCCCACAGCTCAGCATGGAGACAGGCACCCAGCTCTGGGGCAGAGGCAGCAGCTACTCAGTGTGCTGAGGAAGGCCCCCAGGACCTGCCTCAGAATGCCCCCTCTGCTGCCATCTGCAAAGTGAAGCCAAACTGTGGGCTTCAAGGTCCCAGACATAGACACCTCTTTTTAAAAAGAGGCAGAGCCAGGCCCAGCAGTCCAGCCAGGTTGCAGGCCACACAGCCACACCTGTGAGAACAAGGTAGAGCAAGTGCTACTGGGAACCCAGGCTTGAGAGTTCAGACTCCAGCTCCTGTGTTACTGGCACACCGAATCCAAGCCTCAGTTTCCTCATCTGTACAATGGGAGAAAATCAGAGATCCGCGCTTCCCAGGCCTGTGGTAAGAGAAGACAAAACACTGTATCCAAAGTTCTGGGCACCATACCTGGCTTGTGATAGGACTCTAAACATAAACCATTGTCTTTTTTTATTTTTATTTTTATTATTTTGGTACAAGGAATTGAACCCAGGGGTGCTTTACCACTAAGCTACATCCCCAGCCCTTTTTATTTTTTATTTTGAGAGCAGGTCTCACTAAGTTGCTTAGGGCCTCACTAAATTGCTAAGGACAGCTTTGAACTTGTGATCCTCCTGCCTCAGCCTCCTGAGTCACTGGGATTACAGGCATGTGCCACCCCACCTGGCAAACCAGTTGTCTTTCCTATCATGCTGTCCGTTCCTTACTCACTGACACTATATAACCCAATGTAAACAGCAGCCCAGTGGCCCATAAAGGGCCCAAACTTCTCTAAGAGCCAAATAATCTACATTTCCTCACCAACCTGTGGGAAGAGGGGACAAAAGCACTGGCCTAAGATTGCAACTACATCCCCCAACCACAGGACTCAGGCAGCATCAGACCCTGGGCCTGCCAATCTTACCATGTTCTTTCTCTTATTCCAAGGGCCCTGCTGTTGGACTTCACTGTCAGCTAATGGTAGAGGCCAAGACAGCCAGTGCCGAGCTCAAGAAACGGTTCCACAGGGACTAGGAAGGACATTGGCTTCCCCACGTCTATTTCCATCTCTGATGCAAAACTTCTGTAGAGACACCCTTCACTCTGCCATGAAGACAGGTCCCTGCCAGAACAACACCCACATCCACTGTTCCCCAAACCCCCCATCCAGAGCACCCAGCAAACACAGGTTGTAACTTTAAAAGTATGAAAATCAGGAAACGGAACGTTGCTAATTCCCACGGCAGCATTAACTCATTCACTTGCACATATGGGGTATTTGGATCCCAGTAGGTCTTCTATATATATAACTTATTATACAGTAGGTGCAACTTGGGAGAATTAATGTTGCTATAGGAACATTCAGATCAAGGCTGGCTTCCAGAGTGAAGAGAGAAAAAATAAGTTTTCCTCCTCAGTGTACTTCTCTGTTTTGAGTTTCAAAGAGGAAGAAGCAATGTAATCGAGTCAAATGAGGCAAGGAGGGGCTTCCCCTGGTGGCTTGGGGAAGGAAGGTGAGGATTCCTGGAAGCTGCTCCCTGGGAAGAGAAGAGCCTGAGCCAGATGCCTGAGATTGCCTGTACATCCCCCACCCAAGGACTCACGTGGCATCAGACCGCAGGCCTGGCCAGGAGCAAGGCTCCGGTGCTGAAGCTGGAGCACCGCCTCGGGGCCATCCTGCCCTAAGGACGAAATATCGTGTGCCCACTTCCCCAACCCCACACCCCAGGTCTCATTCCTCCAACTGTCCACCCTTCTCAGGCATCAGGAAAAGGCCAGGAGACACCAAGGGTGAGTTGGTGGTCTGCACTGGGTCATGGTTAGACATGTTCCGGGGACCCACCTCTGGCTGAAGAACCAGTCCAGGAAATAGGTTGGAAGTTTGCTTCATCCCCAGTGTGCTTAACAGCTCTCTCGTCAGGAGCAGTAACCTGTTCCACCTGTGAAGCCCCAACCTATACCAGACTCTGTTAAAATCTGAGCATTTGGCTCACCCATTCATTGCCCCCAAGTAATAAATCTGGATGGGTATTGAATCCCGCCCCCCAGACGCTCAGAAATGTATAAACTTACTGACTCCTTTCGTGAAGCCCGGGTCCTACATCTCCTGCCCTGCTCCCTTCCTTGGCACATCTGGGGACCTTAAGGGGCCACTGAAGCTGAGATGGTCACAGCACAAACATCCTACCATGGCAAAGGCAAAGGCATCCCCGCAACACTCAACGCACACCCTCTGTGGACCAACTCACTCAGGCATCTGAGTCAGTTCCTCTTGGCAGTCTTAAAATTTGGCGCTGCACCAGACGTGCAGAGATACCTCAAAACCGGTCAGTTGAAGGAGTGGGTGTTAAGCCCAACATGGCAGCAAAGCAAAGCACTTAAGAGAAAAAAAGAAAGATGAGCATCCCTAACACCATTTTCCAACTCAACAGTCAACAGGCACCTGTTCTGTGCCAGGTGCTGTGTTATGCCCAAGGAGATATGCAGAAAAATAAGAACATTACCTCTGCCCTTAAGATGCTCACAGTCCACCTAATGGAGGAGGAAGGAGAAGCCACGGGAAAAATTCACCAAGGACAGTCTCTTGCTCTGGTCTTCCCCAGAAACCAACCCTAGGTAGATCCAGAAACCAACCCTAGGTATAGCCATCTGCAAATCCCATGGAATGAATATCAGGATGGCAGAGGGGCAGGGCCTGCCCAAGGAGAAGTGAGAAGTGTCCGCAGGACCACAGAGTGGGAGGATATTAATTCTGCACAAGGAGGCATCATCCCACACACCCACCCAGCTGATAAAAGGAGACTGACTCTCCAAAACCACCTGATGAGTAAAGTCTCCCTCGCCATTAGATATTTCAGACACGTTCCAAACGCTGCGACAGGGAATGGGGCTGCCGCTACCCAGAGCTGCTATTTTGCATTTCATTTGAAGCTATGTCTACTTTTAAAAACATATATAATAGTAAAGTGGAATATCTAAACGCTTCCCGGGCCACTCTGCCGAGCGCTGCGTGCCGAACATCCTAACCACGCAGAGGGCTGAGTCCTGGAGTCGGGAGGCAGGCAAGGAGGGCATTAGCATTCTTCCCCTTCCCATCTCTCAGATCTCCCACACAGTTAAAATAAAGGTGGATTTACAGCATCCTTGAGCCAACAATTTGCCAAATTTCACATGACAGACCAGCAAGGGAGAAGACGAGTCTAATAAACTCACAGATATTGGTTATTCTCAGACGAGGGCAGGCAGGTGGTTAGGGGTTATCTGTTGGTTTAATCATCAAAAGCCTAATGGGCCTCCCGGGCATGGCCAAGGGAGACCCCTCTTTTAGAGCTTCCAGGTCCCTCTGAGCATCCGACACATTATCTCTCTGCTCTGTGGCAGAAATTTTTCTCTTTGTTCCTTTCTCTCACTTTAACTCAAGGGTGGTGTTTTTAATTCTGTCTGTGGCAGGATTTTGAAATTAAGCAGTTTGTGCACAGACAGCTGGTGTTACAACTGGCCTATTCCCTTCCGCCCCCACAAAGAGCCAACTCGGTGGGTGCCCAGCCCGGGAGGCACTCACTCACATTTCCCAACACCCACCTTCCTCCACCCTGACATGCTTTGGAGAGGGGGGATGCTGCCAAAGCATGTCAGGGTGCTGTGCAGCTGAGATGGGAAGAGCCCCAGGAGCACTCTGGGATGGGACAGGAAACACCCACTAAACACAATCTTCCATTTTCCAGTGCACTTTTCTGGAACCCAGTCCAGAACCAGACACGTCTTCACGCTACTCACAGGATGCGCCCCGGGCTCCAGCTAAGGACCCGCATCACTACCGTGCCTGTGTGTCCCATGATATTACAAGTGAGAATTCTGAGCCCCTGGTATGCTTGGAAAGCCCTATTTCTCTTGTCCTTTTGTGTCCCCACACCCCAAAGACTGTGATTAGCCTGACGATCCCAGAGCAGGATTTTCCAAAGAATAGGTATTTCCAGAATTTTGCTCAGTCCAGGGTGTGAAGAAATAGTTCTTAGACAACAGAAGCAAATATGGAAAGACAACCCCACAAAAATTTGCTTTATGGCACATGAAAATAACCACGTGCACTTGGGGGTCACATCCATGCCCATTTGCCAGCTGCAGCCAGTCACCCTCTCCCACTCCCCACATCCCCATCCCATGCCATCATGAAACTCCTATATGAAAATCCTACTAGTTTTAAGTGAGTAACAGAAGTGGGCCCCATCCCTGATACCTAAACCCCTATACCTCGCCTCTGGCAGTCCTTCACATTATCTAACTTATATTTCGTGATTCCATAGTTGTTTTTTCCTTGAGGCATTGTATCTCCCTAATTTAGACCATCTTTTAAACTAAGCACATTTTACATATCCTAGATGTAAAGTTTTGGAAACGGTTTTTTTTTTTTTTTTTTTTTTTTAGGGAAAGAGTATTCTAGACCTCAATCTGCAAATAAATCAGCCACTAATCTAGGTATCTAACTTCTTTATTCACATGAATGAAGAGTTGAGATTTCTGTATAACAGTAAGTATGACATTATTCATTGCAAAGTTCAATAAATTGTTCATGAGGCCCTTCATCCAATATAGTTTTTGTTGGCTCCCGTTAATCTCAGGATAATGCTTCCATTTGCAGCAAAATCTCCAGAGCATTCCTGCTTGGCCAGTACCTGCTGTCAGCCCTGTTTGCCCACATCCCCAAATGCTGGCTTTCCCACTCCTCAGTCATGCCAAGTTCTTTTCCTTCCTTGGGTGGCCTTTGTACAAATTCCCCTTTCTCTGTTTGGCCAACTCTTCTCAGATTTTTTTAATTTTTAAAATTTTTTTTTTTTTTTTTTTTTTTTTTTTTTTTTTTGGTACTGGGGATTGAACTCAGCGGCACTAGACCACTGGGCCACATCCCCAGCCCTTTTTTGTATTTTATTAGAGACAGGGTCTCACTGAGTTGCTAAGTTTAAAATTTTTTTTAAGATGTCAATGGACCGTTGTTTTATTTATTTATATGCAGTGCTGAGAATCAAACCCAGTGCCTCACACATGCCAGGCAAGTGCTCTACCACTGAGCCACAACTCCAGCCCAGCCAACTCTTCTTCATTCTTCTCATTCGGCATCAGTGATGATCCAGGTAAGCAAGCCTTTTCAGACCCTGCTACAGTTTGGATCTTATATGTTTCCCAAAGGACCAGATGTTAAATTTTGGTCCCCAGGTTGGTGCTATTGAAAGATGGTGGGACCTTTAAGAGGTGGAGCCTAGAGGGAAGAAGTTAGCTCATTGGGGGTATGTTCTTGAAAAGGATATTGAGACCCCATTCTCTTCTCTATTTCTCATCCCAACATGGGCCCATAAGCAACAGGGCCAACCAGTCATGACTGAAACCTCCAAATCTGTAAGCCAAAATAAACCTTTTCTCTTTATAAGCTGAGTATTACAGGTAATTGCTACAGTAACAGAAAGCTGGCTAATACAGGCCCTGTTACACTCTCAAAAAACCTAAGCTCTTTACCTTGAGAGCATTTTTCACCAATTATGTAACTACTTGTGAAATTATATTTTTTGCTACTTGTGAAACTCCTCAGGGGCAATAACTGTACCTTTTTCTCATCATGTTCTCTCTCACCTTAAACAACTCTTTGGCACTTAGTAGTTCCTTAAGAAATACATATTTTAATGGAGTTTTGGTTCTCATTATTAAGTCATCCACACAATTAAGCTTAAAAGTCAAGTGGAGGAAATTGACAAATCGGACCCCATGAATATGAAAATTTTTTGTTCTTTAAAAACCCTATGAAGATTTTTAAAAGGTGGGGGGAGCAAGCTATGAATTAAGAGAAAATAGTTACAAACCACATAGCTAACAAAAGGCTAATATCTAGAATATATTTTAAATTGTCAAACACAACAGTTAAAAGAAAACAAACCAATTTAAAAACAGGCATCAAAAAACACCAGATTCCTCATGGACAAGGACAAATAATTGCATTAAGCCTAAAGGAGACGTGCATAAGCTTTGAAAAGTCCACATCTTTATATCCCAAGGTTCTACTTCCACCGATTTCTCTAAAGGAAATAGAAATGTGCAAAAAGATTTCAGGATCCAGAAAGTCAACTGCAGCATTGTTTACTTACAATATTGAGCCCTCTGAATGTCCAACTAGAAGACATTGGGTGGGTAAATTGTGTTTTTTTCATCCCCAAATACCTAGAAGTTAAACTCCTCAGGGCAAGGATTTTTGTTTGGGCACCAGTGAATCCCAAATGCCTAGAATGAGCTTCAATAAATATTATCAGACTGATTTGAACTGAATGATCCAACACTGGTCACCACAAAAAATTGTGACATGGGACATGTTCACAGTTCAGTGGGGCAGAGGGCAGGAACAGATTATAAAACTATACATACATTATAACCAGATTTTTTTAAATAAGAAGAAATTGTGGCCTATTAAAGACTTAAGCAAAATAAACCAAGGCATTAGCAATGGCTATCTCTAGGAAACGGAATCCTAGGGGATTTCATTTCCTTATTTCCTGTGTGTGTGTGTGTGTGTGTGTGTGTGTTCATGTGTGTTCTATGTATTTCAAATTTTATATATAAAAACATTTATCCCATTTCAAACAGAAAATAAGACCGTGATTTTTTTGACATGTAATAATTGTTCATATGTATGGGAGCCAATGTGATATCTCAGTGCATGTACATATTATGTAATGATCAAATCAAGATAATTAGCATAGACATCACTTCAAACATTTATCTTTTTTTTTGTTTTTATTTGGAGGGTTATTTATTTATTTTTTAAATTGAACCATACAAATTATACCAAACAGTAATATTTTTAAAGTATCCTGGAATCCAAGCAGAGTTATAATGATTTCTGAAGCATGAAAGGACTTCCAGGAGAAGCACCCCGCCCTCTGGCCACCAGCCCCTTGCAGCATTTGGGCAGAGTTCCAGGCTCCAGTCGATCCCACAGCACCTTCAGGGTCTTTCACAGAAGCCCACACCACTTGTACTATTGTTTACGCGATATTTTTCTTTAAGTTGAGTCTTTTTATTTAAAGAAATTTATTTAGAAGGAATCTTTATCACGACCATAAAGGGAAATCAGTATCACTTGTCATAAATAAAATGCAACTACACAGTAAATTCCATTTTCTTAAAGTGGCATTATTTAGCTCTAGCTGAATATGGTTGCCTGCAGAAGGTTCTGAATCTGGGGCTTATTTTAATAAAACAAGGTTGGCAAACGCAAGGAGACAGCTGTTAAAGACCTCTTGGCACCAAATAAGCCTTTCCCCTGACATAATCGGAAGGCTTGAGAGTGGACTGAAAGAGGAATGAAATTTGACTTAATGTCACTTACTGCCAAGTCCCGGGAGCACTCACCCACAAGCATTTCTTGGATCACCAGGGGGATGCATCCCAGGCTCTGGAGTTCACTGGGCATCCAGGATAAGCATAAATGAAGCCCACAGGTGGGACTGTCCAGAGATAAGCAGTGGGAGGCCAGAGGCTGAGAAGGGACCCTGCCAGACCTTTATCAAGCCCTAATGACTCCACAGGTCACTATTAGACCTCGGAGAGTGTCTTCTCCTGCCTTAGGTAGGAGTCATAAGTGGGGGAAGTGGGAGAGCTCTCATCATTCTCTAGCCCAGAAAAAAGTGTGAGATGTACAATCGTAGAGTGCTGGACGGGAAGATCTGGGGTGAATGATTTGCAATCATGTTTGCTAGTTACAGAACTAGGAAAAATGATCCTCTTCTGCCTAGAGCATTATCAAGCAAACGGCACCGGCTCCATTAGCACTGGAAGCATCCATATGAAATTATGGAACTTGTGATAGCTTTGTCTGGGAAAGTGTTCATTTCTGATCGGAAGTTCTATTACACATGAATTTAATTCTAAACAGTGTTACCAACAGACCCAAATGATTTACATTTTAAGCAATCTTCTTTCATTATCTCATACCTTGTTGAGTAGCAAAAGATGGATTTTTATGGGCTTCAATGATGAGAAATGATTAATGCCCCTAAATGGGAGTCTCTCCCTACTCCAGTCACTCCGGCACGGGGTCCCATCCCTCAGCCTTGCTTCAGTGGGCATGTGCAAGAGCTGACATCAAAGAAAGAGCAGGCAGACAGAACAGTCCAAAATTTTCTTAAGTTGGACCTAACCAGGGTAAATGTTTCCAGTTGGGTCATTGAACACCATTTGGTACCTAATATTCTCTTTCATTCAGGGACAGAAAGAGATGGGGGGAGTAAGGAAGGGAAGGCAGCAGTTATCCAACTTTGACATAATAATATCAAAGACTGTTGCAAAAACTTGAAAATGTGTGAGAGAAACTACTTGCTTTTAATCTTCTAGGATGCGGCAGAAGGTAGGGGTGGGGACAGAGACATTGATCCCCAGACAGAAGCAAATCTGGGATTTTGTATCCTCATGGTGCTTTAAGGAGCCATCTCAAAGATGGCATAGGTGAGGCAAGTTGCATCTCTCACTTGCTTTTTATTGGCTCATTCTTTCCAGAGGATCAACCAGTCCAGAAATACCGTGAAGATAAGGCTATCAAAGGGACTGCCTGGAGCATTCTTTTCTGGAAACCTGTGCACAACCAAAGACTCAGAGGAGATCTGCCTCAAGAGGCAGCTGATCTTCTCCAGTTTCCAACAGTTAGTCCTTCTCTACTTATGGTCAACAGATGGCACCTCTGTTTGAGAACCACGGCTTGAATGAGCCCTTTCCATTGAATGGCTGGGTTAGAACTGGGCCTGGGGCACCACCACCCCACCCCCGGAGACAGAGGCAACTTAAGCCTCCACTCAAATGATAGCACAAGTTCCCAACCCAAAAGTCAAAGAAGGAAACAAAATAAAATGCAAGTAACTCAAGAGCCTGGGTATGAAATTTTGAGAAAAGACACAAAAAGCCCCAGAGAAATCATCTTTGCAGTATTGGGCGTCCTGCTGTCCTTTAGGACCTTGTGGCTCGGGAAGCCTTAGAGGCCCTACCCAGAAATAACCATCAGAAAGTCCAGGAACCAAACAGCAAATTGAGCTGCAGAAAGGGAACTGGCACCCCCCACCCAGGGAAGGGGGGTCATGTCCTTGAAGCAGGGCTCAGGGTTATCTTGAGGCCCCTTAGAATGCTTCCCCCTCCCCCTCTGGCTCATGGTATCTTTAGAATCAAGGCTACAAACTGCATGAATAGCGAGTAATTCAATTAACTCTATAGTCTGTGATGAAAAAAGGGCCATTTTGCTAGCTCTAGTGGAGCACTAGTTTAACCCTGGTGCTCAGGAAATTCCCAGGCCAGACAGCATATTAAACCAGCTCTTCAACTTAAGAACAATTACTGTCATTTATCAGCCTGAATAGCAATAATGCACAAATCGACAGCTTTCAGGAGGCAAAAAGCTAGCTAGGTGTAATGATATGCAAAGCCACAGCACTCCACATTTTGAACTGTCTTCACCCCATCAATACATCTCCCACTACCTACAATTTATCAATACAAATGTGGTGCCCAATGAAGGCAAGACCAAGAAGATAAATATGAACGGAGTGAGGGGAAAAAAAGGCTCAGGAATGTTTGAATTTTAAAATGATGAAGTACAGATCACATTCTTAAAGCATTTTACATGCAATGACCCGATCACATCAAGTTCTCTTTGGAAAGAAGAAACCGAATAAGGGGATTTTTCTACCCCAAGGTTGCAGGCAGACGCAGGTCTTATTTCTTTTCCTGTTCCCAGACCATGTCTTTAGCAAGAGTATGTGATCATTAGGGCTTTAATAAAAGCAATAATGATCATGCTAATCATAGTGAGGGATTTGCATAGAGCATTTTTTCCTAATTACTTTCCCATCTAGTATTTCATTTTAATTTCATCATATCTGCAAGAGGTAAGAAGACAAATATTATTAGACCCATTTTGAATGAAGGAGAAACTGAGGCATGCTGTGATTGACATACCCTCCACATCAGCAGGGCACTGGAAGAATAAACTACAATAGACTCTAATTCCAGACTCCCACTATGCCCCTCCATAGTCACAAAACAAAGGCTGCCCGGAATTGATCAAGATGGAACCAAGACAGGCACAGGTGCAGGGATTAGGCGAGGTGGAGGAGGGGTGAGGCAGGGACAGATGGAATTTCACACTTCACAACTAGAGGGGTGGAATTTTGAGTCTGCAGCACACGTTGATGGCACCCCTACTGTGTGCCAAATGCTGGGAGAGGTGAAGACAAGGTTAGCCCAGACCCAGGAGTGGCTCACAGTCCTGGTCCTTACTCCCCCGCCCCTCCCCATCACACACTCCACGTTGCTGAGCAGCAGCACTTGGCCTGAGAGAATAAATCTACTTTATGTGGAGGGAAGCCAGGGAGGGTGGTATCCAAGGTAGAAAACATCCCTGCAAAGACAACAGGCGTGGGGTCTCACGGGAGCTCTTGATACAAGTCAGGCAAACAAGGACCTCACTGCCCAGGGGAATTCTGGGGATTGTTTACCACTGTAGTCATTTTTATTCTTCACCTTCAAATGACTTCGGCAGACCTATTCAGGTCCTCCCTGGGAGCTTCATCCCTGGTACTCACCATCTCAGCTCCAGAATTCTGCAATGGCCTCCCAGTCCGGCCGACTCCTGCAGACTGCAAACTCAAGTCCTCCCTAGAAGTTATGTTTTTAACCAAATTTAAAGGGAAAATAGTGATGGGTCTAAAACTGAAGGGATTCATCTACTTGTCCATTTGTTGGAAAGATTAGGATCCCCCCCCCATTCTTCTCTTTATTTTTTTTTTTGAAGTAATACCTATCTAATGTCAAAAATCACACACACAAAAATAAGATGCTCACATCTTACAAAAGCCTGGAGATAATCATTTGGGGACATTCTGTCTTAATTTTTAAATGGGTGGAGGAAAGCCCTGAACAGATTCTCATTTTCTGACATCAAATAAGAATATGGGTGCATTTCCCTCCATTTATAAGAAATTACACCTTGCTCTTACTATTAAATTAGAATATCCTCTTCTCTGAAATTGGCTGCTTTACAATAAATACAGAAATCAAAGAGGCATGGAATCCAGACGCCAATTGGCAGACAACGCTACGAAATAAGCACCGGGACACGGGCGTGCGGAAGTGTTACAACCTGTTCCAATCTGCTCCCTGTTCTCCCCCATAACAAAAGAGGAAGAGAGTCCAAACCCTCCTACACATGCACGCCTGCGTATACACACACTGCACAGACACACACACACACACACACACACACACACACACACAGAGCAAAGTTTCGGAGGTTTAAATAAAGCTAAAGCTGCTAAGAGCCACCCAACTGATCAGGACATGGGTTTCTCACTCTTACCGCTGAGCCGCAATATTTGCCACATCTTGCCAGCAGAAGATGGTGTGAACTTGCCACACGACTGCTGAGAAGTTTGGGAAAGCCTGGGGGGTTGCCAGTATTGTTATCGTTCTCACCATCATTAACATCAAGGCAAAGAAATTTTCCAAGCACTTGAGCTATTAGGATTTTTCTCAACAGCCACAGGAGGGTGGCCTTTAGAATTAACTCCATCATTCATGTAATGGAATAGATCTGGTGATACAGGTGAGGGAGAGAATAGGTGGGCATAGCAATTAGGGCACTTGGGGTTGCAAACAACAGAGAATCCAACCTAAAAAGGCTTGAAGCAAAAGAGGATGTATAGAGTCACATACAGGTGGATTTGGGCAGGAATGAATCAGAAACCTCCCACACCGAACCACCTACTCTGCTTCCCGGGAAAACCCTCCTCCCAACACAACACTCCGACCCACAGAACCCCAGTCCTAATTGGCCCAGACTGCATTGACTTGAGTCCTGTGCACATGCCTGAACAAATCACTGCAGTCAGAGGCTTTGATTGGCTGAGACTGGGTCACATGCCCCTCCCTGAATTAAGAGAGCAAAGGCTTTACCAAAGCATATGGACAGAGACAAGTAATGTGTGAACTCCACCCAGGCAAACTTGGAACAGCAGATTTGGGGTGGTAAAATGCAACAAATATCCACTTCAGAATGTCATGAGCCCCAATCTTGAGTTGAACCAAGTCTTCTATTCCATTGACCAAGTTACTATGCTCCGAGTTCACTCATAGTTTGAGAATATAGCCAGCCACTTCCTGTGTTAGTGTCCTGTATAGTTCCATTCTGTGTCATCAGAATCTAATGGATTCACAAAAATGATTCCTGGAGATGAGTTTTCCATCTACTAGTACAAAGCACAGACCAGAAGAGGAGCACTCCCTAGCCATTAGAGCAATGAGATGAACTGTAGGACCACATCACATGTACTTTCTATGATTTTTAAATTTTTAATTAAGATCACAAAGCAGATTAGGTAATTTGCTTTCTAAAAGTCACAGAGCTACACCAACATTTTTTAAGAAAACAATTTTTATTGTGTTCTTTGTTCTCTTCATTAAACCCTGTTATTCTGTCAAAATATACATATGGGAAAATATGCAAGTCATAACTGTGTATACCTCAATTCATTACCTCAAAGTAAATACATTCAAGAACTACTATTGAGGTCAAGAAATAGAACATTTCATTAATTCCTCTTATGTCCCCTGCCAATGGGTACCCTCTCACTTTCACCCTAAGGTAACTACTGTCCTGACTCCTAACAACATAGTTTAATCTTTCCTATTTAGGGAACATTTTATATAAATGGAGTTATACAGTATGTAATCTTGTGCCTGGATCCCTTCTTTCAAAAGTCACCCAAGTTGTTACATGCAATTCATTCATTTTTCTTGCTGTTTGATAATCCCTTATGTGAATATTCTGCAATCTATGTATCCAATCTGTTCATGATGATCATTTGGATTATTGTCAAAAACATTCTGGTACATACTTTTTTTTTTTTTAGTTGTAGGTGGACACAATACCTTTATTTTGTTTATGTGATGCTGAGGATTGAACCCAGGGCCTCAAGATACATACTTCTATTGAGTTTATTTATCTAGGAAGGGAACTGTTAGGTCCCATGTCACATTTAGTGGACAAAGGCAGTCTTCCAAAAAGATACACCCATTTATGCTCCCAGCAGCAGTAACAACTTCCTGAATACTGTTGACCATAGTTAATACTGCCTTAATCAATTCTGTTTCATCATGGCTCAACTAAAGGAGACCACGCATAACCAGAAGTCAGTTTAAATTCCGGCTTCACCCTTACAAACTGTTTCTTTGGAGAATTTCACTTAGTCTCAGATCCCTGACCTGTGAAGGGACCATAACCAGAATGTTCTTCTAAGAATTGGAATTGAAATTAGATTTTACATACAAGAACTATATGCCCATGTTAGAGATTAGAAAACACTGTGGGTCCCTTTGGCCAAAATCACAATCACTTAGTGTTACAATGCAATTCTCCCAGCAGCATTAGAAGTACAAACAATAACAAGTTAGAAAGTCCTAGGCTACTGTATTACTTTTGAGGAGTCACTTAACCTTTTTAATCCTCAGTTTTTTTCATCTGTGAAGTGAAGATGGTAAGACTTCCCAGAGAGATTGTAAAGATAAAGAGACATAATGTTTCAAAAAAGGGAGGGAGTGACAGCCATACCAAGAGACAGAATGTGTGTGTCAAGTGTCCACTCCAATTCCAGGAATGCAAGCGCCCAGACAATGATGGCCATCATTAAGAAAGATCTAGAAAATGTGGTAAGACATCTGCCGTGAATTTGCTTCATTGATATTCTTCTTTTATAATAAACTTTGGTTAAATGTAAAATTATCAATTAATAAAATTTGGCTTTCATGTCTCAAGATCACTTTTTTTTGTTTTCTGCCTAGTCCAATAATTCAGGGGGTTGGTATACCCAGAATCTGTTATTCGTTCCATTAAGAAAAGTTTACATGTGTGGTGGCACATGCCTGTAATCCAGCGGTTCAGGAGGCTGAGGCAGGAGGATCAAGAGTTCAAACCCAGACTCAACAAAAGCAAGGCACTGGGCTGGGGTTGTGGCTCAGTGGTAGAGTGCTTGCCTAGCACATGTGAGGCACTGGGTTCAATTCTCAGCACCACATATAAATAAATAAAATAAAGATCGATTGACAACTAAAAAATATATTAAAAAATGAAAGTGAGGTGCTAAGCAACTCAGTGAGACCCTATCTCTAAATAAAATACAAAATAGGGCTGGGGATATGGCTCAGTGGTTGAGTGCCCCTGATTTTAATTCCCAGTACCAAAAGAAAAAGAGAAAGAAAGGAATGAAGGAAGGAAGAAAGAAAGGGAGGGATGGAGGGATCGAGGGAGGGGAGGGGAGGGGGAAGGGAGGGAGGGAGGAGAGAAAGAAAGAAAGAAAGAAAGAAAGAAAGAAAGAAAGAAAGAAAGAAAGAAAAAAGAAAAGAAAGAAAGAAAGAAAAGTTTGCTATTAGGAAATATTAAGTGTTGACATTTGACATGACAGTCCCAGAACATCAGAGCTAGAAAGGACCTCAGAGAATACAACTCATTCAATTCACTTTACAGGTAGAGAAACTGAGGTCAGAAATCTAAAGTATCACTGCTGGTTAGTGGCACAGCAAGGGCGGGGGCCCAGCTCTCTTGATATCCAGCCCAGGGTTCATTCTTAGTAGCTTAGTATATGTGTTAATCTGCATCTCCAATTGTAGGGAAAAGAGTCAGTTCTTTATTAAAGGCCTTTCAAGTATCTGAGAAAGAGTTAAATCACATCTAATCTACCCATAAATTAAGTCCTGCTAAAATTTAAAGCACATAGACAGAAAACATCAGCATTTACATTTTAAATAACATCTTCTCTTTTAAAAATCGGAGAACTTCTGCTTCCAGCCATGACAGAATAACTGATATGAGACTTGCCCTCCTGCCAAAAACAACTATAAAACTAGACAAATATATGAGGCAACTGTTTTCAGACATGGAATAACAGAGAGAGTACAGGACTATAATTTTGAGCTGAGGCATACACATGAGGTGAAACCCATTATTTCCCTGTGCAGCCTTCTGCACAAGAATGGGGAATACAGCTGGGAGTGGTGGTGCACACCTGTAATCCCAGCCACTTGGGAGGCTGAGTCAGGAGGATCGCAAGTTTGAGGCCTGCCTCAGCAATTTAGCAAGTTCTTAAGCAACATAGCAATACCTTGTTTCAAATTTTTAAAAAAGAAGGAGGAGGAGGAGAAGGAAGAGGACTGAGGATGAAGCTCAGTAAAGCACTTCTGGGTTCAATCTCAAGTATCTAAGTAAATAAATAAGAAAGAGCCAGGTGCGGTGGTGCACACCTGTAATCCCAGCGGCTTGAGAGGCTGGGACAGAAGGATTGCAAGTTGAAAGCCAGCCTCAGCAAAAAGCAGAGTACTAAGTAACTCAGTGAGACCCCGTCTCTAGATAAAATACAAAAAGGGCTAGGGATGTTGCTCAGTGGTCAAGTGCCCCTGAGTTCAATCCCTGGTACCCCAAAAATAAATAAATAAGAAGGAAAGAATGGGAAGTCCAAATGGAGCAGGAGTTTACAGTAAACTAAGAAGGTAGAGGTTAGAATAAGAAGTGTCACCAAGAGAGATCCTAGAAATCTCACTGAGAACTCGCCATGGGATCTTGGCTGAGGGCCAGGATGTACATGCTTATACACAATGAGATTCCAGGAAGCCTAGCAGATGTCATTTGCTGTGCAATTGTGAATGATATGGTAAAACCAGAGGTTATGTACTGATGGAAACATTGATGTTTTGGCAAGGACAAGGTAGAGAAAGTCCACTGAGTGACACAAGCCTCCAGGTGAGATCTCAACAAAATCATGTGTTTGGGTTTCTTAAAAAAATTAATCCAAGCCGGGCGCGGTGGCGCACGCCTGTAATCCCAGCACTTTGGGAGGCTGAGACAGGAGGATCGCGAGTTCAAAGCCAGCCTCAGCAATGGCAAGGCACTTAGCAACTCGGTGAGACCCTGTCTCTAAATAAAATACAAAAAGGGGCTGGGGATGTGGCCCAGTGGTCGAGTGCCCCTGAGTTCAATCCCCGATACCACAAAAAAAAAAAAAAAAAAAATTAATCCACAGTGGGTTTGGGATAGAGCTCAGTTGATAGAGTGCTTACCTCACATGAACAAAGCCCTGGGTTCAATTCCCAGCATCACCAAAAAAAATAATAATAATAATAATTAATTAATCCATAGTGAAGGCAACACCATAAAAGCTAAGATTAAAATTAAAATAGGTCCTAACACCTATTATAATAGGACAGAAAGGATCCATCAATAATGTTACTGCCTGACAGAACAAACATGAAAACTCTCTAAAGAAGATGACATAATTTGGAATCCCCATAGTTTCTCATTCATGCTGTCCACTATATTCACAGAAAGTACTGGACATGAAAAGACACGTCAAATATGACTCATAGTTTTTTTTTTAAAGCACTCAGTAGAAACTGATCCCAAGATTATGCATGCATACATACTGGGGATGGAACACCCCCCCACACCAGAACATAGCACATGCTAGGTAAATGTTCTACCACTGAGCTACATCCCCAACCCTAATACATCACTTGCCTCAAAAACTGATAGAACAACTCAACATGAAATCAACTAATAGAGAGAATATTTGGAGACTATTATCAATGAATGTGTCCTAATTGATATTTTTTAAAATACTGTACCCAACCACTATAAAAATGCCCTTTGTTTTCTAATGCAACTGGAATATTTATCAAGCTAAACCATATTTTGCATCAAATTCAAATCTCAGTAAATTCAAAATGCTGGAATTTTAAAGAGTATGTTCTTTGACCACAATAAAAAAAAAATCTACAAGTACATAGAAAATCACAATACACTTTTAAATAACCCATGAGTCAAAGAAGAAATTACAAAGGAAGTTGCAAAATATTGGAATTGGAGGATTATGTAAACAAACTATATCAAACTTTATGGAATGCTGCTAGTTTAATAATAAGAGAGAATTTATAGCTTTAAATGGGTATGTTAAGCAGAAATAAGTTTCGACAGCAATGATCAAAATTTGCATCTCAAAAAAACAAGAAAAAGTAATTCAAGTTTAACCCAATGTAAATTTAAGGCAGGAAGTACTAAGAGGAAATATCAATGATATAAAAAAATAGATAAATAATTAGAGTATTAATAAAATCAAGATTGCCTTTTTAAAATGTTAACAAAGGATGAACCCCTAGAAAAAACTAAGAAAGTAAATAAATTATCAATATCAGAAATGATGGGGCTGGGTACGTAGCTCAGTGGTAGAAGTCTTGCCTAGCATGGTTCTATCCCCAGCACCACCAAAACATGAAGAAGGAGAAAGAAAAGAAGGAAGACAGGAGGGGAGAGAGGGAGGGAGATCCTTACAGATTCTATAGACACTCAGAAAGAAAGAGAGAAAGGAAGGGAGAGAGGAGGAAGGAAGGGAGGGGCATTGCTACATATTCTATAAACACTAACAACACTTTATCATGAACAACTTTATTACCATTATACTTGACAACTTATATGAAATAGATGAACTCTTTGAAGCTTTCAATTTACCAATATTGATAATTTAAAAGAAAAAAATCACAATCTGTAAAAGTTGATTAAAGAAGCTGAACATATAATCTAAAATGACCTTGAGACCCAAACGCATTCTATTGGTAAATTCTATCTGATATTTAATAAAAGGACAATCTCAGCCTTACATAAACTCTCTCAGAAATTACAGGTGACAGAATATTCCTCAACAAGTTTTATAAGGCCAGGAGAATACTGATTCCAAACTGACAACTTACAACTAAAGAAAATTGTGAACCACTATCCCTTGTAAACATAGACATAAAAATTGTTCACAAAGCTGGGCACTGTGGCACAAGCCTATAATCCCAGTGGCTTGGGAGGCTGAGGCAGGGAGATCCTGAGTTCAAAGCCAGCCTCAGCAAAAGCAAGGTGCTAAGCAACTCAGTTAGACCCTGTCTCTAAATAAAATACAAAATAGGGGCTGGGGTGTGGCTCAGTGGTCGAGTGCCCCTGAGTTTAAATCCCCGATACCCCCCCAAAAAAAAAAAAAAAAAATTAATCCACAGTGGGTTTGGGATAGAGCTCAGTTGATAGAGTGCTTACCTCACATGAACAAAGCCCTGGGTTCAATTCCCAGCATCACCAAAAAAAATAATAAAATAATAATTAATTAATCCATAGTGAAGGCAACACCATAAAAGCTAAGATTAAAATTAAAATAGGTCCTAACACCTATTATAATAGGACAGAAAGGATCCATCAATAATGTTACTGCCTGACAGAACAAACATGAAAACTCTCTAAAGAAGATGACATAATTTGGAATCCCCATAGTTTCTCATTCATGCTGTCCACTATATTCACAGAAAGTACTGGACATGAAAAGACACGTCAAATATGACTCATAGTTTTTTTTTTAAAGCACTCAGTAGAAAACTGATCCCAAGATTATGCATGCATACATACTGGGGATGGAACACCCCCCCACACCAGAACATAGCACATGCTAGGTAACTGTTCTACCACTGAGCTACATCCCCAACCCTAATACATCACTTGCCTCAAAAACTGATAGAACAACTCAACATGAAATCAACTAATAGAGAGAATATTTGGAGACTATTATCAATGAATGTGTCCTAATTGATATTTTTTAAAATACTGTACCCAACCACTATAAAATGCCCTTTGTTTTCTAATGCAACTGGAATATTTATCAAGCTAAACCATATTTTGCATCAAATTCAAATCTCAGTAAATTCAAAATGCTGGAATTTTAAAGAGTATGTTCTTTGACCACAATAAAAAAAATCTACAAGTACATAGAAAATCACAATACACTTTTAAATAACCCATGAGTCAAAGAAGAAATTACAAAGGAAGTTGCAAAATATTGGAATTGGAGGATTATGTAAACAAACTATATCAAACTTTATGGAATGCTGCTAGTTTAATAATAAGAGAGAATTTATAGCTTTAAATGGGTATGTTAAGCAGAAATAAGTTTCGACAGCAATGATCAAAATTTGCATCTCAAAAAACAAGAAAAAGTAATTCAAGTTTAACCCAATGTAAATTTAAGGCAGGAAGTACTAAGAGGAAATATCAATGATATAAAAAATAGATAAATAATTAGAGTATTAATAAAATCAAGATTGCCTTTTTAAAATGTTAACAAAGGATGAACCCCTAGAAAAAACTAAGAAAGTAAATAAATTATCAATATCAGAAATGATGGGGCTGGGTACGTAGCTCAGTGGTAGAAGTCTTGCCTAGCATGGTTCTATCCCCAGCACCACCAAAACATGAAGAAGGAGAAAGAAAAGAAGGAAGACAGGAGGGGAGAGAGGGAGGGAGATCCTTACAGATTCTATAGACACTCAGAAAGAAAGAGAGAAAGGAAGGGAGAGAAGGAGGAAGGAAGGGAGGGGCATTGCTACATATTCTATAAACACTAACAACACTTTATCATGAACAACTTTATTACCATTATACTTGACAAACTTATATGAAATAGATGAACTCTTTGAAGCTTTCAATTTACCAATATTGATAATTTAAAAGAAAAAAATCACAATCTGTAAAAGTTGATTAAAGAAGCTGAACATATAATCTAAAATGACCTTGAGACCCAAACGCATTCTATTGGTAAATTCTATCTGATATTTAATAAAAGGACAATCTCAGCCTTACATAAACTCTCTCAGAAATTACAGGTGACAGAATATTCCTCAACAAGTTTTATAAGGCCAGGAGAATACTGATTCCAAACTGACAACTTACAACTAAAGAAAATTGTGAACCACTATCCCTTGTAAACATAGACATAAAAATTGTTCACAAAGCTGGGCACTGTGGCACAAGCCTATAATCCCAGTGGCTTGGGAGGCTGAGGCAGGGAGATCCTGAGTTCAAAGCCAGTCTCAGCAAAAGCAAGGTGCTAAGCAACTCAGTTAGACCCTGTCTCTAAATAAAATACAAAATAGGGCTGGGGGTGTGGCTCAGTGGTCGAGTGCCCCTGAGTTTAATTCCAGATACCCCCCCAAAAAAAATTTTCTCACAAAATATTATCAAATAAAATACAGAAATATATAAAAAGAATAATACATTGTGCCAAAAAGAACTTTTTACAGAATGCAGGGTGATTCAACAGTTTTAAATAAATCAATGCAATGTACTATATAAAAATAAAATCAAAGTATATAAAACAATTTATCAAAAAAAATTTATCAAACAAAACAAATGTCTTTTTAAGAAAAAAAACTAGAAATCAAAGTTTATCACTTTGTTAACGTTTTTTAAAAGATAATCTTGGGGGCTGGGGTTGTGGCTCAGTGGTAGAGTGTTTGCCTAACATGTGTGAGGCACTGAGTTTGATTCTCAGCACTGCATATAAATAAATAAAATAAAGGTCCATCAACAACTAATAAAAATATATTTTATCCGAAGTTGTTGTATATAACAGTAAAATGCATTACAATTCGTAATACACATATAGAGCACATTTTTACGTATCACTGTTTGTATGCAAAGTATATTCATACTATTCATGTCTTCATACATGCACTTAGGGTAGTGACATCCACCTCATTGTACCATCTTTTTTTTTTTTATACCCCCTTGCTCCCTCCCTTGCCCTCCCTCCCCATTAACCTTTCTAATGTTCCTCTAATCCTCCTATGCTCCCTGTCCCAACCCCACTCTAAATCAGCCTCCTTACATCAGAGAAAACATTCAGCATTTGGATTTTTTGAGATTGAGTGCTTGCCTAGCAGGTGTGAGGCACTGAGTTCATTCTCAGCACTGCATATAAATAAATAAAATAAAGGTCCATCAACAACTATTAAAAATATTTTTTAATAAAAAGACAATCTTGGTTTTATTAATAATATTCTCAGTTGTTTATTCTTAATTTTTATTGACATTTCTTCTTATTACTGCCTTCCTTAAACTTACATTGGGATAAATTTGAAAACAAGATAAGAAAATCCTCTCAACATGTCTATCCAACATTGTCCTAGAGATCCTAGTCAGTGCAATAAAGAGGGGGGAAAAACCTTAAGTAGAAAAAGAAGTAAAATTGTACTTATTTACAAATAACGTGGTAATTTATATAGAAATCCCTATGGAAGCTACAGAGAAATTGCTAGAACATCAGTAAATTTAGCAAGATTTCAAGACAAGCCAGTATACAAAAAAAATAAATACCTCTATATATGCTATAGCAGCAGCAATGAAATAAAATTTTCAAACAATGTCATTTACATGAAAAATATGAAATACATGAACAAAGTATGTACAAAATATTTTAACTGAAAACATTGATAAAGAAATTAAAGAAGATCTAAGTAAATGGAAAGGTGTACCCAGTTCATGAATTGGGAGATTGATTTCTAATACTGGAAGACTCAATAATGAAGACTCAATAATGATCTATAGTTTCAATTCAATCCCAATCAAAATTCACAGACATTCTTTAGCACCTGGTAAACAAATTCTAAAATATTTATGGATGTGAAAACAACTTATAGTGGCCAAAACAACATTGGAAAGGAAGAGAAACTTTAAAGTCTTACACTGTTTAATTAATTATTTAAGCAAAGCAACCAAAATCATATAGTAATACCATTTGAATGACCAATAGATGAATGGCACAAAATAGCATCCAAAAATAGATTCATATACACTGATTTTCAACCATACCACCAAGGAAACTCAATGAGAATAAGAACTTTTCCAACAAATAGTGCTGAAAGAATGTAATAAACATAGGTGGATAAATGACCCTCCACTACTACCTCACACCATGCACAAAAGGTTAACCTGAGAAAGAATATAGACCTAAACATAAAAGATAATACAATAAATGTTCTAGAAGGAAACATATAATATCTTAATTACCTGCAGAAGGTAAAGGTTTTCTAGAAAAGATACAAAAGAAGTTGAGCATGGAGACATGAGCATGGAATTTGGGAGACAGAGGCAGGAGGATCACTTGAGTCCAGGAATTTAAGGCCAGCGTGGGCAACATAGTGAGATCCCGTATCAAGAAAAAGAAAAAAGGAAGATAGAAAAAGCATTCACATTAACAGAAAAATGACTGACAATCTGGACTTCCTCCAAGGAAAAAATTTCTACTCATCAAAAAAAAATCACTGTTAAGAAAATGAAAAGACAAGCCACAGACTGGTAGAAAATATTCACGATTCATATATCTGTCAAAGTACTTGTATCCAAAATAGATAACTCATTTAAATCAATAATGAAATGTTGAATAATCCAACAAAAAATGAAGAAAAGCCAAGCAAGGGGGCACATGCCTGTAAGCCCAGTGGCTCTGGAAGCAGAGGTAAAATGATCACAAGTTTGAGGCCAACCTCAACCACTTAGAGAAGCCCTGTCTCAAAATTAAAAGGGGGGAGAGTGATACAGTACCATGGTAAAGCACCCCTTGGGTTCAATCTCCAGTACAAAGGAAAAGGAAGAGAAGAAGAAGAGGACAAGGAGGAAGAGGAAAAAGAGAAGAACAAAGAAAAGACAGACATTTTTCAAAAAAGAGATATGAATGATTTCACCCAAGATAAATAACAATGTACAACCACAGAAAACTGGTCCACTGCTGCTCATAGCAGCTTTATTCAAAATATCTATAAGACTTGATTCAACCCCAAATGTCCACTGAGAGAAGAATGGATGAACAAACCATGAAGTATTCATACAATGGAATACTGCTCAGCTCATACACATGATAATGCAGGTGAATCTCAAAAAACGTGTTGGATGGAAGATGCCAGACACAAAAGATGGTGTGCTGTATGATTTCATTTACATGAAGTTCAAGACAGAGCAAACAATTCTATCATGACAGACATCAAATCAGGAGCTGGCTATGAGTCAGGGACACTCATTGGAATGGGGCATAGGGAAATGTCCAGGGTGATTCTACCCATCTTAATTGTGGTGTTGGTTTTAAGCTTATATCTTGTCAAAATTCATGAAATAGTATCCTAAAGATATAGTTATGTATAAATGTATGTATGTATATGTACACATATATACTACTCAACTGCGTACAAGATTTGCCTTGATTCTTAGAAATGTAAATATACATCCCACTCTCAATGAATCTTGCTAACGTGGGACACAACAAGAACCTATTGTCTCTCCAGTTTCCTGAGGTTCCTTCAGCATATACTACGTCTGCTCATGAGTTTTGGCTTCCTTGCAGCCCTGCTAACTGGGGTTGTGACTCGTGCAAGCTCCAGGGGCTTCTCAAGCATCCCTGCTCTTCCTGGCCTTGCTGCTTCCTCCTGCCCACCATGTAGGGGATCTGGCCCCTGGCACCCTGAAGTTGATGACTATTTATCTGCGATGATGAGCTCCTATCAGGTAACTCCTAACTCCTCACTAGAAGGTTCCAGAACAGGGGTTCTGTAGGAGCACAGGCACAATGTCTTCTCAGGTTTCTTTGCTGTTGGTCCCCAGTGTTTTATTGTCAGACAAGCTTTGCTGTTAGTGTCGTTTTTCTGGAAAACTACTCTTTCAGCTTTTCCATAAATACTCTTTCTTTCCCAGGACATGGAGGGTCTAGACTAGGACCGGAGCTGAGCAGGAGACAGCCTACTGTCCTCAGGGGCACATCTCCTCCAAGGTCTTTCAGAGCTGAGTATGATTCTGCTCTCATCTTTCCAAGGCCTTCCTTAGCCATGACATCCATGCCTTGCCCCATCTTCTGAGAAGATAGGCAATCCTGGCCCCTCTCCTTCTCCCATGTTCCACAGAGAACTGATGCTCCTGCCCTTTCTACTGGGCCCCACAGTGACCTTCTAGAGAAGGTCTAAAAAAATCTTGACCCTACCTTTTATTACTTCCCAGATTTTAGTAAAGGTTGTTAAGATTTCGGTAAAGTTTGTTAAATAAATTCATGTTAGTGAGACTTCAGGAAAGGAGGGGAGGCCTGGAGTCACCTCATTTCCTGTCCACTTTTCCCCATGTATAGATTCCAGCCCTCCCTTTGTGTCCCCAAGCCCTCCTACTATGCACTGGGTGTTAAACAAATTTTACTAAAGCCTGGGAGTTATAAGGCAGAAGAGGAAAAAAATGACATTAAATACTAGATCTTATTTCTTCAGCCAGGAATCACTTTCCCCAGGAATTGCTTGACTCCCACCCTGACACACACTATTAGGACCCTCTGCAGTCCCCTCTCTCTTGTCTCAGGTCCTGTCTGAGGGATCTGAACTTAAAACAATTTCTTTTAAAAACTAAGCTAATTATTATGCCCCGAGAACTGACCCCCAAAGACCACCAAGGAATGTGGAGTGTATGCAAAGACAAAGAGCCTTTATTTGGGCTTAAGCTCGGACTCCCAGATCTCACCAACACAGTGGATCTGTACTAAGAGCCCCAAACCCAGGAGGGGCATGTCTTTTATTGGGGTTGAAGCAAGGAGGGGGGGGTTCACCTGATTGGCCATCTTTACAGCTAGGGTGTCTTGTCACACTGAGATTGACCAGGGGGAGCCTGTGCATGACTAAGGGGGTTTTCATTGGTGGAGGCTGTCCCCAGAGCAATGGAATGTGCTGACTGTTACTCAAACTCACTGCAGGGCCCTGCTTTTACCTTTTCTTATTGTGCGCCGGCTGGCTTAACATGCCCGGGCTTATTCTTTCCTTGTCCCCCGTGACAGGAGACTTGCAACAGTTTGAGGCAGCTGATAATAAAATGGAGTCACAGCAGTTTGGCCTTCTATTACCTTTAAGCCAAGCATTTTAACAGAAGCAAAAAGAAGCGGTTAAACTGAAAAGAGGCGTGGGGCTAAAAAGGAGGGTTCCACACTAATGAGTTTTTAAAACTCAGTAATTTCAGTAAGAGAAGACCCTGTGGAGGCTGCCTAAGGACTGTGCATCTCGGTAACAAGGCTTGGGGGCTCAGGGCCATCTCCAGGGCAGATCTTCACCCCTGAGCTGCAATCACAAGCTGTTGGGAGTTCTGAATGAACACACCGAGTTTCCTGTCTGCTTTCCTAACTTCTTAACTTTCAACCATCAGTGAGGTGGGAAAACCAGGAACCTCTCAAATCCACCCTCACTAACCCTCCCCACAACCTGCTTGAGTTTTCACACCCTCTTGACTTACAATGAATCTTCTCTTGGAAACTTTCATAGTGCCATGAATGTCTGCAGAACACAGTCTGCTTAAACTTAACCTTGAACACCCAGGGGCCCCTGCAATAACTCTTCTGTTGTTCTTTGCATTGCTGTGGCTTTTCTCTTTCCACCCCACCATCTATTTAAGATGATCAAAGAACCAAAGAAAATGATTTGCTCCGGGATTAGGGTTCAGAGACTTATTTTGGGTTCCAGAACTATGACCAGTCATTGGGCTTTTACTTACAAAGTGGGTCACCTTGGGCAAGTTACTCGAAATTACTTTGAAGTTGCTTGGGAAGATTACCTCTCTATGTGTCATTTGCCTCATTTATAAAATGAGAGTAATAACAGAATCCACTTTGCATATGGTTGTGAGGATTAAATGAGCTAATACAAGAGAAGGGCTGAGAATAGCACCTGGAACAGACCGAGTGCTATTTTAAAATTTGTTAAATAAATTATAGACATGACATTCACTGTCTGCACAGACTTCAAAAGGCGGATGCTACCTAGAGGGAGAAAATAGGTTGAAGAAGCCCAAACTCATACATATTCCTTTAAATACACCACTCATGTGAATGTCTGTAATTCAGCTAAGAAGAAAATCACATACATATACACACAGGTTGCTTTTTGCTGGGTCAACATGAGCAGAATCTCCAATGTGGCAACGTAAAGTAACATCAAAGACATCGTGGGAAGAAGGTGAATGACGAAATTGAGGCCAAGCAGGCTTAAATTGAGGGCACTGCCTTGACTCCACTTCCCTTACAGAAAGAAATACAGTTGGAGACATTTGTGAAAGGATGAGGGCCTAGAAAAGCCATCTGAGTGGCCGGAGCAGAGAGTCTGCAGAGACTGGCTCCTGAGCCACAGCTCCACATCTGGGAAGGGCAGGGCAGGGGAGGGACCTTCCTCAGTGTCCTCTTTTGAGGCATCGGACTAGACTACCCATCACAGAATCATAATGCTTAAGTGTCATGCACACTCCACCGCCAGCCAGTTCGCCCTTCCTCTCCTTCTCTCCACTCCCCAAGCCCCTCCCAACTTAATAGTGGAAGCAGAAGGCCCTGAGCAGCCCTTTAGCTCAGTCACTGGCAAGAGGGACCTCCACAGGATGGTTTCTCTGCCCTGCCTGGCAAGGTGACAACGTCCAGGACAAAGCAGCACTCTTTATCCCTTGATTCAATAAATATTTATCAAGCCCTTACCAAGTGCCCAGCCCTGCCTTAGGCATCAGGAACATCAGAGCTAAGCTAAAATTAGGCAGATAGGCAAAGGTTGGATCCAGAGAATGGAGAGATTGAAATATTAATTCCTTCAGAGCCCTTCCTCCACCTTTATCAAGATAACCTCCCCCAGCTCTAACCAGTTAACCTGTCCCAGGAATTGTCCCTCCTTCAGGGAGTTGTTAATCATGCCCCCTTCCTGCCCAGATCACTCCTCCCCTGGCCCTTTCAGCCCACCTGTTTCCCATCTTTTGTCCATTCCATGGAGCATTTCCTGGGCAAGTTGGAGACTGTCCCCTAAGAGATTGAAATGTTAATTCCTTCAGAGCCCCTCCAGCACCCTTATCAAGAACCTGCCCCTGCTCCAACCGGTTGCTAAGGTAACCTGTCCCAGGAATGCCCCTCCCTACAGGGAGCTATAAGGTTGTTAATTAAAGTGTCCTGGGCTGCTCCATGGCCCTTCCCCCCCTTTACCCAACTGTTCCCCACATTTTGGCCAGCCCACCAAGGATTCTTGGGCCTAATCACATGTGCAGTAAGGAGAGAGACAAAGGGGAAAGGGCTGGAGAACAAAGGAAGCCTAGGGCATACAGAAAAGGCAGAATACCTCGCTTCTTGGGATACCAGGATACCAGCTATGACCCCCTTCTTCCTCCTGGGAGAAGTCAATGTTACCCCTTTTTTAAATAAACCCTGCTTTATCTGCTTGCCTCAGCGTGCTTCTCTAATGTTATACTTCAACAAGTGAGGGAGCAGAACTCATCACCAATAACCAGCAGTATCAAGAGGATCAAACCAAGAAGGATCCCATCATAACCACGGTGGCGCCAACTTTCCAGTGAAAGAAGCCAGACTATAGCAATAAACAAAATAAATAAGGATATTATAAAGCCTGCTAAAAGGAGCTACATGCTTTGGAAAACATAGACCATAGGGGTCTGGGGTTGAGGCTCAGTGGTAGAGCACTTGCCTAGCATGTGTGAGGCTCTGGGTTCAATTCTGAGCACTGCATACAAATAAGTGAATGAAATAGAGGTCCAACAACATCTAAATATAAATTAAATTTAAAAAATAAAATAAAAAACAGAGGAAGAGGGTGTGGGATTATCGGGTGGGAGATAGAGTGGGCTGCAGCATTTAAGAGGGTGTCAGTGGCACTGGGAAGGGGCAGGATGAGGAGAGCAAGGGCTCAAGGTGATCAGGGCCCAAGATTTAAGGAGGTGCTCAGTCTCAAGACCTTGTAAGTGCAAGGTCATCACCTGAGCCACTCCCCACTCCTTAAGAAATTTAAGTGCCTCATTAACTTTTATAAGGTTTTAGTCAAAACAACCTTGAAATAGAACCAAAGTGAAGAATTCACACTTCCAGATTTGAAAACTTGAAACTATGTTATCAAAACAGTATGGTCTTGCCGGGCGCGGTGGCGCACGCCTGTAATCCCAGCACTTTGGGAGGCTGAGGCAGGAGGATCGCGAGTTCAAAGCCAGCCTCAGCAATGGCGAGGCACTTAGCAACTCAGTGAGACCCTGTCTCTAAATAAAATACAAAAAAAGGGCTGGGGACGTGACCCAGTGGTCGAGTGCCCCTGAGTTCAATCCCCGGTACCACAAAAAAAAAAAAAAAAAAAACAGTATGGTCTTAATATAAACATATAGAACAATAGAATAGGAGAGATCAGAAAGAAACCTTCATGTATGTAGTCAAATGATTTTCAACAAGAGTGCCAAGGCCATTCAATGGGGAAAAAGACAATCTTCAACAATGGCCTGCAATAAATTGGATAGTCCCATGCCAAAGAATGAAGTTAGGTGCTTACTTTATACTACATATAACAACTCAAAGTGGATCAAAGACCTGGAACTATAAATCTCTTAGAAAAGGGAAAAGTTTCATGGCATTGGGTTTAGCAATGATTTCTTAAATACCAAAACCATAGGCAAAAAAGGAAAAAAACTGATAAATTGCGCTGTATTAAACTTTCCTCACTGTTTTTATTGGTGCATTATAATTATACATAATGGCGGGATTTGTTGTTACATATTCATACATGGACTGCATTAAATTTTAAACCTCTGTGCATCAAAGGCCATAATAAACAGAATGAAAGGCAAACCAGGCAGTGGGAGAAAATATGGGCAAAACATAGCCTGTTAAGGGGTTAATATCTAAAACATTTTTTAAAAAGCCACTCAACAACAAAAAAATAATGAAAAAATAGACAAAGGACTTGGATAGACCCTTCTCCAAGTAAGAGTTGCTGTCATGTATAACTAATTAGAATATTTTTAAAAAAAAAAAAGAAAAGCCTGGCCAATAAGCACATGAAAAGGTGTTCAATGTCACTAATCACTAGGAAAATGCAAGTCAAAAATCACAATAAGATAGGACTTCACACCCATTAGGATGCATTACAGGTGGAAAAGTAAAATGGTACAGCCACTGGGGAAAACAGGACGGAGTTTCCTGTTAAAAACAGAATTGCTGCAAGGTATATTGCACTGCACCTGTAATCCCAACTGCTTGGGAGACTAAGGCAGGAGGATTACAAGTTCAAAGCCAGCCTCAGCAACTTAGGCCCTAAACTGAAGGGCAAAAACCCACACCAGGACCGCCATGTAGAAAAGGGGGATTTATTAATCAGCCTCTAAGGCTGGAAGAGACACCAAAGGGACGCGTGAAGAAAGAGGAACTCGCAGGAGGAGTGCAGATGAGGCAATGAAGGGGAAAAAAAGGAACACGATAGGCTTCCGGGGGTCAGAAGTGAGACTTGTACACTGGGAATTGGCTCAGAAAGGGAGAGCCCACCCAAAAAGGGAGAGCCTGCCCCCGTGGTGAATTCCCCCGAGAGGTGGGTACTTCCGGGAAGGCAAAGTTCAGACTTACAGGATAACCTAATACACCTGGGGCAGGGCTAATTTAGAACACCTGGGGGTATGGCCTGTCAGCCCGATTTTATCTAACATAAGCAACTTAGTGAGACCCTGTGTGCAAAACAAATACAAAGGACTGGGGATGTCTCTTAGTGGTTATGCACCCATGAGTTCAATTCTTAGGAAAAAAAAATTCCATAGATCTATAAATATTTACTATATAATATATATATACACACACACATGTTTATAATTACTATATGATACAGCCATTCCACTCCTAGGTATTTTAAAAGAATAGAATCAGGGTCTCAAATAAATATTTGTACACCCCACAGGTTCACAATGGCTTTATTATCATAGCCACAAGTTGAAAGCAACTGATGTCTTAGATCTCATTCCTTCAGGTGGGCCTTAATTTATTGTTAAGCTCCTGCTTAACTAATCAGGTTTTGGGAACCCATTGACAGAAGAATGGATAAATAAAATGTGGTATATCCAAGCAACAAAATATTATTACACCTGAAGAAAGAGAAGAAATTCTAACACATGCTGTAACATACATGAGCCTTTGGAACATTATGCTAAATGAAATAAGCTTATCACCAAAAACAATGCTTATATGAGATTTCTAGACTACTTAAATTCATATAGAAAGTAGGGAAAAAAAAGAAAGTACAATAATGGTTGACAGGGGCGGCAGGGAGAAGGAATGCTGATTTATTATTTAATGAATACAAAGTTTCAGGTTTGCAAGATAGAAAGTTCTGGAGATGATGGTGGTGACAGTTGCATATTGCATAACCTAATACTGAAGTATACACTTAAAAAGGATTAAGATGATAAATTTATGTTATGTGTATTTGGCCAAAATTTAGAACAATAATGATAATTGTTTTAGTCAGCTTTGTCACTGCTGTGGCCAAAAGACCCAATAAGAACAATTTTAGAGGAGGAAGAGTTCATCTGGCAGTCCCGGTTTCAGAGGGCTCAGTCCACAGACAACAGGTTCTGTTGCTCTGGACCTGAGGTGAGGCAGAGCATCATGGCGGAAGAGTGTGGAGGAGGAGGTCAGTTCAAGATGTGGCACCAGGAAGCAGAGCAAGAAGGGTGGTAGGGAGAGGAGAGATACCAGAGAAAATATATACCCCAAAAGCATGCCCCCATCCACCCACCTCCTCCAGCCATTCACTACATACACTACACAACCCAAATCATTTCACCTCTGAACTTTCTTTCATCATCTCCCACAAAAGCTTTTGGGGTCATCTCATAGCTAAACCATAACAATAATAATGTCGATGAAGAAGAGGAAGGTGAGGTTTCAGTAAACATTTGAAGGAGGCAAGGAAGTTACCAAGTAGACATCAAGGTGAAGTGCAGTCCAAGCAGAGAGTAACAAAAAGGCAGAAGTCCTGGAGTGACAGTATGCTTGGTGTGGTAGAACCACAGCCTCCCCCAAGACTTTATGCCATGCAGGTGACATTGCATGCACCTGCTGATGTCTTCAACCTGAGTTCCTCAGGACAGTCTTCAATTCATTGTCTGCTTGCTGAAGCTCTTGCTTAGCAGATCAGGTTTTTAGTTTAAGCAGTGCATAAAGTCTGTCTAGGTAACACATATTTTCAGCTGACATCATGAACCACAAGCCCCACAAGGCAGGCTCCTCGTCCTCATTTTCCCCTGAGCCCAGAGAGAGTTCTGGCCCCAGATTGAGGCACCCACAGCTGCTCACCAACAAGCAATGTGCTCGAGACAAGAACACAAGGAGTTGGAGAGAGAATAGCATTTCATGCTCCACAAAGGAATAAGGTCCTTGAGATATAAGCCCCAGAGGCTTAATGGACTATGTTGATTCATCAGCTTGGGTGATAAATAAGCTCCATCATTCCCTAGTCTGCCGATAATGAGGTCTCAGACAAATCAGTGATCAAACTTTAAAAGATGGTCTGTGAACTGCTAATCTCACAGAAGAACAATTGCACAAAAGTTTACTGTAGCCATATGAAGGGAATTTTTATGAACCTTTTAAATCTGCTGATATACTTTGGGAGCGAGCGCATCAGTGGTGCATTTAAAAGTCTATGTGGAAGTAAACATTTTACTGCATGTTTGGGAAGAAGGGAAGAGTTAGCCAAGATTCATATTTTTCTAGGGCAAATGAGGTCATGCACTGGTTTGCGGCTGGTTTCCCCTCCCCCAGGGTCTTGTAAAGATTCGTGAGGGCCCCAAACACTGTTGCTTTGCAACTCCTGGAGATTTATGGGATTTGGGTTAAATGCAATAGTAAGCATTCTCTCCAAGACAACAGCTGGCGTCTAGGAGGCAACAGCTGGAAAATGGCATCTTAGCTGCCCGAGGCAAGACAGCAGTGCCCACACATGCCCTCCCACACCTGAGGACTGAGGACCCAGAAATGCAGGCAGATGCATCCAGGACTAGGCTGGGCCTTAATGTATGACCGAGGTCTGAGAGGGGAGCAGAGAAGGACCCTGCTTCCTACTCCTGATCCTCAGGTCTGTATGGACCTTCCAGCAGGGGCCTAATGGTTTACCAGGGTCACTCTGTACTGTCACGTGGTGTCAACTGGGAGGGAGCCCTCCTTCATGTGGACATTTGGCATTTTGGCACCTTAACATTCATTTCTAATTCTTCTAGTCCCCAGTTTTCGTTAATGGATATCTACCCCCTTGAAGAGGCCACCCCTGGTCTAGGCTTTCCAATCCAGCTCCTTAACCCAGGCCCCAGAGTCTTGAGGGAAATGATCCAAGAACAGAACCCATTCGTTCCAGCACTGAAACCCGCACTTGCAGAAGCAACCAGATGCCTCCCACTGTCTCCGATACAACCCGCATGTCTCAGGCCACAGTTCTTCCTCTCCTTTTCCCAAGCTCTTTTCTCCAGCCTTCCTCCTTCTCTCTTGAACCATCTGGAAGCCTTCCAGGAAATTCCTGACATACTGGAATCAGTTTCAGTTGCCTGTCAGCAAAGAAACCTGTTGGGTACAGATGGGCAGAGCCCCAGAGCATGTTAGCAAAAAGCATCCAAAGTGCTTGCATCCTACATCTCTAGGCAAATGATCGCTTTGCATCCAGAGGCCAGTGTGCTCCTCTAGAGGTTCAAACAACGTCCTGAGGAGCTATGAATTTATCACTTCAACAACCAGAAATAGCGCTTAGAATTCATGGCCTTCATAGAGGTGGGAGACAGACCTCAAACTCTTCAAGGACTCCTTCCCCAGCAGGATTCCCAGGTTGGAAGGGTCAGGAGCCATCGTAAGCCAGATGCACAATGCAGAATCCTGACTTTACTTTTATTTTAATTGTGGTTAAATACACATGATGTACAATTTACTATTTTGGCCATTGTTAAGTCTCCGATTCAGTGGTATTATGTACATGCATGCACATTGTGCTCAATCAACAGCACCATCAATCTCCAGAACTCTTTTTGACTTGCCTACTGAAACTCTGCACCCATGAACAACTGCTCCCTGTTCCCCACTACCTTCTGCAGTCCCTCGCAACCACCATTCTACTTTCTGTCTCTATGAATTTCACTTCTCTAAGAACCTCCTATAAATGGATTACTTATATAATATTTGTCCTTTTGTGACTGGCTTATTTCACTTGGTGTAAGATCCTCAAGGTTCATCCATGTGGTACCATGTGTCAAAATTTCCTTCCTTTTTAAGGCTGAATAATATTCCATCATATGCATATGCCATTTTTTACTTATCCCCTCATCTGTCAATGGACACTTGGGTTGTTTCCATCTTTTGACTACTACAGATCATCCTGCTATAAACATAGGTGTACACTATCTACTCAAGTCCCTATTATCAGGGAGTTTTGTTTTTGTTTTGGATGAATTTTCTTTTGAAAACATACAAATGTGGGCTGTATAGCTTTGTCTTTTATACATATTATCTACCCAAATAATGTCTTTCTGAGCACTTGTTAGGACCAGGGCGGTATGCTAGGTTCGAGGGACATAAAGATGGATACACTGGGTCTCTTCCTCAGCATCCACCAGGAAGAAAAGTGACTCCAGCACAGGAGGTCAGGAATGATGCCAATGTCCCTCTAATAAGGTCCCAGACACAAGTGCCAATAACTCCTCTAAAAGTGCTAAGAAAGCCGGGCGCGGTGGTGCACGCCTGTAATCCCAGCACTTTGGGAGGCTGAGTCAGGAGGATCACGAGTTCAAAGCCAGCCTCAGCAATGGCGAGGCACTTAGCAACTCAGTGAGACCCTGTCTCTAATAAAAAAATACAAAAAAGGGCTGGGGATGTGGCCCAGTGGTCTAGTGCCGCTGAGTTCAATCCCCGGTACCAAAAAAAAAAAAAAGTGCTAAGAAGGGCAAGAGCAGCATGGGTCATGAAGGGTGCCAGGATATAGAGCAGATGCAGAAGCCACCCTTGCTGGGCCCACCTGTCTTTTGGGGAGAACTTGTTTGTTTTCCTATTAGATAAGATCTAAGTTGGGCTTTTCAGAGGCTCCTCACCTAGGATGTTAAATGAGACCCCTGCTCTACGCCCATGTGGGCAAGAATTCACATGAATTCTCAAAAGTCGGCAGCAAATCTCCCAGTGGATATGATCTTGGGTAAGTTTCCTATCTGGGATAAATTATCTGAGGAGCCTTTATCGCCTCATTTGAAAGCTCAAAGAGTTGTGAGAATCGGATGGAATCATGCATCTAAATGTTGAACTTAGTACCTGGCCTCAGAAACGGACATCCACTAGCTTCATTTGAACAGAAATCCTGTTTTGCTCACCGCTGTACCTCCAGGGCCTAGCATAGTGCCTGACACCAAGAAAGTATATAGTAACTCTTTGTCAACTTCTCTAACCTTCAAATTTTAATCTATAAAGAAACATAAGACAGGCATAGGTTAATGTGCAGGATAGTGTATGCTATCTCAACCCAAAGTCACCCTTCTACGTGTGCCACTCTATAGTGCTCGAGATTAGTGCCCACATTATTTTGCTAGTTAGCTGACTCCAGCTAGGTTCCACTAATAGGAAGTCCTGGAATAGAAGGCATGAGGAAAGGAAAAGCCATTTTTCCAGTTTCTCCAATAGAAGCAGCAAGAGCAGCAGTGGAGAGGGACCAGCAGATGAGAACACAACAGTCAAAATAATAACAATTAACAATAGTGGGAGCAGCAGACCAGAAAGTGCAGGCTCAGGTCCCTCCACAGGCAGTTTGTTCTTAACAGCAATAGTCTCAAACCATGGATACTGGCTAACTCCTCTTTCCATTTTGTTCCTCAAAGCCCTGGGGTGGTAGCCACTTCCAGTAGCTGTTAATCACTGGGTAAACTTATTACATTCATTTCCCCCCCTCCTACTCTCCTAACACCTTTGCAACCAATGGCCTCTATTAAATTCTCTATTTTGAAATACCTGGGAGTGTTTTATTTTATTGGACTTTAACTGCTGCAGTTGACTTATTCTTAAAGCAAGTATCTCAGGAGTTTGGAGTGGGCCTCTCTAGATATGGAGCCTCCTCTTCATCTCGGCACAGCAAAGGCTGTTATGAGGAAGCCCCACGGTCTTCCCAGCCCCGCTTGAGACACACAGTTCACTTCATAGGGTTGTGCTGGTTGTTCACTGCACAAACATGCCCTTCTCTGTTCACACAGGCAACTGAGATCTGCTCTGCAAACCCTGCGCCCAAATTGCTGCACTCAGCTAGGGGATGCCTTTTCCTAAGGCAGCTGATAACCCTGCTGAGATGCCTCCAAGCCCATGTCTTGGGGGGAAACCTCATTCCCCAAAAAATTCAAAGACCCTAACCTCCTCTCAAGTTGCCTCCAGGGCTGTTTTCTAGGCTGACTCTCAGACATTTCAGAGGAAAAGACTTTGAGTCAAAATGATGGGTACTTCCATGCAGGTAGAGGCCAGGCCAGACCCAAACAGATTCAGGACCCAGCAGAGCTCCTGAGGTCTTATGTTGCACAAAGCACCCTACCACCTCCATTCCATTTTGTGTGGAAGAGCTGGGAATCTGAATTCCTGCTCACATTAAACTCCTGGGCACTGGGACCCCCAACAGCCATGAGTCTTTCCCCCTGGCTTCTTTTATTACACAAAGAATCCAGAAGGCTACTCCAAGCCCTTCCCTGATCACCAATGCCCTGGACCAGGCCTTGTTGCCACCAATTGTTCATAGGCACATGTGTCAACACGACATTTTTGGAAGGGTTTCTGGTTCCTCCAACTAAATGCAATTAAATGAAGCGAGCCACCCATCTCTGGGCTCCCTATGCCTTGCAGAGCTCAATACTCCATCCCCTATGCTAAAAAGAAGCCATGCCACCCCCTGACTTCACTTAAATCAAGGCATCCATATTCCTGCAGGAGAGTGCACGTATGCTTGAAACCCTTAAACAACCCCTCGCCATATGTGTCGATTTAAATGGAAACCAAACGAGGAAGGATTCTGACGACAGTCTGTCACCGACTGGAGCGCTGCTTCCTCCAGTTAATTTATGTCTTCCGTAATCAAGTGGATGCTTTTTAAAAGGCTCCACCTGTGACGGTACTTTTTTTCTCCTCCCCCCATACGTTCACATTCAAAGGTCCCCAGCCCATGCATTAATAGTCATTTTAAAGACCTCACACTCTTGGTAGCACTTTATCTTCCCAGCTCTTTACCTGTATTAATTAATTAGTGCTATAAATACAACCAGCACATGACTATTCTGGACCTAATCAGTCACTGACGTGGCTCAGGACCTGGAGGGAAATAAGGAAAATTGAATCTTTCAAAAGTCAGACCTGTACAAGGTAATGTAGTCAATTCTGTCCTGAAGGTCAGTGGGGAGTGACCGATTTAGGCTCCGGACAGAGAGAAAAGAAATGTCCTGAACAGCTCCAGCAACCCCAGTCAAGGTAATTCTGATCTATGATAAGTAAGCCGTGGATTATGTTTTCTTGCTGGTTGAGTGTACTAGGTTTAATTGAAGGCCTACTAAATGCCTCATCTTGGGTTATAGGATAAATGTTGGGAGATGGCATTCCCAAGCCTTTCCCACTAAGTTGTGACAGAGTTAAGCAGAACCCAAATATCACTGAAAATTGGAAACCCTGACTCAAAAAAATCATGCCAAGGAAATCAGGGGACTTTGGGTTGATGTAAAATATTACAGATTCATTAAGTCATTCAAAAAATATTATTAGGGTTGGAGGTGCGTCTCAGTGGTAGAACACATGCTTAGCATGTGCAAGGCCCCAGCTTCAATCCCCACACCCCTAAAAAATTTTAGAAGTAAAAAATATATATATATGAAAATAACCCAGGATTCCATGACACTAGAATCCAAGGTGTCAGGTAGGGGGACATCCAATACAAGGATATTCTAAACTGTAAATACCTGCTTATCCAGAAAGAAGGCTAGAAGAAGAAAGTTCTGTTGATTCAACCACAGGTCTCCAGAATTGTTCTTAGTGCTGATCCAGTACTCCCTGTTTAGTTTGGATCTTAACTCTTTCTAGTTCCTAGTTTCTAGTACAGATTTGCTTCTGATTCTGAGTTGGACCCTAGTGCAACCCCTCCAGGCTGGATTTTGGTCTACCTGCAGTCCTCTGCCCTCGGTCTGGCCTTTTCCTGGGTCACAGGCAAACAGAACCAAACAGGGTGAGAGGAGGAAAGGGCATACAGAATCTCTATAGCCAACCCAGGAATGTCATTTCTCTAAGCCTGGTTTTACTTAATTTCTCACCTACTGCAAAAGAAAGAACCCATCCCACCCAGTCTTTGTATGAGTCAGGAGCTGTGGGCTGGAATTTAGATCTGTGAGCAGAGGAATTGCTGTGGTCACCTCTAATTTGCTTTTGTCCTTTGACCACCTTGCTGATTATGTCCAGCAATGCTGTTAGACACACAGGCTCAGCTCTGGGCAAGGCACTTGGAGATTGGGGAGGCAAAAGTCTTAGACACCAGCCTAATGAGGAAAGGCTGTCAGGGGCTCTGGCTAGGAACATGGCCTTGTGAGGGATGCATGAATAAACAACAATACCAAGTCCACAGGCAATCCTGGATGCACAGGGTCAGAGGGCTGGATTCTGTCACTTAAGGAGGAGAGTGGAGTAAGCATGTTAAAGAGGGCCCTTCCCAAAGGGCAAGGGAAGTTTGTGGGCAAGGACAGGAATGTGCAGGACATGTTGAGGAGCAATAGCTGGAAGCTCACTTTAAACACCCTCCTGTAGACTCAAATTACAAAGCTTCTTCTCAGCAAAAGAAACAATCGTTGAGGTGAACAGAGAGCCTACTAATAGGGAACAAATTTTTACCACATGCACGTCAGATAGAGCACTAATCTCTAGAATATATAAAGAACTCAAAAATCTTAACACCAAAAAAACAAATAACCCAATCAAGAAATGGGCCAAGGAACTGAACAGACACTTCTCAGAAGAAGATATACAATCAATCAACAAATACATGAAAAAATGCTCAACCTCTCTGGCAATTAGAGAAATGCAAATCAAAACCACTCCAAGATTTCATCTCACACCTGTCAGAATGGCAGCTATTAAGAACACAAACAACAATAAATGTTGGAGAGGATGTGGAGAAAAAGGCACACTCATACATTGTTGGTGGGACTACAAAATGGTGCAGCCAATATGGAAAGCAGTATGGAGATACCTTGGAAAACTTGGAATGGAACCACCTTATGACCCAGCTATCCCACTCCTTGATCTTTACCCAAAAGACCTGAAAACAGCATACTACAGGGACACAGCCACATCAATGTTTATAGCAGCACAATTCACAATAGCTAAACTGTGGAACCAACCTAGATGCCCTTCAGTTGATGAATGGATAAAGAAAATGTGGTATATACACACAATGGAATATTACTCAGCAATAAGAGAGAATAAAATCATGGCATTTGCAGGAAAATGGATGGAGGTAGAGAATATAATGCTAAGTGAAGTTAGCCAATCCCAAAAAGCCAAATGCCAAATGTTTTCTCTGATATAAGGAGGCCAATTCACAGGTTGGGATGGGGATCATAGGAGGATTAGAGGAACACTAGAATGGCCAATGGGGAGGGAGGGGAAGGGAGGGAGCAAAAGGGTGAAGGAAAAAAAAAAAGATGGTAGAATGAGATGGATATCATTACCCTAAGTGCATGTATGAAGTCACGAATGGTGTGAATATACTTTGCATACAACCAGAGATTTGTAAAAAAAAAAAAAAAAAAAAAAAAAAGTGCTCTATATGTGTAATATGAAATGTAATGCATTCTGCTGTCATTTATAACATCTTAGAATAAAAAATAAATAATTTTTTTTAAAAATCAAAAAATAAATAAATAAATAAACACCCTCCTGAAAACCCTCTTGGACCTCCCTGTTTCACAGATTTCATTTCCTCCTTCAGTGTCTTTCCTCGCTTGGTCAATCATCTTCCGACAGCAGTAAAAACAGGATCAGATTCCCCCTTGCATCCAGACTGCAGGGAAATAGTCATCCTTTCTGCATGGGGTGATACCGCTCTTCTCAGAGGCAGCCCCTCTGGGTAGGAAAGGGTGTGATTTTATTTTTCTTCTTGGTGTAACAAACCACCCCCAGATATTTTCCTTCCATTCCTCATGAAAGAGTCCAAAAGGTCCAAAGACAGATGCTTCACCCACCCACGTGAAAAGGAAGAAGTCCCACAATTGAACAGTCATTCTGAGTGGCTGCAGATTGAAGATTGTGAAACTGATGAGGGAAAATACCAATGCCTGTTTTCTTAAAGTTTTTCATGCAAACACAACAATGATCTCTCAGGCTAGAGGGGGCCCTAGACACCCTCACAGGAGCCCAGAGGAGACTCATGCTGAGGCTGTCCAGGGTCAGATGCTACAATGTGCCTGTGAACACTTCTTTAAATCTTATCTTCTTGGAGGAGACACGATTTTGTTGGTGCCCAACCAATGCCATCTCTGCCTTTAGGAAGATGGCTCTCCTGTTAAGGATCTTTAGAAACACCAAGCAACTGCCCTTTGCCAGGCACACAGAAATCCCACCACCTACTAGCCACATTTTCCCCCCAACTTTATTGAGATATGATTGACAAATAAAAAATTGCATCTATTTAAGTTATGCAACATAATGATTCGATATGCATATATAAAGTGGCATAGTATTTGCAGATAACCTATGCACATCCTCTTGTATGCTTTAAGCCATCTCTCATAATACCTAATACATAGGAAAGACTTGCTATACTGTATTGTTTAGGGAATGAAAAGAAAAAAGTCTATACATGTTCAGTGCAAATACATTTTTTTCTTTCCTTTGTTGGTTGAATCCAAAGACATAGAAACCACAATTACAGGGGCCTAATTGTATATCATAAAAAGATTATCACAACCAAGTTAATTAACATATCAGTTACCTTACCTAGTATAGTTACCCGTGCATGTGTGTATGGTGAGAATACTTAAGATCGTAGCAAATTTCAAGTCTGTGAGACATTATTACTGACAATAATCACAATGCCATACATTAGATTTCCAGAACTTAACTCCTCCTGCATAAACCAAAACTTTGTACCCTTTGGCCAACATCTCCCTGTTACTTCCACCACCCTGCACCTAATAATACTAATCTACTCTCTGTTTCTATGTGATTAATGTTTTAAATGCCACATATAAGTGAGATCATGCAGTATTTGTCTTTCTGTGTCTGGCTTATTTCATTTAGCATACTGTCCTCTAGATTCACCCATCTTGTAGTAAATGAAAGGATCTCCTTTTTTAAAGCTGTAAAATATTCCTCTGTGTGTGTGTGTGTGTGTGTGTGTGTGTGTGTGTGAGAGAGAGAGAGAGAGAGAGAGAGAGAGAGAGAGAGAGACTTCAGTTTCTTTATCCTTTTGACTGTTGAGGGGCATGTCAGTTGTTTCCATATCTTGGCTCATGTGTATACTGCTGCAATGAATTTGAGGGTGCAGACATCCCTATGAAGTGGCCATTTCATGGTCTTTGAGTATATAGGTAGAAGAGAAATTGCTGGGTCATGTGATGGTTGTATTTTTAATTTCTTTTGGAAACTCCATGCTGGTCTCCATAATGGCTGTACTAAATCTACATTCCCATTGACAAGGTACAAGGGTTTCCCTTTCTGCACACTCTTGCTGATATTTTGTTATCTCTTGTCTTTTTGATGATAGCCTTCCTAACAGATGTGAGGTGGTACCTCCTTTGTACTTTTGATTTGCAATTCCCTGATGATTCGTGATGTGGAACACCTTTTCATGTGACTAGTAGCCATTTTTAATTCTTCTTTGGAGAAATGTCTACTCAGGTCCTTTGCCCATTTTTCAATCAGTTTATGTGCTTTTCTACTACAGAGTTGTGTGAGTTCTTTATATATTTTGGATAGTAACTCCTTATCAGATATATGGTTTGCCAGTATTTTCTCCCAATGCATAGGCTACCTTTTCATGTTGTCCTTTCCTTTACTGTGCATAACTTTTTAGTTTGATATACTCCGAATTATTTTGTCATATCCTAAAAAATATTTGCCAGGATCAACATCTGAGAGATTTTCCCCTGTTTTCTTCCAGGAGTTTTATGGTTTCAGGTCTTAAGTTTTTCATACATTTTCTACTTTTACTTTTACTTTTGTAAGAATCCATTATCATTGCATGCAGATACCAGTTTTCCTGTACCATTTATTGAAGAGATTATCCTATTGTGTATTCTTGTCACCTTTGTCAAAGATTAATTAATTAAAGTACATTTGTGCTTTTATTTCTGGACTCTCTATTCTCTTCCAATGGTTTACGTTTATGTTTTTATGCCACTATTGTACTGTTTTGATTACTAAAGGTTTTTAATATAATTTGAAATCAGAAAGTGCAATGCTTCCAACTCTACTCTTCTTTCTAAAGATTGCTTTAGCTATCTGGGGGTCTTTTGTGATTCCTACAAATTTTAGGATAACTTTTTTATTTCTATAAAAAATGCCATTTGAATTTTGATAGGGATTGCATTGAAACTGTATATCACTTTGAGTAGTATGAAGGCTTTAACAATATTAATTCTTCCAATCCATGAACATGAGATAACTTTCCATTTGTTGGTATCTTCAATTTCTTTCATCAGTGCTTTATAATTTTCAGGGTATAAACCTTTGGCCTCAATGGATAAATTTATTTCTAAATATTTTATTCACTCTGATGCTACTGAAAATGGGATTGTTCTCTTAATTTCTTTTTTTGATAATTTGTTGATAATGCATAGAAATACAACTGATATTTGTATGTTGATTTTTTTTATTCTCCATGACATTAGGTATGGGTTTGTCACATAGGACCTTTATTGCATTGAGAGACATCCCTTATATGTCTAATTTGTTGAGAGTTTTATCATGAAAACAATGTTGAATTTTTTCAACTATTCTTGTTCCATCTACTGAGATGACCATGTGGTTTTTTTATCCTTCATTCTATTAAAGTGGTATATCACTTTTATTTATTTGCCTATTATCAAGCCATTCTCAAAACCCAGGGATAGGGGCTGGGGTTTGCTCAGCGGTAGAGCGCTTGCCTAGCACGTGCATGGCCTGGGTTCGATCCTCAGCACCACATAAAAATAAAGGCATTGTGTACAACTAAAACAAATAAATAAATATTTTTAAAACCCAGGGATAAATACCATTATTTTAATGTACTGTTGCTAGTATTTGCTAGTATTTTGTGGAGAATTTTGGCATCTATGTTCATCATGGATTTGGCCAGCAATTTTTTTTCTTATAGTGTCCTTGTCTGGCTTTCATATCATTGTCTGGCTTTAACATCAGGGTAATGCTGGCCTTTAAAATTGAGTTTGGGAAAGTGTTCCCTCCTCTTCCATTTTTTTCTTAAAATTTGAGAATGATTGATATAATTTTTCTTTAAATGTTTGGTAGAGTTAAACCATGCGGTCCTGAGCTTTTCCTTGTTGGAAGATTTTTAATGACTGATTCAATTTATTTATTCATTGTTGATCAGTTCAGATTATCTATTTCTTCTCAGTCTTGGTACACTGTATATCTTAGGAAATTATCTATTTCTAGATTATCCAATTTTTTGCATATAATTGTTCATAGTAGTCTCTCATGATCCTTTGTATTTCTATACTATTAGTTCTAATGTCTCATCTTTCATTTCTGATTTTGAGTCCTCTCTCTTTTTTTCCCAGTCTATTTCCCAGGCTATCTATTTCCCAGTTATTTCCCACTTATCTATTTCATTTACCTTTTCAAAAAAAATAGTTCTCAGCTTCATTGATCTTTTCTAGTCACCATTTCATTTATTTCTGCTCTGATCTTTATTGCTCCCTTCCTTCTGCTTACTTGGAGCTTCTGTTTGTTCTTTTTTTGTCTAGTTCTTTGAGATGAAAATTTAGGTTGTTTGAGATCTTTCTTTTTTCTTAATGTAAGTATGTCAATATAAATTCCCCTATTAAGCTGCTTCTGCTATATCCCATAAGTTTTGAGATATTTAGTTTCTACTTTTATCTGTTTCAAATAATTTGTTAATTTCCCTTTTGATTTCTTCTGTGTAGTATTTGTTGTTGCTACAGTCTGAATGTTTGTCACCCCCTTGAAATCCTAACTCTTAAATCCTAACATCTTAACACCTAGGATAATGCTATTAGACCTTTGTCCACATGACTGGGACTAATTTCCCTATAAGAATACAGAGCAACTATCCCCTTCCTCCGTGTGAGGTTATAGTGAGAAGACATCAGTCTATGAAGAAATGATGGCCCTCACCAGACACCAAAACTGTCAGTGCCTTGATCTTGAACTTCTCAGCCTCCAGAACTCTGAGAAATAAATGTTTATTGTTTATCACTACCCAGTTTAGTTATTTTGCTATAAAAGCCTGAATAGTCTAAGACAGTTGTTCAGGAATGTGCTGTTTCTATATATTTGCAGTTTTTCCAGTTTTCCTTCTGTTATTGATTTCTAGTTTCATACTATTGCTGCCAGAAAAGAAACTTGATATGATTTCAATTTTTTAAATATATTAAGATTTGCTTTGTGACCTAATTAATCCTGGAGAATGTCCCCATGTGCTTGAGAGGAATGTATGTTCAGTTGCTGATAAATGGAATGTCCTATATATGTCTGTTAGATCCATTTGGTCTAAAGTATGGTTTAAATCCAGTTGTTTTTATTGATCCTCTACCTGGACAATCTATCAATTGTTGAAAATGGGGTACTAAAGTATCCTACTAACATGTTAATGATATTAGTAGGATACTAATGTATATATGATATCCAGTTATAATATACAATATATGATATATAATATAAATTATATATAATATATGTATATATTATATATATATTTATATATGTATATATATGTTAATGTCTATTCTCCCTTCAAATTTGTTAATACCTGCTTTTATATATTTAGGTGCTCCAACATTGGGTGCATACATATTTACAACTGTTATATCCTCTTGATAAATTGACTCCTTAATTATTGTATATTATTTTCTTTGTCTCTTGTGACAGTTTTAACTTAAATTCTATTTGATCTTATACAAATATAGGCACCCCTGCTCTCTTTTGGTTACCATTTTCCTGGAATATCTTTTTTCATCCCTTAACTTTCAGTTTGTTTGTTATTTAAACTAAAGTGACTTTCCGAAGGCAGCATATACCAGGAATTGTTTTTCTTTGTTTCATATTCATTATACATGCAACCGCTTAGTGTCTTTTTTTTTTTTTTTTCTTTTTGGTAACAGGAATTGAACTCAGGGGCCACTGAGCCACATGCCCAGCCCTATTTTGTACTTTATTTAGAGACAGGTTCTCATTGAGTTGCTTAGCACCTCACTGTTGCTGAGGCTGGCTTTGAACTTGCTATCCTCCTGTCTCAGCCACCAGAGTCATTGGGATTGTAGGTGTGTGCCACCACTCCCAGCTGCAATGTCTTTTGATTGTAGAATTTGATCCATTTACACTTAAACCAGTTACTGTTAAATGAGGACTTACTATTGCCATTTTGTTCATTGTTTTATGATTTTGGAGTTCTTCTGTTCTTTTCTTCCTTGATTTTTATTTCTTTGCAATTTGATGATTTTCCATAGTAGTATGCTTTGATTCCTTTCTCTTTATCTTTTGTGAATCTACTATAGGTTTTTGCTTTGCAATTGCCATGGGGCTTGCGTAAAACATCTTACAGTTACAACCATCTATTTTAAGCTGGTAACAACTTAACTTTGATCACACACAAATAGTTCATGCTTTTACTTCCTCCCACCATATTTTATGCCTTTTTTTTTTTTTTTTTTTTTTTTTTTGTACCGGGGATTGAACTCGGTGGCACTCGACCACTGGGTCACATCCCCAGCCCTTTTTTGTATTTTATTAGAGACAGGGTCTCATTGAGTTGCTAAGTGCCTCGCCATTGCTGAGGCTGGCTTTGAACTTGCGATCCTCCTGCCTCAGCCTCCCAAAGTGCTGGGATTACAGGCGTGCGCCACCGTGCCCGGCTCTATTTTATGCTTTTGATGTCACATTTTATTTATTTTTGTATTGTGTATCCATTAACAAATAGTTGTAGCTATAGTTATTTTAATGCTTACTTTTAACCTATATACTAAAGTTAAAGTTAATTTACATACCACTATTACAGTAGTATTCTGAATTGGGCTATATACCTACTTTACCATTGAGTTTCATTATTTTATATATTATAACTGGATATTATATATTTCCCAATATTGGGAAGTTTTCAATCATTACATTTTTAAATATATTTTTCATTCCTTTTCTCTTCTCTGAGATTTCTAGGATGTGTACACTATTTCTCTTTGTGATGTTTCATAAATTCTGTGATCTTTCCTCATTCCTTTTTATTTTGTTCTCCCCTTTTTCTTTTTCTTTTTTTTTTTTTTTCCTCCTCCTCTAACTGGATAATTTCAAAATACCTGCATTCACGTTCACAGATTCTTTAGTCTGCGTGATCAAGTCTGCTGTCGAAACTCTATTGCATTTTTCATTTCATTCATTGTTTTATTCAGCTCCAGAATTTCTATTCAGATTTTTTCTTAATGTTTTCTGTCTCCATTGAATTTTTCATTATGTTCATGCATTCTTTCCTGATATCATTGAGTTGTCACTCTGAAATCTCTTGAGGCTAGCTGAGCTTCCTTAAAACAATTATTTTGAATACTTTGTCAAACCATTTTCATACTTTTCTACTTCTTTGAGATCAATTACTGGAAAATAGTAATGTTCCTTTGGAGATTTTTTTTTCCTATTCATGTTCCTTGAATTCTTGCATTACTATCTTCACATTTGAAGAAACAGTCATTTCCTCTAGCCTTCACTGATTAGCTTTAGGAGAGAAAGACTTTTACTAGCCACTCTGGTTTGGGATTCCGAGCCCCTCTCAGACCACTTCTTTAGAAGGGCCTGTTCTACCCCTCTTGTTCCATTTTAGGGGGAAATTTTTAAGTGTGAATGCCCTCTCTTAATTCTACAAAGCCAGACCAGGTGATGAGAACTTCCCTTTTGTTTTCCCTAGGGGTGGTATCCTGACATGATCAAGTTTGTGTGCCCTTTCCCAATAGTGGAAAAGTATTGGGACTATCAGAAGACTATGCATGCTTTATAGCTGTCTGAAAAGGTTCACACTCACTGGGACTATTGCCTGACTATGCATGCTTTCTAGCTATCTGAAAAGGTTCACACTCACTGTCCAAAGCACACAAAGGAACTGGCCATAAGGAAGGAGAGATGAAGCACATAGTGCATTGAGGTACCCATGAATCAGTTGGGGTGTCCTAAAGATGAGGCATCCTGAGCCTCTTATGGGAATGCCTCCTTGATGGAGTCCAAAGACACAGTTAGTAGGAATGCAGTACTTTGTTGAGTTCTGAACCGGGTTCCTTTGAATCCTCACCTCTCTTCCGTGCTTCCAGCCTCTCCAAGCTACTCAGCTGTGCTGATACCCTCAGTATTCTAGATGTGCAAGAAAGAGGCGGGCCTCCTGGGTAGCATCCCACACAGCTGCAGAAGCCAGGCACCCTCACTTCCCCCATGAGAGAATGGCAGGCTGAAGGAGCCTCTTATTGATGTGTCACATTGAGCTGTGACACATCAAGGAAGGAGGATGTGAGTAAAGCAAAACTGTTTTTTACCCTCTATAATGAGTCTATTCCCAGGTTTTGATTCTATTCTATGCTGAAACTTCACTGGACTTCTTAATGCCCACAGAGTTACTCTGATCCAAGGGTATCAAAATCAGTGTGCTGTTGGAGATGGTGATAGAAAGGTCTTATTCTGCCATCTTGCTGATATCATTCTCCTCCATTTCCTTTTCTTTCTAAAATTTTCTATGTCCTCCAAGATGACTCTCAGTGTCACCTACCCCATGCCATCAGTGCCTTCTCTGAACTTTCCACAATTGAGGGGTTTCCTCAGTTTCACCCACAAAATAACATTATAACCCAGCCCCCTGAATGAACAAATGAATGAACTATTACATGAGATCACTTTGTTTCCCTGGGATAGTGTTTGTGCTCTCAGAACAGGAGACCTGCATGAATATAGAAATATAAGATTTAAGCCCAGGATTCGGGACCTCTTCAGTAGCTTGCAGATCTTCCAGTTTAAGCAAGCTAATTATTCACACCCACTCTTCCATGAAACAGCAACAAAAAGAAGTGTTGCTGCTCAAAAAGAAGTGAGCAGCTCATCTCCAAAGATGTGTAAGCAGAAACATAGGAGCTATCTGTGTAGAACCAGGGATATTCCAGTGTTGTGCTACTACCAATATGATCCATGGACTACCTGCATCTGCCTCACATAGGACATATTAGAATTGCAGAATCTTGTTAGGAATGTTCCACCCCAGAGCTACTGAATTATAATCTGTACTTTATCAAGATCCCTAAATAATTTATGCCCAACATTAAAGTTTGAGAAGTGTTGATTTCCAGTCCAGTCACATATGGAATCACCTGGGCAATTTTACCTTTTAAATACTAATTCCCAGGCCCCATACACACTCAAGTGAATCAGAAACTCTGCTAGTAAGACCCAGACATCTGTATTTTAAATGTTCCCAGCAATTCTAATGCAGTGTGAGTGAGAACTTCCACTGAAGGTTCCTATACTTCAGACCCAGCTAGATTTGAGAAATTTTCTTTCTTTTCCTATTGTTGTTTTTCCCCATAGTTAACTATATTAGTCAGCTTTTCAGAACTGTGATAAAATACCTGGTAAAATCAACTCGAAGGAGGAAAGATTTATTTCAGCTCACCATCCATGGTCACTTGGCTCTGTTGCTTTGGGCCTAAGGCAAGAAACATCATGACAGGGTGTGCCTCATGGAGAAAAGCTGCTCAACTCATGGAGACAGAGGGAGAGAAAAAGAGGCCAGAGACAAGACAGACCCTATAAGGGCATAGCCCCAAGGACCTACTACCTTAAACTAGACCTTATCTCTTGTTACAGTTTACATGTGCAGTGTCCCCCAAAAGTTCATGTGTGAGACAATGCAAGACAGTTAGAGATGAAATGATTGGGTTATGAGAGCCTTAATCTAATCAGTGCATTAATCCTCTGATTGGGATTAATGAGTGGTAATGTAGGTAGCTAGGCTGTGGCTGGAGGAGGCGAGTGCCTGGAGGGTGTGCCTTTGGGTATTTATTTTGTAAACTAAGCTTAGTCTCCTTCCACTCCCTGATGCCAAGTCCTGAGCTGCTTTCCTCTGCTACACACTTCCACCAAGATGTTCTCCTTCACCTCAGGCCCCAAGGAATAGAGTTGGCTGTCTATGGACTGAGACCTCTGAAACTATGAGTCCCACATAAACTTTTCCTCCTTAAAATTGTCCTTGTCAGGTTTTTTGTGATAGTGGCAAAAAATCCGACTAAAACATCGCCTAAGTTTTCACCACCCACCCCTTCAATTATGAAATGATCAGTAATGAGGTTAGAACTCTCATTATCCAATCACCTTCCAAAAGTCAAAAAAAATATACACTAATGTACACTGAAAAGCAAGCTTCCCTCATCCCTAACCTTCAATACACCCAAATCCCTCTCCAAAAGCAAGAAATGTTAACCATTTTTATATTTTTCCAGAGCTTTCACATACATGGTCAAACACATCCATGCGTGTACACTACTCTTCTTTATATTTGCCTATACATGCTATTCTTCATCTTGGTATTTTCATTTAACAGTATATCACGGACATGGTTCCATTGCAGCAAACATTATTCTGTCTCATCCTTTGTGACAGCTATATACTCTTATTCTATTGTACAAATGTAACATAATTTATGAACTAGTTCCCAATTGATGAATATTTAGGTTGTTCTCAATTTTTTGCTCCTACAAACTATTCACAATGGATGATACATAAAATAGCAGACACTTCAGTCATTCTTTCCCTCTTTTCCTAGTTTTTTTTTTTTTTTTTCTTCATAGCACTTATTACCAACTCGAGGTGACTGCATTGTTATCATGCAGATTAGGATATTTCTAAGAATAGAAGGGGGCACTAACAGTTATATGAGGACATAAATGTGACTACATCAGACAACTAGGATACATGGCCATCCTAACTGATTTATTGTGTATTCCTTGTGTGTTTATCATCTACCTCCCTACGATGTAATCTCCTGGAGGGCAAGAACTACTCTGTTTTGTTCACTGCTATTTCTCCAGTGCCCTGAATGACAGCAGGAATATGGCAGAAACTCATTAAATATTTGATGAATGAATAATTGAATTAAAATTAATGTATCTGAATATCGTCACTGGCACATATGTGAGAATATCTTCAGGATAAATTCCTAGAAGTCAAAAGGCATCAAAGGGCATATACATCTTATAATTTGGTAGATATGGCTATATTATATTCCTTGGAAAGTGTACTAATTAACATTCCCACCAACAAGGAGAGTGGGACTTCTGCTTTCTTAATCTTCATTGCCTGTGAGTGTGCATGTGTGCACAAATATCCATGTGTGCACAAACATCCATATTCAATATGTTCCACACAAAGACCTTGCTGCCACAGCACCACCCAAACCAAGCATTGAAGTTTATGATTTCCAAAAGCACACATTTTGTTCCCTGAGGAGGTGAGGAGAGAACCTCTCCATACCCACTGATGAGGGTGTTTGGTGCATCCTTTCTTCTCCCAGTACTTCTTGCAGGCAAGATCAACATTTGGAAATTACCTTCCAGAGCTCTGACTGTCAGACACAGCAAGGCAGCACCTAGTGCAGGCCTGGCTCAATAAATGTTTAATTAATTAATCAATCAAGTCAAATCAAAGATTAGGTTGATTATCTAGATTATTTTTTATCTATATACCACTAGGCAACTTGTTAATTGCTTTTTCTTTTCTTTTAAAGTTTTGTACTGAAATGATAATATGTTTTGGATTTATGTAGATATAGCCTCAGAGGTCAAAAATCTGATAAGTATGAAATATTCCCAGGGTGTCCTCAAGAGCAGATTGCTGCAAAAGCAATAGTCATTATCCTAGAAGTCAATGCCTTAATGTTACCATAATGCTGAGGTATAAAATACTTTGGCTTTTGATGAGATAACTGAAATCCGCAAATATGGTTCTACAGAAATATAAAGCCAAACTCAGAGAACCTTCATCAGCACTATTTTCCCTACTGTGGATGTCCATACTTAGGATGATCATAAGGACAAAGGAATGTGTTTTTAACATAATATTTTTAACTGTACCCCTCCCAGTGAGATTCCATTGGAATCTAGGCATGCCATAGCTGTGTAAGAAAATAATATGTTAGGTAAAATGTAGGAAAGTGAAAACCTGATAATCAAATAATCACAGTGAGGAGAAATGCTATATGATTCCTGTGCTTAATAAACTTCCCATGGATAGTGGAGATTTCTAGGAGCGCCACGTTGGTTATATAAGTGTCTTCACATATTCACTGAAGAGCCATGAATTATCTGTCTTAGTTTCATTTTCAGATCACAATATGCTGAGATTTGGGGGCTATTTATTCTTAGCTATATGTACTGGACTTGACCTTTTTGTATGTGAACCTGGTTGTAATTGTGCTCTTGGTGTATTTGGGACAGTCATGGCATCCCAGGGCCTTCTCTGAGCAATCCTCAAGCAGGCCCCCAGAGTAGATACATCCAGAACCTGCCACAGTTCTGATTCTGGCAGCAGCTCCACCCACACAGCCCTGGACCTCAGGAAGGTACAGTACAGAGAGCAGGAAACCCTAACAGGTTCAATCCAATTGGAAATTTCCAGTAGCTTCCAGAAGCTGGAAAAAAAAAATCACAAAAGCATTTTCCCCTTACTTTCTAAAGATTTGCCTTTGATTTTTAAAAAGCACTTTTGGGTTGAGTTAGAGCACTCACTCACACATTCGTCTGGGAGGCGGTGATCTGGCAGCAGCCCATGCCTCAAAGACTGCCAGGAGGACTCCAGCAACTCGACGAGGCCTCAGATTCCTCGCAGTCTGAGCCTGAGCACAGAGACGCGTGATCCCGACCATAAGCGCTGCCTTCACAGGCTGTCGGGGAGTGTGAACCCGGGACAGCAGAGCTGGCTGGCAGCCGTGCACTAGCCACTTCCTCCTCTACCCACAGCGATGCAAACACTCAGAAAGATCAATGCTGTTGCTTCAGAATCTCCCTCTTTCCAACATTGTCAACACACGTTCAGCCACACATAGTGTATATATAAGTCCACAAATACACATGCCAACACACACATTTATCACATGTCGATCTTCATGGTCAACTCGATACCTTTAAGTGGTGCAACACCCCCCGAGCGAGTGGCCAACTCAGGCCTGGCTGAGGACTGCCTCCCACTGGCTCTCAAGAAGATCTGAAGTCTCATCAAGGTCACAGAGGCCTTGGAGACTGTGATCTGGGGACCTTGCAACCATACAGAGACATTTGTGCCTTCTGCAAGCCTAGACATGCCTCCAGGGCCTGAAAAATACATCATTTATGGGAAAGCCCAGCAGTAGTGTCCCAGCGGGGCAGTCAGTAACTTGAAGCATGGACCCAGAGCTGACATTGAGACCTGCATTTTCACCCATGATTCCTCTTCCATCAAGTGTCATGGTATGACCTCCTAATAGAAGGTGGCTCCAGAACAACTAGGTTCCAAATCACCTGTGCCTGTTTTAAAAAGAAGAGATGACACTGTCTTTTCCAGGGGCTCTAATGAAAGCCACCCAAGTGCTATGGAAAGAACACAACTTTGGCAATAGGTAGACAGGGGTTCAACTCTGGATCTGCCATAAATAGCTGAGTGACCTTGAACATCTTTCAGAACTTTGATTTCTTAATCTTTAAAATGGGAACAACAGTATTCATTCCCTCAGTTTGTTGTGTGAGGCTTAAAGATGATGTGTCTTAAACAGCACCCCACAGAAGTGTGACACATGGAGAGAGAGAAGGAGCTCAATAGTTAACCCACTGAGAGAAAAAAAAAAAAAACATTCAGTCTCCCTGTGGTCTTTCTTCCAAGAGTAGGGAAACCCTGCTGAGGATCCTTGCAGGCAGAGATCAGACCAATGTGCTTCTGTAAAAGATCAGCACTTTGGAATTGACCACAGAAAAGGAGAGTGAGTTGGGGACACTTGGAGTGAGGCTAGGTGATAGAGTGGTATGTGGAGAGGAAGCAGAGAAGCTGTGGATTGAGAAGAACAAGAGGAAAACCCAGTGCTGACTGTGCCCTCCCCACACTCCCACCTCGAAGAGAGAGAAATTGATGGGTGAGTACCTTGAGGCAGGTAGTGAGGCACCTAGAAGCCTCATAGTCAGTGTATTCACCAGCAGGTCTCCACATCGCTGATCTTCATGTCCACTTTGTGGACCTTCAGGAGCAGATTCCTCAAAACACACACACACACACACACACACACACACACACACACACACACACACACCCAATCCACTAGGAAGGTGAGGACTGACCCTGTGCCGGTCCCAACTAGCTCCCCTGAAATAACTCCCTGCAGTATCTCCTAAGGCTGTAGGGATCCCTGGAGACCTAGTAAGGTCCTGGTGAAGAGCTTCACAGAGATGAACCAAGAGGACTTGGCACCCCTAGCTGGAGGGTCTACATTCCATCACATAGGCAGCTGAGAATGTCACCTATGTTATTACTGCTGTGGTCTGGAAGGTCAGATTTGAACACACAAGAGGGAAGCAGTCAAGCAGGTACCCAATGAAGAAAAGCAGACATTGCAAAATAGCCGTAGGAAGCTAATCTAGGGATCTCCATAATGTGATAGGAATGGGGCAAAAGGGAGAAATTTCATTTCAGACTTCTTCCTGGAGAAAAACTATGTCCGTTTAGAGGAAATGCTTCAATAAGCTGCATAGGATATGGGGTACAGGAGCATGTTCAAATAATAAAGATGGCAAAGAAACTTCCCTCTAAAGAGAAGCATTCAACTGGAGGGTGTTTTGTTTCATGTGTTTGGCTTTCTGAGTTTGAGGGTAGGACTAAGGAGGCATTGAAATTTTGGCATGGAGAAGAGAAAACGTTTGTATCCTGATGTGATGAAGAGCCAGGTGTCTGGCTGGGCAGCTTCTAGAAGACAACTGGGAATCACCAATAGTGGTCGCTGGTAGCCAGCAATTTCTATTGAGGATGCTATGAGGTCTTTGAGCTGTGACGCTAAAAAGAAATTATTTTCTGTACTCACATATCCAACACCAATGTGTGGGGTTTCCACACCACACAATTTTCCCTGCAGACACCAACTGGGTATCCAATGCTTCAACTCCTTTCTGACATTGACCACCTAGCAGACACCAGTTGCAAATAGGTTAACACAAGGTTACCCACACTGCTGTCCAGCTTGGCTAAACTTAGGGGTTCTCAGACTCAAAAATCTTCCATATTGTCTCACAGAACTCAGGGAGATGCTTTGCTTACTATTAATGGTTTAATTAATCAGCAATCAATGGTACCAATGAGGAGCGAGATGACAAAGTATGTGGGATGAGGTCTGGAAGGGCCAGGAGTCCTGCAGGAGCCTCTGACCCCATGGGGTTGAGTGTGCCACCCTTCTGGCATGTGGACGTGTTCACCAACCCAGCAACTCATCAGATCTCGTTGTTGAAGAGTTTTTAGAGCTTAATCTCCAGTTACCCTCATCTTCCAGAAGTCATGGCATATCACCAGAAGTTCCAAACCTCTTATCACTAGCTCCTTCTAGTGGCCAGCATTCTAAGAGCCCCAACCTAAGTCACTCATTAGCATAAACTCAGGTATGGCTAGAGGGGGCTGATTATGAATAACATAGAATGCTCCTCTCACTCAGGAAATTCAAAAGTTTTTCAAAGTTCCGTGCCAGGAACTGAGGACTAAGACTGAATATATTTCTTATTCTATCACAGAGCCTCTCTACCATTCCAGTGATCAGTAATGGTTTGTGGATAAGGACTTCAGAGGGTACCAGAGCAACATCTAGGTTGCCATGTGAGCAAAACACATACAGCATGCCTGGGCACAGGAGTCAGGGAATGAGGGCATGCACTGGAGAAAGAACACAAAGTAGCAAACAGAGGCTTGGATGCAGGCGCACTCTGTGGCTAATGATTTTTGTGAGTCTGGAAACATACCTTCCCCTGGCTGGGTTTTATTACTTAATCCTAAAGTAAACTCGTGCCCTCAGATTCTAGGACTCTCGTTGTAGTGCAGCACTCTCCACTGTGCAGCTTGAAGTGGCAGTGGCAATTAGCAGAGCATTTGTGCATTTATATGGAGTGTGCTTCCTGCCCCAATATAATGAATTTTCTCACAAATTACATGTGCAAAGAACTGCTCAGGTTGAACTTTAAGATCACTTCAGATGCACTATTGATTTTCATTATTTTAGTTTTCTCCATCCCTGAGTTCCTTGCAATGATCCCCCAATTTGATTTTATCCAGCAGAATAATCTCTGCCTTCTCCTTCTGGTAATCAGTTCATAAAACCTCAGAACTTGGGAGTCTATGGCAGTACGCTGGTTTGGGTAGAACGTTTATTCTTCCAAAGGGATGATAATTTCTGACCTTCTGAAATCAGTAGAGATTTCTCTGGTGTCCCTCAATGGCAATGTGAATAACCAGTCATGCTTGTACACACTCTTCTTAAACAATAAAGCAAGCAACTTTTGTAATGAAAAAATATCCTTCCAATGCAAAAGTTCTTTATTTCCTACTGTGGCTTCCCATTAGAGAACGCCGAGCAGCTCTTCTGTATGGGGGTCTTCCGGTGCTCATGTTCCCACCTATTTTGCCCTTCTCACCCTGTTTCCTTGCAGTGCTGGGCCACACAGCTTTCAGGCAGAACCAGTTCCCCAAAAGGGTAGGTAAGTTGGATTAAGCCCTTTCTTACCCTTTTTAGATAAGAAATAAAATTTTGACAGAGAAAGGATATTTATACTCATGCCAACATTTACTTCTAACCTCTGCTTGGCATTTGTTTTCCTGGAGAAGTAGGTTAAGCAGCATCATATGCAAACAAAAGCTAAAATATTTCTCATGTTATAGAATTGAACACCAACCATCACTTATATTTCTAAAGAATTGGCTCCTAAGCTCCTAAAAAAGGGGGGCAGGGTTTGGTTGGGGATCCAGACTTCCAATTTAACCCCAGTGGATCTTGAAGCTAACTTAATAGGGAACAGAGTGTCCTTGATAAGGATTTAGAGTGTGTTTGGGAGATGAGTGGCAGAAAGCAAACTGAGGGTGCAAAGGGGCGATGAGATTTTAGAAGAGGAGAATATTGAGAAAGAGAAACTGCAAACAGTTTAGTGAAGATCGATTGGCTGCCTACCAGCAAATATCACTTGTGTGCTTCCTGTAAAGGAATCACACGACTATTTCCAAGTGTATTTGATTGCTGTATGGATGGTATCTAATATGACACAGTTTCTAGCCAATTGGACTTCACGTTTCATCCTTGGTAATGCTTCGCATTAAACTCTTTAGCCTGTTAACCTCCTGGGTAACTATTCTGAGTGGGCAGACTCCCTCACGACACTTCACCTTTTTCTTAAAGAGAAAAAGGTGATATTGTTGTTGTTGTTGTTGTTGGTGGTGGTGGTGGTGGTGGTGGTAATAGTGGTGGTGGTGATGGTGATTAAGAGAAAGAGTCCAATCAGGTTGCCATCTTGAAAATTGAGCTCATCCACTTTAAAGAACCCAGATAATGGGCCTTTTAAAAATCTTTTCTGGATCATTCCAAAGAGCTTAATCCTCAGCCTCTGCCTCTCTCTCTCTCTCTCTCTCTCTCTCTCTCTCTCTCTCTCTCTCTCCTCTGCTCTTTAGGGGAGGATGAGGCCTCTCCATATTTGTTCTAGAGCCCTGACGTGAGCAAGACACTTAGGATGTTTGGTCCTGGGTAAACGGAGCCTCGGGGAGAGAGGGACTAAGAATTTAGGAACAATGAAATCAGATTTCATTTATCTCAACAGTAAATATAGAAATCCTCCTGTGTCCAACACCAATAGGAAAATATTTTCTTCTTTTGGGGACATAAAAAGAACCCTCCTAGCAGAAGCCATTTGGCCATGGTCTCTTTTGTTGGTCCAAATGAACTTAAAACCTTGGGTAGAGCCAAGAATTGAATCCTTGAGCATGCTCACTGGAACTCCAATACAGCCTATCATTTACCTCGAAAAATCTACAGTCACTCTCCCCATGTTCCTCCTACCTCTTTCCAGAAAAGGAAAGGAGCACATTAGCTTTGACACTAGGAAGCATTCAATATTGTGTGTCACTGCTCCTTCTACAATGGGACACTTGCTGGGTAAGAATGGCTCACTTTCAAACCTCCTTACCACAAAGCCAAGGCAAGGCACAGGGGGCTCCATCTCTGTGGATGGTGAATCCTGGTTTACTGAGTTTCAGCTGTAACTTCTACTTCAATGAGAGCTGCACAGAGCTCATCAGTACCAGTGGGCTGCTGAAATAAGGTGACAAATGCCATACTCCATCAACATATAAAACTTCAATGACAATATAAAGGGTTTGGGTGGCAACAATAACAAATGCCTTTGACTTACAATGAAATAGAAAGGCCTCTTAGCTTAGAGAAGTCAAGAACAAATGTGTTTGTCAGTGTTGTGTGCTTAAATGTACATGACTGCATGTGTGCCTTTCAAAGTACCAGAAGCCAAACTGTCCATTGATTTTCTGACAAGTTGCATGGTGGCCCTTTCAAATACCAAAAACAGAAAGATGACCATGAGCAGATGAATACAGTCAGGAAATTTAGGAAGTGAACACAAGGAAGTCTTGAACACTTGATACAACTCAGCATTGGCAGTTGATCCCAGCGGAGCATCTGGTCTTAGCACGGTCATGACAATCCTTCAGGCACTGTAGACCCCTAGGCCAAGCCCAGAAGTTGCACAGCTCATTGGTTTTACACCAACATGTGCTGACTGAAAAGTGATACCCTGGAGAACTATGAATTGTTTTATGTATTTTGTCATCTAACTCTCTTTTAAAATTTTCAGGCAAATATAATCAATTTCCGAAAGAGGATATTTCCCCCTATGACTTTCTCAATGAACCCAGTATTAGCAAGTCACTTGGGTCTTGTTTTTTTGTTCAGTGATGCCTCTATGAGATAGTTCTATAACTCAGAAAATAAACTTTACCAAGGCAATGTGTGGCTTCGTAAAAATTAACAGGCAAATAAGAGCTGCTCAAGAGTTCAGTACAGTCAGAGAAGTGGGTCATGGCCAGACTCCAAACTCCAAGAAGGTGACACAATCAGCACACCAAGGAGAAGCCAGAAGGCAGGTCAATTCTGAAATATATAAATACATGTTGTTGTTGGTACAATTCAAAGAGCCTGTCTTGTTAGACCATTTTACACAGATATTTCCAAACATATTCAATCAACTCCCTCAAATTGACACTGTCACCAAAATTAAATCAATACTTTGTGAGAGAAGAATTAAGTATTTTATCTAATAATCAATTTATTTGAGATTTGCAATGGTGGTTGCTAGTAGCAAAGGCACTTCTCAATTATTTACATTTAACTCTACATTAGTTTGATCTTTATATCTGTTGCATTCAGATAAGATGTGAGCTTCTAATTTAATTTTGTTTTTGATTTCCCATGACATATCTATTTATGCCAATTGTCCAGGAAGAGAAGGCCATCAGTAATAATGAGAGTTATGGAAAACACTTATAAAGCACTTTTAACGTGACAGGCTCTGGGCTTGAGCTATTGCTGGACAAGTGTATGAGGAAGACACAAATTGGTGTCCCCTTTTATGGATGATGAACTGGGGTTGAGACATTTTCTTATCCCTAAGATTTGACCCAGGCAGCCTGACTCTAGAACCCTGCTCCCAACCACCGCATGGTTCCACTTTTCAGGGGCAGAAGTAATTACCAAGGGAAATTTTTGTAAGATTACTTCCCACTTTTAAGTCAACAAATAACTCAAAACCATGAGAATTATTTCTAGAATGGACCTAACAGGTGGCCCCATCCATGAATAAGGTCAAAGTCACTTCTGTTGACTATTCTCTGTGCTTTCTTTGGTTTCTTTCTAAGATGTTTTTCCCCTTCATTAGAAGCATCATATAAAAGATGGAGCAGCAGTCAAGTACATCCTTTAGGCAAGGTGTTTTGTTTTTACAGAACTGGGAATCGAACCCAGACCCTCATGCATTCTCGGCAGGCACTTTACCACTGAGCTATGTCCCCAGCCCCAGGCAAGGGGTATTTTCTGCATGAGAATAAAAACAATGATCAAACAATGTTATATACATTTATGATTATGTCAAAATGAATCCCACTATTATATATAACTATAATGCACTAATAAAATATGTTTTTTACAAGAATAAAAGAGAAAAAGAGGAACGTGTGGATATGGTAGGGCATGAGACAAAAAATGTCTGTGTAAAAATCTCAGTTTGTCATCTATTAACTTTGTATTCCTGAGTAAGGATAAAACCTCAGTTTCTTCATCTGTATTATGGGAATGCAACATGGGGTCAGGGAGAGGATTATAAGAAACAACACCTGAAAAGCTCTTACCAAGTGCCTGGTGCAGGAAAAATGCTCAGTTCTCAGTTATATGAGTCCTGATCACCCACCAGGATTGAGTGAATGATTGCATACTTCATTCAAGATTATAGATCAAGAGTAGTTCTATATAAAAATTATATCAAGGCTGCATACTTCCATCCCAGATCACTGTGCAGATGAGGTAACCGAAGCTAAAAGAGGCCAAGTCTTTAACTGACGCCACAGAACTGTATGGTAGCAGAGCTGGAAGGGTATCCAAGCCACTGGCTTCCAATCTGATGTCTGCACATCACAGCAGAATGCCTCAAGTTTGCATTTTCTTTAAAATATTTTGTCAAAAACCAAGAGTGATAACATCATTAATATTATCAAACTAGGACACATTCAGAATCTATTTTTCCAACTTCCCGTAACTTACATGTCAGCAATCCATCACTTAAAATTAAAAAAAAAAAAAAAAAAAAACTTGCAAAAATACGGGCCTAAACAATTTTTAGTGTCGTCTTGCATCTTAAGTAATTACACAGTAATACCATGATAATCTAATAGCAATTGACAAGATAAAAATGCATAGTAATCATGTATTATACCTGATATAAGCAATATTACATTACCTAATACTCTGCCTTTTACACAACTATTTCATTACTTGGAAGCTCCCTGGTAATGAATATGCTATTAAGCAGGGTTTTTTTAATTTGCATGTTTCTCTTATAGTGATTCTTCAATAAATTTTTCTGACTTCCTTCATAAATAAGTTTCATTATTCCTCATTATTAAAAAAAAAAAAACACATTCTCCTTTCCTGAAAGGATGTTGTATATTAGATGACCTTCCTATATGAAATCATAAATGAAAAAGGGCCAGACAATAAGAAAATAAGTAACCAGACAATAGGGTACTAAATACAGTGGGGCAGACATACGGCATATGGTATAGTTAAAAGTTTACAAAAAGAATATTTTACAACACGAAAACCAAAAGGGAATTTAGTTTTGCCTACAGCGTGAGACAAGTCCCAGCTTTTGCACAATTTATCACTGATTTCTTCATTTTGTTGTTTTAAACATGCTTTTAAGACATACTGAATAACTAGTAAAAATTGTATACAATTCAAATGACATTTCAGATAAGTTTTATTGACTTAATGCTCTGATAATAAAATTATAACAATCAGTATTATTCTGATTTATTGCAATTTTTACTTTCACTTTGTAATGGACTTGGTGCATCACAGAATTGAACGTAATGTTGCTGCCACCTCAAGGTCACTCACTGGAAATGAGATGGCTCACTTCAGTCTAATGCACTAAAGCAAGTAAATAACTGAGGGCTTTATGGATGAAAATACCACTTTGTGGTCACGTCACAGTAAATCTAAACTTTTATTTGCAATGAAACAATGGGTTTTATATGCAATTTCCAATGAAAACATTTTCTGATGATGCTGGGTAAGGCTGGTATGGCATTGTGAGTATTAGGTCTGCAAGAAAAGAGCCTTTTATATCACAGTCCAGGGGAAGAAATGTCAATTTATCAAACTGAAGAACCATCTGTGCATAACTAGAATATTGGCATGGCACAATCCAGATACAGTGGTTCCTTAAATTAAAAAAAAATTGTCCTTGAGTTTATTTTTCTTTCATAAAATTCACCTGGCTCTTTTCCTCTCCCTCTTCCAATCTTTTCCAGTTGGTGACCTCCATGAACCTGACCCTCTTCAGTCTGGATTTATCAAAATTACCCTTAATGTGAACAAACAGTTCCCAGGAAATACCAATGAGCCGAATCACTCAAGGAGATCGATGTTTTGCCTAACAGATTGTCAAAGATCAACTTTTCATAACACTGGTTTGGCAAGGTAGAACTGTAAATTAGAAAAGAGAAAAATGTGTCGATATTTTTCAAATTTTAAAATGCATATACCTTCTGACCAGAATCTCATTTCTAAAAATTTATTTTTCAGGTATATCCACACATGGGCACAAAGATGTGTGTGCAAGGAAATTAATTACAGCAAAAAGATTGGAAACAAACTAAATGTCCATCAACAGAAGATTTGTAAATTATGGCGAATCCATAAAATGGAATACGCTGCAGTCTCCAAAATCAACAAGGCAGCTCTATACATACCAATATGGCACAATTTCCTTGATCATATGGTTATGTGGGGGGGAAAAAAAGCAATGTGCAAAACAGTGTGTATAGTATGGTTAGTGTGTATGTATTTGCATAGAATCTCTTTGGAAAAAATACAATAAACCATTAGCAAGGGTTCCTTTGAAGAGGAACTGGGGGCTGATAGTAGGGATGGGGAGGCCTAATTTTCACTGTATGCCCATTTTTTTCTTGATTTTTATATTGTACAAATGTATTAGCTGCTTGAAATGTATAAATAAAAAAGCATTTTGAAAAACTGCTTTGGTTTGTAATTCAGAGACAAAGTCAATAACTATGAGGACAAAAGACAAAAGAGGACTGAAGGGGAGGAGGGGAGAAGAGAGAGACACCGGGAGGGAGGTAAAGGCCAGGCTGCCCCTGGGGGCTTGCTGGAGGCCATGCCTCCCTCTGGAGGGTTCCTCTGCTCTAATCCAGCCTGAACCCACATCTCTTCCCTGCTCTTCTCATTTTCTCTATTCTCTGACTTTGCATTCATTCTTCTCTGCAATTCTATCCATTCTCCTCCTAGTCATCAATTCTCTTTTCAATTTCTCTGATCCCTTGTGTTCTGCCTGCCTCTAAGTCTCCTACATGAGGAGACCCAGAGCCAGCCCTCCCATTCCTGATGCCAGTATGTGGCCGGGCTTGCCAGGTGCGTGCACGCTGTGTGCACCCCGGATGTACAGAGTGTGAAGAAGCAGCATTGCGGTTAACAGCCCCATCTGCCCTCCGCCTTCTACTAGAACTCAGAGAATTTGCCAGAGAGTTGTCTGTGTTTTGCTTCTTTTTAAAGCCCAAATACCACAATGATGAACAATTTATCTGGCCATGGAACAGCACTGGCCAGCATGCAGAAGAAATGAGGTTTAGAAATCTGGAGATATGCCTTGAATTGGGAAGAAGGCAATGGGATGGGGAGTCCACCTAAAGTCTCTCAGAAATGGAACCAGGGTCAGGCAGAAGAAATTGGATATCTGTCTTGAATATCGCCCAGAGGAGATGAGGCGCATCAAACATGGAGGAAGAGGCCGGGCATGATGGGGCATGACTGTAATCCCAGCAGCTCCGGAGGCTGACGCAGGAGGATCGCAGGTTCAAACCCAGCCTCCGCAACTTAGCAAGGTTCTAAGCAACCTAGTGAGATCCTGTCTCAAAATAAAAAATAAGAAAAGGGCTGGGGATGTGGCTTAGTGGCTAAGCACCCTTGGATTCAATCCCTAGTACCAACAACAACAGAAAAGAAAAAAAAAAAAAAACATGGAAGAGGAGAGGGAAGCTAAGAAAGGAAGTGAGTACGTCTAACTGCTCAGCTTAATGTGTTTGTTGGATTTAGTCTGCCTTTCCCTTTTTTCTCTTTTATTAAACAAATCTCTTGCTATTTTTATAACTCCTTTCAATGACACATCCTTAACAGTGAAGCCTAAATTCTATTCGACAATGCTTAAGAACCCAAATTCTATCAAACATCCTTTAAAATACTTTTATAACCCAAATTATATCAAACATCCTTCAAAATACTTTTATAAGTCACCAATATGCAGTATTTTAAAAGCATACACATTTCCCCTCTCCAAACCCTCCCATAGACTGGTTGGTTTTCTCCCGGTATTATTTTTAAATGCTACAGTTCAAAAGATTAGGAGTATTCCTACACCAAGTCAGGGAGTTTTATAAACTTTGTCCACTTTGAAATTAGACACATCATTTTTATTATATGTGCAGGTTATTGAAAAAGTTAAAAGTAAACCAATGAACAGTTTATTTGGTCTTAAAAGATGCCTTGGCAGATTTCTGGGATGTGGAAATCTTTCTCTACTTTTCTTTCAGAGACTCTCAAAGAAAAGGTAAAACCGCTAAGCTCTGCCACACCCTGTGAGAGACATTTCCAGAAAAGAAGGTGGTACCGAAACTGGGCTTAGCATTGCCAAGCTCAACCCCCTTCTCTGTGCATGGGACCCCAGCCGCACCTCTTCACTACTCTGCCCATCTCTGAGAAACTTCCAGCTCTAAAATCCTACTAGGCTAATTCTGAGACAAACAATGAAAGAAAAAGAAAGCAAACATGGAGGACAATGAAAAGAAAAGTTCAGAAAGCTTAAATGAAGGCTGGGGCCCAGTCAGAGACAGAAAATGATCACCCCTTTTCTTTTTCTTTTTAGGGATTTTACATAGATAGGAAATTAAGAGATACCTGCCTCCAGGTCCCTTCTTCCACCTTCTGTGTTAATCACCTGCAATCATCTCCAACATATAAATAGACACATTTAAAAATACCCCCACCTCATCAGATGATTCAAACTCTGCTTTGAGATGGCATTCTGGAAATCTGAGATCACCTGAGGATACACAGTGTGTCAAGAGATGAGGAGGAAAGGGGACAGATGCGGTCCCTAAATCATGGCTGCTGCTTCAGGGAACTGACCCCAGAAGCCAACAACAAGCATGGTGGCTGCAGAATGATGGCCCAAAGGTGGAACTAAAGAGAAGAGTTCCTTAAGACAGTACTAGTGGGTCAGGGAGGGAATTTTCTAGAAGGGAAGAATTGAAGAAAACAACTTTTTGATGAGGCATTGGCCTCCTCACCCTAGACTCAGAGATGAGGCCTGCCATGATTAACACCAGTAGTCGCCAATCCTATGTGAGTTCCCCCTGTTGACTACATCCCAGCAGGCTACAAAGGTGGGTTGGACCGAATTACACAACCATGGATGTTACTGGGTTTTCAAAGATTTTTATTCCACATTTAAGAGATTTACAGGAAATCTCCAGGCAGTTAAGCTGAGGGGCTGAGCTTGTCTTTCAGCTGGCTGGAAGCCAATCATGTGGAGGGTAGCTTTAATTCCTGGGATATGGAGTCATATAGTCAGGAAGCAGCCCTGACCCCAGTAAGGTCGGTGTCATGGCCAACTACCCTGGGCTCAATTTAGAGACATAACTATGGCAACGACTGTGCCCAATCGGTTATTAGAGGAGATTTATTGACGGATATGCTTGAATAGCAGAGCCATTAATTGCAATTACCAGACAGGACACTTTGTTCATCTCAGGGAACTGAATGCCAAAATGCCCTAACAACTTTAAAATCCCATTTGCTCTTGGGCTTTCTGCTGGCCTCACTGCACCTGCTTCAGCTTCCCAGTCCTGGGAGGGAGAGGAGAAGGGGCTGAGCTTGACATGGCACCAGCTGGAGAAAACAGTAAGGGCTGGGCACTGGGGCACAAGTTATAGGAACCACAGGCAACTCCCATAGGATCCCTCACAAAGGCAAGGGAGACACAAGCGGTCCCAATCCCCACTGCCCTTTCCCTGGGTTCCATCAACAGAGTAGCAAAACACCTCCTGCCTTCACTCTGCCAATCTACACTGGTCACTTTCTCCAAGACATTCTGGATCCCCACTTAGCCATCCTGTGCTGGACACCGCTCACTGTAGATTCTATTCACTTTATGGTCCCACAAGCCTAGCAAAAGCATCCCTGAATTTCATCCTCTTGGTCTTTCTCGGGGCAGAATTTCCTGATCACCCCATTTCTTTAAAACAGAAATTCCCATTTCTTCCCTGCACCTTCTGTTCCCTCACTCTGCTCTCATTTCTTCCTAAGAGAGGAATTGTACCATGTATGGTCAGTCTGTTTACTTGCTTATTTCTCTCTCCCTCACTAAATTCTAAGGTCCTCAAGAGCCAACCTGGCCTGTTCTTTCTCCCACTGTATTCCTAGTGCCTGGCACAGCACCCAGCACACAGCAAGTATTCAAGAAATATTTTTGGAAGGAATGAGTGACTTCAGTTCATTCTGCAGTTAATGCTTACAGGGACCACTTCCACCAAACTAAATCCTAACTGTCCCCAAAGCAGGGATTCTTTCCACACTTGTTTTTATCATCAGTACTGCACACACCTTCTGTGCTTTAAGACTTAAACAAGTGAATGAGAAAAACCACGAACTGCAAACCTATTCAGACCTCTGAATAAGTAAAAGGACACATCCCACCACTTTTCAAGGCATAGTAATACCTAACATTTCAATTTTGCTTTCTATAGGGGAACTGAACACACACTCTCCGGGGTATTCATTCCTAAAATTGACATGATACCCCTGTGAGGTGGGGGATGTTATTCTCTATAAGTTAGAGGTGAGCATGTGGGGTTACACAGTTAGAAGGGACAGTGACAGAGCCACAAAACACAACCAGGCAGTCCAGACCCAGAATCTGTGCCTCTGTGCTATGCTATTGCTCTTAACTTTGAATAACTATAAAAACAATTAGATACCCCAAAGACAGAGTATGTTGAGTATTATGCTCCCTTGAGTTTACTTTTTTTAAATATTCTTTAGTTGTAGATGAACACAATACATTTGTTTATTTATTTATTTATGTGGTGCTGAGGATCGAACCCAGTGCCTCACACATACTAGGTGAGCACTCTACCACTGAGTCACAACCCCAGCCCCTTGAGTTTTTATTTTTTATCTTTTCATTTAAAGTAGATACAAATTACAAATCTTTGATTCAAATTAAGATGAGCTGAGTGTGTGGCGCACAATAGTAATCCCAGTTACTCGGGAGGCTAAGGCAGGAAGATCACAAGTTTGAGATCAGTCTGGGCAATATAGCAAGATCCTATCTCCAAAACAAACAAACAAAAATTATATATATATATATATATGTATTTCAGGGTTAATAGGCAGGAAGACTTTGATTAATGACCTGACTCAAGTAACTGGAATTTTTCATACACAAAACTAATGCCCATTTGTGTGAAGTATTAATTTATGGAATAATTTCCTCAGTGGGTCCTAAAACCCACATAAATATAACCCATATTGCCTACCATTGGTTCTATAATTTACACAATTAAATGAAATGATTTGGCCAGGCACAGTGATGCATGCCTGTAATTCTAGCAATTCGGGAAGTGGAGACAAGAGGATCTCAACTTCAAGACCAGCCTCAGCAACTTAGCAAGGCTCTAAGCAACTTAGTGAGACCCTGTCTCAAAATAAAAAACAAAAGGGCTGGGGATGTAGCTCAATCGTAAAGCACCCAGAATTAAATCTCCAAAACACCAACAAAACAAAACAAAAAAAGATTGATTTGGCATTGGGTTGATTAATCTGAAGCACTGCAAGAATCTCAGTCTTTTAAGATAAATTTTATTATAGTATCATTCATTCATTCATTACTGCTTGTTTATTGATTGGTATCTATTAGTGTCAGATACCATGGTGGCAAAATATTGTGGATGACCTCCCAAAATTCACAGTTGCAGTGCAGGGAGGAGGTTGACCTTGACCCAGTAAGAACACAGATAAACTACAAAGGGCAAAGGCATTAGGAGGAGGTAAAAGGATTTAACCTGGCCACAGAGGTCAGGGAAGGCTATCCTGAGAAAACAGTTAAGACCTGAAGAAAGATAAAGAAATTACCACGTGAAGGGGAGTGGGAAGAGGTGGCCATTTAGTCCAGCTGCAAAACCAAAATACACTTTAGGGAGGATGGGCAGGTGTGATGGAGATGAGGCTGGAGCAGCAGCCCCGGACATCAGGATGATCTTGAAGGATGGATAAAGGATGGTCTCTAATAGAAGCCATTGGAAGACTTTTAGGCTCCTTCAGAAAGGGAACGCTTCAAGGACTATTGCTGTGGTTCGGATAAGTGCCCCCCAAATGGCCCATGTGTTAAAGGCTGGCTCACCAGCCTATGACACTCTGGGCAGGTGGTGGAACCTTCACAAGGTGGGGCCTAGAGGAAGGTAGTCAGGTCATTGGGGTGTGGCCTGGACGGTAATATTGAGACTCCAGTCCCTACTGTCTCTCCCTGCTTCTTGGTTACCATGGAGTGAACAGGCCCCCTCCATCACACCCTGGGCACAAAGCAACCAGGCCGAGCAACTGTGGACTGAATCTCTGAAACACTAAGCCCAGGTGCACCTTTCCTGTTTTCCAAGCTGATCTCATACATCCCTGACAATAACAGAAAGCATGAAGCAAAGGGGTCTACCACAACTATTAAGCAGGTGAAACTGGCAGCCTTGTATATTTCAGTTCTGTGCACTCTACTTTGCCTTAACAGGAAACTGGAAAAATGCACTAAAGAGAGAGAAAGGAAGGTCAACAGCAGGGGTTGAAATGCAAAGGATTTCCCAGCCCATCTTAAGATAATCAGAAATTTAAATGACAAGGGTGTGCATCCTGCAAGCCGTACAGTTAGGCCAGGCTTCACCACCCTCAGCTAACTCTGCACAGTTTCTGCAAATGGCCTGGAAACAAACCTCTGAGTTTAATAGCACCGAGGGTCAACTCACAACCACCCATGGTGATGGGTTCTATTTTACATTGCCTTTACTAAAACAGGAAGAAAAAAAAAAAAAACTATAAGGTAGCTATTATTCTTGTGCTGACACCAACATTATTATGCATCAGTATAGCAGGGTACTAATTTTAATCTGCACAAAAATCACAGAATTTTCATGCTGAGAGGAACCTTAAACATCATCTGAATATTTGTGCATTTTTTGCAGTATGTTCATAGATGCTTTCATGAATAGTTTATTTCTCGTTAATATGCATGTTGGGAAAGCTCTAAATAAACTGTGTGTTTTTCATGGGCTACACCCACGTGCATTATCTTTCAAGTCCTCATTATTACCACCTAAATCCCAGCAGGACACACACACACACACACACACACACACACACAAAAAAAAAAAACTGTACCCAGATGATGCTCAGTCAATGCTATCAGTTGATTGACTTACAGACAGTAGACCAACGGCTGCCTCTGAGTCTAATGGTCAAAACCATAAAGCTGAAAGATTGATTTCATGGAATCTGCTAAAACATAGGGTAAAGATGAAGTGCAGTGCCAACATTTAGTTCACTAAATCCTCAAAGAAATTGTGGGGAATAAAAACCGGAAGGAGCTAGAACCTGATACCCAGCCCCTCTCCAGGGAGCCAAGGCAGACCAGCACTCCAGGGACTAAATGGCTTAGGGTCAGATGGGAAAGTCGGGAAGGATGTCACATGGCTGGCTGAAAGGTCAGGAGAAAATGAGTGTATTAAGCAAACTGCGAGGTGTTGCCATGTCAGAAGGAAAGTAAAAGATGACAGCCAAGCCACTTCCAGCTTTTTCCTTCCTTTGATCCATCAGTGTTGCCCTGGCCACCCACCAAGTTCACATGGTCCAAACAGACATTTTGGAATGCATCAGCCTGTTAGCACTCTTATTTCTCAAAACGCGGAGGATATATATCTAAGATTAAACCTGTAGAAACCAACCCCTAGATGTCATTGTTGCTGCTGAAATATCAAATCTTGAGTCTTTGAATTTTTAAATCTGAAGAGATAGCAGTGTTAATCTGAATAAGCCATTTAAATAATGCAAATTCGATTCACTTTCAATGTTTCAAAGCCAAGTCCAAAGTCTTCTGGACTTCTTAACCAAAATGTAACTAAATCTTAGGGTGTTAGCATACATTCGGTTGCCAACAAAATCCGCATTTAAGAAAAATAGGCTGAAAACCCACGTAGTCATATGTGACATTACTAACGAGCTCACATCAAATTCCACAACTCCTAAGCTGATTATAGAGTAGCTCCATGATGCTGTCCCTCTTCTCCTTTTCTCTGTGTCCTCTGACTTCTGTGCTCGCCTCTGTCATTGGTGCATTGGTGTCTGGAGCCTTGCAAATGACAGCTTCAGTCAAGGGCGTGCTGAATGAGCCGAGATGCTTACTGGCCCTCGACTTCACACCCTATTTCCAGTTAGCCATCAAATGCTCCATATTCTTTGTTCCAGTGTCTCTCATCTTCATCTTTTCCTTCCATTCCATATCACACCTGTCTCAATCTTTGCAAACATAATAGTATTGTTTATTAGTCACATTGTTTACTCTGAGTCAGGTACCTCAGTGCTTCATGTACATGGCATCCTTTAAATTTTCAACAGCCCTAAGAGTACCACAATCCCCATTTTACAGAGGAAGTGAGGCACAGAGAGGTTAAGTAACTTACCCTAGGTCACACAGCTAGTGAGTGCTAATAGATTTTGAAGCTCAGAGTGAAAACCAGTCAATAGGCTGGATTCTTGGGCCCTCTCTCAGGCCAACTCCCAGGTCCCTAACTTTTTTTAAAATTTTTCTTTATTCTCTTTTTTATTTTTTTTCATTTTTTAAATTATCTTTTCCAAGTCCCCAGGCCTCCATGTAATACTCTATCTTTCCAAAAGATTGCTTTTGAGTAGATTCCGCAGTTAAATACATACCTGGGAGCTTGTCTGCTAAACGAAATCACTTTTGCTTTCACTCATCAAGTATTTACTGAATGTAGCTGCATTCTAGGTCCTGTTCTAGGCCAAGGGGGAATATCAATGAGTAAGACTAACAGGCTCCCTGGGCCTACTGGGAAAATGTTAATGCAGTGATTGCACTGGTAATTAATGATAGTAGAGCTAAGTGCACCAGGATGTGTGAAATAATGCAGGTAGAACCCCTAGCACAGGGGCTCCAGAACTCACTGCCTGTCTCTGCCTGGTCCAGTCCCAGCTCCATCATGCCCCTCTAGCTCTCTCTGCTCCCCACTCCAAGCCCTCCAGAGGGGTCTCCACTATCCAGACAGACGCCCTGTGTCCACTCTCACTTCACACCCTCATTCTTATTAGTCCATTTTCTTCCAAGCTGACCCGTTCTTGAGCTTCTCTCTGGCTTCTTCCTACCATTGGCTGACCATAGGTGTCTCCCTGCACGTGACCCAAAGGCATGAGGTGAAAGAGAAGGGTACAAGTGGGGCAGATGACATAGGAGCTTGGTCACCTGCCCATGAAGCTTCCGTGCACCCCACAGCCCTACTCAGACCTGACACCGAAATGCCACTTCCAGCAGGGTCCTCTGGCCTTGTAGCTTGATGGAGCTTCTAATGAGGCCCAAAAGGGCATGAATATATTGCAGCAAGGACTTTCTGTAGGTACTACATGCATCTCACCTTCTTTTTCTTTCTCATTCATGTCTCTTTCTCAGTAAAAGAAACATCTCAAGAGGTCAAGTACTGTACAATGTTCCCTGTGCTCCGTCTCCCATGGTATCTAAGAAACTCAAAGCTGGAAGACCATAGAAGGTCCTCTACCTTCTAAGACTATTTGCTATCTCTTGTTATCTATCCATTTCCTGATAACTTTAAAAGCAAGAAGTGGTACTCTAGTCCCACTGACGATGATTCGAGTGGCTCCTCCTAGTCTATCACCTCAAGATGAGATGTCAAAATAACAAATGACATATTTTTAAGCCACGTGGTTACCCCTTAGGTAGGCTTTCTGGGTTTGATTAGCAGTTACTTCTGCTCTTAGTGTCTTTCTTCATCATCTTCTTCTTCTTTTCATTTTCTTCCTTGGACCTTCTCATCAATAAAGGTCACTGCTTTAAGGAAACTGCTTCTTCTCTGGGGAGAATTTAACAGTATCCTATTACAATCAGATTGTCTTTTTCAGAAGCAGGGGGTATTACCTGTCAACAGGGTTTGGGGCATAGCAAATAGCTACCACCCATCTCAGCTGAGCTACTACCTGGATCCTGGGCAGATAAAGTGGCAAAAGAAGCGAGCCCTTTGGAGGCCTCTGAATCTCATTTTCATTCTCCTTGCAGAGAAGAGACTGGTTTTATTGACAAAGACGACTGAAAATTGCCTGAGCGTTCCAATAACCAGTCTGCGTTGAAGCAGAGAGACAGTCTGGCGGAGGCAAGCTCCCTGCTCCATCGCGCAGCTCCGCTGAGCCACGCTTGCTGCAGCACAAGTCTGTGGCATATGCAGACTAGACTGAAAGGAGCCTCCTGTCGTCCCCAAAAGCAGCCCTTCTCCACCACCACTCCCAGCCTGCTGCTGCATTTCCTGGATCTCAACCATAAATCAACATGCATTCAGGGAATCTCTGCCAGAAACCAAACTCAGACTGATTCAGGGATCCCAGGGTCAGGCCTGGGTTAGCTGGACAAGGCAAATGTCCCACTTCCCACTGGAGTGCTTTGCGGTTTGACTGCACGTTCCAGATAGGCCACTAGATGTCACCACCATTGATTCTTGTCCTCGTGCCCAGGTCCTGAGCATAAGACAGAGCCCCAAGGCTAGGAGAATTTCAGACTGAATTCCATCATGACCTTGATTCCAGGGCTACTGTACTTGATATGACTGTCCAAGCCCCTTTGTGGGCCTTTTCCAAACCAGTTAGCATCTCAGACCCAAAAGAACAGGGCTGAAATTTACACAAGACTGATATCTGCTAGAGCAAACCCCAATTCTCACAATCGAGTCTTCTGCTATTTCTCCTCTTATTCCTTGTCATACACGGTTGCTGTGTTGCTGTGTATTCTTCTGGTTTATCTGGGCCTTCTATAAGAAATAAATTTGTATGTGTGCCTCGTAGCACCAGGGATTTTAGATGTCGATATGCTGCTGATATAATGTAGATCTGTGGCTTTTAGCAGAGAATGAATGACAGATGGATAATTTATGATGATTCTTGAGACCTGAACTATAATTATGAAGTATTTCTAGGTGTATATTCAGAATGCAAAGTGTACAGAATCCAAAGCTAATGTTAATTTATTGCTGACAGCTGTATATATAATAATATATCATGTCTTTTAATCTTACATTCCTTCTGACTTACATCAAGCAATCTTTTCATTCATTAATAAAATCAGGTCTTGCTATTATTCTTAATAACGAAGTCCCATTTTGAACCCAGAGAACTCCTATAATTAAACTCTGTACTTCCATATGCAAGATATTTGATGCTTTAAAAAAAAAAAAGGGATAAATGGTACTTCTTGTTTTACAAGCAAGGTGAAAACATCAGAAAGATGGAATCCACCTACTCACAGTCCCCACGGGAGCTAAATAGCAAAGTCTGGAATAATTTTTGAGTTTATCTTCTCAGCTCACACTATGATGTCCTTTTCCCTTTTAGCAGCCCACCTGTCCCTCTAACCCTTCCTCCATCTTTCCTTTTTTTTTTTTTTTTTAAAGGCAGTATATTTTTTAAAGGTCATGATAAAAAATACTGCTAAAAGAAATACAGGCTACATGTCTCATCCAATTTTCTGTGCTATGCCAAAGACTTACATGATTAATCTCTTCAAAAGAAATCTCATCTAATCTTCTTACACTGAAGACAAGGTGTCCTTCATAAGTATCGGGGCTGGAAACAGGTAGCTCTCCCTTAAGTTTCAACTGGTTTAGTGACCCATTCAGTTTATGGCCAGTTAACACCTTGCAACTTACTTACTGTACTGTCCTTAGTGTTCCCCAAATTTAAACAGTGCTCTGGTTTAAGTTGTAAAGCAATATGTATTATCAGACTCCCTGGCTACTTTAGGAGATTCAGACTCATGATACTTGTAGAAGAAGTGAAACCTTTAACCTTATCAACTAATTAATGGCCCCAAGGTAGAATAATGAGGTGTGTGGAGACAGAGATTCAGTTATCTGGGTCATCTCTCATCTGGAAACAGAATCAGATTCCACTGAATAGGTGCTAGATAACTGAGTAAGCAAGTTTCCTATCTATAACACTAAATCTTACTATGATTGGTTAATTAAATCATGATAAATAAGATTCTGTGGCAGCTGGAAGGTGCTGAGAAGAGTTTAGATGAGATGTCCACAAGTTCAATTGAACTACACCTGAATGTTTCTTCATTCCTCTGACTTAAAAATGTTTACTGTGATTTTTCTGGAGAGTTCTTTTACAAGGGGGGAAAAAATACTGAGGCTTTTCGAAGTTGTCCTAGGTTTTTCTATCAGATTCTGCTTCTTATACCTTGTCTCCTAATTCTTCTGTTAACATTCTTTTCTGCCTGTAATGTTTTATTGCCATGGCTCAGCCTTTTCCAGTTACTTCCCTGGAGGAGAGAATGCCCGCAATAGCTATGCCATGCTGCTGTAACAAACAGCTCCAAAATCTCAGTGACTTGCTTACCTAAAGTATCTATCATTGATCAGCTGGGAGTTCAGCTCATCACCATCACTCTAAGATACAGGCTAACAGAGTGACAATGCCAATTTCCAAACCAGATAGAAAAGAGTACACTGATAATTAAAAGCTCCAGCATGGGGGTGATGCCCCTCACTTCCACATACAGTTCATTAGCCCATACCAGTCACAGGTCACACCTTCAAAACACAACCAGAAAGTTCATCTCACCATGTGCTGGAAGAGAAACAATGGAAAATAGCTGGTGGACACCAGAAATGACCCCTGGAACTTCAGACAAAGACATATTTATTTCTTTCACTTGTGGGTTTCCCAACACCCAAATTCAGGTGTATTTGTGAAGCCAGAATTAGACAGGCAGTCAGGTTGGATCGGGGAAGCCAATTTTGAGTGAGTCCCTGGAAGCTGGAGACCGGTCCCTGAGGAGTTGAAATGTTAATTCCTTCAGAGCCCTTCCTCCACCTCTATCAAGAACCTGACTCTGCTCCAACCTGTTGCTAAGGTAACCTGTCCCAGGAATTGCCCCTCCCTACAGGGAGCTATAAGGTTGTTAATTAATGTGTCCAGGGCTGCTCCATCCTGCCCTTCCCCCTTCAGCCCACCTGTTTCCCACCTTTTGGCCAGCCCACCAAGTATTCCTGGGTATGCAGGAAGGAGAAAGATAAGGGGAATAGGGCAGGAGAACAAAGGAAGCCTAGGGACATATAAAAAGGGCAGAACACCTCGCTTCGTGGATTCCAGGATACCAGCTCCCCCTTCTACCTCCCAGGAGAAGTCTATGTTACCCCTTTTTAAATAAACCCTGCTTTATCTGCTTGCCTCGGAGAGCTTCTCTAACGTTCAAACTTCATTTGTATTCTGAGATTCGGTAAGTTAAATTATTGACCTATGTAAACAATGACTATAAATTTTACTGTTTTGTGTATTTGGGGGTCTTTCCCTATGTACTCACTTGACAGCCCATCCTGCTTGAAAAGGCCTCTACATATATCTGGAAGTATCCAAAAGACATCTCACCAAACAAATCCAGTCCATTGTTATGAGCAAAATCTTCCATTTTACTTCCCTCCCTGTGTCTGTGGCACATCTGCTGAATCTAGACCCAAGAATTCAGCCTGCTTAACTCCTAATATACCAAAACTGCCTAGTATTCTTGGTGAAGTTGGGTGGAATGCTTCACTCTCATTATGTCTCCATGTTAGCAGGGGAACCTAAACAAAGCTGTTTCCACCATGGTTTTTCTTGAAACAGATCCAAATGACAAACACTAGCACGCCCTTGGAGGGCTAAGGTTGTGTTACTGGGTCAGAGTTTATCAATTCGGATCCTACAACCCTCGAAAATTCTCTGAAGCAAATAGATTTCCCAGGACTAGCCTTGTCCCTCAGCAGGCACATCTGAATTAAAGTCATGGACCTAGCCAGGACCTCTATATTTTAGCCAAGAACACCTCAATAAGTTTAGCCCAACCAAAAGAAATAACACAAATCCACAATCACAGGAGTGAAAAGAATGTCAATGTCCACTGCTGAATGCCAATTACGGGGAGGGTGGGGTGATAAAGTTAGGCCACAATAGATCTAGGCCACGTGGGAAGGCTCCAAAGTGAATATGCGTCGACTTCTAGACCTAGAGGGCTTTTGATAGATCAAGGCAGGGGGCGTGAGAACCGGACACCACCAGCGAAAACCGCCGCGGATCCCGCGGCTGCAACGAGTCAAGCGGGAAACCTTCTCAGTGCCCGGCTAACCTGGTTGGCCCCCGCGGCCCTCGGCGGCAGGGGGCGGGGCCTGGCAGTTACCCCGCCCATTCGCCCGCCACTCGGGTCACCTGACCTGCCCGCGGCTCACGTGATCTGGCCCCAGCGCCGCCATCTTGGAGCTCTGGATGAGGAGGGGGAAAGAGGGGGAAAATAGGGAATAGAGCCGGGAGAGAGGTGGGCGAGGACGCGGGCGAGGGCACGGCAGGGTCCTGGCCGGCCAAAAGAGGCTCTCGGAAGCAGCAGCCGCCGCCCGACCGCAGGTACGGCGCCCCGGGGCTGCCCCTCCACTCGCTGTTAGCGCCACCGCCGGCCATGTGCATCCTCTCCTCAGGCCTCTACCGGCGTCCGCTTCCTCCGCCGGCTGACACCCTCCAGATGCTTGCCACATGGCCCAAGTTCCATGACCCCTTTCTGTCCTCTGTGCCGTCCACAGGAAGGCCTGCGGAGCGCCCGGCCTTGCCCAGCAGCTGTGGGTGGGGGAACCTGCCGCTTCCCGCATACAGTCTCCCGCTAGGCGCCCCCAGGCAGGCCTGTCTGAGGCGCTGCTTCCTTCCCGTGTGCAAATGTAATATCGCTTAAGTCAGCCAGGATGGAGCTAACAACTGTTCTTGCCGCATCTCTTGATTACTTTTCTCAACCCCAATCGCCTCAGCCCTTTCGGCACTGCATGTGTAGTAAGAGCTAGTACAGAAACAGCAATTCTGGCCTTTCGCACTTATCATCGTTCATTTCGATGGAATGATCTCTCCAGATAATTGGGAAAGTGTCCACCTTTTAAGACCTGGGGGCATTCGGAGTGTATGGTTTGTGTGGAAGCCTGGACGATCAATTAGAGTCAACCCTCCCAACCCATAGGCTTTTTAGTTCCTGCTGTGGGCTGTAAATTCGCTGTTAGTCTACAACCCTCTTATCAGGCTATTACTGGATTTATCACCTCCTTGAGTTTGTACTTTCTAAAGTACTCCACTCTGACTCAGTGAATGGGTTGTGTCATTGATTAAAGGAGAAAGTCTGGCCTTCATTTCTTTACCACAGTAAGTCGTTGAAAATTAACTTCAGAGGAGGCCTGAAAACGTGTTTTCTTCCCCAGCAGTGAACTATTTTATTTAACTATAATCATTAAGTTAGTCGCTTTCTAGATGAAACCAATAACCATTCTTTGACCCTTAGGTTAGTACTAGCTAGCATAAGAAACAATAGCAAAGAAATGTAGGACCAGGGCAGGAAATTACATTAGAAGACCTATATAGGTCAAGCCGTTGTGTCATATCTTTTCATGCTGCCATTCTGCCCACTGTGCTTGTAAAATTTGCGTAATCATCCTTTAGATTGTATTTTTGGTTAAGGTTAAGAAAGCAGTATGAAATTTATTATTTCATATTGATGTCAGTAAGAACAACAGTGTATTGAGTCAGTTACATACAGTCTGAGGTAAAAGGAAATATACAATTAATTGGGAGAAGTTTCCAGAGCTATTTTTTTTCCAACTTCTGAAAAATCCTCAAGTCTACTTGTTGAATTATGTAAATTTGCATCACATAATTAGATTGCATGAACATTCTTCTAAATTTCTTTTTGACATGGAGTATTGGAAAACTTTTCACTGCCCAAATTAATCATTACTTTGTTTCACCAAAAAAGAGAAATGTTTGATACTGTATACTTTCATTCTTGGCCACAGCTGGATTTTGAAGATTGATCCAAGGGACTGTATTAATTTCAGAAATTGATTTGAAAGACACTGGCTCTGCCACTTAACAGCCATGTAACCTTGGGTAAGTCACTTAAACCTCACTGAGTTTCCATATTTATAAAATTGTATAACACCACCCAGCCTGTCCCAAAGAATTAAAAGGATCAAATACATTAACATGTTTGTAGCCTAGCGGTGAGGGGCTGTTACTCTTCAGTTTGAATAACTTTATGCATTTATGTTCTCACTGAGAATTGAGAGGAAACCTGTATTAGGAAAAGCATGGTTTTAGAATAAGATTGTCCTGCCTGGATTCCAGATTTTTCTTTCTTGTTTGGGGTGGGTGGTGGTGGCAGGGATGGTATCAGGGATTGAACCCAGAGGTACTTAACCACTGAGCCACATCCCCAGCCCTTTTTTAAAATATATGTTTTATTTTATTTTGAGACAAGATCTTGGTAAGTTGCTGAAACTGGCTTTGAATTTGCATTCCTCCTGCCTCAGCCTCCCTTGCTGTTGGCTTTACAGGCATGTACCACCATGCTCAGCTGTGTTCCAGTTCTTAAACCGTTTGCTACTTTATATCTGTGTATATATATGTACTGTTTTTACATCTTTGAAGTTCTTCATCTGCAAAAAAAAAAGAGGCTAGTATTACCAGGAATTACATGCATATTACAGAAAAATCTACAAAGGCACTACTCCCCGGACTTGTACCTCAAGGGCAAGGATTTCCTCTTAATCATTTTTATAGTCTCTAGCACCGTGCTTGGCACATTATAGGTACTCAACAAATTATAGTAAATTTGAATATTGGTTAATATTAGTTAGACCTTATGTCTTAATTGCAGCTGCCAAATTAGAATATTCTGTCAGGCTAGCTGCCAGCTAAGTAATTCTAGACTATGAAATTCATGTACTTGTGATATTTATACTCAGGTGTGTGGTTTTTTGTTTTTGTTTTTTGTTTGTTTTGTTTTGTTTTGTAGTGGCAATTAATAATTACATTGTGCTATGGAGATTTTAAGTCATATAAATTATAGCTGGCATTAGTAAGGTAAACCTATAAAGTATAAGCAGTTTCCCAGTAACTCTTTATAAGCAGTTTATAATTCAGGGACCGTAAGGTCTATCCAGCTCCACCCTCTTGTTTTATATCTGAATAATCTAAAACCCACAGAGATAGTGACTTGCCTAAAGTCACAAAGCTAACTAAGGGTACGATAGAGGAGGGACACATGAGTTTTTGTCCCCATTTTCTTTTGGCTGGAGAAAAATAAATGTTTTATATTTTTAAATTATGAGACTGTGAAAAAATGAGGAATTGGCTTTATTTCTGTTGCACAATGTTTTTTTCTAGTTTTAAAAGAACGAATTCTTTGTCTGAAAGAGAAGATTCTTTATATCATATTGTACTGTTTTTATATGTACACAGAAAATTACAACCTTTTCTTCAGGCCCACATGAATTGTTCGACTTGATTTGACTTATAACTATAGTACTATAACTAAAAGGAACTAATTAGAAACACAAATAAACCAAACAGCAAATTATAAGGAAATAATTTAGCTCTTTAACTTTTCTTGGGTAAGACATTAATTCTAAGCTTCTGCCTGAGAATTACTATTGTCAAAGAAAGATTTAAGAGACTCAGTAGAAAAGGTTATAGAACTTTTCTGGTGTGGGATGCAATTTTTGTTTATTTATAACAGTTTGGCATATTTGATCTAATGTCATTTCTAATGATTTCAAACAACTAATGGGTTTTGCTTATGCCTCTAGTATTCTGTCCTCAGTGTGAACCTTCCTATCCAGCCATTTTGATCTTTTTGCTAACCCCTAGATAGCATGCTTATTCTCACTTCTAAAAATATATAATGTTGTGGCTGCCTTTCTTGTCAATCTTACCCTTGTATCAACAGTATTCCAAGGAATAAAATGGCAAATTCAAATTAGATTAATGCAAGGAGAGTATATTTACAAAGATACTATTAATAAAAATGTTGGAGTTATGTAGGCATAGCACAGGGATAGAACACTTACTGGGAGCCTAGCAGCATCAGGAGAAGGGACAGGCCCAGAACCAGAAGCAGAGTCTTGTAGAGCAGCCTGTCTGGAGAGAAGTGGCTGTGCTGAGGAACATAGTCAGTCCAGGGCAACTTAGAGGCAGGGAACTAGGACAGTGAATACCCTGTTCTCACTCTGCTATATCCCTTGGATCTGTAATGACTATCCATTGGCAGAATTCAACCAAAACCTGAGGTCAGGGGAGCCCATGATTTAATCCCTCCTGGGACAGAATGCAGATTGGAGAGGAGGATACAGGGCAAATGGATTATGTCTGGCACAGTGCCCATCCTTTGGGATCCACTGTACCTCTTACCTCTTCAAAAAGCCTTTTGCTTACCTTCCTACCCCAAGGGAGCTCTTCAGTCTCTCTTAGGATTTGGCTATTAACTGTTGCCCTCTGTCAGTTTTACCCTGTGTATTATTAAATTGTTCAAAAGCTGTTACTTAATTCTTTTTAGCTTTTCAGTGTCTTATGCCCTCAATTTGGTTTAAAACTAGGAGTACTATGAATTTCAGATGTTTCCATTTTTCCTGCTACTTTGCTTTGTGCTTTGCACATAACTTTTTTCTTTTTCTTTTTTTTTTTTTTTTCTTTTGTAACTTTCTATTATGAAAAATGTAAACATTCACCCAAGTGGAAAGAATAGTATAATGAACTTCTGGGTACTCATCACACAACTTCATTCACAGACGTTGTCATTTTTTACTTTATCCTCACCTTCCACACCCCTCCACTATCCAGGTAAATTTTTGAGGTTGTGTTTAGTCCCATGTCTTAGAGTTCAAGGATAGTATTCAAATGATCCTAGTTATAGTCATTGTTGTCATTGAGATTGTACGTATACTCCTTATTTTCATCTCTCTTATTCAGTAAAGTTTACTTTGCTTGATGTGCTCTATATAGGGATGGGTAGATATAGATGTGATTGCATGAATGGTCTAAGTAAAATTTTTGTCAAAATTTGGAGGGTCAGCTTTAAGGTAATGTCCCCTCTGTGTATACTTTATTATGAACTGTTTTGCCTTTTTTAACAACTTTTGTCTTGATAAGAGTTTTAACTTGTGTATTGATTTTGCATGTAGACCCAAACTGGTTTCTCAGGTGTTTCCTGATGTTGTCATATCTGTTTTGTAGCTGCCATCACTGTACTTTTCCCCAAATGTATGCAGCGTCTAAAATGAGATACTTACATAAATGTTCAGGGAAAATTGGAGCATCTGCTGCAAATTTCCATTAGCTCCTAATGCCTGAGGAGACATAGCTTTAAAAATGTAAGTGTATTAGTCTTGAGATTAGATGAACTCCTCCTTCTCTTCATTTTCCTTTTTTTTTTTTTTTTTTTTTTTTTGTCCATAAGGATCACACTGAAATATCCACGGAGAACAATTTGCATTGCTCTGTCTCTCTCCTATTATGTCATTAAGTAGAAGAGAGATAACTTGAGTCACCTTTGTAACCCTGTGGGTGTGCCAAGTCTATTGAGCAAAAATTCACTTTTAACCTCCGGATTATCAATCAGCCTATGTGGATGTTACATTTTAAGGGAGGAGATCTTTGGTCTATAATGGTGAGCCATATCTTGTCCAAGATACTGAATATTTGGGGATTCCTGTTATTAAACATGTTATGTAACTAATCTGCATGAAAAAATTGAACTGAAATAAATATAGGCTTAAGTTAATGATCCAAAAACCAAATCAGTGGTCACATGAAGAGCCAAAATTCCCCTGGGCCTAAAAATGTGCAATTCTAAGGCAGTAAAGTGATTTAGGAAGTGACAAAGGGTTTTTCCAAAGAAACTGTTGTTCCCCCATTGGTCTCCTCTTCAGTGACTTAAGGTTGAGTGTAGAAATCTAAAAAGACTTGTTCTTTCTACTTGAGAAAGATGAAAAGAAAGTAATTCTTTGAGAGGTAGTTTGGGGAGTGAGTAGCTGAAGGCCCTTTGGCCTTCACTATCAGTGTTGTAATGATGGTGGTGGAATGCACTCCCTGCTGTGAGGTAGATTAGAAGTAGTCCCTGAAAAGAAGAAAGCTGATTTCATAGGGCAGAGTATTAGCAAGGAGGGAAGAAGGAATACTAAAGAAGCCAAGAGTAAAATGTTTGCATTTTTGCCTGATGTAGACCTAGATATAGAAAATTGGTATGCCAGAAAGAACAGAAAATAAGAGGAAAAGCTGTAATTGCTGCCAAAGTTGATATGGGCAAACTAGCACTGAAGCTGGTTAGAGCACTGGTGAGGTCTAGAAGGATGGGTTAGGTATGATCCTGGCAAGGGGCTGAAGGGCCTTTAGGTGTTGATTCAGCCATGTGGGGAAGAAGAGCCATGATTCACTACCTAAAATAAGAACTCAAGTCTGTACTAAAGTTTAAGAATAGCATGGTCTTTGGTCTATAGCTAGTGCCACTAAAAATTTTGCTGGCATTTGTTGTATGTTGTGAGTAAGATTCCAGAATGCACCTAAATGTGGAAAAACAAAACTTGTTGCTGGAAAAAAGCCTAAACTTAAAAATGTGATCCAAGTCAACAAATTAGTCTCACTTTAAGCCAAAGGAAATGTTTGAAAATGAAAGTGATGCCAGGAAATATAAAGAGTATTTGAGTCTTAGGCAGAAAAATTTATGAGCATTTTACGTTTAGTGACTTCCGAGGACATAATGCATTATTAAAACCTACAGATAAGTCCTTTGAAGGACTCTGTTCATTTCTGGACCTGAAGCACAACTGGAATATCAACTTTTTCCTTTTCTGATGGCCCTTTCCCTTTCAGAAAAAAGAACATGCGTGTGGGTATGAGTAATAGTTGGCCACTAATATAACCTCTAGAAAAAAACCACAGCATAGTTTGTGGTTTATCTTGAGGATGAAAAATCAAAGGAAGTAAAAGAAGGAACTGGGTTATTGCTTTTATTTAGTTTCATTTGCATAGTACTTCTCAAAATTCACTGTGTCCTTTATAGTCAGTTACATGATACTATTTTTATAATTTCAAAGATTTAAATCGAAGGGGAAAAAATTGTTATTTTAGTAAAAAGTCTATAGCTACATTTTGGTTTAAGTAGTTTGTCAGGAATTGTATGACTTCACAGAGTGATGTTTCACAGTACTTGAGGTGGTTCCACAGGTCCTGAGAATGGCTCTGTTATTTTTGTTTTTAGCATTGTACATAAAGGGAGAGAGAACTGATTGGGTCCAAATAGATGTTAAAGGCAAATGTGGTGAAGAACAAAGGAAATAAAGGTTACTAAAGTTATTTCCAGAGAAATAAGTGAAGGATGGCAAGATCTCCATCATCAAGCTTGATGGGAGGTTACATTCCAAAGTGGAATTCTAAGCATTTTAGCTCTGTGTTGGGGACAGCAGGTACATTGATGTGGAGCTCCCGGCTTAGAAAATATTTAGATTTACCTTAGATACCAAAATTGGCATGTATCTCCTGAATTACATACCTGTAATTATCCTGTAACCTGGTGTTTCTTACTCTTGTATGTTATCCTAGAAATGGAACAAAGCAGCAGTATTGCCATGTTGGTGCCAGATACCGGGGAACAAGAAACTATATTGACGGCTGAAGGTGTCATCACTCCTTCATTAGAAATCGATGAGCAAAGAAGAGCTAAAGCAGATCCATTAATCCATGTTATCCAGAAGTTAAGCAAGATAGTGGAACATGAAAAGTCTCAAAAATGTCTTCTGATTGGGAAAAAACGTTCACGTTCAAGTACTACAGCACGCTCTCTTGAAACCCAAGAACTTTGTGAGATTCCAGCAAAAGTAACTCAGTCACCTGCTGCTGATATTAGAAAGGCTGAGATGTCACAAGTAAATTTTACCCCTGACTCTCTCGCCCAGAATGATGGGAAGGCTATGTCTTACCAGTGTAGCCTTTGTAAGTTTCTGTCGTCCTCTTTTTCCGTGTTAAAAGATCATATCAAGCAGCATGGTCAGCAGAATGAAGTGATATTAATGTGCTCAGAGTGCCATATTACATCCAAAAGCCAAGAGGAGCTTGAAGCTCATGTGGTAAATGACCATGAAAACGATGCCAATAGTCACATCCAGTCTAAAGCCCAACAGTGCATAAGCCCCTCCAACTCCTTATGTCCAAGAACCACCGAAAGAAATAATGAAACCATTCCTGACATCCCAGTAAATGTGGACAGTTCGCAAACTCATACTGTCCAAACTGCATCTATGACTGAAATGGGTAGGAGGAAATGGTATGCATATGAACAATATGGCATGTATCGATGCTTGTTTTGTAGTTATACTTGTGGCCAGCAGAGAATGTTGAAAACACATGCTTGGAAACATGCAGGGGAAGTTGACTGCTCCTATCCAATCTTTGAAAATGAAAATGAACCTCTTGGCTTGCTGGATTCTTCAGTATCTTCTGCACCGGGTGGGGTTGATGCAGTAGTCATTGCAATTGGAGACAGTGAACTAAGTATCCACAATGGACCATCAGTACAAGTGCAGATTTGCAGCTCAGAACCATTGTCGTCATCTTCATCTCCTTTAGAACATAGTGCAGACCTAAGTCAGTCAGTTACACTTGACCCTAATGAGGAAGAAATGCTAGAGGTGATCTCTGATTCAGAGGAGAATCTAATTGCTGATAGCCTACTTTCATCAGCACAGAAAATCATCAGCAGCAGCCCAAATAAGAAAGGTCATGTTAATGTGATAGTGGAGCGTTTACCAAGTGCCGAAGAAACACTTTCACAGAAACATTTCCTCATGAATGCTGAAATTGACGAAGGGAAAAACTTGAACCCAACAGAAGCCCAGACTGGGTGTGGAGAAACAGATGACGTTTATCATGCTGACAAATGTACTGTTGACATTGGGGGGTTGATCATAGGCTGGAGCAATCCAGAAAAGAAAGACAATGAGTTAATAAGTAAAGGCTTAGCTACTGATGAAAACGCCCCACCTGGCCGAAGAAGGACAAATTCTGAGTCCCTTAGACTACATTCATTAGCTGCAGAAGCCCTTGTCACAATGCCTATAAGAGCTGCAGAACTAACAAGAGCCAATCTTGGACACTATGGGGATATAAACCTCTTAGACCCAGATACTGGACAAAAGCAAGTAGATAATCCATTGGCAGCATATTCAAAAATGATGTCACCACTTAAAAACTCTTCAGATGGCTTAACTAGTTTTAACCAAAGCAACTCTACCTTGGTAACACTTCCAGAGGGTAGACAGGAATTGTCAGATGGACAAGTTAAGACAGGCATCAGCATGTCCCTACTTACTGTAATTGAAAAATTGAGAGAAAGGACAGATCAAAATGCTTCAGATGATGACATTTTGAAAGAATTGCAGGACAATGCCCAGTGCCAACCCAACAGTGATACAAGTTTGTTGGGAACCAATGTGGTAGAATATATCCCCAATGCTGAACGGCCCTACCGTTGCCGCCTGTGTCACTATACAAGTGGTAACAAGGGTTACATCAAGCAGCATCTACGAGTTCATCGACAGAGACAGCCATATCAGTGTCCTATTTGTGAGCACATAGCTGACAACAGCAAAGATTTGGAGAGCCACATGATCAACCACTGTAAAACAAGAATATACCAGTGTAAACAGTGTGAAGAATCCTTTCATTATAAGGTAAGCCTTGGTTAGTGAAATCTTTCAGAGGATTTTAGAATTAGGAAGGAACTGTCTTAATTTAGTCCAGCCATCTCATCTAGAAAAGGAAAATGAATTCCAGAAAAGTTTGATAATTTGCCCAGGGGATCCCAGCTAATTAGTATTGAAGTTGGGACTGAAATCCAGGCCTTCATAGTTTTTGCTCCAGAATTCTTTCCCCAGTTTACTGCCTCCTTAGTAGTCTATATATTTACTACTTTAGTGTTTTAACGTATCTTTTTTTTAAAGTGTTGATTTTCATTTGCAAGGGAATATAGTATACAGTGGATTGGCATCACATACACATTTGACATACTTAACTGTATCATCCCCAGAAAAATGTGTGTTTCTTATCTTATATGGCCTCTAAATATAGTCTGCTATACAATGAATAATGATTTATATCATTGCAAAAGGGAAAATGGGCTGTATTCGACTTATTAAAAGAGTCTAGTAGAAATAAAGGCACATATACTGTGTTTAATGGACAGTTTAAGGAACTTTCAAGGGTTATTTATACTGTCTGATTTTCCTCTTATTGCTGACCTTAATTGCAGCAGCTAGTATGAAATGCTCCTCATTCTTTTTTAAAGGAAATGTGCATTCATTGAATCAGTCATTGGTTTAGAACTTCTTTAATCTCTGAAAATGTGGTAAAAATTAAAAATGTATCTTAATTGGCTAATTGGATGTAGACTTTTCCTATCAGATCACCCAGAGTTGGTGGTTTAAAAAAAAAGTAATCAAGGATAAAAACTCTTTGAGAGTCCCTGCTGCTTGGATTATCCCTATGAAATTCCAAGGAGGATATCCACATAGACTGTAAAGGCAAGTTTCTTTTGTTGTTGCTGTACTCTTTTTTTTTTTAGTTGTAGGTGGACACAGTACCTTTATTTTATTTATGTGGTGCTGAGGATCGAACCCAGGGCCTCACACATGCGAGACGAAGTGCTCTACCACTGAGCCATAGCCCAGCCCCTGTTGCTGTACTCTTAATTGGTGGAGTAGAAATGGGAGAGGATATCATTGGAGGAGCAGTTCTAATTAGGTCCTCTCATGCATCTAGTTCATGTTTAAAGACAGAAATTAGCCGGGCGCAGTGGTGCACACCTGTAATCCCAGCACTTTGGGAGGCTGAAGCAGGAGAATCGCGAGTTCAAAGCCAGCCTCAACAATGGCGAGGCACTTAGCAACTCAGTGAGACCCTGTGTCTAAATAAAATACAAAAAAGGGCTGGGGATGTGGCCCAGTTGTCGAGGGTCCCTGAGTTCAATCCCTGGTACCACAAAAAAAAAAAAAAAAAAAAAAAAAGACAGAAATTAGCATGAAGTTTAGTGGTTACTGATTTAATTTGTTTTTGTAGAAGTGTTGCATTATTCTGAACACTCTGCTCTTGCTGGCTCTGGGCCTACCAGTGTGGTTCAGCCAGTGTGTATATGTCATGCATACACACCTCTTTTCAGAGAGTATAAAAAGAGGAACTGCCTTTGTGATGAGATTATGACTCTTCTGATGAATTTCTTTCTATAAATTGTGAAACGTGTCAATCAAATGATCTTTTAGCAGATTTTATTTTAAAATATTAGTAAAATGTTCTCAGTAGGAGGCCATGAAAGCAATTAATCCCTTCTTCCACAGCCTCCTAGTAATTGGATGTGTATTTTTATTGAAGACTTAAATATTAATTTCTCTCAATTTTTAGAGTCAGCTGAGGAATCATGAGAGAGAACAGCACAGCCTTCCAGACACCTTGTCAATACCATCTTCTAATGAGCCAAGAATTTCCAGTGATACAACTGATGGAAAATGTGTTCAGGAAGGTATCTGTGCATTTTTAAATACAGGCTGCAATAACTAGTATATGTTGTAAAAAATACCCTTACTTGTCACATAGGTTATTTTCAGGACTAAAGCATATATTATTCTCTATTTTTATACTGTGGATGTGAGTGATTATTACCTTTCTCCTAAGAAAATTTTATGCACTAAATTATTACTAAATCCTAGGTAAGAAGAACTAGATTAGTAAGGATTCAACTTAAACTGTACAGGTAGATATTATAATTAAAATTTATGCTCTCCCGTAAAAGCCAAGCTATAGCATAGACCTTCAGAAGGTGACATACAGCAAGCCAGAGAAACTGCAGCATAGAAAGCAAGCCTCTCCCTCTCCCAGTACCAATTGACCTACAGCAAACATAGCTTTTGCAGATGGTAGGCCCCCACCTCAAACTTTAACTGAGGCTTCCTGCTGTGATCTTATTCTTTTCTAAGTATACTGCCAGATTTCATCTGCATTAGTTAAAAACACACACAAAAGTAAGATCTTTTTATGTACTAGTTAGGTACCAGTCAGCCAAGTTTCTGGTAATAGGAATATTAGAATCAAAAGATTTAATTAGAGTTCCATGAAAAGGCGGATGCCACATCCTGAGAATTAGGGATAAAGCGTAATAAGCTGTACTTCCTTGCATCCGCTCACTTAAATTGATATACTTTAAATGTCTCAAATGTGGTACATAGTGTTTATGGGAAATAAAACATATTGGGGTGACTTTCCTTTTTAGATTTCCTAAGAATTAAAGTTAGAAACAACTGCAGAGTGAAATGTTTTACCATAATGTTTCATTAAATTATACCCCAGAAAGCATAACTGATTCTACAGTGTTTCTGAAAGAACTGATTTTGACACCACTGTAGTACCAAAATTCTCTTGTCAAACAGATGTCATCCCTGTAAAACTCTCCAAAACAAAAGGAGTTTATGACACGGCATCTGTTTCTGCAATAGATGGCTGAGCTAAAACAGTTTTGTTTCCTTTTTACAAAATAGCCCTAAATGCCTCCTTTTATTTTAATTCATTATGTTTCCATATCGCCTTTAAAGGACACATTAAAACATTAGAAATGATTGGACCATAAATCCCTAATGAAGAAATAAAGTACTACTCAGTAGCGTCACCTGCAGTTAAATACCATTGCTAGAATACGTTTTCCAGCACCATTTTAAAAAGCAAAAAATTTAAATCTGCCTGAATTGGTAAATAGGTTAAAAGTCACCATTTTAATAAAAAAGATAAAAACATTTGTTCAAAATTAAAATAACTATAACTTTACCATAATAGCATCTTTCCATCATATTCCATCTCACAGCATCTTTTCTTTGTGGGTTATATTTTTTCTTAGAGTTAAATGTATAAATTTATAATTGCTTACCATTCTTTTCTACCCCTACATGGCTCCTTGGCTATTCTTTGTCATAGTAGTATAAAACAGTACAGGTAGCCAATAGCTTCTTGCATACTTCCACCTAGATAGATACTTTATTAATTCAATATTAGCTGTTTTGAAATCTGGTTGACAGACAACAGAACAACTTTTCAACCATACTTTGTCAAACTTCTTTAACCACTTAGTGAACTTATTAAACAAGAGAGGAGATGTATGTCTCTTGGTCCCCAGTTTCTGCACATTATTATGCCACTGATACCTCTGGACATACTTTCAACACATAGGTCCAGTGTAATTGTACTTCAGACATTCCTTCATCCAGAAGGCATGGCATGCCCCTCTAGAGTAGTGCCAGGTGCTAGAAATACAATGATGGGCATCTTTGCCCTTGAGGAACCCAGCCCATTGAAGAAGCAGAACTGGACTAATAGGTATGTCTTCAAAATCCATCAGTGCCCTATGAAGCGAAGCACTTTCATACGGTGTTTCTTCTTGAAATTCAGTTAAATTGTCCTTTCTCAGAAACCCACAATTTGCCAAGCCCTGGGGATTCAGTTCAAACCAGAGAATCTACAGCCCAGAGAATCTATAGCTCAGTAAAAGGACAGGCACTACCCAGAAAAGCAAGTAAATGTACATACTTTGGTGAAGGAAAAATACATGACTTACTAAACCATGCTTGAGAGTCTAGTATTTCCATTTTGTAGATGAGAAAACTTGAGACCTCGAGGTAAAATAATTTAATTTACCCATCATTATACTGATAGTAAGTGGCAGAGCAAGGACTAGGCCCAAGTTTTTGAACTTTAAATCCAATCTTCTCTTTTCATTGGAAACATTTGCTTGAAGTAGCACAGGCTCTCATTCTGTGCTATATTAAGTTTTTCCATCTGTCAGTTTTATTAGTTGTCATTGATCTGTAATATTTTTCACACAAAACCATTATCCAATATTTCACACTTCATTTTTTCTTCAAGTTTTTTTTTTAACTATATTTGGAACAGTGCCATTTATAACCAAGTCCAAGTTTTTAACCTACCAATTAAGAGCAATACTTAGATTATAATTATGATTAGTGCATGTATTAATGTTGTAGATTTATACCAGAAAATTAGGACATTTTGTTCTGCCTGGCAATAGTTACTAGCCAAAGAAAATTTCAATTTTAGAAAGTTAAATATAATGTAAGGATTTTTTTGTTGTTGTTAATATTTCAGTGCAGGGTTTCTTTTGTACCATTAATTTTGCTCTTACACCCTGTTACTTGTGTTTTACCTAAGGTTACTTCCTGCCAAGGGACACATAGCTCTTCCTGCTCTGCCTGATTCTTGAGCTTCAATGCTTGCTTTGTTCCTAATATAAAGCATTCTGAGTAGGAATAGCCTGTGGATTTTATGCTGACAGAAATAAACAAAGCATCAAATATCTTCAGGAAACAGTTTCATTTGATCAAGTTATTCAACTTGTATTGTCACACTTAAATTACTCAGCCCTGTTTTTGCAGAATGAGTTAATAACATGGTCTATTTCCACTGGATCCATGTTTCCTACATTTTAGAGAACTATATATTTGTAGCCTTTGTCCCTGAAAAGTATCAGTTTACTAAATGTAATTATTCTACGTTATAGAGCCCTTCATAATATGCAGTTGCTTTTCCTCTTATGTTGAATTGATAGCTGACAGTTAGCTGTAAACTATAAACCCACAGGGTGAGAAAACTTATATAGTCCAGGCTGACCCCAAACTTTCATTCCTTTCCTGCCTTAGCCTCTCAAGTAGCTGGGATCACAGGCTCATGCCACTACACCCAGCTTAGGCTTTTTATATTGAGTTTGCTATGTATGGTTTGTGGTTAAAATTTATAATATTGGATTATAGTATTAAATTATACCTGTCTTGCAAACTAGTGTTTTCTTTGGGGTACTATATCCAATGCTGATTAGACTAACACCTTTCGATCAAGAGTGGGTCTCTGATTAATATAACTGCTATACAGTCAGCAGAGCAGCCGGAAGCAAGTTCAGTATACTTCAGAATTTTTTTACAAGATTTTGCAGAAACCAGCCCAGCTCTATCTATGTGTACAGATCAGATGATGATCAGTTTATGTCTGCTGATAGTCTAGGTACAGCAGAATCTATAAAGGCACTTCAAACTTGTTAAACAGTAAGAAAGCCTTGATTTAAATGGTAGTACTCCATGGTGTATAAATATTCATTTACAACAGAATGTAAATGCTGTCGTTTGAATCTTATTATAAAACCTATCTCTGAAACTCTGAAATACCTTGTCTAGGGAGTAAGTCTTCAGCCCAGAAACAGTATAGATGTGATGTGTGCGATTATACAAGTACAACATATGTTGGTGTCAGAAACCACAGACGAATTCATAACTCTGACAAACCGTACAGGTAAGTGTGATAATCCTAGCATTTCAATGTTTGTATTAAAATGTTGTATAGTGAATAAACAAAATAGAAATAATTAATCCTTAATATTTAAAAGCAGTAAAATTCACTACAAAACAGTGTAATTAACTGTCCTATACAATAATTTTGTTACTTGATTTTTCATAAAAACTAAGAGAAAATATAAGCATTCTCAGTCCGAATTCTGATAAACAGAAATCATTATTTCTTAAATAAACTTTGCTTCTTGAGAATAAACTGTTGTTTGCAGATAATAAAGGTATGGGTGCAGACCAGAGATATAGCTGAGTGGTTGAGTGCTTGCCTAGCATGTACAAAGCCCTGGGTTCAATACTGAGTACTGCAAAATAAATATGTGAAGGTGCAGATGTTTTGCAGTTTCTCCAGCTATCTAAATGCTGTTTATTCTCCCTGGAGCCACAGTAAAATATAAAGTTCCTATATCAGAACTTAGCCAAATTCTGTGACTGATAGTTCTAGGCCATGGGCATGAATTCTTTTAGCCCCTCATCAAAACATTTTTTCAGGTTTCAACTCTTCCCAAGTTTTATAGGTATGATACAAATGAGTGTGGAAAGTTGCTATGTTAATCTAAATGAAAACCTGACAGACTGTGGCATAAAAGGTCATTATTTGGACTTATAGCAAGGAGTTCTCTCTATATATGGTGGGGGTTTTGTTGTTGTTGTTGTTTTTGGTTGTTTTGATACTGGGGTGCTCTGCCACTGAGTCCCTTTAATTACTTTAATTTTTAAACTTTAATTTTTTCGAAAATCCGTTCTTTGAACCCAAAATCCCAGGGGCACTTAACCACTGAGCCACATCCCCAGTTCTTTTTACTTTTTTATTTTGAGACAGGGTCTTGCTAAGTTGCTTAGGGCCTCATTAAGTTGCTGAAGCTGGCTCTGAACTTGGAGTCCTCCTGCGTCAGCCTCTTGAGCTGCTGGGATTACAGGCATGTTCCACTGTGCCTGGCCTTTTATTTTTTATTTGGAGACAAGATCTCACTAAGTTGCAGTGTCTGGCCTTGAACTTGCAATCCTTCTGTCTCAGCCTCCCAAGTCTCTGGGATTTTAGTCACGGGCCACAGCATCCCACTATATGGTTTTAAATATTTAGTATGTATTTAATATGCTAAGTAGCATACTTGTAACAGTACATCTGTTTGTAGTCTCATAGCTCTGTGGAAAGTATTTGACCTTGACCTCAGCATCTCTGTTTTCATTTGAAATATTTTCAAAATTATGATTCCTAAGAAAGATTTTTTTTCCCAGAGCATAATGAGGCCTTTATCAATAGTAACTCAGTGTCCTGAGTTCTATGTAAGGTATGATAAGTGGAAGTGAACGTGTTTCATTTATGATTTATACTAGATAATGTTTAGGAGAACATCATGGAAACTGGAGATACTAGTATTTTCTGATATAAGGAGAAAGCTTTGCCTTAATGTTTTGTGTCCTTATTCTCAAATGTAATGATATACCATTGCCAAATTCACATAGTTTGAGCAGTGACGTTCTCTTGGTCTAGAATTAGACTGTTCATTTATTTACTCAGAGATATTGAACAAATATTTTGTTCCAGGAACTGTGCTAGTTCTGAGACTATATTCATAAGAGAAGAGGCATCATCTTTGTTTTCATGGAGCTTATAGACAAACACTTCTCTCAAGTACAGATTAATCCCAAAGTCCAAGGACTGGGAATATAGCTCAGTGGAAAAGCACATACCTATCACCACACACAAAAAAGATCAAAACTTTTTTGAGTGCTGACATGATGCCACAAGTAGAAAATTCCATGCCTGACCACATATAATGAATTACAGTGAAAACACAGGTGCACAAAGAAGAGTATTGGGTAAAATTACCTTCTGGCTATATGTGTAAGGTACAGATGAATTTCATCTTTAGAAATGGATCTCCAAGTTGCCTCATTATCATATGCAAATATCCTAAAACTGAAAGAATACAAAATCTGAAAGACTTCTAATCACAAGCATTTCAAGTAAGGGACACTCAACCTGTATATAATGATAAATTTATAAAAGAGACTAATATTTCTGATTCAATGGAGCATTTTGTGTTGACCTAAGTAGATGAGTCTTGTAAAACTCATTTTGGGTAGTCATTGGTGTCTTAGGGATGTTTTCTTATGTTCTTAAAATGTTCATCGGCTCATGGGATTGGTTGCAGTTGTCCTTAGATCTTCCTACCAATGGACAACATCCTATGAGAACCTTCTTCATCTAGCATCTCATTACCTATAACCTTGTAACGCTCCCTTTCACCTTCTTTAAATTCTTTAGATATGTATCCTCCTCTGTTGTAATGGGATTTGTAGTCTGCAGAGCATTATGGATTAATGTGTTCTATTCCAATATGTTTCTAGGACTTTGTCTTCACTTTTATATAGTTTGCCATGAGCTGAGCCTTCTTGATGTACGATTAATCTAAGGATTACAGTAGTTTTCCTATCTTTTTTCCTACCTACTTCATTCAGTTTTGTTGCCTGGTTCACTTATGATAAGAGTTTGGGTTGGTTTTCTCATAGTCCATATTCTGTGCATTTCTGGTTACCTACATTTTGTTAAGAAACATGCTCATAAGAAGCAGTGGTGAATTTCTTTTTTTTTTTTTTTTTTTTTTTTTTTTTTTGGTACCGGGGATTGAACTCAGCGGCACTAGACCGCTGGGCCACATCCCCAGCCCATTTTTTGTATTTTATTAGAGACAGGGTCTCACTGAGTTGCTAAGTGCCTCGCCATTGCTGAGGCTGGCTTTGAACTCGCGATCCTCCTGACTCAGCCTCCCAAAGTGCTGGGATTACAGGCGTGCGCCACCGCGCCCGGCTAGTGGTGAATTTCTTACAGAGCAAAATGCCTTGTTGCACAACTAGTCTTTTTCCAGGGCACAAAAGCTTCTTCATGTATTAATATGTGCCCATTGTGTATGGCGACACCTGTTTCTTCCTCTTGCCTTGCTTTTTATGTTGCCTTTCTAGTCCTTTACTCAATCTATTTGTATAATCTGGGCAATACAGCTTTATATGTTAAGAGTCCTGGCTGTGGAGACCGAGAGTCCTGGGTGAGCAATCTCACTTAGGAGATCTGTAACCTTGAACAAACTGTGTCCCCTCTCTTTGCTTGGTTTTGTCATTTATAAAATGAGGATAATTAAGGTGGTAAGGATTCTATGAAGTGCCACATAAAGTGCTAACACATAGTAAGCAGCCAGGAAAGGGTAGTTGTCTAATGGTTACTGGCCCAGGTTTTGCCTTTATCCCTTCCCAGTGATTCATTAGTTAACTAAAAAAAGAAAGAAAATGCTGACTTCTGTCATCATTTGGGAAACAGAGAATCCTATTCCTGGGTAGTCAGGCATAGCTTTTTATAAGAGAAATGCTGTGCCCAGGTGGAAACACTGTCACTGCTGAGGTCCCTGTGCTGTCTGACTGCTTCAGAGACAATCCAGAGTCATGGGGAGTACTGATGCTTAAAAGACGCAGGTCTGAACCACAAACTTCCTGTGCCTTCCCAGTTATTTCAGTCTTATGCCCCGTATGAAACTTGGGAGAATGCTGCCTGGCTCATAAGGCTTTGCAAGGATTGAATGAGATTAAATTTGTGAAGCTTCATCATGTTTCCTGTTATGAAGGGACTGGTTCCTCCTGCTCATGAAGTCATGAGGTCATCTCAAACCATTCTGCGTAAGGACAGGGAAAGATTAAAATGGCATCATCCTATCTCAATCTCTGCAAGACCCATCTAACTTTGTGTTTATTCTATGTTAACCACACACCAATTGTAGTTATACTTGCTATAACAATGGCTCCCAAAGTTTTTCTGAAAGATTCCATTCAGAATTTTCAAACAGTAGATTGTTTTTGGTTTAATATTGCAGTATTAGAATCCCCTGTCCTCCATTTACATCCTCTAATACTACCTGTGTGGAGAATAAAACTTTTTCCTGTGGTTACCAAGTTATCTTTTAGACATATGCCATTTAACCCTTTTTCCTTTAGCAACACAATTGTATTGATATTTAGGTTCCAAAACACTATTCGGGATAAAACTTGACATAGAGGGAAGTATGTGGGTGGGCTTTGGACTACTACTTTGCTTGGTTTTGTCAACTATAAAATGAGGATAATTAAGCACACTGCCTGGCACATAATAGTTACTCAGTAAATGCTTGCTGATATATGCCTCAAGTTTTCTCATGTATAAAATGGCTTTGGTTCTATAAACTTACTGTATAACTTATTATTGAAAATAAATGTTTCATGGTATTAAAGAATTGCCCAAATACACACACACAAAGATACATACATGTATGTATGTCAAATCCCTTTGGTTTTGTTACATTTTGGTACCAGGGATTGAACCCAAAGGTGCTTTATCACTAAGCCATATCCCTATCCCTTTTTGTTTTTTGTTTTGAGATAAGAGTATCACTAAGTGACTTAGGGCCTCCCTACATTACTAAGGCTGGCCTCAAATTTGTGATCCTACTGCCCTCAGCCTCCCGAGTTGCCACCACTTCCAGCTCAAATTATTTTAACACCAGTTCAATTTGGTACACAATCCAAAAATACCCAATTTACCCTAAATGTTTGTTTGTTCATATTAGAAACCTAACAAAGTCCAAACACCAAGTTTGGTTGCTAAGTCTGTGTGTGTGTGTGTGTGTGTGTGTGTGTGTGTGCGCGCGCGCGCGCGTGTCTCAAAGCTTAGAACATAAATTGTAATAAGACAAACCCTGTTGCAAGATTATCTTTTGAAATCTTTGTATGTTCGAATCATATGAGTTGCCCCATACTTGTAAAACACCCAACTTCTTTCTTCCTCCTATATCCCTCACAGCAACTGTTCTTAATTTGATCAGATCTAGAGACTCACCAACTAAAGTCCCAGGACAGGGAAATAGGATTATTTTAACCAGCATCCTGGAGTTTGGGGACTTATTAGCAATGGAGAGAAAGCTTGTAGAAAAATTCAGACCCAAGTTTTTTTACCCAAGTTATAAGAAATCTAGTTATGGTTTAGATATTAGATATCCCCAAAAGCTCATGACTGAGACAATGCGTGAAGGCGTAGAGATAAAATGAAAGCGTTAACCCTATCACTGAATTAATTGAGTGGTAACTGAATGTAGTGTGTGGCTGGAGAGGGTGTATCCCTGGAGGAGTGCCTTTTGGGTATATATTTTATATGTGGTGAGGGGAGTCTCTCTGTTGCTTCTTGGTGGCCATGTCCTGGCTGACCTGCCTCTGCCACACTATTCTGCCTTTATGTTCTGCCTCATTTAAAGCCCCAAGGAATGGAGCCCACTATCTGTGGACTGAGACCTCTGAAACTGTGAGCCCCCAAACAAATTTTTCCTCCTAATTTTTCTTCTCAGGTCTTTTGGTAACAGCAATGAAAGAGCTGATTAAAACAAACCTTGACTTTCTACATTGGCTTTCTTTTAGCTGCCAAAATACAGTTTTCCTGCATGGGGAAGAGATCGTTTTTATACAGATGGTTGGAATATTATTGATTGACATGGAAATTCTGTTGATTCTGGCATTCCAAAGCTTTAATCTACCAGTGGCCTTATTGACAGGCTACCAGGACTGCTGAGCTAAGCTGCCAGGGTGTTCTCTCGTTTTCTCATGTCACATATATGACTCTTTGCCTTGATAGACTTGAATAATTGAAGTACCAAACGGCTTTATCAGGAGCATTTGGCAGCTCTACCAAAGGATCAAAACAAAATTGTGACAGGTGATATCATGGTAAATGTACCCATGCTGCTGCTGTTCTTTTGATGATTTTGTTTTAATTTGGGTTTCCCCACACACATGGTGCACAGGCTAGGAAAGAGTAAGTTACCTAAGTGGAAATGTGGGTGTTGCTGGTCTATTGGATACGGTGGTTAGAAATGGTTTATTAGACATAGTCTCTATTTTAAAACATGTTTTCTGTCATTTCTCCTTTCTCTGGGTACTACATGTATTTTGGTCACAATGGAATAGAGTCAGCTCTTCCCTTTTCAACTCAAACACATGATCATGAAATTTGCATATTCACGAAAGAAGGTAGACAGTAAGGGAAATTTTAGGAAACAAGTATGGTAAAGTATATAAAGCAGGATGATGATGTAATAATGGTTTTCTCTAATTTTTTATGCTAATAAAGTTTGGGTTGCTCCCTGGAATTGTATAGAAGTGAGGAGGGAATGGAAAATGAGAAAATTCAGCTAAAGGAAGCATATTCTTAAAAAAAAAAAAAAAAAAAGGATTGCAGGTGGGCATGGTGGCACATACCTGTACTCCCCAGGAACTTGAGAGGCTAAGACAGGAGGATTTAAAGTCCCAGATCAGCCCCAGCAATTTAGCAGGGCCCTCAGCAACTTAGTGAGACCCTGTCTCAAAACAAAAAAAATTAAAAGGACTGGGAATGTGGCCCAGTGGTTGAGTAACCCTGGGTTCAAAAAATAAAATAATAAAAAAATTTAAAAGGGAGTATAAATTAATTTAGGCCATCTTATGTAACTTTGAAGTTGAGATTCTCCTATAATATCCTTTCTTATTAAATCAGTTGAAAATTACTGTAGTGTTTAATGTGTATCAATTGATTCCCAGTCTTCCCCATACTTAGATTAGATCCTGACATGAATATTCACCATTGTTAGTGTTCCTTCAGAATAGCCTTTTTTGTTTTCAGAATTTCTTTAAATACTTTTTTAGTTATAGGTGGTCACAATACCTTTATTTTACTTACTTATTTTTTATGTGGTGCTGAGGATCAAACCCAATGTCTCAAACATGGTAGGCAAGTGTTCTGCCACTGATCCACAACCCCAGCCCCCAGAATAGCCTCTTAAGGAAGATATTTATGAAATTAGGGCTTATTTGTTAAGTACACACTTTATCCCTTTCTTCTCTCTTTAAAAAGATTTTAAGGATTTCTTCATGTTAAAGAAAGGATATTGATTAGTCACATCGGCAACATTTACCCACGTCCCAAAAGTGCATTTCTGGTAGTGAATTTTAGCTATTCTCAAAATCTTGAAGAAAGCTATACTTGTTCTTCACAAACTTCTAAAAGTAACATGAGCATATTTACTCCTTAAATGTGTGGTTCACTGCTTACATAAGTTATCTATTATTACTTAAATATACTTATTTCATCATGCCTGGTTTCTCCCTGACATAGTAAATGCTAACAAATGAAAGGCTTACAAAGTCTATCCAGCAGTCCAGGAGTGTTCTTACCTCTGGAAGGAAAGCATAGGCCATCAAGGTGGGGCACACAGGGAGTCTCAGAAGTACATTGGTGATATTCTTTGTCTTAACTGTGAGTGTGCACTTTGTTTTCCTTTCAAGAATTTTATGGGAGAAATGGACTTTATCCTAAAGAATAATGAGCAATACTTTAAGTTTGATGTGCAAGGTATATATTGTAGCATTATTTATAATGCCAAAAGGATTTTTAAAATTCTAGCTGTATGTGCTGGGGTTGTGGCCCAGCGGTAGAGCACTCGCCTAGCGCGTGCACGGCCCAGGTTCGATCCTCAGCACCACGTAAGAATGAGGGCATTGTGTTCAACTAGAACAAATAAATGTATATTTTAAAAAAAAAATTCTAGATGTATAATGCTAGTAGAATGGTTAATTTATGATGCTTTTTAGGATGGAACATTATATTCCCATTGAAGATGCATAATTTTAATGAGAAAATACTCATAGAGCATTAGCAAAAATAGGATTGAAAAATCTACAGTGTAATCCCACTTTTACATCAGATCTACATATGTACATTTAAAAAGATGAGGGAATTATACAAGTAGTATTTTAGAATTTATCTTTGTACTTGGCCATATATTTCATTTGTGTATAAGGAATATAGGTCATACCATCAGAAAAGGTTTTAAATAAACACAGCATTTGCTAACCAGTTGAGCAGGACAAAAATTGGCTCAGCAATTTAAACTAATAAACAGGGAGCTCCCGTTTCAGACAGCATAGCAGACTAGATAACCTGAAGCATTCCAAACAAAGATAACCAAAATGCTAGGTGAATATTAAAAACCTTTTCACTTTCTGTCAGGGAAATTGAGAAACTGCAGAAGTGAAAATTAAAAGAAAAACGGGTTCTTTGTAAGCCAAATAAGCTCTGCCTGTTAACTTGGTTGAATCTCAAAAATATTGAGCTAAGCAGGTCACCGAAGAATACGTAAAATATAATTCTCTTTACACTCAAAGACATGAAAACAAATAGTAGTTCAGGGATACGGAGAGGTAAGATGGAGAGAAGACAAGCAAATCATAAAATTTAAAAATTCAGAAAGTCAGTACCTCTTTTGGGGAAGAAGGTTTATGAGATCTTGGAGAAAACACATAAAGAACTTCTGCAGTGGTGTAATGTTCCCCTTTAACAGGTGTTGTGTATAGTATTTATTATTTTCTCAACTGCATATATACGTTAAACCACTCTTTACAATGTGTTTCATAATAAAACATTTTTTTCAATTGTATATTCAAATTAAACCAAATTCTAGGGGAGACATGATGATAAAGAAGTGGAGTTAGTATGAAGATTTTGTAGGTAATTCACTTTCTTGTTATTTTGAATGAGTGATAAATGCATGCAAATATGAACTTTAGAAGGCGCTTGTCTGGTCTCCTAAAATTTGTATTGTAATGTTGAGCTTCTGGATTAATTTAGGGAGAATTAAGAACTTTACCCAGTTATGGGCTTTTTCGTTTCTTCAAGTCATGTATTCTGTGCCTAAGTAGTGTTGTAAAGCTTTCTTCACGTATACTATCTTGTAAATTTCTTGTTTTATCTGAGTATATGTATATACACACATATACGTATCTATGTATGTACTTATACAGATAGTTTATACGGTAGTGTGAGACCATAAATATGACCATGCAAGTTGAAACCATGCAGAGTAATTCTAATAATTAATAGGGAAATTTATAATTGTTCTATGACCTTTTTTTCTTACTGTCAATTATAAATATATAGAGAAATAAAGATTGTGAGATGTATTTTTAATACACTGTACCTTAGTCCATTCAGGCTGCTGTAACAAAATACCTTAGACCCAGTAATTTATAAGTGAAAATTTATTGCTTATGTTCTGCATTCTGGGAAATCCAAGATCAAGGGACCAGCACATTTGATGTCTGGTAAGGGATTGTGCTCTTCTTCAGAGATGGTGCCTTACTGAATCCTCACATGGTGGAATGGTGCCAAAAAAGCTCCCTCAAGCCTCTTATAAGGGCACTAGTCCCATTCACAGGGGCTCCACTCTCATAACCTAGTCACTTCCCAAAGGCCCCATCTCTTAATATCATCACCTTGACAGTTTAGGTTTCAACATATGAATTTTGAGGACCACATAGATTTTAGTCTATAGCATACTATAATTTAAAATTGAGAATTTTTTTTTTTGCTTTTAAATTTTTTAATTTGTTTTAATTAGTTATACATGACAGTAGAATGCATTTATGCACTTTGATATATCATACGTAGATGGGGTATAATTTCTGATTTTTCTGAGTGTACATGTTGCAGAATCATATTGGTCATTAGTCACATATATACATAAAGTAATAATGTCTGTTTCATTCTACTATCTTTCCCATCCCCATATCCCCTCCATCCCCCCCTTCACTTCCCTTTACCTAATCTAAGGTAACACTATTCTTCCCTAGTGCCCATCCGTGCCTTATTGTGAATTAGTATCTGCATATTAGAGAAAACATTCATCTTTTGGTTTTGTGGAATTGGCTTATAAAATTTAGAATTATTGAGAAGTTTGGGTTTTTTTTTTTTTTTTTTAATCTCTTTGTAAAAAAAAACTTGCCAAGCCTGGTGTGGTGGTGCACGCATGTAATCCCAGCAACTCAGGAAGCTGAGGCAGGAAGATTGCAAGTTCAAAGCCAGCTGTATCAACTTAGCAAGGCTCTAAGCAACTTAGCAAGACCCTGTCTCAAAGTTTTAAAATTAAAAGGACTGGTAATGTGGCAGTAGTGAAGAACCCCTGGATTCAACTCTCAGTACAAAAAAAAAAAAAAACTTACCAAGAATAGTTTGAATAGGGCTTGCATTCTTCCTTGAAACAGGAAGTAAGCATCTTTTCTATTCTGTGGCAGATTCTCAGTTGTCCTTTGTAAGTGTAGATCAACTTGAGACATTTTATCCTTTTTCTTTGGTATCATAAAATTTCTCCAAGAGCTTCTTCCATGTGGAATATCTTGCCAGCATCACGTCCTCTGGCAACCACATTCTTTATTTATGCCATTAAGTTCACCTTCTATTCTGTCCTCTGGCTGTACGTCCAGGGTTTCTTCCATGGCCACAGTGTCAACCTTCCTATTGGTCAATTATTTGTTCTGTAACTTCTTTGACATTTCTGTCTAATTTTGCTTCCAGCATTATTATTTTAGGTTTTTTGCTGCACTTCCATTTTTTCCCACCAATCCCCTCTTTTTTGTGTATCCATTCTTTAAAAAGTGGGTATATGTGGGTATATCACTGGGAGACAAGGACACAACACAAACTTTATGCTTTGCTGACTGTGAGGGAACTGACGAGAAGCATAGTGATCGATTGTGGACAGACTTTGAAAGGGATAAATTGACTGTTCCCTGATGATGCTGCAGTTGTATTGAAGTCATGAACTGAAAGCTACCAATGAAGTTGCTACTCTACAGTTAGTCAGCATATCTGTACTAGTTAGTAACTGAAATTTGAGCCATGCTGATGGGGGACTGGTGACATTTAACTAAACCATAGTAACTGAAAGTCATGCCTATCAGTGACTGCCCCCCCCCTACACTTACTGTTAGCTTGTTCTTATGTATTTTTTCTGATGCTAACATAAATTGTGTCTTTTATTTCCTCCTAGAATTTTAATATTGTTTTTATATAGGAAAGTTGTTGATGTGTATGGAATGTTAGCTCTATGTCCTTATTGATTCATCTTAATATTGATATTCTGTTAGATTAGCCAGGTATACACTTATTATCAACAAATAATTTTCTCTCCCTTTCCTCTATGTTTTTACCTTGTATTTCTTTCTCTTATCTAGTTGTATTGGTTAATACTTCCACAGCACTACACAAATAGTGGGGATAGTAACACTCTTTTTTGTTCTTGACCTGAATAGAAATGTTTCCAGTGTTTCCTCATTAAGCTTCACACTAGTTTTAGGGTTAATATATGTATTTTTCATCATTTGAAGAGTTACTCATCTTTTTTTGTAGGGTTTTTTTTTTTTTTTTTTTAAGTATTTATTTGCTTTAGTTGTACACAATGCCTTTATTTTTACGTGGTGCTAAGGATCGAACCCGGGCTGCGCATGTGCTAGGCGAGCGCTCTACCGCTGAGCCACAACCCCAGCCCTGTAGGGGTTTTTTGAAGAGTGGATATGTTGGCTGCCTGTGGCAGCGCATGACTGTAATCCCAGGGACTGAAGGGAGGCTGAAGCAGGAGCATCACAAGTTTGAGGTCAGCCTCAGCAATTTAGTGAGACCCTGTCTCAAAATTAAAAATAAAAAGGGCAGGGAATGTAGCTCAGGGGGAAGGTACCCCATGGGTTTAATCCCCGGTATTGGGGAAAAAATTTTTTTAAGAATGTACATATTGGGCAGGGGATATAGCTCAGTTGATAGAGTGCTCGCCTGGCATACACAAGGCCCTGGGTTCAATCCCTAGCACCCAAAATAAATATATATACATATATTAGACTTTGGTATTATCTACCTGCAGGTTGGTTATAGGTGTACATAGCTGTACCCATGAAGTAGATTTGTTTTTGTTTTTTAAGTAGAAAAAAAATTTAAAATAGGACCTTGAATCTAATGAAGCCTCTAAATCAGTGGTTTTCAACCAGGGGTGATTTTGCTTCTCTTGCCCCCAGAGGACATTTGGCAATGTCTGGTGTACAAATTAGTTACAGACTGTTCTCAGTGACTCTCAAAAGCCTTAATTTTCTTAATTTTCTATGCCTAAATTTTTTAGGCAAAGATGATTGTCAATTTTTCCAATCATATGTTTTTCTTGAAACAATAAGGACTTGGTGGATAGAATTCTGTCAGTTCCACTCAATGAGAGTATACAAGGCATCCATTAAAGATGTTATTATGGAAAGTTTAAGTCATACTGGGGAATGGAATATTAACAAAACAGTAGGCTTGCATGATCCCAATTTCATGAAAATTCTATATGTATTTTAAGATATTAGAAAATATGTTAAAAGATAATATTGGTTTTTATCTGTTGATAAAATTGTGAATGACTTTTATTTTCTGTATTTTTTTCTGGATATTTATAATTTTCTACAATCAATTTTTTAAATCAGAAAAAAAATGTCATTACAAAATGAAAGCAGTTCACTGGCCCCCAAATCTTGGTTTCTAATATTATTCACTCATAAAAGGAACTAAAGAAATAATAATCCTGTGCATGTAGCACCAGCAAGTAATGAAGTACTGAACCAACAAAATGACAAGTGAAGTATCAACAGGACAGAGGGACTAATGGAAAGAGCCCCCAGTGTCAAAGCTGGAATGATGTGAGCAATGAATTGAATTCTATCCCACAGTATAAGTATTTATTCATGGCTCATACTGATAGAAATAATGATTGAAAAACTAAATAAGTGGGTGAGAAGAGACAAATCTCCAGTGCAGAAGAATTCCAAATAATTTGTGTAGACACTGCCCTCAGAGAGGCAGCTGATACTTCCACTCCTAAAGTATGGGCTACACATTGGTGATTTCCTTCCAAAGTGTACAGTGTGGGAAGAGGGGAAAGAGTCACTTAGCTGTGAAGAAACCTGACCTCACCAGGTGATTGAGGTCAGCATCCACAATGATAAATCACACTGATAGTATGAGTTGATGACAGTAGCACTTTACGACTGTGGTGCTTCTCCCAAGAACCCATAACCCCAGGTTCACTGAAAAAACATCAGACAACCCCAAATGAGTCTACAAAATGACTGGTGTTCCTCACATCTGTCAAGGTCAGTTTAAATCAGGCAAGACTGAGGAACTGTTCCAATGTAGAAGTCTTGAGGAGACAGGATGACTCAATGTGAAATCCTGGATGGGATTCTGGAGCAGAAAAAGGATATTTAGGTAAAAGTTCAGGAAATCTGAATAAAGTATGGACTTCAGTTAATACTATATCAACACTGTTTCCTTATTTATGGCAAATGTACCACACAAATGTAACATGTTAACAATAGGGGGAACTCAATATTCCTGTAAAACTATTCTAAAATTAGAAGTTTATTTCTAAGAAAAGTTAAATAGTTCATCATCCTTTTAAAGTTTTGGTAACATTGGAGATGTTCTATAAGATAAATTTTTAGTATTTTCTGACCCAGTTTTCTCAAAGTATGAAATTCTAGTTGTATAAGTTCGACTTTCCTCTCAAGAGATCCTTTGCTGTACACAGAATTCTGTGGCTCATTATGGATAAAAGTTTTCTGGTGAGGTTTCTGGGCAGCAGTCTGTATGAGGAGGCAAGTAATCCTAAGAACCAAGATTTTGTGTCTATTTCCCTTTTGTATAATATAAAATAAAGGAATTTATGTTATAAGTTGTCATATTTGACATGTGTAGAAGCATTGTACTTAGTGGAGATACTAGGTAGAAATATTAGGTAGTGGGCATCTCTTGCCCACTGTCACCTGGGTGCCCAGCCACACTGATGCAGGGCAGTCACTCTTTTCAAGGGACTGATCCAGAGACGCTTAAATGAGAGATTATGGACACATTATAGGACACACTAGAGTGTGACAGTAAAATGATAGATATAGACACAGTATTCAGTGGCTTAGGGGTGGAGTTGATGTCCTGCTGGCCCATTCATAAACATATTAATAAAAACAAATTAGAGCCAGGCGCGGTGGCGCACGCCTGTAATCCCAGCACTTGGGAGGCTGAGGCAGGAGGATCGCGAGTTCAAAGCCAGCCTCAGCAATGACGAGGCACTTAGCAACTCAGTGAGACCCTGTCTCTAATAAAATACAGAAAAGGGCTGGGGATGTGACCCAGTGGACGAGTGCCCCTGAGTTCAATCCCCGGTACCACAAAAAAAAAAAAAAAATTAGCCGGCTGGGGATGTGGCTCAGCGGCGGAGCGCTCACCTCGCACGTGCATGGCCCGGGTTCTGTCCTCAGCACCATGTAAACATAAATGCATTGCATTGTGTACAACTAAAGTAAATAAATATTAGGAAAAAAAATTAGCTGGGGTTTCTTAAAATATGATACATCTTAGATATAAATGTATAAATTTGGTTAAATTAGGGTTACTTTTTTTGTGTGTAGCCAGTGATTTGGTGACTTTGTCTTGTTATGCTAGCTATAGAATCTTTTTTTTTAATATCTTTATTTTGTTTATTTATTTTTATGTGGTGCTGAGAATCAAACCCAGTGCCTCACATGTGCAAGGCAGGCACTCTGCCACTGAGCCACAATGCCAGCCCTAGTTATAGAATCTTAAAGACTTAGAATACAAAACTATAAAGTCTTAAGGAGAATAGGCTAATGATTTTTAAAATATTTTAAAAGGAACATTTTAAAACATTTTATCATATTTTGAAGAAATAAAACATTGTAGATAAAACTAAAACATTGTAGATAAAACTAAAACCTTGCTGGGCGTGGTGGCACACGCCTGTAATCCCAGTGGCTTGGGAAGCCAATTTCAAAGGCAGCCTCAGCAACTTAGTGAGGCTCTTAAGCAATTCAGCAAGACCCTGTCTCTAAATAAAATATAAAAAGGCCTTGGGATGTGGCTCATGGGTTGAGTGTCCCTGAGTTCAATCCCCAGTACCAAAGAATAAAAATATTTATTTATTCTTTATTCTTCACCCCTCCTTTCATAGGGTAACCCATTTTTCTGATGTTGGTATGTATCATTTCCAGGCATTTTTAAATAACTGTGTGTGTGAGTATGTGTACAGCATATAAACATGTATATACATATACCTATAGGTTGTACTTACATACTGGGTTTTTTTTTAACAATATATTTAAATTGTACACCCCACAAAATTTATTTTTCTTTTCACTGATAATTATTGGCATTGGTTCATGGTGAAAAGTATAAATCTGGTTCTTTTGATTTTAAAAATTTATAATGTTACATTGTATGAAGAAAAGCCAATTGGTTTCTGTGGCCTTGTGCAGGAACTGATTGTGGGTTATGCCCCCCCCCATTCACTGCTACAGTGGTTATTATTGTATGTGTATCCTTGTGAACAGGTGCAAGAATATCTCTAGGCTATAACTAAGGATGTATGGGGTTACAGGTATGTGGTTTTCAGTCTTGTTCAATTGTACATCTCCACATTTATGAAGAATCTTATCAGACTTCCTCATTCATAGGGAAATTGCATCACTTTTTTTTTTTTTTCCCTGCGACACTAGGGATTGAATCCAGGGGTGCTTTACCACTGAGCTACATCCCCAGCCTTTTTTTTTTTTTTTGGTTGTTTGTTTCTTTATTTATTTTGGTGGTGCTAGGGATTGAACCGAGGGCCTTGTGCATGCAAGGCATGCACTCTACCAACTGAGCTATATTCCCAGCCCTTTATTTTTTAATTTTGTGACAGGGTCTCACTGTGTTGGCCAGGCTATGCTTAAATTTGCAATCCTTCTGGCTTAGACTCCCAAATTACTGGGATTACAGGCATGTGCCACCACATCCAGCTGAAAGGTCTATGAAGAATTAACCTAGGGCTAGGGTTGTAGCTCAGTGGCAGAGTGCTTGCCTAGCATATGTGAGGCACTGGGTTTAATCCTTAGCACCACATAAAAATGAACAGATAAAATAAAGGCGTTCTGTCCATCTATAACTATGAAAGAAAGAAGGAAGGGAGGGAGGAAGGAAGGAAGGAAAAGGAATAGGAATTAACCTAGACTGGTATTTTGTAAGGTCAAAGGCTATTGACCTTGGACCCGATCCTCAGAACATGTTAACAAAGAAATTTGTTTCATTCCATCATAAAGTTAAATTAGAGGTGGGTTAGAAAAAATATATTCCTTCCCCGTATTTAATGGTTTTATTTTACTCTTATGCCTATAGATTTGTTGACTGTGTCTCTTGTTGGTGTAAGGAAGAGTTCAAATGAGTTGTCTGATTTGATTTTCTAATTACATTTTAACAGAAATGTGTCTGAAAAACTACATTTGTGGTTTCCTGAAAACATAAAACAATTTTGCCAGGCATGGTGGCGCACACCTGTAATTCTAGCAGCTCAGGAGTCTGAGGCAGGAGGATTGCAAGTTTAAAACCAGCCTCAGCAAAAAGTGAGGTGCCAAGCAACTCTGTGAGATCCTATCTCTAAATAAAATACAAAATAGGCCTGGGGGTATGGCTCAGTGGTCCAGTGCCTTTGAGTTCAAGCCCCAGTACCTGCCCCCGCCAAAAAAAAAAAAAAAAAAAAAAAAAAGGATAAACAGTGTAATAATACAGTCCTGCAATTAAGCCCTCAGGATTTACCCACATGATTAAAACTTTTACCCACACAAAGCCAGCACATGAATGTTTATAGCAATTTTTCATTTCAAAAAACTGGAAGCAACTGAGATGTCTGGTGGATGAATAAGGAAACTATGGTACATCCAAACGATGTCTGTTATTTATCAATAAACAAGAATTACCAAGCCACTAAAAGATATGGAAAAACATTAATTACATATTACTGTGATTCCAATTATATGGCAGTATGGAAAAGGCAGAACTGTGGAGACAGTAAAAAGATCAGTGGTGCCGGTCGTGGTGGCACACGCCTGTAATCCCAGCACTTGGGAGGCTGAGGCAGGAGGATTTTGAGTTCAAAGCCAGCCTCAGCAATGGAGAGGCACTTAGCAACTCAGTGAGACCCTGTCTCTAATAAAATACAAAAAAGGGCTGGGGATGTGGCCCAGTGGTTGAGTGTCCCTGAGTTCAATCCCCGGTACCAAAAAAAAAGAGAGCAGTGGTTGCCAGTAATTGAGGGGTAGGAAGGACAGATCAATGGCTGTAGAACATGGGGATTCAAGGACAGTGGAACTAGTGGAACCATCATGGTGCCAAAACAGAATTATACAGTACAATCTGTGAACCCCACTATAAACTGTCAATTAGACCTAATAAAAATATGTTGGTATTGGTTCATCAGTTGTAACAAATATACCACACTACTAATAGAAGATATTAAGACAGTTATGTTTTATTTATGAAATCTAAATTATTGAAACTTTCATGACTACTTCCATTTTCTGTGGATCTGCAAAGTTCATGTTGCGAGTCATTTGATTCCTTTTGGCTTTCTTGATTAAGAAATAGAGTGGTATAGCCAGGTACAGTGGCACATGCCCATAATCCCAGCAATTTGGGAGGTTAAGGCAGAAGGATCTCAAGTTTGAAGACAGCCTAGCCAATTTATCAAGATCCTGTGTCCAAAAAAAAAAAAATTTTTTTCCCCCCAAAAAAGTACTGGGGATAAGCTGATGGCACATGCCTGTAATCCTAGTGGCTCAGGAGGCTGAGACAAGAAAATTGCAAGTTCAAAGCCAGCCTCAGCAAAAGTGAGATGCTAAGCAACTCAGTGAGACCCTGTCTCTAAATAAAATACAAAATAGGGCTGGGGATGTGGCTCAGTAGTTGAGTGTCCCTGAGTTCAATCCCCAGTACCCAAAAAAACAGGACTGGGGATATAGCTCAGTGGTGAAATGTCCCTGAGTTCAATCCCCTGTCCCCCACCCCCCAACACACACACACACACAAAGTAGTAATAGAATGGTATAAAATGTTAATTTTGTTTTCTTTATGTATGTGATTAAATAATATAGAGTCAAGATTTCATATGTTACTGTTAGAAATCTTTTCAAAATCATATAATATCTGAAATAAACCAGGATGTCTTGATTCCTGTAAGTTCTTTATAAAATACCTCTTCATTTATTGACTCTAGAATATCATTCTTAGACTTCTATGAATCCATGTCTCTTAGAACCAGTCACCTGAGATTCCGTGAAATATGTCTAGTAAAACTGCAGAAGGATTGTAATCATTGTTACAGATCATTCTAAATTTTAAATAACATCATGGGAATGTTCTGATTTTCCTCATCCCTGTCTTTCAGATGTTCTCTCTGTGGGTATGTGTGCAGCCATCCTCCATCTTTGAAGTCTCATATGTGGAAGCATGCAAGTGACCAAAATTACAACTACGAACAAGTAAACAAGGCTATTAATGATGCAATTTCACAAAGTGGCAGGTATTTGGTTCTACCCTTTCCCCTTATTACTGTAGGTAAATTAAAGTTAGAATTAAAACTACTAGTCCTACAGTATAGATAGCCCACTCAAAGTTTGATATATTTTGTTTTGTTTTGTTTTTAAGAGTTCTAGGGAAATCCTCTGGAAAAACTCTATCAAACAGCAGCGAAGAAAGAGCCGATCCTGTCACTGGAAATTCAGAAAATTTGGTGTCATCTTCCGAGCTGATTTCCCAGGCGCCCAGTGAAGTCGTAGATCCCAATGAGAATGAGAAACTGAGCCCTACAAGTAATACCTCATATAGTTTAGAAAAAAACTCCAGTCTAGCCCCTCCTGGAATGGAGTATTGCGTTTTGCTTTTCTGTTGTTGCATTTGTGGTTTTGAATCAACCAGCAAAGAAAATCTCTTGGATCATATGAAAGAGCATGAGGGTGAAATTGTAAACATCATCCTAAATAAGGACCACAGCACAGCTCTAAACACAAATTAGCTGGAATAGTTAACCACAGTTTCACCTTTGTGCTGTCAGATAACTAACATACTAGACACAGAAAACTAGTTGGTATGAGAGGAAATGACAGGTGTGACTTTGGAACCAAACGTGTGATGTAATAAAATGAATTCCAAATGGATAAACAGTAATATTTTGAATGAGGGGAAGTGGGTTGAGGAGGAGCAAAGATGTAATCTGTATTAATCCTCTGTCACCCCTTCTTAGTGTTGCGTGTATTTATTATTAAAAGTTATTATAGTTTAGACATGCAAGCAAAAGTTAAGAAAGGGCTTTTCAGGAACTCTTCTAAAACTTGTTATAAAAGTATCACAGTCTTAGCAGAGCTTACCTTTCTTGTGTTTACTTTTGACTTGCCAGCTCTGGAATCGCTGGGTCTCTTGTGAGAATGGCAGGCAGCTTCTAGAGGGGTTTTTTTCAGAGTCTACAAGGAAGCAGGTAGAGGGCTTTGAAATGATCCACTTAAATCTTTCCCTGAATTTATCATATACTCAGTAGGAATTTATCATATACTCAATCTGGGATATCTTCCTTTATTCCCAAGAACAAAAGAAAGACCTCCAAACCAAATTTGGATTATAAATAGACATTCAAAGCCGGGCGCGGTGGCGCACGCCTGTAATCCCAGCACTTTGGGAGGCTGAGGCAGGAGGATCGCGAGTTCAAAGTCAGCCTCAGCAATGGCAAGGCACTTAGCAACTCAGTGAGACCCTGTCTCTAAATAAAAAAATACAAAAAAGGTCTGGGGATGTGACCCAGTGGTCAAGTGCCCCTGAGTTCAATCCCCGGTACCACAAAAAAAAAAAAAAAAAAAAAAAAATAGACATTCAAAAAGTAAATTGTTGTCTTAAATTTACAGTGAGTTTTTGGTAGGCATAGGAGGAAATGGGTGCATTCCCAGCAGACTCAAATCAAATCTCAAGTTTACTGAATTAGTGACTAGTTGAGCACAGCAGTGCACTTCTCACAGGTTCTTTTAAAAGAGTGTCTGGAAGAACACAGCACACTTCTCCATGGTTACATAGACTTTCTGATCCTCTTTGCTAAGTGAGGATTGCTTGTTATCTGAATGAGTCTCTTAAAGCAGCTACAGAGTATGAAAAATTGCATCAGGCCTTAGCAATAGTTTGAACACTAAGATAAAAATCACTTGGAAGATGAGGGAGAAAATTCAGAGGACTCTTAAAATTAGTACTCTGTCGAGATTTTTCCTTTGAAGTTTATTAATTTAGTTATATTTTTAGCAGAAGAGGAATAACCTTATGTGACCAAAATATAGTAAAATTTCAAGTTGTTTGTAAAAATTTTAATTTGCAAACAGCATTTGGCAATTCTATAGGATTTCTTTCTAAGAGATTCTGTTTGTTAGAGTGTGATGTGGAAAACCAAGTAAACGTGCTGTTGCAGTAAAACTTGCCATCAAATACACGTAAGCTTCTCATTATTTACACATTTTCTATTATAATTGTTTCAGTGGGTGAAAAAAACAGGGTGTTTTGATTTTGTAGTTCTGATCACTTATTTGTACATTATTTTTTGTTAAATTCTGCCTACAGTCAAAAGGCAGGTGCACCATTCAGTGTACCATGTTCACGGTGCTATTTCAGATGTACATTCTGAATATCCATTTCTAACATCTAGAATTGAGGCTGTGACTCTGATAAACTTAGAACACCAAAAGCAAGAGTTTCATGAACGGAATACTCTATAGTCAATGTTTTAAGAAAGAATTTTGTTCCCGAAGTCCAGGTATAAATGAATTAACATTTTTAAGACAGCATTAGGAACTATGTAAGTGGGGCCAGCCATCTTGAAATACTGTCTGATTTGTTTTTATTTTTTTCATTTTGATGGTGATATTTAAACAGTTGGCTGTAACTTTACAGCTCTTTGATTTAGGTAGTTTTAATTTATTTGTGAAAGTTAATTCATTTATGATATATGCTTTTTGAAAAGATAAAATGAATTTATATATACTAAATTATATTTCCCAAATCCACTATATGTGGATTTAGATAAATGCATTTTCTCCTATTTCGGAATTGAAACATTTATTTAATTTTGAATTCAAATAAAATTCTTTAAAGGTTCCATTTCATCATTGTTATTGTTGCCATTCTATGTACTTTTTCATTTCTGGTGACTATGACTCAATGTTTCTTTATAAAAATCTGTTATTCTGAAAAGTAACAATCTTAGAAGAATTTTCCTTGGCTTTACTTTTCCATAATCCTTTGGAAATACTAATAACAACAACAACAACAACAACAAAAAAAAATCCCAAAAATTTCAAGTGTGACTTTTTAAATTGCCTTTCTTAATTTTCTTAAACCACTTCCCTTGATTGTTACTTAAATATTCCATTTGAAATCATGAATTTAAAACTTCCCCTTGGGGAAGAATTAACCCAGAAGTTCAACCCCCGTAAACTTTCACCTGATTCTGAAATACTGTCTGATTTGTTTTTAATTATCCATAAAAATTTATGTTCAATTATCCTTAAAAACTTTCTCCTGGCCTATAGGAGGAAATATGTACCAAGAATATTTTAAATCTTCCCATTATTATTTTGTGGCAAGCCTTAAAACTGTTTCTGCCAAGAACAATTGAGTTTTCTAGAAGTAATAATGAAGATTAAATATGCAATTATAATTGTAGAAAAGAGTTATTAAAATAATGAATAGGGAATCCCTTTATAGGCATAATTATTTATTGCTACTAGACCTTTTGTCATATAGAGCTCATACTATTTGTTTTCTGCTCTGAACACTTACTGTTCTAAGATTTGATTGTGAAAGTAGTTTTTAAAAGAAACTGAATTCAGCAAAGGTGAGAATCAGGGAGATGATGCATTCTGATCATTATAAATAACACTTTTCAGGGCTCTGTTGTTTTCTCCCTTTCTTTACAATCCAGAATGTGGTTGGTGTCCCCAGTGTTCGAAAAGTACTGTGCTTATATTCCTCTTGATCTGTAGACTAAGTTCTGTGGCCAGACAGTGCATATGTGACACTGACTGAAGCCTTTGTTTTAGATCTTTCATCTTCTTCAGGGTAGCTGTTGGTGGCTTCATAATGATTTTCTGTTTTTTTCCTCACAAAGCGATTGGTGGGCATCCATGTTTACATTGTATCTTCCTGTAGTGTACTTGGCTTGGCAAAGACAAGCAGGCTTCTCTATGAGACTTATATTTTTAGTTTTCATAGACACTTATTTAATCTTTTTTTATTGTACAGCAAGGTGCTCTAAGTAATATTCTATAAAATATATTTAATAGAAATTTGAGTTTGATATTCATGGACATGAATACATGTATTTTTTTAAGAAATAAGTATTGTGTAACACTATGGCATTGCTTCTATAGCCAAAGTATAAAAGTTTCTGGAACACTGACATGTAAAGACTACAGTTAATTCTGACACTGTATCTTATTAAAATAGGATGATTTGCATTTTGTAAAATTATCCTGCACATTGAGCTGCATGCCTTAAAGCCGAAACTCTAGGATTGTGTTCATGGTAGAACAGTTTATCTGTTCAGAACAGTGAAGCAAGGTCTATAGCACTTCTTTAACTACCTTTGGAAATACTGTACAATGTTAGAATAATTTATTTTGCTTTACAGGAGTTTGTCATGTATTGACTTTAATATTGTATTTTGGTAATAAATTTTTTGTTAAAAACACTCGCCTTTAAGTTTTATTAACCATACATGATGTCTATTCTTACCTTAGAAATTTTTTTTCTATTATTATTATAGTTGTATTTAAATAATTAAAAGATTCCCAAGGGTAAGGCTTATGATTACCCTCTAGTAACTTTTTTAACTATTGCTGACTAGTATTAAACTGTTAAACAAAAATAATTGAAAAAGCATTTGGCTTTTGAAATCATTTTTAAAATTCAGTCTAAGTTTAGAGCTTTTTCCCTTGCTCTAAGTAGTTTTTAATTTTGTCTTCCAAATCACACACTTATGTTTTCAATTCTAATATGGTCAAAGTGCTTAAGACTAGTCATACTTAGGATAATTAGTATTCTTTACTGAAGGCCAGACAGAGATTATAGTAATTGTCATCATTCCATGGTCTAATGTCAAATGTCTTTTGACATCTGATTTGTTGCATTGGTAAGTGAAGCCAACATCATCTGACTGCATTATTAGTTTAGTTATCAGTTTGTGCCTTACAATTCTGGGCCACCTCAACCTGAAGTGACTGGCACCACACATTTCTTCCCAATAGCTTTAATCCCTTGTCCTGTGCTCCTGGAACAACATAATCATATCCCCTATCTTTCAAAATCCAAATATCAAAACTGTGCCACTAAACTCTAAATTAGTTGTAGAATTCCTATCATGGAAAGTCTAGAATATAATGGTCCAATTTGGTAGCCATAACCACATGTGACTATTGATCACTTGAAATATAACTAAAATGCTGTAGTAGTTGCAAAATAAATGTATCTGAATAGTTTTTATTATGTTGATTACATGTTAAAATGAAATTTTGAACATACTGGGTTAAATAAAAGTTAATTTCACCTATTTTTATTTTATAAATGTAGCTACTAGAAATTTTTAAGTTAACATATGGACTCACATTATATTTCTCTTGGATAGTGCTAGTATAGAAGAGCAATTGGCAAACTATGGCCCTTACTTCAAATTTAGCCTGCCACCTGTTTTTGTAAATAAATGTTTTTCTTGAAACAGCCACACCCACATTTTTTTTTCTTTTTTTTTTTTTTTTTTTTTTGTATGGGGATTGAACTCAGGGGCACTCAACCACTGAGCTGCATCCCCAGCCGTATTTTGTATTTTATTTAGAGACAGGGTCTCACTGAGTTCATTAGTGCCTAGCTGTTGCTTAGGCTGTCTTTAAACTCCTGATCCTCCTGCTTCAGCCTCCTGAGCTGCTGGGATTATAGGCATGTGCCCCCGTACCCAGCTCACAACCACTTTTACATGTCATGTGTGGTTGTTTTCAAGGAACGATGGCAGCACTATTTGTCAGTGGCAAAGACTGTATGACCCACAAAGTCCAAATTATTTAGCATCAGGAAGTGTGTTGACCTCTGTGAACCCTAGAACAATGGTATAATCTGTGCTTTAAAACTACCCAAAAGAAGACTTTTTATTATTAAGGTGCCTAGGGTTTACATCTGGAATGTCCCCCAAAAGGTCATATGTTGAAGGCTTGGTCCCCAATGCAATAATGTCCAGAGGTGGGACTTTTTTTTTTTTTAGTTGTAAATGGACATAATATTTTTATTTATTCATCTTTATGTGGTTCTGAGGATTGAACCTGGTGCCTTATGCTTGCAAGGCAAGCACCCTACCTCTGAGCTACTACCTCAGCCCCAGAGGTGGGGCTTTTGAAAAGTGATTGGATGATGAGAATCCTGACCTCATCAGTGGAGTAATCACTTGATGAATTAATAACTTCAGTGGACTACTGGGAGATGATGGAAACTGTAGGCAGAGGGGCACAGTTGGAGGAAGCAGTTCATTTGGGGTATGCCCTTGGAGACTAGATCTTAGGCCCCTTTCTCTCTGCTTCCCAGCTGCTTTGAGCTGATCAGTTTTCCTCTGCCACACCTTTCTGCCATGATGTTCTGCCTCACCTCAGGCCCAGAGCAATGGAGCCATCCAACCATAGACTGAAATCATGAACGAAAATAAATCTTTCCTTCTACAAGTTGTTTGTGTCAGGTATTTTGGTAACAATGGGTGGAAAGCCAACACAAAGAAAGCTTTTTAATAGCAGTGTTTTTTAGAACTATATTGTTTTTTTTTCGTCAGTTTTATCATCTACTCTTCCTCCTCAACTTTTGTGCATATTTTATGACTTTAACCTGCCTCACTATTTCATCATCTCTAATATTTAAACCCAGACACAAATTGTTTAAAGGAACGCGCATTATTAAACAGTAAATTAACACCACCGTGGAAAATACTGTTATCCTCCTGATGACCTTATAATGTCCATGTTAGCTCTGACTATTTCACACTTGGAAACAGGCACTGAAACAGGTGGTGTGTGGTCATACCACCTGCATGTGTAACCATGGGACAAGATGACCACAGTAACTAATCCATTCAACTGGAGTGACTATTGACTTGAATAATCCAGGATATAATGAAAACAGTCTAAAGATAACACTCTTTATATTGAATAGCATGTCTGACTCTAAAGCCAAATTCATGGATGGAGAGGGGGTTGTAGCTGGCTTTGATGTAGAGCTGTTGATTAAACTGGCAGAGCTACGAAAAAGTCACAGTACTCTCCTTCATAGATTTCTTCCAGATCAATCAGCAAAGATGTAAAATGAGAACATATTTGGCCTTGTAAATTCTTAAAGAGAAGTCTCTGTTCTTAATTGGTGCCATATGAAAATCTTACTTAGGTAATGTGTTTTGGTGTATATCTCAGAATCCAAATGCTTAAACCACTTCCAGAATCCTATATATGCAGAAAAACTCAGTTTGCCTGTTTTAGGGAATTATAGACCTAATTTTATGTAAATGGCATAATATAGTGGTGCATTAATAAATCTATCTAGTTTGTCGTTTGAACCATGAAGTGTTTATAAAACTATGACAGCTTTATTCTTTTTATTAACTTACAGATATTTTTTCCAGTAATGGGTAACCACTGTTTAAATTGTTTACCTTACAAAAGAGTATAGATCTTCCTTTAAATTAAAAAACCTTAACTTAGCAGGGTGTGGTGGTACATGCCTGTAATCCCAGCAGCTCAGGGGGCTGAAGCAGGAGAATCACGAATTCAAAACCAGCCTCAACAAATTAGCAAGGCCCTAAGCAACTCAGCAAGACTGTGTCTCCAAATAAAATAAAAAAAGAGCTGGGGATGTGGCTCAGTGGTTAAGCACCCCTGGCTTCAATCCCCAGTAAAAAAAAAAAAAAAAAAAAAAAAAAAAAAAACCTTACTTTTAGACATCTAACATAAATTCTTACTGTCTATGTTGAAATTGTCAGATGTTGGTATTTTTGTGTTCCAAACTTTACCAGATGTATACCATTTGTGTTATTAATCCACATAATAAAGGTTCTATTCTTCAGTAGTGTGCAAAGTTGAACATAAGACAGGTACTTTTATGGCAGTGCTAAGGTACATGGAGGCCTTTGTTTCAAAAAGACTCTACGTACTATGTAGATGGAATTTTATTTACCCAAATCAGAAAATGATGACTCCTTGCCCATGAACTCCGCCCCAACCATTTCATCTTTCTCATTTCTCAGCTTCGTCCTTTGTAAAAGGAAAATGAAGAGTATTTATAATGATCCATGTTATTGCCACTGGTATCAGTAATAATCAAATATGGTTTTTAAAATTAGTAATAATAGGGCTGAGGTGTAACTCAGTGGTAGAGTACATACCTAATATGCACGAGGCCCTGGGTTCTATCCATTGCACCAAAAATAAAATTAGTAAGAAAGTATGTTATCTTAAATGTGTAAACTATGGAGACCTGAAAAGATCCTAATAAAGCACATTATTCTTTCTTCAGGTCTCTTATTAGCATCTATTATCATTTAAAAGCTTATCACTACAGTGCAGCTCTCCAAATTTGGGGGTTTTTTTCTACTTGTCATTTTATTAATTTTAGTATTGGCATTTCAAAAATAATGTGGCTACATTTTACTGAAATAGGCATGTCAATCCACATCTTGCTCTTTTTGTTTACATCTGCAGTCGTATTCAAATTCGGTATATCCAACTACAAAAGGTGTTAGAAAATTCTATTTCAGGCTTATGAGAACAAGTATAGCAGAATGTGATTCAAATCTTAAGCTGTGTTTATTTCGGCTCCTCTATAGCTAACATTCTACAAAGAGTTACACTGAAATAATTAAACAGTTGTAGGAAACCAGTGGTTGCAAGGTTATCTTTACTTTCTAGACCTCTGTAGGAAGTGTGAGAACACGGTTGGTGAGGTAGTGTCCCCCTACAACAATGATCTGATGTTGGAGTCCGACAGAGTACCACCACACAGGTGAAAACTCCAACATCTGTGCCCACCTGGAGCAACTCTGTGTTGAGCCTGCAAATGCTGATAAAAAACAGCCAATGTAGCCTCTGACAGTTTTGTTTGATTTCTTTGTAATAGCAGAAGGGGGAAGCATGCATCTTCCTAATGGGAAAGCAGTCACCATGTCCTATCTGAAGCAAGGGGAAGACAATCCTGCTACCCAGCCCTCCAAGAGCCGACAGAGTATGGGTATTTATAGCTCTTCTGGTTTGGAGTATTCTTGGAGAAGGTGTGAAATGGCCTGTCCCAGATCGTGCAGGGCTGTCACACAGGAGTCAGTCTTCTAGTCATTTCACAAGGACTCTGGTGCAGAGTGGTCCTAAGTCTGAAGTGGATTCAAGGCCAATCCAGGTGCCAGCCCCTTTGTGCTAGATGCTCTCCTGCAGACCTGGGATGTAGCTCTCCTAGTTCTACTGATCTGCCTTGTGATCAAGTAGGAAACTGACAAAAGTTCAAAAATAAAAGCAAATCAGCATCTTTAGCCATAATCCATTGATGTCACCCTTAAAAGACTAATGGAGTAAAAGCCATGTTATACCTTCCAAAAAAAAAAAAAAAAAGTATGGAAGACACAAAGGGCAGGATATACAAGTAAATCAAAATCCTAAAACAGTTAACATTTATGTCCTGCAAACAGAAGTGCTAGAATCCATGTGTAGCTGCATCCATTCCTGGTATTAAATAACCTAAGGGTTTTTGAAATTCAAGGAAACACCAAATCTTGCCTCCACAGTAATTTGCATTTACATAGCACCTTTCTGCTGATTTACTCAAACAAACACATAAACATCTACTAATTGAGTTTCTTTTTTTTTTTTTTTTTTTTTTTTTTTTTTGTGGTACCGGGGATTGAACTCAGGGGCACTCGACCACTGGGTCACATCCCCAGACCTTTTTTGTATTTTATTTAGAGACAGGGTCTCACTGAGTTGCTAAGTGCCTTGCCATTGCTGAGGCTGGCTTTGAACTCATGATCCTCCTGCCTCAGCCTCCCAAAGTGCTGGGATTACAGGCGTGCGCCACCGCGCCCGGCTACTAATTGAGTTTCTTAATGTCAGTGAGAGAGCTCTTCTAGTAAAACCCATCCAATAGAATTCAATTTTCAGTAGCGGGTAGGGGTAATGAAGTCTAGGGCTGAGGGTTTACCTCAGAACATAAGCTAGAGACCTTGGGTTTGATCCGTAGCATGGAGAAAAAAAGGAAAAAAGAAATGTATATTTTCCCATGAAGTAGTGGGGGGAAACTTAACTAAGGAATTAAGGAATTAACTAAGGAATTCAGCACCAAATCAGATGAAAAGATTTATTTTGGTTTTGGACCTCTTACTGATACTATTAAATGAATTATTCTGATTCTGCTTCTCAGTCCTAAATTCCACACACTAGCATCTTTATTATCATGCTGCTTGTGCTTACAAGGTTTATGATCATCAAAGAAGCAAGACACATTTGACCTTCACCTTCCAAAGAAAGAAGGTCCCGCTTGAGTTGTAGCAGATGCTGCCATTTATTCCACAGCATCCATTCTTCTATACCATCATGTAGAATGTTTGGTGGAATACATAGCTGCTGGGCTAGACTGTCCTTCCCAGTCTCCCTTGTAGCTGCATGAGCCATGTGACTAAATCATAGCTAATCAGATACGAATAGTGATACATGAAACATCTGGACTATGCCCTTAAAATAAGGAGAGTTCCTTTCACTTTTCTCCTGGCTGTCATGGGAATGTGGTGAACTAACACTGACTCTGGTAACAAATGTGATCCAGAACTGTAGTACAACAAGAAAATAAATTAATTCAGAAATGTGCAATGAACTTGAATAGACATTTCCCTAAAGAAGATATACAGATGGCCAATATGCACATTAAAAAAAATGCTAAACATCACAATCAGGGAAATGCAAATCAAAACTACAATGAACCTGGACATGAAGAAGCCTAGTGTGGTGGTGCATGCCTGTAATCAGCAGCTCAGAAGGCTGAGGCAGGAGACTTGCATGTTCAAAGCCAGCCATAGCAATTTAGCAAGGCCCTCAGTAACTTGGGGAGAATCTATCTCTAAATAAATTTCAAAAAGGGGCGGGGCTGGGTTTGTGGCTCAGTGTAATTAATTAAAGGTTAAAAGGGGGTGGGCAAGGATGTGGCTTAGTGGTAAAGTGGTACCCAAGGCTCAATCTCTGGTACAAAAAAAAAATTTTTTTTTTTAAACTACAATGAGATACTACTTTGTACCCATTGGGATGACTACTATCAAAAAATAAGTGTTCTAAGGATATGGAAAAATTGGAACCCTTGAACACTGTTGGTGGGAATTTTAAATGATACAGCCACTATGGATAAATAGTATGACAGTTCCTCAAAAAGTTAAAAAGAGAAATACCATGTGATCCAGCAATTCCATTTTGGGTCATATACCCAAAAGAATTGAAAGCAAGTTCTCAAGGAGATAATAGTATGTCCAGGTTCATACCAGCATTATTCAAAATAGCTATAGAATGGAAGCAACCTAGGTATCCATCAATGGATGAATGATAAGCAAAATGTGATATATTCATACAATGGAATATTACTCAGCTCAAAAAGGAAGGAAATTTTGCAATATGCTACAACATACCTGAACCTTAAGGACATCATGCTGAGTGAAATAAGCAAGTCACAAAAACACAATGTACGATTCCACTTACTGGAGGTACTTTAGAGGAGTCGAATTGCCAGGCACTGGGTGAAGGTGAAATGGGGAGTATTGTGAGTTAACCTAAAGTTTCAGTCTCACATTTTAAAAATTACAGACTTATATAGTGGTGACAATTGCACAACAGTATTAATGTTTTAATACCACTGAACTGTATACTTAAAAATGGTTAAAATGGGGGCTAGGGTTGTGGCTCAGCGGCAGAGAGCTCGCCTCGCATGTGCACAGCCCGGGTTTGATCCTCAGCACCACGTAAACATAAATGCATTGCATTGTGTACAACTAAAGTAAATAAATAAATATTTTTAAAAATGGTTAAAATGGAGCCAAGTGGAGGGGAACATGCCTGTAATCCCAATGACTCTGGGGGGCTGAGGCAGGAAGATTAGAAGGTTGAGGCTAGCCTCAACAACTTAGACCCTGTCTCAAAATTAAAAAGGGCTGAAGATGTAGTTCAGTGGTAAAGCACTCCTAGGTTCCATCCCCAGTGGTGGTGGTGGGGGGGTGGAATTTTATGTATTTTGTAACAATAAAAAGAAATTTGTGTGATTATCTGGTTACAAGGATTCTGGGTCCCTAACACAGCAGCAGTGGACTTTGTGCATGACAGACAAATAATTGCCTTGACAAGTAAGCTACTGGCTTTTTAAAAAACAAACAAACAAACTTGTGATTGCCACAGTCTTTTATTTTAATATTTTTTTAGTTGTAGATGGACATGATACCTTTATTTATCTTTTTATTTTTATGTGGTGCTGAGAATTGAACACAGTGCCTCATGCATGCTAGGCAAGCGCTCTATCATTGAGCCACAACCCCAGTCCAAGCTACTGGCTTTTGAGTTATTGTTTCAGAAGTGGCATCTATATCCTAGTCAATGCCAAACCTTCAGTATTATTTCTAGACTGTCCCTCCTCCCATCTATGCATAGTGAAATCCATTAAAAAGAAAAGCATCCTGCTAGGATTCCTTTAAAGGTCTAATCACAAAACCTAGACTGTATCAGTATTTCAACTGGTTGTTTTTGTTTCATTATCATCCTCCTAAGGAGGCTTTTCTGACCTTTTTTTTTTTTTCCTAATCAGGCCCCTCTCTATGAAACTTTACTACCAAAGATGTAAAATAGCTGGGCGCGGTGGCGCACGCCTGTAATCCCAGCACTTTGGGAGGCTGAGGCAGGAGGATCATGAGTTCAAAGCCAGCCTCAGCAATGGCGAGGCACTCAGCAACTCAGTGAGACCCTGTCTCTAAATAAAATACAAAAAAGGGCTGGGGGTGTGACCCAGTGGTCGAGTGCCCCTGAGTTCAATCCCCGGTACCACAAAAAAAAAAAAAAAAAAAAAAAAAAAGATGTAAAATAGGTATGTTTAGGTACTGTGTGACATTTAAAAAGTAAGTTTTTTTTTAATCCCCAAGAAATAATGTTCTCCACGGGTATCATCATTGAGAATGCATTATTTTAAATGAGCTGGTTGAGGTAGTTACAGGAAGAGAACTTCATTCCTGATATTTTGACTGGAAATTCAAAGAGGTCATCAAAAAGATTGTGATTATAAAACTTTAATAGAAGGCCAAATTTGTGACTTCCACCCATGAAGGTCAGTAATTAAAAATAGTGAATCCACTCAGTATAGTCTCCACACAGTTGTTGGGCTAGTTTGAGTCTTAGCATCTTTCAGGCCTGCCTGTAGAGGAGCAACCCAACTTGGGAATCCTTCTAATGCATAGGCAACCCTTCGGACTAGCTCACACAATCCATGGGTGGACTCAGGAAGGGGGAGCACTTGATAGGTGTTAGTAAAATCCACCCCAGCACTAGATTAGCCATGACTTAAGGCGGGATAAAATGTCTGAATTTGAGAGTGTTAGAAACACATGTTTTTCTGGCTCAAAGTTCTCATTTCCTACAGAAAATCCAAAAAGTCCCAAGCTTCACAATACGCCTTAGCATCTGTTACTAGGGAAAATCTGCTTCTGGGATTTTTAGACACCTGTATATACACCTGTTGTTAAGGGAATGACATTAGAGCAGTCCAAAGAAAGAAACTGGAAGGACCAGCTGAGGCCACTGATTCTTGGACTTGAACAGCTAACATTTAGGAATCATCAGATTTGGCAAAAAGCTTATGTGATAAAGCATCATCATCTGCTTTAGTTGAATAGCTTGACTATTCATGTCCTTGTTCAAAAATATATAACGGTTATTCTAGCCATGAAAATGAAAAAAGCGTAGGTGGTAACCATGGAAATGAAAAAGTACAGGAAAGTAGAGGTAAGAAGAATAGCAGGTGTTAAGGAAGAAAATGAGACAAAACTGATCATGTTTAAATACTTTGGTTACTTTAACTTGGCTTAATAGAATCCCTAGGTAAGTGTTCACCTACTGGCATAGGCCAGACCATCTATGAATTTTGCTATTTTAAACCACTTCAAATTTAATTAATACAAAGTTGATCAAAGGAAGAGAAAAATACTATTCCAAAATGCCTTTTCTGAAGACTCTCACAAGGAGATATATATGGACAAGTATTAGAAAGGAGAGAAGAAATCCAGCATAACATCAGTTCCTATGCGACTGCAATGATCTGTGAGCATTGAGAAAGCTGATCCCTGTGACTTGGCCTGGGTCCTTTGAGAACCAAGTATCCAAACAAGGCTCAGAAAAATGCCATCAACACAACCTACCTCTGTGGTCTCTGACATGAGACATATACAAGGAGTGTATAAAACAATCCAATGGGATGCAGGCCGAAGATATTGGGATTTCCATTTGTAGTGACACAGTTAAATGTGTCCATAGAGAGAGAAAGAGAGAGAGAGAGAGAGACAAAAACTATTGGATAAAACTATTCTTTCATCAAGACACTTGAAAAGTCAACCTTCGTGGACAAGAGGAGAAATATGAATTGGATTAAAGTACTACTGGAAAAAAACATATTTAATGGGAAAAATTATCTTTAACTAAATACATATTCCTATAATGGAACACTCAATATTGTAAAAGATTTATATATATTTTATACAATTCTAATAAAAATTTCCATGAATTCTTTTTTGTTACCCAGAGAATTATGAAGTTTATCTGAGCAAATAAGTATGCAAAATTGCTAAGATATTTGCTCTGCTAAAAAGAGGCATAATGAGGAGCTGGAGTTGTGGCTCAGTGGTAGAGTGCTTGCCTAGCATGTGTGAGGCACTAGGTTCAATTCTCAGCACTGGGTTTAATTAACCAAAATAAAGTTCATTGACAAATATTTTTTTAAAAAACAGATATAATGAAGAGTCAATTGCTTTCCCAAATGTAAAAAAGCATTCTATCAAGAAATGGTAATTAAAAACATGTGAGATAGGGTGGGGTTGTGGCTCAGCGGTCGAGTGCTCGCCTAACACGTGCGCAGCCCGGGTTCAATCCTCAGCACCACGTACAAATAAACGCATTGTGTACAACTAAAACAAATAAATATTTTTTTAAAAATGTGAGACTATTGTTAGACTAGTTCCTTGTTTTAATCATTTAAGCATAATAGTTTGTAAGTAGGTCATTCACATATAGGAACTTAGTATATTGTAAAAAAAATAATTCAAATCAGTAGACTAAGGATGCTTAAATAATTAACTGTCCAATTAGAAAAAAGATTACATCAGCTCTATCTCACTATTAAAAAGATAGAATATTTTAAAATACTAGAAGAAAATACAAAAATTTAGTTTTGAGATGAGGCAGGTTTTTGTAAGCATGATGGAAAAACCAAGAACTATAAAGGAAAGATGACAAATGAAACCATATAAAAATGGAAGATCTCTGCATAGTAAAATACACCATAAGAGATATACAATAATGAGAAAAATACCTGCAATGACTATGACAAAAGGTTAATATACATCCATAATCTACAAATAATTCTTCACATCACAACTGAATAGATGAATTGGCCAACAAACACAAAAAGACAAACCAGAAAAAGAAACACAAACAGCCAATAAATGCCTGATATCATTGCCCTCAGCTCACCAATATATACATATAAATGAATGATATACCATCGTCTAAGATTGGCAAAGATTAAAGATATCCATTGTTGGCAAGGGCATACAGAAATGAGCACTGTAATACACATTATTGGCAATAAAAAAAAATAGAATTTTTAACCTTTTTGGAGTGTAGTTTGCCAATTTTAAACACAATTTAGAATATGAGCTCTAGCAATTCTATTTCTAGAAACATTTCCTAAAGAATTACATATGTATAAGAATGTTCTTACAGCATTGCTTATAAAAGCACAAAATCAGAAACAATCCAAATGTCCCATTAGGTGAGAAGAAATTAAATTAAAACACATCCACACAGGTGATTATTATTGTATTGGCTAACTACTGTTGTATAACAAAATTACCCCAAAACTTAGTGGTGTAAAACAACAATACACATTTATTATCCTGTTTCTGTGGTAGGTATTTGAATAACATAGGCAGTTCTGACTGGGGATCTCCTGATGTCAGCAAAAGGGTGACCTGGAGCTGGCTGATCTACTTCCAAAATGGCTCACTCACTCCATGGCTGGTTAGGTTGTTGGCTAACAGCCAGTTGCAGCCCACATGGCTTTCTCCACAGGCTATTGGAGTGTGCTCAAAACACAGTGATTGGCATCCTCCCTAAGTGAGTAATCCAAGAGAGAATAAGGCTGAAACTGGAATGTCTTTTATTCCTAACCTCAGAAGTCCCAAACTATCATTTCCACAGTATTTTCCTGGCCACAAAGAACCACCATGATTCAGTTAGACAGGACTACACAAGGGTATGAATACCAGGCAGCAAGGATCATTTAAGTTGACATCTAAAGTTGCAGGGTAAAATGAGTGCAAGAATCACTTATATAAAGTCATGGGCAAAACTTTGAAAAATTTATATGAAGACAGACGAATGGAGCCTGACTGTGACGGTCCTTGCAAGCTGTGTTATGGAGCTTAATAATTAAACTAATAAGCCAACACGGGGTATCTAGCATTTGTATCATTTGTATGACCACTCATTAGATGGAGGGTGGATTGAAAGAACAAGGACAAGGAACAGGAATGGAGGTAAGGAAATCAAAATTTTACTGAAATGATCCAGGTAAGAAATGGTAGACTTAGGTGGTGGCAACAGAAATTGAGTAAAGTGGGCAAATTCTCAGATATTTAGGAGATAGACAACACAGGATTCAGTGTTTGATTGGATATAGATTACACAACAGGGAGGAATCAAGGCTGATTTCTATGTTTTGTATGTGAGCAGTTAAGTAAACAAGGCATATAGAAGAAAAAACAGGCTTTGTGGATTTTTAAAAGTTTAATGTTTGAACATATTGAGTTTGAGGTGTTTGTATATACAGAAATGTCCAACAGCAGTGGACATATGGGCCCCTGAACATCAGGAAATATATCTAGATATTTTTTTTAAAAAAAAAAACTTTTTTTTTTAAATCAGAAAATCAGTAGATAGTGGAGCCATGCCCCACCCCCCACCAAATCATTGATTTTAAGAGGATAAGAATGCACAAGATACTGAAAAGGAATACCAGAAAGGTAGATGAAGGAACACTTGGACAACCTATTGTTACAGAAGGCAGGAATGATCAGGAATGTTCATACTTCTAGGTCAAAACCACTTAACACTGAACATCATACACCAGAAGAGAAAGAAGCCCACAGGAGAGCTCTCACCCTTGGTCCCCAGGCAAGATACTTTCATGGGAGGGATGTGATGAACAGTATTAATGTCTTCTGGTGCAGTGCTTCTCAAAATGTGATGTACAATCACCTGGAGATCATATTCAAATACAGCTTCTGATTTAATACCTCTTGGGCAGGGACTGAGAGATCTTGAATTTCTAAGGTCCCAGGTGATGGTCATGCTGCCAATCCAGACCATATTTTTGCGTAGCAAGGTTCTGGAGTGGTTCTCAAATTTTAGTGAAGTAAAAATCATCTGAAGAGCTTAAAATCAGACTAGTGGGTGGCAACTCATACTGAGACTCATTCAATAGGTATGGAGGACCTGATAATGTGCACTTCTTACAAATTCCCAGGTGATGGTGCTAGTGATGCAGCCGGTCCCCATACCACATTTTGAAATTGCAAAACTCAACTATTGCTCAACACAGCAGAAAAAATCTAGGGGTTCCTTCTGGACTTCCAAACACAGGGCAAAAAATCAGTATACTTGTGTACCACTACAGTGGGTCTTATCCATTACCAGAGCTTATGCCTTTTATGGTCCCTCCCTAACTCCTTGCTCATATGACCAGAGGTGGGAGAGGGCCTATACTCATCACGCATTAGCCCCAGAGCCACTGTATCAGAACTAAGACATTCTTTATTAATTATTCATTCCCAAAGCTAACTCTCAGCAAGGGGTGAGACTTAATACTTCTTATTAAGTCTTAAAGCTTTATCTTGCTTAGTAAAGCCATTTCGTAATATTAAAATAAGCAGCAGCTGATAAGTACTACTTTCTTGCTGTTTCACAAGTCACATTTTCCCCCAGTGTGAGACAATTTAAGATTTAAAAAAAAAAAATTCCCTTTCCCTTATTGAGTACAATAAGAGAAAATTCCAATTAAAGAGGAATCAATACACATATGTATTTAATATATTTTATGTAAGGCATCTTAATATTAAAGATTATAAATATGCAGTCCCAGCCCTCAAGTCCATAGGAAAGACAACACCAACCACCATTAGGAAATATGACAAATACCATCTGAGAAAAAGCTGGCATCATTTTTATTATAGCAACGCAGTAGATATCTCAACCATTCACGGAGTGTGCTTGTTATTAATAGCAATGGACACAAAAAGGAGAAAAATATCCAACAGACAGGGGTAATTAGAAAAGGTTTTCTGAACGAAGTAATTTCGTGTTGGAATTAGACAGATGAGCTGCCTTTTCACAGGTGAAGGTCCCAGATGACTATTTGTCATAAAAATTCAATTAACATGTATTTGAGTATGTGCTAAGTAAAAGGTTTTACCTACGGGTTTTTGCAATGTAATTACTAAAGATACCTAGCACAGTAGGTCCCCTCAAAAAAATAAAAAAGCCTTAAAATCCAGTCTGGTGATGGAATAACATGCCAGATTCAACACTAAAGGACCATAGTCTGGAGGGGAAAATTGACAAAACAGTGCCCGGGGCACCAACACTAAGGAGCATCTTTGGACATGCACAAGCTTTACTGCGGGTACTCTCACTGGCAATCAGTAAATGGCCAAGCACAGATCAGCAGAAATCCTAGGGTGGGGGGCGTCATGACCCGAGAAGGGGCGCGGCAGTCCCGGTAACGTGGGAAGCCGGGACTTGTCCAAGTGACCCTGACTGCTCAATCCGTCATACCTTCCCTTACGAACACTTCGCATCCAGCAGGACATGGGCACAGAAGGGTACCGGTAGGAAGAAAGTTTGGGGGATTATTCTGTTTTGTTTCGTTTTGTTTTAAATAACCCACTCCGCAGACCCAGCCCTTGGTGGCTCCCAGGCCCAAACAGGGGCCGTAGTGGGACCACGGTTCCCGATCGTCGGGCCTGGAGCGACCCTTCCTCAGAGAAGCTGAGTCCCTCCTTCCCCGAACCGCACTTCTCGCTCTAGCCCCGGATGACGGACGTCTGCATGGGCGAACTAATTTCTACCAACCGCAGACCGCGGGGAGAGTTCTGCAGCTGGGCTGGCAGGCTCTCCGTGGACTGCCAACAGGCTGGGCGGAACCAGCGAGCGGAAGTTTGCTGCTTCCTTCCGGCCGGCGCCGCACGAGACGGGGCGTGGCGGCGCGGGAGGGGGTGGGGCTTCCCGTTAACAGGCAGCTCCCGGGACCTATGGGTACAGCCGTGGCGGACCGGCCTCCCTGGCGCGCCCCTTTCCCGGGGCTGCCGACGCCCCCCGGCCCCCCATTCCACCGTGTTGCACAAAGCTCCGCTGCTGCCCAGTCCGGCCTGTTCCTGCCGCGCGCTGCGGTCCGTGGTGAGGCCCCGCCTCCACGGCACTCGGCGCCGCCTAGCCTGGCCCTATTCCTTCCCCATCGGAGCCGCGCGTGAGGACGGCTGAGACCGCAGGTCTGTGGCTGCGTGTCGGGCCGCGAGGGGACACGCGGGCACCAGGCTTTCGCGGCGGGCCCCGGAGGTCCCGCGGGGCGGGTGGGCGGGCGCCGGCTGCGTCCTGCCTAGTGGCTTCTCGCGGAACCCGCGGCGGCGGCCGAAAGGCTCTTGGGCGGCCCCGCCCCGTCGCGACGCGCAGTCAGGGAGGCGCGGCCGTGGCACTCTGGGTGTCCGGAGGGAACCGTGCACGCGAATGTCCGGCGGAAATGCGGAGTCGGGGGCAGAAACTCCGGAGTGAGCAACTTTGCAGAGCTGCCTCTCCGCAGTTGGCCGCGCGGGCGAAGGGAGGGCATAGGCTCGATTCTCCGCGACCACTCGCCGTCCTGGGTGAGCTGGACCCGAAGTGCCTGAACTTAAGCTGCCGGCCTCTCCCCGGTTATCTATCAGATGGGGACACCAGGTGATGTTGGGGTGTGGTGCGCAGGTGAGCGGAACACAGCGCTCTGCCGCGCCCAGAGGATGCGCACTGCTGTACTAGTCATTCTCACTAATAAAGAATTGCTCGCAGGTCCTTTTTGCATACGTTTAAAATGCCATTCTTTTTCATTTTCTGGAGGAACTTTTGTTTCATAGTAAGTGAAACTACCGCAGTCTAGACACATAATTAGCTCTTTTAGTATTTGTAGACTTTCTGTCTTAACATATTAGAATGTATACACTGGTGTCTTTAAAACTCCTGTCCACCTTAGAGAGGGCATGGTTCTAGGATTAGGCCTAATTTGGGGGAATAAGCCCAATTCTGGCTGTACGACATTGCTACAGTTCTCTCTCACTGCTCCAGCTTCTCTGTTTCCCGTGCTTGAAGGCATAGAACTTAAGTCTGTTTTTCTTCTCACGATTTTTTGAATGAATGAATTGTTTCATAGAGTAGTAAGCTGTTTGCCTTTAGGAATTAATAAATTGTTGAAATAATCATGTCAGGCTACTGGTCATATTAATAAGTAATTAGTAGAACGCTACTCATTGTTCAGAGGAGTGAAGCAAGATGTTCTGGGGGCTGGAACCAGCTTACTCACTGCCACCACACCCCCGCCTCCCACTTGCAGCTTCCAAACTAGGCTGCCTCTCCCTGCCTTTACTCCCACTGTTGCTCCCCGGGAGAGCAGCTGCCCTGATTGGCACACCCCCGCTGTCATCACCACTGAGGCATAAAGCTTCCAGCATGAATTGTTGTAAAGAACACAGGTGTTAAAATTCAAAGACAGGAAAAAAATGTTTCAGTTCTTTAAAATCTGGCTGACAACAAGTTTACTATTAAATCTCTCCCACGTGGTCAGTTCTGTGGAAGATACAGAAGATCTATTGCCTGGGGAACTGTAGAATATAACCTGAAACTCTGATTATGCAACAACTTGTATGCTGAATGCTTTATTTCTGGGAATGAAAAGATCAGCACTGCTGAAGCATCCAAGAAGGCTTCCTGGAAGGTCATGGGCAGCCGTGTAGCTCACCTGTAATCCTAATTTCTGGCTGTACCTGCTGGAGAACAAGCACTTCATAGAGTTGAGTTAAATCTTTCATGTTGTATCTTGAGTGTAGCTTTGAAGACTGATTGAAATTTGGATGAGAAAATGGAAGGGCATACTGAACAAGGGACAACAGCCCAGGTTGTCATTTAAGCACACATGAGCACGGGGATGTGTTAAGAGGGAACTGGTATTTATAGATGG